>CM065595.1:95572238-96172238 GCA_033119425.1 Bufotes viridis | reverse complement strand
AAGGCGTAGAGCGCCAGTTCGTGCCACGTGTCCAGCTTGGACACCCAGTAGTTGTAAGGTACTGAGGGATCACTGAGGACGCTGACATGGTCTGCTACGTACTCCTTCCCCATCTTACAAAACTTTTCCCTCCTTGCGACACCAGGATGTGCATCATGTTGAGGGTGCTGGCGGGGTGTCATAAAACTGTCCCAGGCCTTGGAGAGTGTTGCCCTGCCTTTGCTGGAAGTGCTGTGTGTTCCTCTTGTCTTCCCACCTCGGTTGCCCAAGTACGGACTCTGCTGCCAGCGCTGTCATATGGAAATTTTTGCAGCAATCTGTCAACAAGGAACTTCTGGTATAGCACCATTTTGCTCGTCCTCTCCACCGGAGGAATGAGAGATGAGAAGTTCTCTTTGTAGTGGGGGTCCAGAAGGGTGAACACCCAGTAATCCCTGTTATCTAAAATGTGTATAACACGGGGGTCACGGGAAAGGATTATTTGGATTAAATATAGGCCTCACACATTGTCAAGAAATAAGTGTAGATTTGCTTATCACTGCTCACAGCAAGCAGAGTTTGTAGAATACAGAAACTGACTGTCTGTAACTGCTATTTGGATTAAATTTAGGCTTCACACACTGTCTAGAAATAAAGGTAGATTTGCTTTTTACTGCTCACGGCAAGCAGAGTTTGTAGAATACCGAAAATGAATGTCACTAACGTTCTCCTGACACAAAACAATAATTCCCCCAAAATAAATTTTGCTGCCATCTCTAACAATAGCCCTTAAAAGGACTTTTGGTTTTTTGAAATGTCTTTAAAATGAGTAATTTGTGATCAAATTCGCCCTACACTCTCTGTCCCTTCCTAACAGCAGCTCTCCCTGACTCGCAATGAGCCGAACCCACGTTACCGGGTGCTATATAGCACCCGATTATGTGTTCCGGCCAGCCAATTACTGTAATTCCAGTAGAAAACATGTCTATTGACATTACAGTGATGGCAATACTTACCTGCATGCTTTTTGGCTGCTAAGAAAGCGCCAAATTTGCGGGGAGGAGACTCGAGCATGGCGCTCGAGCACATGTGGTACTCAACCTAGTGCTCGGATCTGCTGAGCATAGCGCTGCTCGAGCCAAACCGGTACTCGGCCGAGCATGCTCGCTCATCACTAAAAATGATCAATGTAAATCAAAATTAATATCCCATGGAGGTCTGGATTTGGAATGATACTGAAAATTCAGGCTGATCCAACTTAAGGCAAGGAAATGAGGCTCAGTAGTGTGTGTGGCCTCCACATGCCTGTATGAATCCTGAGGCATCTCCTTCCAGACCTGGATTAGAGCATCAGTCAACTCCTGGACAGTCTGTGGTGCCTCCCCATACAACGTGGCATTGGTGGATAGAGTGAGACATGATGTCCTAGATCTGCTTGATTGGATTCAGGTCTGGGGAACGGGTAGGCCAGTCCATAGCACCAATGCCTTCATAACTGCTGACACACTTCAGCCACATGAGGCCTAGCATTGTCATGCATCAGAAGGAACCCAGGGCCCACTGCAGCTTGCATATGGTCTCACAGTGGGTCTGAGGATCTCATCCCGGTACCCAATGGCAGACAGGGTACCTCTGGATTGCACATAGAGGGCGGTGCGGCCCTCTAAAGAAATGCCTCCCCACACTATTACTGACCCACTGCCAAACCGGTCATGCTGGAGGATGTTACAAGAAGGAGAACGTTCTCCACAGCATGTCCAGACTCACTCTCACTCACTCTCCAAGAACAGTCACATCGCGTCTGTCACATATGCTTAGTACGAACCTGCTCTCATCCATGAAGAGCACAGGGCACCAATGTCGAATCTGCCAATCTTGGTGTTCTCTGGCAAATGCCAATCGCTCTGCATGGTGTTGGGCTGTAAGCACAACACTAACTTGTGGATGTCGGGCCCTCATACCACCCTCATGGAGTCTGTTTCTGACAGTTTCAGCAGACACATGGATATTAGTGGCTTGCTGGAGGTCATTTTGCAGGGCTCTGGCACCGCTCCTCCTGTTCCTCCTTGCACAAAGGAGGAGATAACGGTCCTGCTGCTTGGCTGTTGCCCTCTTAAGGCCCACTCCACATCTACTGGTGTACTGGCCTGTCTCCTGGACTGGTATCTGCTTCATGCTCTGTACACTGTACTGAAAGACACAGCTAACCTTCTTGCCACAGCTCACATTGATGTGCCATTCTGGATAAGCTTCACTTCACTACCATGAAACTTCTGTGAGTTGTAGACACCGCCTCATACTACATCCAGGGGTGAGTGCAATGACAAAATGCGAAAGTGACCAAAACAGACAAAAAGGATGAAAACAGAGAAATGGTCTGTGGTCACCACCTGCAGAACCACTCCTTTATAAGAGTTGTCTTTCTAACTGTTGTCTGTTCAATTTGCACAACAGAAGGATAAATTGATTCACAATCAGTGTTGCTTCATAACTGGACAGGTTGATTTTACAGAAGTGTGATTCACATACAGTATTTTTCGCCCCATAAGACGCACTCTCCCCCCCCCCCCCAAAGTGGGGGAGAAATGTCACTGCATCTTTTAGGGCAAATACTAATGAGGCCTTCCATTATGGAAGCGCTCATTAATACCGGAGGACCGGGAGGCAGTGAAGTCTCTGTACTCACCGCTTCCTGATACTCGGCTGTGCTGTGGCTGCGCACAGCGTAAAGACGCTCTGTGACCTCACAATAGGATTGATGGGTATATTTATAGACATACCTCTGATTAACTATTGCACCCTAGCCTATATTTGACACTTTAGGTGGGCTGTACTGCCCCAGATTTTAGTATTGAATTTGCAATAAAGTTAGGCTGAGAATTTGTTTATATGTATGTGTGTGTGTGTGTGTGTATATATATATATATATATATATATATATATATATATATATATACTGTATATATACTACCATCATACTTATATAATAGTTGATTAAGACCACGTAGCATTCAAAGTGATTACGATTTTTTTCATATTATTACACCCATTTGGTGAATATTGTTTTCTTGTTATAAGTTTTTGATTGATTACAGAATAAAGACCAAAAGATATTGACAATTAATGACAGACACATGGCATTTGAGATCTTTCTCTAAAGCAATTCAGGGTGTGGTGTGCATATGTGATTCCAGGAAAGCTTGGTGGCTGAAACGTTTCAGGGACATCACACAGAGGTGGCCGTGCAGCAAAGAGCAGTTTTGTAGCCATAAATCATTAATTGACAAAAAAAAGGAATGGGTGTGGCTTTAGGTTGCTGTCTCTGAATGTGTAAAGTTGGAGCCAAGAGGAATTTGTTGTATGTTCAGCAAAGTCGAGTGTAAAGTTTGTACTCCAAGAATAAGGTGTGCTGTAACAAGGAATAAAAATGTGAATGTGATGGGGAATAAGGGTACTTTCACACTAGCGTTGTTCGGATCTGGCAGGCAGTTCCATTACCAAATCCGGCAAACCATATGCGACTAATGGAGCGCTGAGTCATGACCTATCACGTTCTAATCCTACTATTTAGACCCCTTCCTGGCCCGCGGTGTCTCCAAGGCATTGCTCCTGGTTAGCCAGAATGCTACTCCACACTGATGAGGGGCAACACCCCGAAACAGCTGTCTGTGGATGGATAACTGGCTTAGGTTTTCCCCGTCACATCCTTAAAGGACCTTCACGATTTAAAACTAAAGACTACTATACTGTAGAGCGTAGGGTCCTGCACTTACTTGTATGTCTGGGCGCCGCTCCGTTCGCCGGTATAGGCTCGGTCGAGCTCCTCTGTTGTATGGGCGGGACTTTGATCAGCGTGTCCCGTTGCAGAGCTGGCCAATCACAGCGCACAGCTCATAGCCTGGCTATGAGCTGTGCGCTGTGATTGGCCAGCTCTGCAGCAAGGGACACGCCTGATACAAAGTCCCCGCCCCATACAACAGAGGGAGCTCGGACACCGGAGCCTATACCGGGCGAACGGAGCGGCGCCCAGACATACAAGTAAGTGCAGGGGGACCCCTGGGCGCCGCTCTGCCCACAGGTATAGTTAGTTTTTAGTTTTTAAATCGGTGAAAGGTCCTCTTTAAAGCTTGTAATAAAGCGGGATCTTGACATAGGGGCCACTTAATATGGTGTATTTGGTGATCTCTGTAATAGAGACACCCCTTTGCACTTGTTTTCCTTCCTTCCATTGTGTTGTAGACCCAATACTGGGGCTCCACATTTATTTTGCATATACTAGTGCCAGTGATTGGTCTAGTTTGGGCTCACTAGCTAGGTTCTTTGTTATTGGAGTCATTTGAATTTGTTTGTGCTTTTGACTAATCTCTGTGTCACATGATTTATACTGTGCATCCCGTCTGGTATTTGATCTCGGATTGTCTTTTGACTACTCTCTGTCTCTCGTTTTTGTACTGTGTTGTCTGCCTGTTTCTGACCCATTTTCGTACGACTATCCCTTTGTATTGTTTTTTCTCTTGATGTTTGTCTGTCTCTAGTCTGCACCTTAGTAGCATACGGACCGTCGACCAGTTGTGGTCTTGCAACCTAGTGCTTGAACTGCAAGTGGGTAGGGAAAGTGGGCTGTATTCTAAGTCAGGGCTTGCTGTCCGTGTCTGTCCCTACCTTAAAGTGTTACAATATTACAACAAATGTAATGTGTGTTTTTTGGTTTCCCTTTACAATGTACTATGAATGAATATGCAAATGAAACAAAACTAAATGAAGTGTGATATATAGTACAACCTTATCTAGTGATAAAAAGCCATAAAAAGTTATTGAAAAATATTGATTAATATTGATTACTTAGGGTGTCAGAACGAAGATAAGTCACCATGAATTGTAAATTGACAAATGTATAAGTTTGTTTTGGTTGAAGTATTATTACCACTTGAATGAATAATTGAGTGGTTAATGACACAAATGTTTTTAGATGTTTATTACTTAATATAGGAATAAATAGATGAGCTTTAGGGTTTATTTTGCTTTAGCAGAGGACCCCTATGGTTCCATTGGAAAATGTTATTTAAATGCAGTGTTGGGCTGACAAAAGTTATAAGGACTTTTGTTTGTTTTGTTTAATCCACCTAATGCAGAGGTGATGAGAAGTACATACAGTTTTGAAAACAAATCCACCTTATTAATGGCTTATCCTGCTATAGACTGAGTTATCTTGGACTGGAAAATTCGAGGTTGCCAATAGGCAACTTGACAAGGATCTAATTTGGTCGGCAGGCTAGATTTCAAGTGAAGAAAAACTAATCTTCCAAAACACTTGTAAACAATTGAAGTTAGAGAAAACAATACTATGTCCCAATCGTTTAAGCAACCCACACATGCAAATGCAAACAATACCAATAAAGCTGTATGGGTCATACCATAACAATAACTCCAAACAAGGGTTATATATAGTAGTATCAAAATATTTTATTAAACAAAAAATGACATGGAGTACATGATTGACATAGCACAGGACTCACATGATTAAAAACATTTAAAATTTATATTGTGCTGGTGATATAGGGCAGGCGCACAAATTCATATTAATAAATAAAGTGCAAAGTGCAAAAAGATGACCATAATATTCAGTAGTATAGGGGTAAGCAGGTCAAATATCCAAAAGTTTTTCAAAGGACTATTAAACAGAAAACCATGTGCATGTAAAGCATGGTATCTATTGTTTCTAAGTCACAAAAATAAATATAACATTAGATAATGAAAAGACGCATACTAACCACACCAAAAGAGGCGCCAACCAATATACCACCAGCACAAGCCCCTGACGCGCGTTTCGCGTTAGCTTTCTCAAAGGGGTGAAGTTAATGCTACTTGGCATTAATCATTATGTCCCAAAGCTGAAGCTGACTTTGGAACTGGCATTTTAAAACTGGTTGGTACAACAGCCAAGGCTAAGGATAAATTAAAGATGTCTGTAAAGACCCTAGCTAACAAGTGTTTTGAAAGATTAGTTCTTCTTCACTTGAAATCTAGCCTGCTGACCACATTAGATCATTATCAATTTGCCTATCTGCAACATAGTTTGACTGAGGATGTCATTTTAACTGCATTTCATATTGTTATCACCCATTTAGATTATCAAGATGCATACACTAGATTATTGTTTATTGATTTCAGCTTGGCGTTGGTGGCACCATCTAAGCTGATAATTAAGCTTGCACATCTTGGTTCCAGTGCATTTTTATGCAGGTGGGTTTAGGATTTTCTGATAGATGGAGTGCAAAAGGTAAAAATGTTGCTGATCATTTCTCTACACCGATCAGATTAAGGACTGTTGTCCTGCAGGGTTGTGTATTGCGTAAGGCAGTATTATACACATAACTTACAAACATGATTCCTTCCTAAAACTATTAAAATTTTATTCATACATTTAAAATATATCCTGCCTTAATCCTAACCAGCAATGATGCTATTTTTTAACGTGAATTCAATGATTTGAGAATAAATAGGTTTAAACAGGCAAAGTGATAAAAGTGATAAAAATATTTACTAAGTGTGATGAAATAAAACAGACAAATCACATACATAATAAATAATAATCACCTAGTCTACACAATACAATGGGGGGAAGCTCCTGTTGCCCCACTACCCACATAGCTCATGGCCGATGCGCAATGGTGATACAAGAGAGAGAGAGGTAGTGACCTACAGCATCCTACCTGGATAATGTTCTCAGTGGAGCTTCAGTTATTTGTCTGGGTGCACAGGAGCCCCTTCCCCTAAGGATGTCCAGTGTGCAGTACACATGTCTCTGAGATAATCACTCAGGAATGCAGCCTTCTCAGCACAATCCTTTTTTGTACTCTTTATTTACTTATGATTATGTCCCTGCTTGTGGTCATAATTCTATAATGAAATTTGCCAATTTTTCGCAGGACCTGGGATATCGTTGAATCAAGAAATGTCTTTTCAACTTTTTATTGTAGATGTCACTTTTGTATTCTGGTTGGAGGCTAACTGTTTTTAATTGGCTATGTATTGTACTTGCCCAATAACAATAAAGTTGAATTTAATCTAATCTACTTTTAAATTTGTTATAGCAAGTTATTACATTATTCTGTATCCGAAGCATAGGGATAAGCATCTGATCAGTGGATGTCTGAGGGCTAGGACCCCCACTAATCATGAGAAAGAGGTTCCTGTTCAACTGACTGAAAGGGCAAAAAAGAGAATACAGCCCAACACAATTTATAGAAAACATATATAACTTATTAATTTCTTCATTAGGCTCACATATGTGGCAGATAATATATGGATCAGTGTAGTAGAGCTTACTACACTGTTGGTATTGACATGGGCTTTAAGGGGTTAAATGGCCATGATTGGAGTTATCTCTGATCCTGTGAAGCAGGATGTCAGTGTTAAAACAGATGCCCCCTGCTGATGCCATGTGCACAGCCTTTGAGTCTGTGCTATTCTTGTGCTGTAATAGTACAGTATAATTTGGGAGCTACTACTCCTCAAGCCATACTATTATGCCATAGTGCAGTAAGAGGTAACATTTTTATTTATTGACTTTTAAAATGTATTCTTTGATCATTTTCCTAAAGAATCAGGGTAAGAATTCACAACATTCAACTTGTTTGGACAAAGGTTTATAAAAATGTTGTTACGGTCCAGATCTTTCACAAAGTTTCTGTTGTGTAATCTAGAGTATTGATCAAGAAATATTTCTCAGTAAATGTAGGCTCAGTAAGTAAATGAACCCTTTCATTGTCAGTTGGAGGAATGCCATGGCATTCCACTACGTTTCTTATGGATGAAGTATGCGAATGCTTGTTGGAAAAGTGCCTCAGACATCTCTTGAAAGCAATAACTTTCATTACAGTTTGGGACGTGATCAGTCACACTCACTGCTGCTTGTTTGTGCCTCTATATTTTCTGATTCAGCACTTCAAGTGCACTTCAAGAGGAATTGGAGAACTGACAAAATCTAACATATAGCTACAGTGAAAGTTACACAGAGTTACATTAAACATAGGTAAACATATTTTATAGGGTTCATGGTAAGTGTGTATGGCAGCTTTTGGGGTTATTAAATAATTTTTTCAATTTTTATAAAAAAAAATATAATTTACTAATACATTTTACTTTTAATTTCACATTTTTTTTGAAGACCTCTGTTTACATTCGACTTCCATAGTGTGCATGGGGTTTGCATTTAGGGTTTGAAGATAAAAGCCCTGGCTCCAAGTGGTTTCAGAATCCTTCTAAACAGTAAAGATGGATTTCGATGAACCAATAATTGTCCCGATTATCGGGAACGACCATCATTCCTGATAATCTGGTCATCTAAATGTGCCGCCGATCACCGATGAACGAGAAAAACACCAGTTCGTGTAAGGACATGAATCATTGTTTCTGGGCAGCAGATCTTGCTGTCTAAATTGCGATCGGCTGCCCAGAAACAATTATTCTGTATAGAGGCAAAGGATCACAATAGTGATCCCTCTTCCTCATACATACTGTGAAGGAGATCACTGCATGTAAATGCAGAGGTCTCCTTCATTATACGAGCTGCTGACTGTCGGGAAGGAAGCGCTCCAGCGGCCCCTCTAAACCTACCTGAAAACTCTTCTGCACTTATCAAGGGTGGTCAGAATGGAATATAGCCCGATTACCAAGTTTTGTAGTCTCAGTTGCATCAATGGTCATAATCCTTCTTTCACCACATACGGAAACTTCTGATACACCATAACTTTAGAGTTTAAAAGTGGCAATAGCAATTGACACATCACTGATTGTCCAGTTATTTCATCCAAATGCTATCTGCTTGTCGCAAAGGGTAGGGAACAGTGCAACCATGTACTCCCCCAGCACCAATGTCCCTACCTACTTGCACTATATGCCCTAAATGGCAGCCCACACCTTGCCGACGGTCCTTAACTTGACTACGTGCAGGGGCCTAAGCCTAGTAGGGTAAAATAGTTCTCAGACAGAAAGAGATCAACACCAGACAGGAAAATCAGGACTGGATCAGAATCCAAAAGCTAAGTACAAACCAGGAAGATACATCAGAACTAACCCAAGACATAAATAGTCAAATACCAGATGGGGTCAGTGTCAGGAGATAATGTCAGCGGTATAATGGACATAAAAGAGCAAGGTCAGGGACAATCCAAAAGTCACATTACCAGGACTTCAAATAATAGTACAATACATGCTAGTGAGAATACAAAAGACCTAGGGGCAGACACAGACAGCAGAGGTCCCTGTGCAATGAATGTACCTGGGCCCGCCCCCCAAACCACACATAGAAATATAAACATATACCTGCAAATAACAAACATCTTGTTAATATGGGTCAACATGTTTACAATATGTATATATATTTTTTTCATACTAGGCCTCTACTCTGCCCAAAGCATAACTGTACACAACCAGTTCCCTTAATGCCCCCACATAGTAATTATTCCCCCTTTGCAACTACATATTATAGTAATGTCCACACTGTGCCCCCCTTCACAGTACCTATGCCCAGAGATGCCCACTTCACAGCACTTATGTCCAGATATGTGCCCTCTTCACAGCAGTTATGCCCAGATCTGTGCCCATTTCACAGTAGTTATGCCCAGAGATGCCCAGTTCACAGCAGTTATGCCCAGATATGTGCCCCCTTTAAGGCACTTATGCCCAGATATGCGCCCCCTCCACAGCACTTATGCCCAGATCTGTGCCCATTTCACTGTAGTTATGTCCAGTGATGCCCCAATCACAGCAGTTATGCCCAGATATGTACTCCCTTCACAGTAGCTATGCCCAGATATGTACCCCCTTCACAGTAGCTATGCCCAGATATGTGCCCCTCACAGTAGTTATGTCCAACCACAGTAGTTATGTCCAAATATGTGCTCCTTCACAGTAGCTATGCCAGATATGTGTCCCCTTCACAATAGTTATGTCCAGATATTTGCCCCTTCACAGTAGTTATGCCCAGATATGTGCCCACTTCACAGTAGTTATGTCCAAATATGTGGCCCCTTCACAGTAGTTATGCCCAGATATGTACCCCCTTCACAGTAGTTATGCCCAGATATGTACCCCCTTCACAGTAGTTATGCCCAGATATGTGCCCCTTCACAGTAGTTATGTCCAAATATGTGCCCCCTTCACAGTAGCTATGCCAGATATGTGCCCCCTTCACAATAGTTATGTCCAGATATGTGCCCCCTTCACAGTAGTGATGTCCAGATATGTGCACCATTCACAATAGTTATGTCCAGATATGTGCCCCTCACAGTAAATGTGTCCAGATATGTGCCCCCTTCACAATAGTTATGTCCAGATATTTGCCCTTTCACGGTAGTTATGTCCAGATATGTGCCCACTTCACAGTAGTTATGTCCAGATATGTGGCTCCTTCACAGTAGTTATGTTCAGATATGTGCCCCTCACAGTAGTTATGTCCAGATATGTGCCCCTTCAGTGGGGCTGGTTGCCACAGCAACAGAATAACAGTTGCTGCGCCACAAGACAGTGAAATGGAGGTGAAATGGAGTTCCTGCTTTGGCGCAAAGACACAGGCATAGGCGATTTATGAAGTTTCAGGAATTCTTTATTTCAAAGTTTGTGCATTAAGACTAAAACAACCTGTTTTGGAGAATCTAAAGTCCCCTTCATCAGTTTAAAAGATTAATAATGCTTGAGGTACAAATGTGGGTATATATACACAAAAGACACAGCCATAGGCGATTTATGAAGTTTCAGGAATTCTTTATTTCAAAGTTTGCACATCAAGACTAAAACAACCCGTTTCGGAGAATCTAAAGTCCCCTTGATCAGGTTAAAAGATTAATAATGCTTGAGGTACAAATGTGGGTATATATACACAAAAAAAAAAAAACGCCCAAAAACCGCATCTGTGGGTTGTCCCAGCTTACTGGGGCCACCCTCAGGTGCTATCTCATTATCATTAGGGATGAGCGAATCGGCATTGGATGAAACATCCGAAGTCGATTCACATAAAACTTCGTTCTAATACTGTACAGAACAGGAGCTCCGTACAGTATCAGAATATATTGGCTCCGATGAGCCGAAGTTATTGCTTCGTGAACCCGAGTTCAGGAAATGTTTTTTTACAGTACTATTTAATTTATGAAGTTATTGCGCGAAGCCAATACATTCTAATAATGTATGGCAGAGCTCCTGCTCCGTACAGTATTAGAACAAAGTTTTATGCCAATCGACTTCGGATGTTTCATCCGAAGTCGATTCGCTCATCCCTAATTATCATCTAGCAATTCAATTGTCAAAATTAGCAAGAATTGGGATGTAAAGGTCAAGTTAAGGTCAAACCAGAAAATAGCATAAATGTCAGACCAGGGCTTAAATGAACCCATTGATGAGCAAAACATGCCATGCATCCTCACGTAACAGGCATGTGTCAGAGCCCCTTAGAATATCATAGGGGACAGAGAAGGAGCACCATCACAGAAGTAAGCATAGGAGGGAACCTGCTACTGCAGGTAAGAGATCTTATCTAAGACCTAAACAGTATGATGCAAGGTCAAAGATATTTAAGATGTCTGATAAGTAGAACATTAAGAAACAGGAAACATACATCTTTAAATAAAAAAGAAACACTTTATGTTTTCCTGTACTGTCTGCCCTATGCAATCTATCATTTAACACAGGCATCCTCAAACTGCGGCCCTCCAGCTGTTTGCAAAACTACAACTCCCAGCATGCCCGAACAGCCTACAGCTATCAGCCTACAGCAGGGCATTGTGGGAGTTGTAGTTTTACAACAGCTGGAGGGCTGCAGTTTGAGGATGCCTGATTTAACACATTTTGAAACAAAGAGATGTTACTCAACTTAGAAGACTGTTTATAGAGTGCATAGCAAAAGGGAAACTGACCCGGCAATTATTTTGAGATGGACCTTATGTAACATCCACATGAATGTCAGGAACCAAGGTTTCCCAGCAGAACATTGTCCTGAGTATGCCACCCCCTCAACTGACTTGCATTCTTCCCATAGTGCATTCTGATACCATCTCTACCCCTGGTAAGTGATGCAAATGTGCAATGGGCCCAGGAGGAGCGAGTGCAGGATGGGAGTGGACTGGTAGTACTGTAGCTCTGCCGTTGATAATTGAACAAACATCCCACTGGCGATCCTCACACCAATACTCCTCTAGGGTGCACCTTTTCTTTCCTCAGGGAACACCCTGGTGGTGAGATCCCTGTCTGGTGGTGGTTAGGTTGCCCTCGGTGTTACATGTTTTTGGCAGGGTTCAATGCAGGAGCGTGGAAGAAGATACGATGTCCGACAAAAGGAGATGGCGTCAATGACCAGGCCAATTGGTGCAAATAAGTAAATCTCCCTTTACTAAAGTGCAGAATAGGAGTATTAGTACTAGTAATAAGCTTCAGGGGCAATATTCGAATTTGCGATATTTTGCGAATATTTGTTAGAATATTCGCCATATATTCACGAATATTCACACTATAAGACGCCAATATTCAGATCAGCTATTGTTTTGTTTGAGTAGTCTCCAAGGCATTGATCCTGGTTAGCCAGAACCCTACTCCCCACTGATGAGGGGCAACACCCTGAAACAGCTGTCTGTGGATGGATAACTGGCTTAGGTTTTCCCTGTCACATCCTTAAAGCTTGTAAAAAAGCCGGATTTTGACATAGGGGCCACAATATGGTGGATTTGGTGATCTCTGTAATGGGGACACCCCTTTGCTTGTTTTTCCTTCCTTTGAGGGATATCTGGCTTTCATTGTGTTGTAGACCCAATACTGGGGCTCCCCTTTTTATTTTATATATTCGGGTGCTAGAATATTCGCATTACGCGAATATCACATTGCTGATTTCTCACATAAGTGAAAATAAATTAATAAATGAAGAATATTCTAATTCACCACAGACTACAATATTGCAGCCTTCTCATATTGGCCCAAATGCAAGAAGCAGGTAGGTATACTAGGTAATGGGTTTAGATAAAAACAAAAACGAATATTCGATTTTACGAATATATATATCACTATATTTGAAATATTTGAAATTCTCAAAGTGCCGATATTCGTGATAAAAATTCGCAATTCGAATATTCGCGATCAATACTAGTTAGTACATCCAACAGTATCAAAACACAGTTCCAAGCAAATCACAGTGCTATTCCTCCCCAGTAGAGATATATGGATGGCAGCAATGATGGGTTTGTGGTACTCCATATCTCTGTCTTTCTAAAGTCTCTCAGCAGAAAATTAGCCTTGCAGTGAGGTTCTGGGTATATGTGCTGTAATTAGAGATGTCCCGAACTGTTCGACAGCGAACAGTTCCCTGCGAACATTGCTTGTTCGCGTTCGCTTCTGCCAGCGAACATTATGCTATGTTCGATTCGCCCTGCATTCTTACATTCAGCTTACCTTCCTACCAAAGCCAGGCATAGTGAATTCAATTTAAAACTGCAGTGTTAGAGCAGGGAGAGTATTAACTAGTGTCCTCTGTCCACCCCAACCCTCAAACCAGGAAAAGCCCTTTCTAAAAAGGATATATAATTAATGATCATTTTCTATCACATTTAACTTAAACCACTCAGTTCATGCCAAAAGCCAGGTATGTGCAGGCTGACTATCTATCCATAAGACAGGGCGTCAGCATACCTTACAATAACAATCATGAGATTTCAAATATAAGTTCTCAATCCAAAAGCAGAGAAATTGCTTAGCATTGGTTGGCTATCTAGAGGAGCCTGGACCCTAGACCATTATCATTAGGGCAACAAAAATTGTAATTTTATATGCCAGCCTAACTCCTCTCTCACTGCCTAAAATTTCAAACATAAGTTCTCAATCCAAAAGGAGAGAAATTGCTTAGCATTGGTTGGCTATCTAGAGGGGCCTGGACCCTAGACCATTATCATTAGGGCGACAAAAATTGTAATTGTTTTTTTTTATATGCCAGCCTAACTCCTCTCTCACTGCCTAAGAGAGCTGCATAAACATTTCCCAACATTTAAATCTCATTTGCATACACATGACCAAGAAATGCTAATGAGCAATATAGAAGTATCTGCCTTGTTTGTAAACTGAAACACAATTTGCATGGCTTTCCCATAGTCCCATGTTATGCAAATGAGTTTATATGACAAAACAGAATAGAAAGATTATAGAGTTAGTCTTTAAAAAATTGCAAAATCAAAAAAAAAAACTATGCAGCCTTCCTAATCATTGAGATGAGAGCTAGGTGGCATATTAAAAAAAAAAAAAATGTTGTCACCCTAATGATAATCATCTATGTGCACAGGTCCCCCTAGATACCTAACACTAAACAGACAATTTTCCTTTTGGAAAAACTGGTTAAAACTCAGGCTGCCTTGCTAAGGTATGCTGATGATCTGTCTGTCTGATGGGTTGTTGGCCCTGCATATACCTGGTGCTTGGCAGCCATAGGGGAGAACTGTTCTGTGTTGTCCATTGAATGTTTTATGTAATAATACAAATAGTAATAAGATTTTATGATAGGCAGGCTAGGGTAAATGTCTGTAAGTCTGTCTTTGTCTGTTTTATAAAATACAAAGATTAGTTTTTTTAGTCAGCCACCTGTAGTCTCAAAGTGGTGTGTGACAACAGAAGCAATCTGTTGGCGGCATTGAATTTGGGCAAGTTGACACATGTGCCATGCATGGCACATGTGTTGAATCTGATTGTACAATGCTTTGTGTGCAAGTACCCAGGCTTACATGACGTCCTCAAGCAGGCCCAGCGACGAAACGAGTGAGGCGCTTGATTTGCGACAGCCCGACACGTTGGAATTCAACACTCCTAATGTTCGACCACCTGCTCCAACAAGAAAAAGCTGTCAACGAGTATTTGTATGACCGGGGGGCTAGGACAGCCTCTGCGGAGCTGGGAATTTTTTTGCCATGTTACTGGACGCTCATGCGCAATGCCTGTAGGCTCATGCGTCCTTTTGAGGAGGTGACAAACCTACTCAGTCGCACCGAAGGCACCATCAGCGACCTCATCCCATTTGTTTTCTTCCTGGAGCGTGCCCTGCGCGAACAGTGCTGGATCAGGCTGTAGATGAGCGTGAAAAGGAAGAGGAAGAGTTGTGGTCACCATCACCACCAGAAACAGCCTTATCATCATCACTTGCTGGACCTGCTGCAACGCTGGAAGAGGAGTCTGAGGAAGAGGAGTCAGAGGAGGAGGAAGACCAACCACAGCAGGCATCCCAGGGTGCTCGTTGTTGTCACCTATCTGGGACCCGTAGTGTTGAACGTGGCTGGGGGGAAGAACAGACCTTCAATGAGATCAGTGAGGACGAGGAACAGGAGATGAGTAGCTCGGCATCCAACCTTGTGCAAATAGGGTCTTTCATGCTGTCATGTCTGTTGAGGGACCCTCGTATAAAAAGGCTGAAGGAAAACGACCTGTACTGGGTGGCCACGCTACTAGACCCCTAGTATAAGCAGAAAGTGGCTGAAATGTTACCGAATTACCGGAAGTCGGAAAGGATGCAGCAGTTCCAAAACAAGTTAAAAAGTATGCTTTACACAGCATATAAGGGTGATGTCAGAGCACAACGGGAATCTAACAGGGGAAGAGGTGAGTGTAATCCTCCTCCTATCACGACCACGCCGGCAAAGACAGGACGCTTTGGCACACCCCAGATGATAAGGTGGTTGCTTCATTGTGAACAGATCAAAAGCGATCAGCTGGATAATTTTTCATAGAAAAAACATTGGGCACACCCTGCAATGGGCAGCCCTGCAAAAACAATGGGCGCACACTTCAGAATCATTGTTTTCTGGGTCACTTAACTGTCACTGAACTATCTCAGCACGACCATAGGCTTCGAAAAACCGCCATCGCCTGCAATCTCCCAAACGTGCGCACGAGCACAGTCATCACTACACCAAGATTGACGCATAGAGGAATAAAATTTATGTCATGAGTGTGTCAACTATTGACAACTCTTTGCGGTTGTCTAAAATCTATTGGATACACGTCCCCTGATAGGGGACATAACAGGGATTAAACTGATAAGAATAGTACTACCTAACACACCACTCATATAGGGTGTCACAGTACATTGCGGGGCGCATGCGCAGTGCCCCAAATTGGAAGTAAGAGGACTGACCAATCATCTTTTTCCATCTCCCGCTTCTTAAAATCTATTCACGTCCCCTGATAGGGGACGTAACAGAGATTAAACTGACAGGAATAGTACTACTTAACACACCACTCATATACGGTGGCACAGTACATTGCACAGCGCACGCGCAGTGCCCCAATTTGGAAGTAAGAAGACCGACCAAGCTTCTTTTTCCATCTCCCAATTCCTAAAATCTATTCGATACACGTCCCCTGATAGGGGACGTAACAGGGATTAAACGGATAAGAATAGTACTAAGTAACACACAAATCATATGGGGTTGCACAGTACATTGCACGGCGCACGCGCAGTGCTCCAAATTGGAAGTAAGAGGACCGACCAAGCTTCTTTTTCCATCTCCCGGTTCCTAAAATCTATTCGATACACGTCCCCTGATAGGGGACGTAACTGGGATTAAACTGATAAAAATAGTACTACTGATTAGTGAACACACCACTCATATAGGGTGGCACAGTACATTGCGCGAGGAAGAGACCTTCAATGACGTCAGTGAGGACAAGGAATAGGACATGGCTAGCTTGGTATCCAACCTTGTGCAAATGAGGAGTTTGCGGTTGTGCAAATGCACTGTTTGCGGTGCGTTAAACGAGGAGTTTGGTCTGTCACAGTTAGGTCTGTCACTGTGAAGCGGGCGTAACCCTTACACTACCTGATCGATACAACATCATACCTGATTGTATACACACACTGGATGTTTTAAAGCATGTTGTTCCAAACAATTTAGGAATGTTAGGTGATTTATGCCCTTTATGGATTAAAACCCGACTCTGAGTCCACTACGTAATTTTCCATGGGAGTCACAGTCCGGCATGCCACAGTCAAGGTGTTAGTCCTCTTGAAACAACTTCTCCATCACTACTGTGGCCAGAAAGAGTCCCTGTGGGTTTTAAAATTCGCCTGCCTATTGAAGTCTATGGCGGTTCACCCGTTCGCGAACATTTGCGGATGTTCGCCGTAATGCAAATGGAAAATTTTATGTTCGAGACATCTCTATTCAGGATCATAATCCCTGACAGGCAGAGAGGAGGGTGAGGCAGCTCTTTAGCTTAGTGTTGTGAAGTAACTTGTCATCCTGTGTGATTAGGACAGGTTTTGTGTGTCCTAATAGGACGGTGGCCATTTTGTCCTAATAATTGCTCCCTAAACAAAATGAGCCATTATAATTAATGAAAGGTACTTGGGAATATATTTATAATAAAGTAATATTTAGGTATTTTCATTTTCTAAATTCCCGTAGAACCCCTTTAACAATTTAACGTTACAACAATTAATCTTTTGTAGTGATCCTACTCTGGAGTATTGTGAAAGCAGAAAGCATGATTCATCAGACCAAACCATCTTCTTCCATTGCTTAATGGTCTAGTTCTGATGCTCTTGGTTAATGTTTAGGAAAACATTTGCTTATGTGTGTCCATTAGGCTATACAATGTAATTTTACCAGTCAGCTGTTTGGGAGTTGTGGAAGGGGATTTTAGATACATGTAGAGTAAACATAACTTTCTAGGGCCTTTTGAAGAATTTGCCACTGAGTATGCCTCTGGGTGATGCAATTTAATAGGTCACAAAAGCTACATAGGTTCAAGGTCCAAGCTCATGGCTTTTAGGACAGAGCTGCTTGCACTTATTTCTTTGTAAGGAGCTCTGTTCAGGCTCGGACTGGACCACAGTAGAACAGGTGAATCCCCCGGCGGGCCCCTACTCCCCTATCCCCTGCATAAATGACACAGGTCTGACTGCAGTACATATGGATAGGCAGTCTACAGCATCTCAACAAGCCTTTTCTCATCTATAAATCTGAGTGGATTATTTAACAGAATACTTAGTTATTATAAATGCAATCGGGTGGAAGAGATGGCTTCTAGGTAAGGAGGCAGGGTGGCCTGCATTATCTTTCCCCAGGGACCTGCACTCTCAAAAAAATCATCTTGCAGAGTCTTGCTGCGGCCACTATGTGGACAGGTAGTGTTTTCATGTAGCTTTACAGTGGGCCCTCAGAATAAATTTTACTAGTGGGCCCTCAGCATCCCAGTCCAACGCTGGGTCTGTTCCTAGAGCTGCAAGGACAGTCACAGCTACATGACACAGTTCTCTCTGGGTATCCCTCTAGAGCTGTTCTCAGCTGCTCTGTTTGAATCCATAATAATAAAAGCCCTTTGTGCGTGCTCAGGGCTGTGTGTCCGTGCGTGTGTGCCAATAATTGAAATTGGCATGCGCGGTGCGCCGATCAATCGACACACGGCGCTCCACACGCCGTTTGCACCACCCACACCAGCGCAATCACCGTCACCCCACACGCAATCGCTCTGCCCACACCAGTGTGCACTGTGCGCCGACCAATCTACACACGGGGCTCGACAGGCCGCCCGCACCGCACATACCTGCGCTCCGGCCAATCACCGCTGCCGCTCGCAGGTTATGGTGTGCTCTCCACGTCAGACCACCGCCATTACTGTCCCTGCACTCTTAGCCACAGGCAGCAGCCATTGCCAGCAGTCTCAGCCACCAGTCACTGCCAGCAGTCTCAACACCACCAGTCAGTGCCACCAGCCACCAGTCACAGTGCCAGCCGTCTTAGCCATCAGTCAGTGCTACCAGCCACAGCCACCAGTCACAGTGCCAGCAGTCTCAGCCACCAGTCAGTGCCAGCAGTATCAGCTACCAGTCAGGGCCAACAGTATCAGCCACCAGTCAGTGTCAGCAGTCTCAGCCACCAGCCGCAGTCAGCAGTCTCAGCCAGAGCCAGCACTCAGTGCCAGCAGTCTCGGCCACCAGCCACAGCCACCAGTCTCAGCCACCAGTCAGTGCCAGCAGTCTCAGCCACAGCGACAAGTCACAGTGCCAGCAGTCTCAGCCAGCAGTCAGTGCCAGCCATCTAAGCCATCAGTCAGTGCCACCAGTCACAGCCTCCAGTCACAGTGCCAGCAGTCTCAGCCACCAGTCAGTGCCAGCCAACTCAGCCATCACTCAGTGCAACCAGCCACCAGTCACTGTGCCAGCAGTCTCAGCTACCAGTCAGTCCAGCAGTCTCAGCCAGCAGCCACAGCCACCAGTCAGTGCCAGCAGTCTCAGCCCCAGCCAGCACTCAGTGCCAGCAGTCTCAGGCACAAGCCACAGCCTCCAGTCAGTGCCAGCAATCTCAGCCAAAGCCAGCACTCTGTGCCAGCAGTCTCAGCCAGCAGCCACAGCCACCAGTCAGTACCAGCAGTCTCAACCACCAGCCGCAGCCAGCAGTCTCAGGCACAAGCCAGCAGTCGGTGCCACCAGCCACACGCACCAGTTAGAGCCACAGCCATCAGTCAGTGCAAGCAGTCTCAGCCACCAGCTACAGCCAGCAGTCTCAGCTACGACCACCAGTCAGTGCCAGCAGTCTCAGCCACCAGACGCAGACAGCAATCTCAGCCACAGCCAGCAGTTAGTGCCAGCAGTCTCAGCCACAGCCAACAGTCTCAGCCACCAGTCTCAGCCACCAGTCAGTGCCAGCAGTCTCAGCTAGCAGTCAGTGCCAGCCGTCTCAGCCATCACTCAGTGCCACCAGCCACCAGTCACAGTGCCCACACAGTCTCAGCCATACAATGTGGTCAAGTTCCCTTGGCATTTAACCCCTCCAGGAGTCTGGACGAGAATGCTCGTCCTAACTGAGCAGCACTGAGAGCATTAGGACGAGCATTCTCATCCTACAGTTAAACTGTCACCATGTCTGCAGACATGGGACAGCGCTGAGACCCCGGCTGTTACACACAGCCAGGAGTCTCAGCTAACTAGCCAGGGACCAATCAGAGCGGTCCCCAGCCAGGGATCGCTCTAATTGGCTAGTCTGTACAGACTAGCCAATCAGAGACTTCTAATGCCGGGTCAAAGGTTCTGATTCCCGCAGTCCGTGACTGCGGGAATCAAAACCTTATAAAATGTATTAAAAATATTCTCAACCATATCCCCCCCGCCTTCAGAGGCGTCCTGCTTGCCATGGTGATAGTAACTCTGATCAGACTTTTGCTAAAGGCAGAAGTCTGACATGGCAGTGTAAAGTACAAAATACAGTACAGTACACCATATAGTGTACTGTACTGTATTATATAGACATCAGATCCACTGGATCTTCAAGAACCAAGTGGGTCTGAGTCAAAATAATGTAAAAAAAAAAGTGAAGAAAGTAAAAAAAAAAAAAAAATATCACTGAATAAAAATTAAAAAAAAATAACATACACTACACATAATATGTATCGCCACGTCCATAAAAACCTGCTGTATAAAAATATTACATGATTGAACCCCTCAGGTGAACGCCATAAACCCCCCCCCCCCAAAAAAAATGGTGTAAATAAGCACTTTTTTGGCACCTTACATCACTAAAAGTGTAATACAAAGCGATCAAAAAGGAGTATGCCTCCCAAAATAGTATCAATCAAACCGGCATCTCATCCTGCGAAAAATGGGCCCCAACCTAAAACAATTGCCCAAAAAATAAAAAAACTTTGGCTCTCAGACTATAACATGATTTTTTTGTTTCAAAAATGCTTTTTTGTGCTAAATGCAAAAAGAAAAACTAAAAAATAGACATATTAGGTATCTCCACATTCGTAAGAATATGTTCCATAAATATATCACATGACCTAACCCCTCAAGTGAACACTGTAAAAAAAATTAAACAAAAACTTTGTCAAAAAGCAATTTTTTTGTCACCTTACATCACAAAAAGTGTAATAGCAAGCGATCAAAAAGTCATATGACCCCCCAAACAGTGCCAATCTAACCGTCACCTCATCCCGCAAAAATTATACCCAACCTGAGAAAATCTCCTAAAAACTAAAAAAAATATGGCTCTTATACTATGGAGACACTAAAACATTTATTTTTTAGTTTCAAAAAGGATATTATTGTGTAAAACCTAAATAAATAAAAAAAGGTATACATATTATGTATTGCCGCGTCCATAAGGACCTGCTCTATAAAAGTATAACATGACCTAACCCCTCAGGTGAACACCGTAAACATGAAAAATAAAAACGTCAAAAAAGCCATTTTTTTGTCACCTTACATCACAAAAAGTGTAATAGCAAGCGATCAAAAAGTCATATGCACCCCAAAATAGTACCATTCAAACCGCCATCTCATCCCGCAAAAAATGAGGACAATCTTCATAGGACAATCGCCCAAAAAATAAAAAATAAACTATGGCTTTCAGAATGTGGAGACACTAAAAAATATTTTTTTTCAAAAATGCTTTATTATGTAAAACTGAAACAAACTCCCCCAAAGAGTAGTCATATTTTGTATTGTCGCATGCATAACAACCTGCTCTATAGAAATAGCACACAATCATACCTGTCAGTTTAACGATGTAAATAACAAAAAATAAAAACGGTCCCAAAACAGCTATTTTTTTTTCAAATTTTCCATTTTAATCCATTTTTCCAGTAACAAAGCAAGGGTTAACAGCCAAACAAAACTCAATATTTATTGCCCTGATTCTTTAGTTTGCAGAAACACCCCATATGTGGTCGTAAACTGCTGTATGGCCAAACGGCAGGGAAGGAAGGGAACACCATATGGTTTTTGGAAGGCGGATTTTCCTGGACTGTTTTTTTGACACCATGTCCCATTTGAAGCCCCCCTGATGCACTCCTACAGAAGAAGCTCCAAAAAAGTGACCTCATTTTGGAAACTACAGGATAAGGTGGCAGTTTTGCTTTTACTATTTTAGGCCAAATATGATTTTGGTCGCTCGATATTACACTCTTTTTGAGGCAAGGTAACAAAAAAATCGAAATTCTGAAATTTCATATCCATTTGCTAATACTCTTGTGGAACACCTAAAGGGTTAACAAAGTTTGTAAACCGGTTTTGAATACCTTGAGGGGTGTAGTTTTTTAGATGGAGTCACTTTTTTGGAGTTTCTACTCTAGGAGTGCATCAGGGGGGCTTCAAATGGGACATGGTGTCAAAAAACCAGTCCAGCAAAATCCACCTTCCAAAAACCATATGGCGTTCCCTTCATTCGGCACCCTGCCGTTTGGCCATACAGCAGTTTATGACCACATATGGGGTGTTTCTGCAAACTAGAGAATAAGGGCAATAAATATTGAGTTTTGTTTGGCTGTTAACCCTTGCTTTGTTACTGGAAAAAATAGATTAAAATGGAAAATTTGAAAAAAATCTAAATTCTGAAATGTCATCTCCATTTGCCATTAACTCTTGTGGAAAACCTAAAGGGTTGATGACATTTTTAAAATCAGTTTTGAATACCTTGAGGGGTGTAGTTTCTAGAATGGGGTCATTTTGGGGTGGTTTCTATTATGTAAGCCTCACAAAGTGACTTCAGACCTGAACTGGTCCCTAAAAAGTGGGTTTTGGAAAATTTCTGAAAAATTTCAAGATTTGCTTCTAAACTTCTAAGCCTTATAACGTCCCCAAAAAATGAAATGGCATTCCCAAAATGATCGATACATGAAGTAGACATATGGGGAATGTAAATCAATAACTTCTTTTGGTGGTATTACTATGTATTATAGAAGTAGAGTAATTGAAACTTTTTTGGTAAATTTGGTATTTTTTTATAAATAAAAATGAAATTTTTCGACTCCATTTTACCACTGTCGTGAAGTACAATATGTGACAAAAAAACTCTCTCAGAATGGCCTGGATAAGTAAACGCGTTTTAAAATTATCACCACATAAAGTGACGCTGGTCAGATTTGCAAAAAATGGCCGGGTCCTTAAGGAGAAATAAGGCTGGGTCCTTAAGGGGTTAATATAGATTGTTCCTACTAATGTTTATGCACTACTGTTTTAGCGTAACGGGCTTAATGTCTAGTGATTTATATTACTCCATATTTGAAACACTAAAACAGAAACAATCTCACAAGTATGTGTTTTTTTTAGTAATAAAATGAAAGTATTAGGGCTACATCAGAATTGATTTTAAAAAACACGCTTAAAAAAGAGTGGAATACGTGTCTTTTTCAGCTCGGAAAAACGTGCGTTTTTTGGTGTTTTTGCCGCATTTTTGATCCTTTTTTGTGGATTTTTTTTTTAACCAATGGGTGTTTATTACTTCATTACAAAGATGAATTTTCTGCTTGAAGTTTCTGAAGCTGATCTGCACCAATGGAAAATGCGCAAAAAAACGCATGGACTTATTTGGAGCATTTTTTTTCAACTTCCTATTTATTTCCATGGGAAATTCACCACTGACTCTGCCCCAAGATAGAGCATCCTGCTTCTTTTTTCCACGTCTAAAAAAAAAAGTGCAAATGCTGCTTCCCAATGAAATGAGTGGGAGACTTTTTTGAGGTGTTTTTGGAGCTGATTTTGAGACAGAAATGCTCCAAAAATAAGCACCAAAAAACTCTGTGTGCACTGTCTCTTACAGTAAAGAATGTTAACTGTTTACAATATTTACAGCTTGCATTTCCCAATAGTAGATTTTTCAGCTTGATGTCTTTATTAATGCAGATTGAAGGTATTTATACTCCTGGCGAATTTAATAATGCTTAGGGTATGGATACAGAAATTCTATTAAAATCAATAGTAAACAGAGAAATGTTTGCCTGTATGTTGCTTGGGTGGTTTTTAAGGGTATTAACACTTTTGTCACCCATTACTTTAATGCATCTAACATGAAAGGGGTTCTATGAGGTCTAAATAATTTTTGAGGTGACCAGACATGGGCAGAAAATGAAAAAGCCTACACATATACATGTACATCACCACAGCTGGCCAATCACTGGCTTCAGAGTGGGTCAGTAATGGTACCTGACCACCGAGCCCAATTATGTAATTCTTAAAATCCACCAGTAATTGTCAGCAATTAAATTTATCTCAGTCCCTTAGGATGCTGCCACATGTTCAGGTTTTTTGAAGCAGGAGTGGGTTAAAAAAGGGGAGAAAATTTGATTCGGCCGGTTCGCTGAATTTTCCGAAAATATTAGATTCGAATTTATTTGGGGCGAATCGCGTTAAAAAAAAAGCTATTTCCTGGCTGCAGAGAGCCTGTATATGGGGTGTAGAACACTGTGCCTTGCCATAACATGCATAGGGAGTCTGTCGCGGTAGTTTTACAATACTGCAAGTCAGTATGACACGCAGATGACAGGCATCGCTCTTAGGTCCCTTGCACAGGAGCATGACTGGTTAGGTCAGGATGCGTTCAGTGATAATAGCATGATTTTGCTTGCGTCTGGCATCCGTTTTGTATGCGATTGCGTTGCATTATTGCGTTTTTCACGTGCTGATGACATGCGGATTGCATGCGTTTTTAACGAGCGTGAAAAAAAACTGATCCATCCTCTAGATTCACCTGTTACTGCAAACACATATAAATACCCCCAGCATGCATTGGTTTTTTGCACAGCTCCATTTGTTTGGGGAGTTTTGGTCGTTTGGCTGGTTTGTGTGTTTGGTTATTGGATTTTCCTTTGCAGGATGTCCACTTTCACCGTATTATCCACTGACCATGTGTCCTTGCACTGGCTGGTCTTCCGCTGTGGCCAGAAATGATAGAGGAAGCGGATGTGGGTGCATCCTATCATTTCGCAGCGGGCTAGTAAAGGTCAATTTGTTGGTTTGTACTCTGACCTCATGCGCACCCTGTTAAGTTCTTTAATTATTGCCGCATGTCGGTGGCTACCTTTGATCGGCTGTTGGGGGAGTTGAGGCCTGCCTTGACGTTCCAGGACACCAACATGCGGCGGAGTGTGTCACCTGAAGAACGTCTCATTATTACTTTAAGGTAAGACTATATTATCAGACTCATACATGAATGACCCATACATAAAAGGAACCTGTCATCAACTTTATGCTGCCCATACTAACGGCAGAAAAAAGTAGAGATAGGTGAGTTGATTTCAGTGGTCTGTCATTTATAAGTTAAAAGTAAGTGGTTGCCGAGAACCAACATCACAATCATTGCAGGCTAGGCCTGGAAAAGAGTCCCGGCCACCTGAGAAGAGTCATGGTTATTCATGAAGTCCTGCTCCCCCTGCTCACCTGCTGATTGACAGGTTTCTACCTAGTATTCTTCCTTTCTCTCTAGGAGATAACTGCCAATCATCAGCAGATGGGCGGGAGAGCAGGAGATTATGAATAACCATGACTCTTCTCAAGTCGATTTGACTCTTTTCCAGGCCTGTGCTGCAATGATTATGATGCTGGTTCTCGACAACCACTTACTTTTAGCTCATGAGTGACACACCGCTGAACTCAACATTTCTGTCACTAATTTATGCTGCCCTCAATTAGGTCAGCATAAAGTTGATGACAGGTTCCCTTTAATAATAGTACACATGTATTGTATATTGTACATTTTGAGTAAGAAACTGTGTGTGCATTTGGGCCTGCCACTTTGTATAAAGTCCCTTGGTGTACTACCAAGTCATTTATTAGTCACACCAGATTCAAGTTCCGCGGGGGTTAATTTTTATAGTCCTGGCTGTAATGGTGAAGATACGTCACCTGTGTGTATATGGTAATGGTCTGGAAGTTGATGTAGCTAAACGGTTTTCATTACTATAAAGTATTGTGGCAATGTGAATAATGTTATGGGCTGTGAAGTCCAAAAGAAGCATATGTGTCTCATGTGTGAACAGGGTTGTTACCAAGGAATGTGTCACCAAGGTTCCCGGCCTTGGTGGAGTAAAGGCCCTAGTTTAGGTGTCCACTAAAGTAGTTGGTGGACACCATAATAGATAGTATAGCTGGTTCCAGCTAGTTCAGGGCAGGCTTTTACTGGGAAAAGGCAATGTGCTGGGTGGGTGCCTGTTCCCCATGTTCCAGTCCGGGACTTGCTCACATCCAGCAATTGAATTTAGTCCGGGACTTGCTGGACTTGGGTGGAGCTCACTCAGGAGAGAGAGTGGTGTAACACAGAGGCCTAGTGTAGAGGCTCTGTGCGAGTGGTCTCAGCTGGGTTGGCTGAGGGGCCACAGGCTAGGTGCTAGCCGAGACATTGGGGGACGCCTTGACCCCTGGGCTGACGGGTCACAAGGCCAAAGTTGGGAGGACTGCTGGGCCACACTCCCCCAATAAAGGTAATGGACTTGGTATAGCCTGTAAGGCTGTGGGACTGTGAGGTGTGGAAAGCTGCCATTTAAAGCTGTATGTGAACAGAGCTTTCAATGAGTTAGGGACCCACTGCTGATGTGTAGGAAGAGCCCAGACAGGCAAGGTGTTCATTTTGTATTATGTTTATTCTGTTATGCCTGGTGACAAAATAAATCACACTGTTTGGACCGGAAATCAAGTGTTAAAGAAGAATCTTTGTGTGAATGATCCCCGAGACCAGAGCTAATCCCTACATGTGGCATCCCTGCTGGAAAAGGCAAAGTGTTGCTGGGAGCAACAACCAAGCAGAAAGAGCAGGTACTGCTGAAAACTGCTGTGCGGGAGTTTAAAGAGTCAGTGGAGCTGTGTACTCCAGTGGTGTGCTGGACTTTGCTGGGTTGCAAAAGAGACTGTTCAGTTTAATTTTTTTTTTTCGGGTGTGGTCCCTGATTTATAAGTAAGCTGTGTTGCTGAAAAGTTTTCCAGTTGCCATGGGTCTCATGGAGGAGTACGCCTGGTGCTTGTGGCGCATACAGCAGGCAGAAGAGATGGCCATAGCAATTGGCTATAGTAAAAATGAACTGGCAAAATTTGATGTAGAGCGAGAGGCTCTGGAGGTGCAGCTGGCTCTGAAAATGGGGTCCTCAACATTGTATGGACCCTGCACAAAGTTCCCCGAGGACAGACGTGTGGCCAGAGTTCCCAAGGAGAAGCGAATGTGTGCCGTTGCCACAAGTAACCATCGGGAAGATAAAGAGATGGCGAGCGGTACAATTCTCAGGAGTTCCCATATCCCCTGCGACTGTGCACAGAGCCCAAAAAGGTGTGGATGGAGTGACCGTCCGGGACAGTGGCGTAACTAGAAATGACTGGGCCCCACAGCAAATTTTTGAATGGGGCCCGCTCCCCCAGTAATTTTTTCACAGCCCCTTCCTTTCACGACGCCCCCATTCTTGTGGATAGTAAGGATCGTTCTCTCAGACCAGGCCCGGCAGCTGTTCCATCCGTTTTCTACACTGTCTATACTGCCACTGTATATAATTTAATTGTGTAATAATGTTGAGGGGCCCTGGCAAAATCTTCTAGCACTTCTTCTCCTCTTGGATGGGCCCCTTCTGGGTCAGGGCCCCAAAGCCGCTGCTTCCCCTGCTTTCCCTATAGTTATGCCCCTGGTCCGGGAAAAGACAGGAGACAGGTCCAAGGTGTTTCCCGTAGCAACTATGGCATTGCGGAGAAGAGTGCTGCGTCTGTGATGACATTTGGTAAGACTGTTCCTGTCAGTAATTATGTGATACCTGTTGGGCTGGTGAGCGATAATTGGCTGGCGAGGAACTGTCTCGGAAGTGTATGACATTGTGGAAACCGCAGTGTCTGAACAGGCGGGTAGGCCTGTTGTGATTACTCCCTCACAGGAATCTGCAGGGAAAAGTGTTTTTGTATTACCTCAGCTGCCCATGATCAAAGCTGAGGACAATTGTGCGGAAAAGAAGGATTATCCGGTGGTTCTCACTGAGAGGGAGACTCCAGTGGGAACTGGGACTTATGAACTTGGTGTTGCAAATAAGAATATGCATAACGTAATGTGGGGCAATGGGGACCCAGAGGCTGAACGGAAAAAAAAAATCTCATTACCCGTATGCTCAATATAAGGAGAATCGCAGAAACTCCTAATGCTGGCCATACGTGTAATGATTGCGGAGACCCCTAAAATGCCAGGGCAGTACAAAAACCTCACAAGTGACCCCATTTTAGAAAGAAGACACCCCAAGGTATTCTGTGAGGGGTATGGTGAGTTCATGTAAAATTTTATTTTTTGTCACAAATTAGTGGAATATGAGAATGTAAAAAAAAAAATAAAAAAAAATACATTTTCCGCTAACTTGTGCTAATTTTTTTTTTTTATGTGAACTCGCCATGCCCCTCACGGCATACCTTGGGGTGTCTTCTTTCCACAATGGGGTCACTTGTGGGGTATTTATACTGCCCTGGCATTTTAGGGGTCCTAAAGCGTGAGAATCCAAATGCGTAAAAATGCCCTGTGAAATCCTAAAGGTACTCATTGGTTTTAGGGCCCCTTTGCGCATCTTGGCTGCAAAAAAGTGTCACTCATGTGGTATCGCTGTACTCAGGAGAAGTAGGGCAATGTGTTTTGGGGTGTATTTTTATATATACCCATACTTTGTGTGAGAAATGTCGCTGTAAACGACAACTTTTTAATTTTTTTTTATTCCAAGTTGTCAATTTACAGAGATATTTCTCTCACCCAGCATGGGTATATGTAAAAATACACCCCAAAACACATTGCCCTACTTCTCCTGAGTACGGCGATACCATGTGTGACACTTTTTTGCAGCCAAGATGCGCAAAGGGGCCCAAATTCCAATGAGTACCTGTTAGGAGGGCATTTTAACACATTTTTCTTCTCACGCTTTAGGGCCCCTAAAATGTCAGGGCAGTATAAATACCCCACATGTGACCCCATTTTGGAAAGAAGACACCCCAAGGTATCCGATGAGGGGCATAGTGAGTCCATGAAAAATTAAACTTTTTGTCAAAAGTTAGTGGAAAGGGAGACTTTGTGAGAAAAAACAATAAAAAATCAATTTCCACTAACTTGTGCCAAAAAAAAAACTTCTATGAACTCACCATGCCCCTCATGGAATACCTTGGGCTGGCTTCTTTCCAAAATGGGGTCACATGTGGGGTATTTATACTGCCCTGGCATTTTAGGGGCCCTAAAGCGTGAGAAGAAAAATGTGTAAAAATGCCCTCCTAAAAGGTACTTATTGGAATTTGGGCCCCTTTGCGCATCTTGGCTGCAAAAAAGTGTCACACATGTGGTATCGCCGTACTCAGGAGAAGTAGGGCAATGTGTTTTGGGGTGTATTTGTACATATACCCATGGTGGGTGAGAGAAATATCTCTGTAAATTGACAACTTTGTATAAAAAATTTAAAAAGTTGTCGTTTACAGCGATATTTCTCACACACAGTATAGGTATATGTAAAAATACACCCCAAAACACATTGCCCTACTTCTCCTGAGTACGGCGATACCACATGAGTGACACTTTTTTGCAGCCAAGATGCGCAAAGGGGCCCTAATTCCAACGAGTACCTTTAGGATTTCACAGGGCATTTTTACGCATTTGGATTCTCACGCTTTAGGTTCCCTAAAATGCCAGGGCAGTATAAATACCCCACATGTGACCCCATTTTGGAAAGAAGACACCCCAAGGTATTCTGTGAGGGGCATGGAGAGTTCACAGAATTTTTTTTTTTTTTGGCACAAGTTAGCAGATATTGATATATTTTTTTTTTTTATTTTGTTTTTTACAAAGTCTCATTCCACTAACTTGTGACAAAAAATAAAATTTTACATGAACTCACCATACCCCTCACGGAATACCTTGGGGTGTCTTCTTTCTAAAATGGGGTCACATGTGGGGTATTTATACTGTCCTAGCATTTTAGGGGCCCCTAAAGCGTGAGAAGAAGTCTGGAATCCAAATTCGTAAAAATGCCCTGTGAAATCCTAAAGGTACTCATTGGAATTTGGGCCCCTTTGCGCACCCAGGCTGCAAAAAAGTGGCACACATGTGGTATCTCCGTACTCAGGAGAAGTAGGGCAATGTGTTTTGGGGTGTATTTTTATATATACCCATACTTTGTGTGAGAAATATCTCTGTAAACGACAACTTTTAAAAATTTTTATACAAAGTTGACAATTTACAGAGATATTTCTCTCACCCAACATGGGTATATGTAAAAATACACCCCAAAACACATTGCCCTACTTCTCCTGAGTACGGCGATACCACATAAGTGACACTTTTTTTGCATCCTGGGTGCGCAAAGGGGCCCAAATTCCAATGAGTACCTTTAGGTTTTACATGGCGGCTCACAATTTAGCCCCGCCCAAAATGCCAGAACAGTAAAAACACCCCACAAATGACCCCATTTCGGAAAGTAGACACCCCAAGGTACTCACTGAGGGGCATAGTGAGTCCGTCTGAGATTTTTATTTTCATTTTTGCCAGAAGTTAGCAGAAATTGAAATTTTTTTTTTTTTTTTTTCTGAGAAAGTGTCATTTTCCGCTAACTTGTGAAAAAAAATGAAATGATACATAAACTTACCATGCCCCTCCGCGAATAGTTTGGGGTGTCTTCTTCCTAAAATGGTGTCATTTGGGGGGTATTTATACTATCCTGACATTCCAGCACCTGAAGAAACATGACAGGTGCTCAAAGTCAGAGCTGCTTCAAAATGCGGAAATTCACTTTGTGCAATTTTTGCACCATAGTTTGTAAACGCTATAACTTTTACACAAACCAATAAATATACACTTATTGGATTTTTTTTTTATCAAAGACATGTAGAACAATACATTTAGAGAAAATTTTATATAGAAATGTAGTTTTTTTTGAAAAATTTTACAACAGAAAGTGAAAAATGTCATTTTTTTTGCAAAAATGTCGTTAAATTTTTATTAATGGCAAAAAAAGTAAAAATGTCAGCAACAATGAAATACCACCAAATGAAAGCTCTATTAGTGAGAAGAAAAGGAGGTAAAATTCATTTGGGTGGTAAGTTGCATGACGGAGCAATAAACGGTGAAAGTAGCGTAGTGCAGAATTGTAAAAAGTGGCCTGGTCATTAAGGGTGTTTAAGCTAGGGGGGCTGAAGTGGTTAAAGGGTGTGATCAGGGGAGTAGTGCCACCCCCACTGGTAAAAATGTATGTAATGCCAAAATGTTGATTGATGTTGTGAGCACAGGGGGTGTACCAAACGTACCAGAAGTGGATGTGCAGTATCCACAGAGTTTTATGGTTGCTGTGGATGTGTCCAAAGTGGGAGTTATCGCAACAGTGCCCCTAGAGAACAGAAATAATAATGACATGAGAGGTATAGGTACAAACAAAAAAATTGCAACAGCACTCTGCAACCAGAACTCTGCCCTGCCTCTAAGATAGAAGCCATAAGAGGACATTAGTGTACGTTTTGATCAAAAGGTAATAAGCCACTCGCCTCGCCAAGGCTGTCCCGTGAGTGGTCCTGACCTGTTATGGGCCATGACAGCCACATAAAATCCAGGGAGTGTGGGCCCAGCATGCATGCTGGGATCAACCGTACTTATTAACCCTTTCTGGTGCTGCAACAGCCTCCATTAGATCCAGGGATGCAGGTACCAACATGCATGCTGAGCCCACTGTGCACTCCTCCTGGAGCCAGATGGTTACTAGCAGGTACTATGAATGCACATTCAGCTTTATACTCACTCTGATTAAAACCAGCCTCTAGGGCAGACAAACTAGTCAGGTGTGCACGACTGAAAAGGAGGTTGCCACACCTCCAACACATACTAAACAGAAACACAAGGGGGGTTGATTCAGCACGTCCCTGTATGCAGGTGCACGTAGCTATGGCACACCTGACTAGTTTGCACAGTCACGCACACCTGACTAGTTGGTCTGCCCTAGAGGCTGGTTTTAATCAGAGTGAGTATAAAGCTGAATGTGCATTCATAGTACCTGCTAGTAACCATCTGGCTCCAGGAGGAGTGTACAGTGGGCTCCGCATGCATGTTGGTACCTGCATCCCTGGATCTAATGGAGGCTGTTGCAGCACCAGAAAGGGTTAATAAGTACGGTTGATCCCAGCATGCATGCTGGGCCCACACTCCCTGGATTTTATGTGGCTGTCATGGCCCATAACTAGAGAGGAGCGAACACCTGGATGTTCGGGTTCGAGAGGTTCGGCCGAACTTCCGGAAAATGTCCGGGTTCGTGATCCGAACTCAACCCGAACTTCATCCCGAACCCCATAGAAGTCAATGGGGACCCGAACTTTTGGGCACTAAAAAGGCTGTAAAAGACTCCCGGAAAGGGCTAGAGGGCTGCAAAAGGCAGCAAAATGTAGGTAAATCCCCTGCAAACAAATGTAGATAGGGAAATGATGACTTAACATAAAATAAAATAAAATTAACCAATATTAATTGGAGTTAGGTCCCATAGCACAGAATCAGGCTTCAAATCACCCACCAATGGAGAAGGTCGCTACTATTATTTCGACCCCAGCATCCAGACAAAGGAGAGAGGTCCCATAGCAGAGAATCTGGCATCATATCAACCACCACAGGAGAAGGCCACTTTCAGTGACTTAGGCCTTAGCACCCAGACAGAGGAGACATGTCAGATAGCACAAGCATTACATTTATACCATCCAGCACAGGAGAAGGCCACTTTTAGTTACTTTGACCCCTGCACCCAGAAAGAGGAGAGAGGCCCCACAGCACATATTCAGGCATCATATCACCCACCACAGGAGTAGGCCACCATTTAGTTAATTTGACCCCTGCACCCATGTCAGCTGGTACAAGCATCAGTTTCACATCACCCAGCACAAGAGAAGGCCACTTTGAGAGACTTTGACCCTGCACCCAGACGGAGGAGAGAGGTTTCACAGCAGAGAATCAGGCATTTAGATCACCCACCACAGGAGTAGGCCACCATTTAATGGGACCCCGGCAACCATGTCAGATGGCACAAGCATCAGTTTCACATCACCCAGCACAAGAGAAGGCCACTTTGAGAGACTTTGACCCTGCACCCAGACGGAGGAGAGAGGTTTCACAGCAGAGAATCAGGCATTTAGATCACCCACCACAGGAGTAGGCCACTTTCAGTGACTTAGGCCTTAGCACCGACACAGAGGAGACAGGTCAGATAGCACAAGCATCAGTTTTACATCACCCAGCACAGGAGAAGGGCACTTTTAGAGACTTTGACCCCTGCAGCCACACGGAGGAGAGAGGTCCCACAGCAGAGAATCAGGCATTTATATCAGCCAGCACAGGAGAAGGCCACCTTCAGTGACTTAGACCTTGCAGCCAGACACAGAGGAGACGAGGTCAGATAGCACAAGCATCAGGCATTTACATCAACCACCACAGGAGAAGGGCACTTTCAGAGACTTTGACCCCTGCAGCCACACGGAGGAGACATGTCAGACAGCACAAGTATAACATTCATATCACCCAGCACAGGAGAAGGACACTTTCATGTACTTTGGCCCCGGCACCCAGACAGAGGGAAGGTTCATTCAACTCTGGGTTGCACCCCAAGATCCTACTTAATTTCAAAAATTGATTTTTCAATGAAGAAGTGGCCAGGAGTACAAGACAACATGGTTTAAGGCAGTTATTAAGGACTACTCTGCACAAGGGAGGGTCAGGTCTTGTGGGATCCATGCCTGGTTCATTTTTATAAACGCCAGCTTGTCCACGTTGGCTGCGGACAGGCGGCTGCGCTTGTCAGTAATGACGCCCCTGCCGTGCTGAATACACGCTCAGATAAAACGCTGGTCGCCGGGCAGGCCAGCACCTCCAAGGCATAACATGCTAATTCTGGCCACATGGACAATTTGGAAACCCAGAAGTTGAATGGGGCCGAACCATCCGTCAGTACGTGGAGTTGTGTGCAGACGTACTGTTCAACCATGTTAGTGAAATGTTGCCTCCTGCCAACACATTCCGTATCAGGTGGTGGGGCAGTTAGCTGTGGCGTGGAGACAAAACTTTTCCACATTTCTGCCATGCTAACCCTGCCCTCAGAGGAGCTGGCCGTGACACTGCTGCGTGGGCGACCTCTAGCTCCTCCTCTGCCTTGGCCTTGGCCTTCCACCTGTTCCCTGTGACAGTTGGAAATGCTCTCAGGAGCGCGTCTACCAGTGTGCGCTTGTACTCGCGCATCTTCCTATCACGCTCCAGTGCAGGAAGTAAAGTGGGCACATTGTCTTTGTACCGTGGATCCAGCAGGGTGGCCACCCAGTAGTCAGCACATGTTAAAATGTGGGCAACTCTGCTGTCGTTGCGCAGGCACTGCAGCATGTAATCGCTCATGTGTGCAAGGCTCCCCAGAGGTAAGGACAAGCTGTCCTCTGTGGGAGGCGTATCGTCATCATCCTCTGTATCCCCCAGCCACGCACCAGGGATGTGCCTGCGCTGTGCTGGGTGCCACCCCGCTGTGAACCTGCTTCATCCTCATCCTCCTCCACCTCCTCCTCATCCTCCTCGTCCTCCAGTAGTGGTCCCTGGCTGGCCACATTTGTACCTGCCCTCTGCTGTTGCAAAAACCTCCCTCTGAGCCACTTCTAACAGACTGGCCTGAAAGTGCTAAAACGACCCGTCATCCTCCTCCTCCTCCTCCTGGCCCTGGCCCACCTCCTCTTCCATCATCGCCCTAAGCGTTTTCTCTAGGAGACATAGAATTGGTATCGTCACGCTGATAACAGTGGCATCGCCACTGGCCATGTTGGTGGCGTACTCGAAACAGCGCAACAGGGCACACAGGTCTCGCATGGAGGCCCAATCATTGGTGGTGAAGTGGTGCTGTTCCGCAGTGCGACTGACCCGTGCGTGCTGCAGCTGAAACTCCACTATGGCCTGCTGCTGCTTGCACAGTCTCTCCAGCATGTGCAAGGTGGAGTTCCACCGGGTGGGCACGTCGCATATAAGGCGGTGAGCGGGAAGGCCGAAGTTCCGCTGTAGCGCTGACAGGCGAGCAGCGGCAGGATGTGAACGCCGGAAGCGCGCACAGATGGCCCGCACTTTATGCAGCAGCTCTGACATGTCTGGGTAGTTGTGAATGAACTTTTGCACCACCAAATTCAGCACATGCGCCAGGCAAGGGATGTGCGTCAAACCGGCTAGTCCCAGAGCTGCCACGAGATTTCGCCCATTATCGCACACCACCAGGCCGGGCTTGAGGCCCACCGGCAGCAACCACTGTTCGGTCTGTTGTTCAATACCCCGCCACAACTCCTGCGCGGTGTGGGGCCTGTCCCCCAAACATATGAGTTTCAGAATGGCCTGCTGACGCTTACCCGGGCTGTGCTGAAGTTGGTGGTGAAGGTGTGTGGCTGACTGGATGAGCTGGTGGAAGCGGAGGAGGAGGAAGCCGAGTAGGAGGAGGAGGCTACAGGAGGCAAAGAATGATGCCCTGTGATCCTTGGCGGCGGAAGGACGTGCGCCAAGGAACTCTCCGCCTGGGGCCCAGCCGCCACTACATTTACCCAGTGTGCAGTTAGGGAGATATAGCGTCCCTGGCCGTGCTTACTGGTCCACGTATCTGTGGTTAGGTGGACCTTGCCACAAATGGCGTTGCGCAGTGCACACTTGATTTTATCGGACACTTGCATGTGCAGGGAAGGCACGGCTGTCTTGGAGAAGTAGTGGCGGCTGGGAACCACATACTGGGGGACAGCGATGGCCATCAGCTGTTTGAAGCTGTCTGTGTCCACCATCCGGAATGACAGCATTTCAAAGGCCAGTAGTTTAGAAATGCTGGCATTCAGGCCAAGGGCTCGAGGGTGACTAGGTGGGAATTTGCGTTTCCTCTCAAAGGTTTGAGAGATGGAGAGCTGAACGCTGCTGTGTGAAATAGTGGAGACGCTAGGTGACGGTGGTGGTGGTGTCGGTGGCACATCCTCTGTTTGCTGCTCGGCAGGTGGCAACATTCCTCTCGAGGCGGAAGCCGAGGCAGCAGCGGTAGAGGGAGCAGGGGGAGCCTGAGCGGGTTCCTTGTTTTTAAGGTGTGTACTCCACTGCAGTTCATGCTTTGCATGTAGATGCCTGATCATGCAGGTGGTGCTCAGGTTAAGAACGTTAATGCCTCGCCTCAGGGTCTGATGGCACAGCCTGCAAACCACTCTGGTCTTGTCGTCAGCACATTGTTTGAAGAAGTGCCATGCCAGGGAACGCCTTGAAGATGCCTTTGGGGTGCTGGGTCCCTGTTGGCGCTGGCCAATAGCAGGCGAACTCTCTGGACGGCGGCTTTTCTGCTTTTGCCCCCTGCTCCCTCTTTGGCTTCGCTGTTGTCTCGGTCTCACCACTGCCTCTTCCTCTGAACTATTTAAGTCAGCGGCACGACCTTCAGTCCATGTGGGGTCTAAGACCTCATCGTCCTCTGCATCGTCTTCCACCCAGTCTTCCTCCCTGACCTCCTCCTGTTCAGTCTGCACACTGCAATAAGACGCGGCAGTGGGCACCAGTGTTTCGTCATCATCAGAGACTCGGTCACTCTGCTGTGGTGGTATTCCCATGTCCTCATCATCTGGATACATAAGTGGTTGTGCGTCAGTGCATGGAATGTCTTCCACCGCTGGAGAAGGGCTAGGTGGACGCCCCTGGAAAACCGTGGGAGCAGAGTCTTCAAACAAATATCGCTGTAAATTCTGCCGGCTACTTGAGGGAGTTGGTTCACTACTTTGTGCGCCTGAGGCCGAACGGCCAAGTCCTCTGCCAGCAACAGAGGCTCCACGGACACCACCACGACCGCGTCCTCGTCCCTTAATAGAATGTTTCCTCATTGTTGCGATTCAACTCGCACCACAATAAAATATATTATTTTTTAGCCCCAAAATCCCACACTGGAAGATATAATTTCTTTTTCCGGTATTAATTACAAGAAGACTGCTGCAAATTGGACACCAGAATTTTTAAAATGCTAGTTTTGGTACATAGATTCCCACACAGGGAGATATAATTCCTTTTTACAGGAGTAAAAACGTGAGGCCTACTGTTTCTGGTCTAACAAACACCAGATTGATTAAATTGGCCTTTTTTTCACCAAAATTACAACACTGGACAATAATGCCTTTTTGCGGTATTAATTACAAGAAGACTGCTGCAAATTGGACACCAGAATTTTTAAAATGCTAGTTTTGCTAGATAAATTTCCCACACTGGGAGGAGAAATATTGCCTAAGCCGTTTTACAGTATTAATTACAACAGGAGTGCTTCTTCTGGTCTAACACCAGAATAATTTTATTATTACGGTGAAAGCTTTTTCTAATTTATATTTCTGGCACATAAAAAAAAAAAATATTTCTGGCTGACAGTATTGGACTTGGCTGTAGTGGCACTGGCTAGCCTAGCTGGAACAGCACATTCATGGGATTTGCTATCCAAGTGGGTTACTTTCAGTTTCACCACTGATATATTAAATATCTTTGCAGTTAGTATGGGTGACACAAGCACAGCCAAACCCCTGATGTAGTATATCTATGAAAAAATCGACTATTACATGAGATTAATGGACGTTGTGGCAGCTTTTGCTGTAGCACCACAAGTCCCAAAATGGCCGCCGCCTATCAGCCCAGTAACATGTGCCAGAAAACGGTCTGCCCAGCCAGAAAAAAATAGACTTTGACTGAGCAGCTGAATCGCTGTTGTTCTGATTCACAGGTGTAGATTTTACACTTCTTTGGAGCTTTGGTTTAGACTCTGTGGCAGCTTGTGCTGGCGCACCACAAGTCCCAAAATGGCCACCGCCGGTCAGCCCAGTTACATGTGCCAGTAAAAATCGCTCTGGCCAGTCTCAACAAAATAGTGACTTTCAGTGAACAGCTCAGCTGAGTTGTTCTGATGCACAGGTGTAGAAAGGTAGATCATTCAATCACTTCTTTATCCCTGCCTATCTCGCCCTCACAGAAGCTGCATCCTCTCCCTACACTAGTCAGAGCAGTGTGACGTGTGGCGCTACGTGACTCCAGCTTAAATAGAGGCTGGGTCACATGCTGCACTTGGCTAATCACAGCCATGCCATTAGTAGGCATGGCTGTGATGGGCTCTTAGGGAAAGAAATAAAACGCTAGCTGATTGGCTGCTGTGCAGCCCTTCAGAAAGCGGGAAGTAATCGACGAACACCGGACCCGAACCCGAACTTTTTTCAAAATGTTCGGGTCCGTGTCACGGACACCCCAAAATTCGGTACGGACCCGAACGATTTTCGAACTGTTCGCTCAACACTACCCATAACGGGTCCGGACCACTCACGGGACAGCCTTGGCGTGGCGAGTGGCTTATTACCTTTTGATCAAAATGTATACTAATGTCCTCTTATGGCTTCTATCTTAGAGGCAGGGAAGAGTTCTGGTTGAAGAGTGCTGTTGCATTTTTTTTGTTTGTATGTATATGTGCCATAGCTACGTGCACCTGCATACAGGGACATGCTGACTGACCCCCCCTCCCCCTTGTGTTTCTGTTTAGTATGAGAGGTATAGGTGACATATGTCCTGGGACCGATAGCAACTTAGTGAATGAGGCTAGCTTCTCAAGACCCTGCAAAATTGACGTGGTTACTGGTAGTGACCAGACGAAAGTTATACCTGACGTGACGAGAGGCGAGTAGGGAGATGGCGGCCTAGTGTCTGAGACCCATACCCAGGCAGGGGTAGATGACAGGACATGTCAGTACAGCTGCAAACATGAAGATGGTTTCTCTCTCCCTACATGGTCCCTAGATACAATAGCGAAGGGACTACTGCCTGATGCCCAGAAGAAGATGAAGCCTGTAGTAGACATTGACAAAAGTCTTGGAGGGGTCCTGGGAGATACTCCTACGTCTGGTACTTCCGCAGAACAGAGTAAAGAGCCGCTGGATCCAGAGGCCAAAAATGGGAGTGTGTCCAACAAGCTGAGGCGGAAACCTCAAATAGAAGCAGAAATTCTCCAACTTCAAGAAGAACTTGCAGTTTCTGAGCGATCCAGACTTCATGCAGAGCAGGAAAGAGATGAACTGGCTGATGAGGTCTTAAACAGCTCCTCAGAAAAATCTGCTCTCTTAGAGGAGCAAAGACATTTGAAAGCCAGTATGGCGCAGCTTGATCAAGAGTTGTGTGATCGAATAGTGGACCTGGACCACCAGAGACAAACTGTGTCTAGATTGGAGAAGAAACAGAAGAAGTTTGACCAGCTCCTGGCTGAAGAGAAATACCTTGTGGCGCGATATGTCGATGAATGGACCGAGCAGAGGCTGTTGCTCGAGAGAAAGAGTCTAAGGCCCTCTCCTTGGCTAGAGCCCTTGAAAAAGCGCTTAAGTAGTGAGATGAATTGGAGAGACTGAACAAGCAACTCCGAGCAGAGAGAGAAGATCTCAGGAGCTCAAAAGATGAAGTCTATGAGTTGGAGAGGCCTAAGCATGCTCCTGCGCAGCAGGTGGGAAAAAAATTAGATACCTGAAGAGAAAGATCCTCTAAAAGATACCAAGAAGTCAGAGCCCGTTAAGAATGGGTCTGGAGCTGGTGGAGCTGTGGTGCCAGCCGAGGCAGAGAAAGATGTATCTGCTGAACCAGCTGATGGTGCTGAGATGGATGCAGAAGCCCAGAGACTCGGGGCAGTGTGTGGCCAGGACCGGATCAGGAAATATGTACCCTCTGCTGTCAATACCTTCCAGAAAGCCAGCAGTCTGCTGGGGAAGCAATACCAGGAGACAGACGACCAGTATGCAGGTGATGTCCACTACTGTGAGATGGCTGTCCTAGAGCCTAAACGAATGGGGAAAAATAACCGAGGTGAGCCTCTGGAGGGATTGCCAGAAGACAACGAGTCTGGTGAAGATCCTGATGTCCCCCAGTGCCTTCAACTTTGATGAAAAAGAGGAGGAGGAGATAAGAATGCAAGTATGTGATGCTATGTCCGAGAAGGATGAAAAGGCTAACAAAGTGACTGAATACTCCAAAAGAGACTCAAAGGCTGAAGAAACTAAGGCTGATGAGTTGGAATGGGAGAAATCCTTGGATGTTCTAAGACCAAAGATAAGGCTGAAGAAGAGTCTGCCGAAGTGGGAGGAGCCACTGAAGAAGCAGAAGACTCTGAAATTGAAGCCGATCCGGATGTGACCCCTGCGGGGAGTAAAATGCTATCTGTCGATAAAATGAAAAAGCAAAGTGAATGTGACTACCAGGTGACTTCAGAGCGGCTGAAGGGTGGTTTACAACTCACCAACCATATCTTCAACAAGAAGAGGAGGCGGGAGCTCTCTGAAGAATACGCCGCTGTGAAGGTGGTGGACGTTAAAGGTCGTAGACTAAAGAAGAAATGGGGAAAAGAAGCAAGCCAAAAGGCCAAGTTCTCAAGTGGAGAGGAGTCTGAGAAGGCCCGTAGACCCTGTAGCCTAGGTAGAGTGACAGTGTTTATGGAAAACCAATCTCTGCTAGCCTGGGAGTGGCAGAATAGAGGGGAAAGTGTGACGCTGACTACATCTTTCAGGGGGAACGCTGAGCCAGAGGGTAGGAAAATGTGGATACCCTGTCACAAGCATCCAGTTGGTGCAAGTGTTCACCCCCACAAGGTTGAACAGAGGGGGGGGGGATATCTGGCAATGTGAATAATGTTATGGGCTGTGAAGTCCAAAAGAAGCATGTGTGTTCCATGTGTGAACAGGGTTGTCATTAAGGAATCTGTGACCAAGGTGCCCGGCCTTGGTGGAGTAAAGGCCCTAGTTTAGGTGTCCACTAAAGTAGTTGGTGGACACCATAATAGATAGTATAGCTGGTTCCACCTAGTTCAGGGCAGGCTTTTACTAGGAACAGGCAATGTGCTGGGTGGGTGCCTGTTCCCCATGTTCAAGTCTGGGACTTGCTCACATCTATCAATTGAATTTAGTCCGGGACTTGCTGAACTTGGATGGAGCTCACTCTGGAGAGAGAGTGGTGTAACACAGAGGCCTAGTGCAGAGGCTCTGTGCGAGTGGTCTCAGCTGGGGTGGCTGAGGGGCCACGGGCTAGGTGCTAGCCGAGACATTGGGGGACGCTGTGACCCCTGGGCTGACGGGTCACAAGGCCAGAGTCGGGAGGACTGCTGGGCAACACTCCCCCAATAAAGGTAATGGACTTGGTATAGCCTATAAGGCTGTGGGACTGTGAGGCGTGGAAAGCCGCACGTTAAAGCTGTATGTGAACAGTGCTTTCAGTGAGTTAGGGACCCACTGCTGATGTGTAGGAAGAGCCCAGACGGGCAAGGTGTTTATTTTGTTATGCCGTGTGCCAAAATAAATCACACTGTTTGGACCGGAAATCAAGTGGTAAAGAAGAATCTTTGTGTTAATGATCCCCGAGTCCCAAGTATTGAGTCCCAATCTTGGAGTATGGCCTAATTTTATTTCAACTTGCCAGACACATTGCCATTAAATAATGTAAAGTAATGCTGTAGATTTTAAAACGTGATATTCTGTGTATTAATGTTTTTTGTTTTGTTTTTGTTTTTTCATTTCAGATATCTGGCAAGTGGCAATTCTTTTTCTTTGTTACATTTTCAGTTTAGAATGTGGACCTCCACAATTGCTGGCGTGGTACGGGCTACATGTGCCACTATTTGGTTGAGACTGAAAGCTTCGGTGCTGTCACATCAAACCAGGCAACAGTGGCTTGATATAGCCCAGGGCTTCCTGGAGAGGGCTCAATTCCCAAATTGAATTGGTGTCCTTGACAAGAAGCGCATACGGGTTAAGAAGCCACAAACTCGGGGTCCTGATTCTATAATTATAAACAGTTTTTCTCTGTAGTTTTGTTGGCCTTGGCTGACACAAACTACAGGTTTATAATTGTAGATATTAGGTCCTAAAGAAGTACTGCAGATGCTCGCATCTTCAGGGCTTCCAGAATGGGTCGGTGGCTTTAGTCCAACCAACTGGACGTACCATAGCCAGCAAACCTTCCTGGCTCCTCTGGTCCACCAGCGCCTTATGTGGTTTGCCCTTTCTACCCATCTCATGCATACCTAGGCGAGGTTTGGATGCAAAGAGGCGCACTTTTAATTATCGGTTAAGTAGTGCCAGAAGGTTTGTGGAGTACGCCTTTGGGATTTTTTTCTAGTAAATGAAGGGTTTTCCTTTCGGACATACAACTGGCCCCCGAAAATGCATGCAGTACTTTCGTGTCAGCTCAAAAATCATGTTCTGAAAGGACACCAAACGGACCCCATTAAAGTCTATGGGGTCTTTAGGCTCCTTTGGTGTCAGTTAGGTGTCAGTTATGTACAGCATCTGTCCTTTCCGTTCTCCAGCTCCTTAACGGAGCCGGAGAACATAAAAGACAAACGGTGATGGGAACGAGCCCTCAGCAGCAGCATAAGGAGGGCACAGACTGGCAAGGTGACATAGTGTGGAGGTGGCAGCAGCATGAAGAGGCCACAGAGCGGCCCAGTGACATAGTGATGATTTAGCAGCAGCATGAGGAGGTGACAGAGTAGCAAGATGACATGGTGTGGAGGTGGCAGCAGTATGAGGAGACCACAGAGTGACCTAGTGATATAGTGTTGATTTAGCAGCAGCATGAGGAGACCACAGCATGTGTTGTCTGGGGTAAAGTAAAATACAACATTAGGCAAAAACAGTAATTGTCAATGTAGCATCAAAAAATGAAAAGTGATACCTGATCAAGAAATTAAATAAAGTAGCAAGAGAGCCCGGTGAACCTATGTTTCGAAAAAGGAGAATGTCCCAAGAGTATTGCCGGTGAAGTCCAGCTTCCTCAAGGATAAATCCATATATACCTGTGTAATTAATGCTGAGTGGTAGTAAAATAATAATCACCTGTGTAACTTGAGAATAAAAAGAATAAGGGTTTGCTCGTGGCATCCCGGAAATCAAATCACACGTGCAAAATGGCCGCAAACCGGAAGTGTAATAAAGCATGTGATCAAAATAGGAAAGACGCGTATCCAAGGTGGAATACAAATGCGCTTCAGTTGAAACAAATAAAGAGACAATAAAGAAAAATGTCACTAATACCACATGAAAGGTCAAACATAAACGCGAACCCTTGGTGAAATCATGCCAAACTGAACTGGACTAAACTAAACTAATTGGATCATAATTCTGTAAAATTGATCCGTGAGCTTGGGTCCGATAGACATGACATGATTATAATATGATTAAATCAGTAATGATAATAAATAAATACATAATGATTATTCAATTAAAAAAATTAATAAAGACAATATCCAGGTACATTGCGCATGCGCTAAACATAGAACATGAACGCACTGCAAATATCAGAAAATACAAAAACCGAAAAAAAGGTGATCTTACCTATATCAATTAGATCAACATAAATAAATAAATGACAATAAATAAATAATCATGTACATAATAGTGAAAAATAACAAAAATAACTATACCATATTTTAAAAAGGAAAAATTCATCATAATAATGGTAATTTTTTATAAATTAATCATTTAAAATTAATTGTTGACCACCCTACAAATAAAAATCGTATAGTAAATATAATGTGGCACGGGACCTGGAACGCCAGGAGCAAACACCAAAGAAAAAACACCTCATCTCCCTCTTGCTTCTCCGGCTCCTCCTCTCCTGTCACCTGTTTAGAAAAACCACCCATTTCGCTACACATTACTTGTGCTCCAATGTCCTTCTCCTCTAATTCAGCCCCCACAGGGATCATGTGGCCGTGACGAGATGTAAGTGCCACGTCTCCAGTCCCCTTACCAGCCAGATGTACCAGCATCTGTTCCAGGATATGAAGCAGTGGAATGACATTGTTCATCCCGTAGTCCTGGCGACTGACAAATGACGTGGCATCCTCAAAGGGCTGAGAGAACGGCAGGTATGACACATGAGCTGCCACTGGCTGACATCGAAGTTACACAGGGGAGTACACCTGTCTGCTTGGATCATCAAGAAATCGTTTATGGCCCTCCTCTTGGAGGATGGAATTTCAACAGGGGGAAACGTTGTATATCAGCCTATGTTGGGGGACCCCATTCTGTGCTGCAGCTGAAGGAGTGTGTGCTTGGCGGTGTACGAGTGGCTGAAGTGTATGCAAAGTTTCCTGGCCATTTTTAGGATGTCTTGCAGATGGGTAGAAGACTTCAGGAACCACTTGACAACCAGATTGAACACGTGCACTATGCAGGGGGCATGGCCCAGGCAAACAAAGTGTAGAACAGCGTGACACCCCCGTGCCTTGCGCATGTGGTATGCTGGAGGGGCACTGTGAATTGTCCCGCCTGCCGGGACACTTCACCACACAACGGCTAATAAGCCCTTTTCCCCCCCACTAATACACAACAGAAAAGGCTTTAGAACATATAACTGCACTGCTGAATGGCCAAAAAATCTTTAGAACATATTACTGCACCGCTGAAAGGGAAATAATACTTTTTTTATTGCCACTAATGCACGACAAAAAGGGTTGCAATTTTCTCACTTCACTATACAACAGCTAACAAGCCCTTTTTTATTCCACTAATACACGCCAAAAAAGGCTTTAGAACATATAACTACACCACTGAACAGCCAAAAAAGCTTTTGAATGTATAACTGCACCACTGAACGGAAAATAATATTTTTTTTTGCCACTAATACACGCCAAAAAGGGCTGTAATCTTCTCACTTCACCACACAACGGCTAATAAGCCCTTTTTCTCTCCACTTATACAAGCCAAAAAAGGCTTTAGAAGATATAGATGCACCGCTGAACAGCAAATAATTTTTTTTTTTGCTACTAATACACAACAAAATGGCTGTTGAAAATATAACTGCACCGCTGAATGGCAAATAATACTTTTTTGCCATTAATTCCTGCCAAAAAGGGGTGTAATTTTCTCACTTCCATACACAACAGCTAATAATACTTTTTTGCTACTAATACACGCCAAAAAAGCTTTAGAACATATAACTGCACCGCTGAACGGCAAATAAAACTTTTTTTGCCACTAATACACAACGAAAAAGGCTTTAGAACATATAACTGCACCGCTGAACAGCAAATAAGCCCTTCTTTCCCCACTTATAACAGCAAAAAAGCCTTTAAAACATAAAACTGCACCACACAAGAGCTAATGAGACATAGAAATATTTCATAGTAATACACCCTGTTAATGGCTGTATCACACAGCACTTGCACCCCAATAAAATTAACGGTTTGCTGGAATTACAGAGGTATCATCTATTACAAACCTGAAAGCAGTGGCATAATGGCAATTAGGATCTCCAGTCAGTGCAGCAAGTGCAATAGAGGAGTGTTCAGCCAGGGGTCCCTTTAAGATGAAATAAGTGTTTCATGACGCCAGTTGCAATGAAGCAACAACAGGACAGAGTCCATTTAAGAAATGGTGTTAGTACCCAGGTGTAGGAATGGCCAAGTGGTAATGGGTGGCCTATAATGTCCCTTAATGTTTTGTGCATGTGTCACAGTGCTCCTACCTGAATACGCTGGAATCCCTGGCGTTGGCTCTGAAGCAGACAAAGGGATGAAGTTGAAAAGCAGCTTTACTTTGCATAAATGTTTCTCCAAACGGTTTACAGACTTTATCTTGGTCCCAGCAGGCTTTAGCATCAACTCTGGCAGGCAAACAAACTCAACTCTGCTTCATAGGTTGCTCTTTGGCTCTGCTGTAACTGACAGGCTTGACTGAATAACTTTGCTTTAGCTGTATGCTGCAACTTTCCTTCAGTAGTCTGTCTCTTAAGTTATACCCGGGAACTTTCTTCCTGGCATCTGAGGCTTCAAGCTTCTGCCTCCATGTCCAGTTGAGCTTAGGGTGCTCTGGCTGGCTTGGTTTGGGCACGTCCCTAAGAGACGTGGCCCTGCACACCTTCACCTAGCTTGGGGTAAGCTAGGACTGACCACTAACTAACTAGTCTCCACCCTTTCTTAGAGAGAGGGTTAGACTAGAAAGAAGGATTCCATTCTCTCTAAGTGTAGCTCTGCCATGCTTGCTGCCACCTACTGGTGAACCAGGTATATTACATGAACATATACAGTTGCATAGAAATAGGAAATGCACAATGTGGAGGACTTGGAAAAAATGCTTATATGAAACTATATATGCATACACAGATAGAAGCAGGGCGTAAGAGAGGTAATGCCACTCGGGAGCATTACACAAGGTGTAATAGGATTGTTTCTATTACCCAGGCTGTAAACTCCCCTATTGGACCCTGTTCTGCTTCAATACTGTGGAATAATTCCTCCCTATCCTACACTTCTAATGATCTTTGCCAGAACGTCTATTCAGCAAAATAAAAGTTTTCAAGTCTTTCCTAGCACTTTCCCTAGTGCCTGCTAACGTCTCTCCCTGCACTAAGTACACTGGGAAATAGCTGGCTGCTGATTGGCTGCATGGCATTGTGGGTGATCCCTCGTTCCCAGAGTTCTTTGCTCCATGTCCTAACATGTGCAGTAGCCAGTTTAGGAAAAAATGTGATTCGTTACCACGAAGCGTGAGGAAATTCGGATTCGGTGCAAATCAAATTTTTCCTGAAATTCAGATCGAATTCCACTTAATGAACTTTGATTCGCTCATCTCTAGTGGAGAAGTTGTATCTGTCTTTAATACTTTCTTACTTTTTATGACCCACACCTGATTTTTGGCTACAAAAACTGCATAAAATACCCTGAATGCTTGGCAGCATCCTTACATGGTGCAATCTAATGACCAGTAAGAAGCTGTTTTTAAGGCTGCTGTGATGCCTCCCTACCTACTCTGCTCTTGAGCAGATGCACAGTTGCCGTGATTCATGGTGTCAATATACACTCTGATTGCTTAATATACAGGTATGTTCACATAACAGATTTTGACATTGTCAAGATCGACTTCGTATCATACAAAAAAAAAATATTGTGATTTCTGCCATGGTTTTTCACTGTGAATGCTGCGGTCACATTCTTGGTTTAGCTCCACTAAGTAGAGCTAAGTGGCAGGCAGACTATCAATGATTTTTAGCGTGGTCTGGAAAGCCACACATTAAAAATCCTTAGTTGAAATGTGGCACGGCCTCCCACTGAAAACAGCGGGAGGTGGTTTCAGCGCAGATTCAACATGGTTTTCAGCACTGATTCCACGCTGAAAATCTGCTGTTTGAACATATCTTAATATTTCTGTCTGGTAATCATACCTTCCCTCTCCACAGTTTTTTTTTTTTTCTCCACTCTCATTTATTAGCATAATAACCCAATTTCTTTACTGAAAAAGAGCCTGTAAATTGACCAAGAGAGGGTTATGTTATATACCAGCTATTGTCATTGCCTTCCAAAGCTTTCCACCGATAACTTTATTTAAATACTTAAAGAAGGCACTTGCAGAGTGATACAGAGCAAATTACCGAGACAGGAAATAATTACATGTCATGAGATAGGTGGAGAGAAGAAGCCTCCTTCAGCTATTAAATGCTTGTATTAATTTACTAATAGTATGAATCCATGCAGAGCCTTGTTTATGTTCATGCTATGCTTTATTAATTACAACTAACACAATCTGCCTAATCATCAACATTCAACACTGATTAACAGTGATACTTGAAAATCATACACATATTTATACTGTCAACGCCATCTAGAAGTCACAAGAATGTAAGAGTAAAATCTGATGGTAGCATATGTATTATATTTAAGACAGGACAGAAAGCATGTCACTCCTGTGTTCATATATTTCCTGGGACTATAAGGGAAAATACATATTGTTTCTCCACAAGACCTCTGAGCTACCCCTGGAAGAGGAGCATTCGCTTGTGCAGGAGCACGAGGCTGATGACAAAACTGGTTATGATGACCAATCATTGCAGTGGGGACGGAGCATGAAAGAACTGGGTCCTCTTTGGCATGGTGGCAAGAATGGCAAGCTGTGTGCTTTTTTTCTTACATACAAACAGATATATTGTTAGCATCAAGCAATTTGATGATTACTGGATGGCAACTCTTTTAGACCATCGTTATAAAAGCAAAATGATTCAGCAAATTTCCTGTTGTTGAAAGGGAGGCCAAAATGCTGTATTACCAGGATACACTGTGTATGCAGCTTGCCGCATCTTTCGGCTGCCACATGCCTTCTACCCGCATGTCTGACCAAGAGGTCCCTCTCCTCCCCCCATATAGTTACCCCCTGCTGTTGTCTCTTCTACCACAAGTAGCAGAAGCCCCATCAGCACCAGCGGCAGCCAGTTTAGCTCATGGTCGTAATGGAGCAGTTTTTTCAGGTGCCGCACCAGGCTGATGCAAGTTAGCAAACAGAGATGTACCACCTGAACAACCAATTTTGGTCCTACCCGTACTGTGCCCTTTCCCTGGCACATACCATGTTCCCTGATGTATTTCTAGATAGCCAGATTGGAATAGTGGCCAGAATTGGCTAAATTTGCTGTGTGCTGCCACGCAGCTTTAACTGTCTAGCAGTTGTTATTACATGTTATGTTATGTTATGTTATTGGTATCATCCTTGCACCCCTGCTGTTTCTAGCCAGTTGGTTGCTCCCACCCTCCATTTCCTGCTATAACTCCATTTTGTTTAGTTGTTATGAGGAGACTGCAGAGTGTGGGAGCTGTGTAACTTCATTGGAAATTTACCTATGGAAAAGCCTCTATGTTTATGCCTTTGCTAACTTGAAGCATAAAGAAGCATTGGAGAACACCTCTGGAGTCTTTATTCATTGAGTAAACTGTCTGTTAAAGCCATCATTCAACCTGCTGCACACACTTACAGACTGGGTCTACAAGAAGGTCACAGGTACAACCGATGCTGAAACAGAACAGTAAATTTCCAAAAGAATCCATCACATAGCTATCTCTGCAGCTTCAGAAAGTGAGTAACCACATGCCTATGTGAAGAACAAACACCCTAAGACAGTCACCAGAAGCATTACTCTGCATATGAAGCCAGTCACCTACTGAATGCTTCATTACTGTTAAAGCCTTTACTGTCAGGGATTGCTGGTCTGTGCTGTGGACCCATTTCTCTAGTAATACCAGCTTATACAAGTTTTGCCTTTATTTGGGAGCCATAAGTACCTTTTGAACTGTGCAAGGACTGTGTATCATAGCTATATCAAGTCCCAAGGATTCATCATTGTCAAGCTGTTTGGGTTGTGAATCCAGTACCTGAATCAACTGAAATAACTGTATATTCCTGCCTGTATAAAGTGATAGTGAACTGTGCACTGAGCTGATCTATCCAGTCTGAACCAGTTACAGCACTAGCTGGCTCATTGTCACAAATATCCAGCTCCTCAGCTCAGCCTGCTTACCAACAGAAGTCACTACCTACAGAGCTGAGCTCTGGCAGATTTCCAACAAGACACCAAAACTACAGCACTTGTCATTATGTCTGACAGAGATCCCACAGAGTTACCTGCATTTAATCAAGATAAAGCAGACTCCTTACTTCATCCTGCTCGTCCTGTTAGAGCCCCTCATCCATCCTTGAAGGCAAGGGAGGCTTATGAAGCAAGTAAGGAAGAAACATCTAGTAACCTGACTGTATTATGGGAGAAGACTTTAAGTTGTATAACAGCCACTAATAAAACTAGCAACAATCCTGAGCAATTGAACACTGCTCTCTCAAGGGTTAAAAAGGCATTTGAGAATTATAAAAGACTTTCTGAGAAGTACTATTCCCTATTGTCACATTTCAACATAGATGAAGCTGCATTGGAATTAAAGGACTTTACTTCTACTGACCAGCAGAGGCATTGCACATATCTTGAAGCAAAGGCACAGATAGAAGGCAGATTAGCACAGCTATATGAAACTACATCCTGTAAATCTGCTTCTTCCAGACACTCAGGAAAATCATCTAGATCTGCCCGCTCATATCATGAATCTTCTTCTAAGTCATTGCGGTCCTGCTCTATAAGGTCAACACTGAGCGACCAAATACTCAAAGCTCGCCAAAAGGTTGCAGTAGCTCAGGTTCAAGCCGCCTGCTCTGAAAGAGAAGCAGCCTTCAAGGCAGAAGCTAAATGCAAGGAAGCAGAAGCTAAACGCATTCAAGCAAGAATACAAGCAGAAACAGAGGCTCAGCTAGAAATTCTTCAGAAGAATAGAGAAAAGGAAGTAGCTTTAGCAGAGTTATCTGTCTTGGAACAAGCCCTATTGGAAGAAGAAGGAGCAGCTTGTACCAGCTTGGCTGCTTGTCAAGACCCTGTTGAAAGGACCCTACAGTTTGTCTTAACTCAGAACCACGATAATACAGTCCCACCTACAGTTGGAGATTCTTCTCATAATCATCCAGCAAGTGGATCAGAAGGCAACGTGTCGCCAAAGCAAGCTGGTCAACTAGACACACCTACTAACAGAGACACTCCACAACTACAGCATGTCACAAAATCAAGTGAATTAACCTACGCAGCTCATGTGCTACCACAACCCTATGTGAATAGAGATTTCAAGGGCACAGCAGAAGACTACAGAATGAACTCTATACCCCCTGTGATACAGCTCTCTTCAACTTCAAATGCTCAGAGACCTTCAGACGACAGACCCTTACCTAGATTGAACCCATCTGCAACACCTTTCTCTCCACCTACCAGCCAACATCAGATACCAACCATGGTCCAAGACGGCGCACCATTAGTATCCTCTGTGGCTATAAAAACCGAAAGCACTGACACTGCAGAGTTCAGCAAGTATATGATTCGACGAGAGTTGATTACAACTGGACTGTCTAGATTTGATGACCGCCCAGAGAACTACAGGAGTTGGAGATCTACATTTAAGGCGGTAACCAAGAACTTGGACATTGAACCTCAAGCAGAACTCGACTTACTAATAAAGTGGTTGGGGCGTCAATCTTCAGAACAAGTAAAGAGACTTAAATCTGTCTACATTTATAACTTTAAAGCAGGCCTTGATGCTGCCTGGGAACGTCTAGAACAAGACTATGGGAGCCCCGAAGTAATTGAATCTGCCTTATTCCAGAGACTAAACAACTTTCCTAAGATCTCTGTTAAGGACAATCATAAGCTTAGAGAGTTAGGTGACCTCCTTCATGAACTTGAAATTGCTAAGTTAGATCCTAGTTTACCAGGTCTTAGCTATTTAGACACTGCTCAGGGCGTAAATCCTATTGTAGCTAAGTTGCCTAGTTATCTTCAGGGAAAGTGGACTAGTGTAGGATCAAAGTATAAGTATGAACATCATGTTTCCTTCCCTCCCTTTTCTTATTTTGCAGAGTTCGTGCGGAAGGTTGCAAGATCCAAGAATGACCCAAGCTTCTTCTATCCAGATACAAGCACCATTCCTTTAACTACTTCAAGGGGTATTGCCACCAACAGTAAATTCAAGGATTTAAAGCATCCTATTGCTGTGAGGAAGACTGCGATAGCATCCAACGCCTTAGCTACAGACATTAAGGCAAGCAATCTTAATCAACAGTGTCCTATTCATAATGCGCCACATTCTCTCTCCAAATGTCGTGCATTTAAGGACAAGCCTATTGAAGAACGCAAGTCATTTCTCAAAGAGCATAATATCTGTTTTAAGTGTTGTGCATCCTCCGATCATTTAGCTAGAGACTGTAAGATCGCCATCAGATGTTCTCTCTGTAACAGTGCCAAACATGTGGACGCTCTTCATTCAGACCTGTTCAAAAGGAAACCTTCACCCGGCAGCAACCCCAAGACTACATCAGATGATGGCGGGGAGAGAACTGAGCAATATGCCAACCCCGTAACCACAAGGTGTACAGAGGTATGTGGAGAAGGGCTTCATAGCAAGTCTTGTAGCAAGATATGTCTTGTAAGGGTTTTTCCTGAAGGATGTCCACAAAATTCCATAAAAATGTATGCCATACTCGATGATCAGAGCAATCGCTCATTGGCCAGTACAGAATTCTTTGACCTATTCAACATTCATGGAGAGACCTGGTCCTATACCTTGCAGACATGTGCAGGAAAGATCAATACTTCTGGAAGAAGAGCCCATGGCTTCATAGTGGCATCAGAATATGAGGACATAGAGTTTCCTCTTCCAACTCTAATCGAATGTGATCAGCTACCGAACAACAGAGAAGAAATCCCCACACCAGAGGTTGCACGTCATCACCCTCATTTGAGCCACATTGCTGACTACATTCCACCACTTAACAAGGATGTTAAGATTTTGATTCTACTAGGGAGAGACATTCCTAGAGTTCATAAAATAAGAGAGTTATGTAACGGTCCAGATGATGCTCCTCAGGCCCAGAAACTTGATCTTGGATGGGTGATAATAGGAGAAGTCTGTTTAGATCAATCTCACAAGCTCTTGGATGTAGCTTCCTACAAAACTAATGTTACCAATCGATTGATGAAATGTCCATTGCACTATTATGTGAAGGAAAGACTTGATTTTAAAAACGAAGTTCCATATCAAGCACTCCAAGGTATTAACTGCAAGCTCACTTCTCAGAAGGACTTTGGTGATTCAGTGTACCAGACTACTTGTGATGACAACAAGATTGCCCCTTCAGTCGAAGACAAGGAGTTCATCAAGATTATGGATGAAGAGTTCTTCAAGGATAATTCCAACAGTTGGGTAGCTCCATTACCCTTCCGAGTACCAAGGCTTACTCTCCCTAACAATCGAGAACAAGCTTTAACCAGATTTGCTGCACTTAAGAAAACTCTCCGTAACAAGCCTGAGATGCAAGAGCACTTTCTAGTATTCATGCAGAAGATTTTAGATAACCTTCACGCTGAGCCAGCACCAGACCTTAAGGAAGGTGAAGAATGCTGGTACCTTCCATCTTTTGGAGTCTACCACCCTCGTAAACCGGGGCAAATCAGAATAGTCTTTGACTCAAGCGCTCAGTTCCGGGGAACCTCTTTAAATAACGTTCTTCTAACTGGTCCAAATCTAACAAACAACCTTGTAGGAGTGTTGATGCGGTTCAGGAAGGAACCAATTGCCGTGACAGCTGACGTCCAACAGATGTTCCACTGTTTCATAGTCAAAGAGGACCACAGAAATTATCTCAGGTTCTTGTGGCACCGCAACAATGACATTAATGATCAGGTGATAGATTATCGCATGAGAGTCCATGTCTTTGGAAATAGTCCATCTCCTGCCGTGGCAACTTATGGACTGAGAAGAACAGCGCAGGAAGGTGAAAAGGAATTCGGATCTGACACCAGGCAATTTGTTGAGAGAGATTTTTATGTAGACGATGGCCTGAAATCCTTCTCAACACCTGAAGAAGCCGTCAATCTGATAAAAAGAACCCAACAGCTCCTGTTGACTGCTAACTTAAGGCTTCATAAGATTGCATCTAATAGCAGCGAAGTAATGAGGGCTTTCAATCCAGAAGATCATGCTAAGGATTTGAAGGATTTGGACTTGGGAGTAGATGCCCTACCCACGCAAAGGAGTCTCGGTCTTCTCTGGAATGTAACTTCAGACACATTCACCTTTCAGGTCTCTGACGCCAAGAAGCCATTTACCAGACGAGGAGTCCTGTCAACTGTTAACAGCCTTTACGATCCCCTAGGCTTTGTGACTCCAGTTACCGTCCAAGGGAGATCCATACTTGGTCAGCTTACTGAGAGAGTGACAGATTGGGATGCCCCTCTGCCAGTAGACCTACTGCCTAAATGGGAGAAATGGAGAAACTCCTTGAAGGTACTGGAAGAACTTAATATTCCACGCTGCTATTCACCCACTTCAGTTTCAAGAAGTCTGAGGAAAGAGATTCACATCTTTTGTGATGCATCTACCGAAGCCATAGCGGCTGTGGCTTATCTCAAGATCATAGATCCATCCGGGAGACCCCATGTCGGGTTTCTACTAGGACGAGCCAAGTTAGCTCCAAAACCTGCTCACACTATCCCAAGATTAGAATTGTGTGGTGCAACCCTAGCTGTTGAAGTCGCAGAATTCCTGCAAAATGAAATAGACATTGAAATCGATCAGATTAAGTACTACACTGACAGCAAGGTCGTGCTTGGTTATATATGCAACAGTGTGAGAAGGTTCTATGTGTATGTGGCTAACAGAGTAGAACGAATAAGGAAAAACAGTAGACCTGAACAATGGAACTATGTCCCGACTGGTTTGAATCCTGCAGACATTGCCACTAGGTCAGTGCCAGCAGTTGTCCTCACACAAACCATTTGGTTTTCAGACCCCAAGTTTTTAATGGACCAGTCTTCTACAAACTCAGAAGAAGATATCGGTTTTCACCTGGAGGATCCAGATACTGATCCGGAAATCCGGCCTGAAGTCGTAGCATTGAGTTCCAACATCTGCTCAAGAAGAAACTTGGAGGTGAGGCGTTTTGAACGTTTCTCTTGTTGGAAAAGGTTGGTGAAGACTATAGCAAGATTGAGTCATATTGCACAGATTTTCTGCAAGTCGAATCAGACATCATCTTGCCATGGATGGCACACCTGTAAGGAGTCACCCAATGCATTAGAGTATGAGAGGGCTGAGCTGTTCATCATACGTCGTGTGCAAGAAAAGGTCTTTGCAGAAGAGATTAGACGTAAAAAGTGGCAAACCCAGAAGCCTAACTTAAAGGAAGGGGACCTGGTTCTTCTAAAAGACCAGCAAACTCACCGGATTCAGTGGCCAGTTGGAGTTATTACAAAGGCCATTGCTAGTGATGATGGAAAGGTCCGAAGTGTGGAAGTCAGGATTGTAAAGGACGGGAGCCCAAAAACCTTCCTGAGACCAGTCACTGAGACAGTTCTAATTATGCCTGCTTCAAAAAATTCTGATACAGTGTTATGTGAAGGAGTCACTTAGATCTCTAGCATAGTTAGCTTAGACTAGAGGGCTAGATAGCATTCTACTGTATGCAATGTTAATCGTATGTTTAAAGAAAAATAATTGTGTAGTGGTATCTCACGATACCAGGCGGGGAGTGTGCTGCCACGCAGCTTTAACTGTCTAGCAGTTGTTATTACATGTTATGTTATGTTATGTTATTGGTATCATCCTTGCACCCCTGCTGTTTCTAGCCAGTTGGTTGCTCCCACCCTCCATTTCCTGCTATAACTCCATTTTGTTTAGTTGTTATGAGGAGACTGCAGAGTGTGGGAGCTGTGTAACTTCATTGGAAATTTACCTATGGAAAAGCCTCTATGTTTATGCCTTTGCTAACTTGAAGCATAAAGAAGCATTGGAGAACACCTCTGGAGTCTTTATTCATTGAGTAAACTGTCTGTTAAAGCCATCATTCAACCTGCTGCACACACTTACAGACTGGGTCTACAAGAAGGTCACAGGTACAACCGATGCTGAAACAGAACATGCTGTCTCTGTACTGTTTTGTCCAGCCTCCAGTGTCATCTCTGACAATGTTTTCAGCATTTACGGAACCGTTGTCATGTGCAAATGGACAAAGTTTTCTTTTGGAACTGTACAAAACATTACTTTTGGCAAAATATGAGGCATGGCTCTGTGTGGATTTTCACACCCCTCTGGCTGAGGCTAATAAATCTGCCATTGCTGTTGGTGGCTAGATCATACCACTGCCACTGTCTGCCTGCCATCCTCTTCTATACTGTACAACTGCCACAGCTCCTACTCCCCCTATAGCTGCTACCATTACCCCTAGTCCCCTACACAGCTGCCACTGCTACTACCCCAACACAGCCACATATACATCTACGGCCTTGTCTGTTCCATTCTATGACTGCCTTGTCTGTTCCATACTGTTTGGCCAACGTTGTTAACCCGTTAGGTGTTCCACCACAGTTCATGGAAGATGGAGAAACTATTTTGGAATTTAGAATTTTTGGAAAAATTTCCATTATAATCCATTTTTTCAAGAAATAAAGTGAGGGTTACCTGCCAAACAAAACTCAATATGGGTTGCCCTGATTCTCTAGTTTACAGAAACACCCCATATGTGGTCGTAAACTACTGTTTGGCCAAACGGGAGGACATTGAACAAGGGGAACGCCATATGGTTTTTGAAAGGCAGATTTTACTGGACTGGTATATTTACACCATGTACCCTTTCAAGCCCCCTGCTGCACCCCTAGAGTAGAAACTCCATAAAAGTGACCCCATCTAGGAAACTACAGGATATGGTGGTTGTTGTTTTGGGACTATTTTAGGGTAAATTTGATTTTTAAAGTGGTAGTAAAGGGATGGCACACTGATCATATGGTATGTAAAAACAATGGTATTTATTAGTATTTGATAAAATATAATCCTCTATTTAGGGATATTTGGGTACAGGGTGGCCGTATTGGCTTTAAAATGATGTGTGTTTAGTTCACATAAATATTAGTACATAAATATATCGCAATAATTCATAGTAGGTAATAAAATTCATAAAAAGTATTCCTAAAAACAATAGAAAATGCTCATGAAGTCGATGAAAAAATATGAGAATAAAAGATGATAAAAAATAATGAAAAAAATGATGAAAAAAATATTAGAGGTAAATGAAGGTCTTAGGTGATTGATATAAAGTCCAGTATCCTCAAATGTCTTCTTCTAATCGAGGCATGCAGTTGTAGAAAAATATGTGACTACAGAGGTAAAACAATGGATGCAGCTGAAAAAGTATATATATCGCTGAAAAGATAGTCCGATGGTTATTACACTCTACAGTGGTGATTAGGCTATAATATATGTGTCCAAGGAGGACTGTACATTACCGCTCCTGCAGTTGTGTTGGTGATGCTGTCTGGTAGCGGCGTCCTCGTGCTGTTTGCCGCGCGTGTGGTTCGGCTCCCTGGGATGTCGGGACGTAACTATTGGTGACGTACTTCCGGTTGCCCGGGATACTTGGCGTCCGCGTGTTCTTCACTTGATTGTTGGCGGGAATGTTTTTGAAGATGATATTTTTGCGGTAATTTTTCACCGTTATTTGGTTCTGATAATAGTTAGATTTTCTTTGTCAGCTAGCTGAACTTGATATCGGCGTGCTCTATCCCCCAAACGCGTTTCGGGGCTCGCTGCTCCTTCTTTTGATTGCTCTATATTACACTTTTTTTGAGGCAATATAGCAAAAAATGGAAATTCTAAAATTGTTAATACATTTTCCATTAAGTTTTGTGGAACACCTAAAGGGTTAACAAAGTTTGTAAAGTGATTTTTGAATACCTTGAGGGGTGTAGTTTCTTGGATGGGGTCACTTTTTTGGAGTTTCTAGTCTAGGCTACATCAGGGGGGCTTCTAATGGGACATGGTGTAAATAAACCAGTCCATCAAAATCTGCCTTCCAGAAACCATATGGCGTTCCCTTCGTTCTATGCCCTGCCTTGTGGCTATATAGCCATTTATGACCACATATGGGGTGTTTCTGCAAACTACAGAATCGGGGCAATAAATATTATTTTTTTTACTGTTAACCCTTGCTTTATTACTGGAAAATATGGATTAAAACGGAAAATTAGCCAAAAAATAGGGTTTTTGGCACAGTTTTTATTTTATTTTTTTAACACCGCTCCTTTGAGGGGTTTGTCATAATGTTATTATTATAGGGCAGATTATTACGGACGTGCCGATACCTAATATGTCTACTTTCTTTGATTTATTCAGATTTCACACTAGATTTTTCTATTTGGAAAAAAAATAGATAATTTTACTATCTAAATAGCCCGGCAGCTGCATTTTTTTTTGGGGGGGACTATATAATGTAGGGGCTCATTTTTGCGGGATGAGATGGCGGTTTTATTGGCACTATTTGGGGGTGCATACGACTTTTGATCGCTCAGCTATTACACTTTTTGATGTTGGGTGACATAAATGGCTTTTTAAACACTGTTTTTATTTTTTAATTTTAACGTCGTTCATCCGAGGGGTTGGGTATAATGTTATTTTTATAGGGCAGATTATTACGGACGCATCCGATACCTAATATGTCTACTTTCTTTGATTTATTCAGATTTCACACTAGATTATTCTATTAGTAAAATGATCTGGTTTTTTCCAATCTAAATAGCCTGGCGGCTGCAGTTTTTTTTGGGGGGACTATATAATGTAGGGGCTCATTTTTGCGGGATGAGATGGCGGTTTTATTGGCACTATTTGGGGGTGCATACGACTTTTTGATCGCTCGCTATTACACTTTTTGATGTTGGGTGACAATAAAAATGGCTTTTGGACATAAAAAAATAAATAAAAACTAAGTCGTTTTTCCAAGGGGTTGGGTCAAATTTTATTTTTATAGAGCAAATTTTTACGAACGCGGCGATGCCCAATATTTATGGCTCTCAGACTTAGGAGACACTAAAACAGGCATCCTCAAAGCGGCCCTCAGATGTTGTAAAACTACAATTCCCACTATGCCCTGCTGATACCTGTAGCTGGGCATGCTGGGAGTTGTAGTTTTACAACATCTGGAAGGCCGCATTTTGAGATGCCTGCACTAAAACTAATATTTTTGGAAAAAAATTGTTTCTGTGCCTCCAAAGTCTGAGAGCCATAGTTTTTATGTTCTCTAGGGGACTGTAGGGAATTATAAAATTTAGAACTCCATGGAAGTGTGATACTCCCTGAAGCAATTGATAACGCAGAGGCCCGGATGATCGGGGCACGTGTCGCATTGAATGGTGGTGTCCTTCCGTATCCCCCTCTTGCGACACACTCTGCACTTTTTGGGATCGTCCCTTCTTTCCAGTATGGGGACTGGACCTGGAAAGTGTTGGCCATGGACGATCCGGGCACCTCCAATTCCGAGGTACTCCGACCTGCTCTTTCCCGGTCTGAAAAGATCAGGTCCTTGAGGACTGCCTCATAGAATTGGAGGAAAGTCTCTGTGCTGCCAGCGCTTCGGCATAGTACAAAAGCGTTGTACAAGGCAACCTGTACCATGTAGACCGCAACTTTTTGTACCATGCCCGGGTTTTCCGCATGGCATTATATGGTTGGAGAACTTGATCAGACAGATCAACTCCACCCATATACCGATTGTAGTCGACGATACAATCGGGTTTGAGGACCGTTGCCGTGGATCCTCGCACAGAGACTGGGGTGATGCCGTTACCATGGATTGTGGTCAGCATAAGGACATCCCTTTTGTCCTTATATCTGACCAGCAACAGGTTGTCGCTGGTAAGGGCACGGGTCTCACCCCTGGGGATGGGTACCTGGAGGGGGTAGGTAGGGAGGCCACGCTGATTTTTCCGCACGGTCCCACAAGCGAACGTGGATCTGGCGGCAAGGGACCTGAACAAGGGAATGCTGGTATAAAAGTTATCCACGTACAGGTGGTAACACTTATCGAGCAGTGGGTGCAAAAGGTCCCACACGATTTTCCCGCTAACACCCAGAGTGGGGGGACATTCTGGGGGTTCAATACGGGAATCTCGTCCCTCGTACACACGAAATTTGTAAGTGTACCCTGAGGTACTCTCACAAATTTTGTAGAGCTTCACGCCATACCTCGCTCGCTTAGTGGGAATGTATTGGTGGAAACTGAGTCTCCCCTTGAAAGCAACGAGAGACTCATCAATCGCCACCTCCCTTCCAGGTATGTAGGCCTGCGCGAATGCGGCCCCAAAGTGATCGATGATCGGCCGTATCTTGTACAGCCGGTCATAGGCAGGATCAGTTTGGGGGGGACATGCTGCATTATCTGCATAATGCAGGCATTTCCGTATGGCCTCAAACCTTGAGCGTGTCATGGCCATACTGTACAGTGGGGTCTGGTAGAGGACGTCCCCACTCCAGTATTGCCTGACACTGGGTTTTTGAACTAAACCCATATGCAGCACGAGGCACCAAAACGTCCTCATTTCGGCTGCACTGACTGGCGTCCAGCCACCGGGTCTAGCCAAAAAGGAACCTGGGTGCTGAGCGACGAACTGTTGGGCATACAGATTCGTCTGCTCCACCATCAGATTTACCAGTGGGTCACTGAAAAAAAAAACTGAAATAGTCTATTTCAGTGAACCCCACTGTGGGAATCTGGATTCCAGGATTGCCAGCAAAATCCGGAATCACAGGCTCATAGTCCACTGGGGGACACCAGCTAAGTTCACCGGTAGGGGGCTCCGGTGCGCTTATTTGGTGGGCCGGGAAACCAGTACGAGCCCCAGGGCGTCTCCGCCGCCTTGGGGGCTCATCATCATCAGATGATGATGAGGAGGATGCAGATGACAGGAGGAAGGTGGGGCCATCGTCATCCTCACTGGCGCTCTCGGTGTCGGAGAGCATCTGGGCGTATGCCTCCTCCAACGTGAACAGCTGGCGGGCCATGGGTGTGTGTGCGTGTGTGTCAAACTTTATTGTATGTGCGTGTGTGTTGGGGCGGGTGTTCGCGTACTAATAAGAAAAAAAAATGTTATGGGCAAGTTCAAACTTGCTGATCAGCTGTCCGGCACTGATCAGCAGTGGGGCGAGCGATGCGCTAACAGTGGCCGGATGCAAAGAATGCCGGCCACAGTAAGCACACGAAAAAGTGGTGGCGGAGGGTGGTGGTGGGTGGCGGAGGGGGTTAGCGGGTGGTTTGTGGCGGAGGGGGTTAGCGGGTGGTTTGTGGCGGAGGGGGTTAGCGGGTGGTTTGTGGCGGAGGTGGGTGGCGGAGGAGGGAGGCGGGTGGCGGAGGTTAGTGGCGGGTGGCGGAGGGGTTAGCGGGTGGTTTGTGGCGGAGGTGGGTGGCGGAGGAGGGAGGCGGGTGGCGGAGGAGGGAGGCGGGTGGTGGAGGGGGTTAGCGGGTGGTTTGTGGCAGAGGGAGGTGGAGGGGGTTAGTGGGTGGTTTGTGGCGGAGGGGGGTGGCGGAGAAGGGAGGTGGGTGGCGGAGGTTGGTGGTGGAGGGGGCGGCAGAGGTTGGTGGTGGGTGGCGGAGGGAGGTGGCGGGTGGTGGAGGAGGTTAGTGGGTGGTTGGTGGCAGAGGGGGGGCGGCGGGTAGCGGAGTGGGGGGGGATCAGCACCCCTGGGTGGGTTTAGGGGCTCACAGCTAAGTGCTGTGGACCCCAACCACCACAGGCAGCCCAGCAAATAAACTTTTTTTTTTTTTTTTTTTTTTTTTTGGGGGTTCCCTAAAACTAAACTGTCCCTTCTATCCCTGCCTAAACTACCTCTCCCTCACTGACCCTAACCTACCTAATGGGTGGGTGCAGGAGGGTGATGGGAGCCGAAGTAGGGGGGGGTCACAGGAGCGGTCTTGTCCGGGCCGCGGCGGCAGCAGCAAGAGGAGGGGAGAGAGGAGCGACGGGAGTTTGAATCCCCCGCCTCTCTCCCCCCGACCAATCAGGAGAGATCACCGCCGCCACCGCCCCCAAATCAAGAACGGTGATTGGTGGTGTGATATCACACCACCGATCACCGTTATTTTCCAGTTCATCAGGTCACCGCGGACCCGAATGAACCGGAAACGCAATAAACCGCAGGTCTGAATTGACCTGCAGTTTATTGCGATCGCCGATGCGGGGGGGTTACACGACCCCCCTCGGCATGTTAACATGGTTCCTGCTGCAAGATCGCAGCAGGAACCATGTTTCTAGCGCGTTTTTTTTTTTTTTACTACACTTGATTTAATACAGGGAGTATGGGTACGCCCTGTGTCCTTAAGGACTCGGACATTAGGGCGTACCCATACGCCCTGTGTCCTTAAGAGGTTAAGACACACCCCTCCCCCTTTGCAGCCAATGAGTATTGCCAAAATGAAGTTAAAAATCAACTTCTGTCAGCTGCAGAGGTGATAGGGACGATGACTTTCTCTTTGCAGCTCACACTCAGAGAGGACAGTACTGCTGTCTTTTATTGAGATGTTCAAAGGGACACGCCCCAATCCAGTTAGGCCACGCCCCCTCACACTCAGCCAACAGGGATTGAAACAAAAAAGTTAAAAATCAACTACTAGGTACACAGATCAGCAGACAGTATCACATAGGATAGAATATTAGATACTCGCTCATCAGACAGTATCATACAGGATACGATTAGATACACAGCTCAGCAAATAGTATTACATAGGATAGAATATTAGATACATGCTCAGCAGACAGTATCACACAGGATAGGATTAGATACACAGCTCAGCAGACAGTATCACACAGGATAGAATATTAGATACATGCTCAGCAGACAGTATCACACAGGATAGAATATTAGATACATGCTCAGCAGACAGTATCACACAGGATAGGATTAGATACACAGCTCAGCAAATAGTATTACATAGGATAGAATATTAGATACACGCTCATCAGACAGTATCATACAGGATAGGATTAGATACACAGCTCAGCAGACAGTATCACACAGGATAGAATATTAGATACACGCTCAGCAGACAGTATCACACAGGATATAATTAGATACACAACTCAGCAGATAGTATCACACAAGATAGAATATTAGATACTCGCTCATCGGGATAGAATATTAGATAGGATAGAGTATTAGATATTCTATTCCAGAACAAACACACACATTCTACAGTGTTATTACAGCAGGAAAAACCCTAATAAATTGACACAGTAAATGAAATGAGAACTATGCAAAAGAGGAAAACAACTAAGAAATCCACAAAACCGCTTTTCATCAGTGGTCATGGATGTGGACAAAGGTTTTTGTGCTAATTAATTAATGGCTTTCCTTTTCCCTAAGTGCCAGTCTTTAGAACAATCACATAAAATACAGAAAACTACCAGTAGCTAGGAATTGTGGATTTACTGCAAATACATCCTGTGGCTCTAGTCTCTCTTCTTCTCCATATACGTATTGCTATCACTATCAAGCCTCTAACTATATATAGTAGATCCCTTATATATGTGCAAAATATATTGTCAATTAGAATATACAATTTCTGCATCTGCAAAACAGATAAAGGTAGTGGACCCTGCATGTTTCAATAGGTGTGCAACGCAGGGGTGGATTAAGTGCATCAGGGGCGTAGCTAGAAATGACTGGGCCCCACAGCAAATTTTTGTATTGGGCCCCCCCCTACCCGTGCGTTTCGCTCCCCCTCTATAATGTGCCAGCCATATAGCCCCCCTATAATGTGCCAGTAGTCAGCCATATAGCCCCCCCAGCCCCCCTATAATGTGCCAGTAGCCAGCCATATAACCCCCCTATAATGTGCCAGTAGTCAGCCATATAACCCCCCCTATAATGTGCCAGTAGTCAGCCATATAACCCCCCTATAATGTGCCAGTAGTCAGCCATATAACCCCCTATAATGTGCCAGTAGTCAGCCATATAACCCCCTATAATGTGCCAGTAGTCAGCCATATAACCCCCTATAATGTGCCAGTAGTCAGCCATATAACCCCTATAATGTGCCAGTAGTCAGCCATATAACCCCTATAATGTGCCAGTAGTCAGCCATATAACCCCCTATAATGTGCCAGTAGTCAGCCATATAACCCCCTATAATGTGCCAGTAGTCAGCCATATAAACCCACCCTATAATGTGCCAGTAGTCAGCCATATAACCCCTCCTATAATGTGCCAGTAGCCAGCCATATAGCACCAGATGCCCCCATAGTGCTCCTCTCCCCATAGTGCCCCCTATAATGTGCCAATATCAAGTGCCTCTGTCTTCCCCTATCCCAATATCATAGTGCCATCCTCTCCCCTGCCCCCTAATGTGTGTGCCAATATGAAGTGCCTATCTCTCCCCCCATTTGCCAATATCATAGTGCCAATAGCCCCTCCTCCCCTGTGGCAGTAAAGTAAAAGTCCAGTATTTAAAAAATAAAAAAATAAAAAACACACATATACTTACCTCCATGTTAGGCAAGCCTCATTTATCCTGTCTTTCAGAAAAAGTTTGTGAGGGGAATCGAACCTGTGACCATTAGGATGAAAGGCAAGACACATATCCACAAGACCATATGAGCTGCATATCCTGGTAGCTAAAAAAATAAGACCTCTAGATAAGGAGAACTTTGATAGTGTATCTATACACATTACAGCTGCCCCAACACACCAAGCTCTGCTACATCCATATACAATGTGCTGGTGCAGCTGTAATGTGTATGGATACACTATCAAAGTTCTCCACATCTAGAGGTCATATTTTTTTTTAGCTATCTGGCTAGGCAGCAGATATAGCCTAGTGGTAAAATGACTTGCCTTTGAACCTGATGGTCGCAGGTTCGATCCCCAGGGCAAGCTTTTCTGAAAGAAAGAAGAAATAAGTTTTAAATAAATAGACAAGGGCGAGAGGACACTGCGCTCGGGAGAGGAGTTTGGACACGTGCTGATTACCCAGGGGAGGAGAGAAGTGAGGACAAACACGTGCTTGCCGGGCCCCCTGTAAGCCCGGGCCCCGAAGCAGCTGCTTCCCCTGCTTCCCCGGTAGTTACGCCCCTGAAGTGCATGATAGGCCCGTGGATGTCTATCCAACTTGGGTCCCTCTCTCCGTTTTAGTTTAGTTTTTTTTTGCATGAAGAGGCTGCGGTGCTTCCTGAGTGCCACAGACACTTCCTAGGCCATATGACATCTTCAGACTAAAAAAAATACCCCAAATTGGGTCCTAAACTGAAAAATTTGCGCACATCAGTTTAGGGAAAGCTTTTAGGGATCGCTAGGAGGTGACCCTTTTCTCCCTAGCTTTTGGGCCTAGTCATTTGTTCTGTTTGTTTTCACGTGTTTGGTAATTTCCCCGCTTACCTACCTATTGTGACATTATAACCCGCCAAAACTGTCATTTCTCTGCTATTTGTGAAATGGAGGCTATGGATGCTTTGGTTGATCGCATGCAGGAATTATCGCTGGAGGTTGCTGACCTCCGCAGCTCTGTTGCACAGTGTCAGAATGCTCTGGCGCCGTTGGAGGAAATCAGGTCTGCCTAGAGCCAAAAGTCGCTCTCCTTGATAGGTTCTCAGGGGGTGGTGATGACTTTATTCGGTTCAGGGAGTCCTGCAGGTTGTATTTTCGCCTGTGGCCGATTTCATCTGGTGACGAGAATCAAAGAGTGGGGATCATTATATCTCTGCTCAAAGGGGACGCGCAGTCCTGGGATTTTTCTCTGCTAACCGGTTCACCATCCCTCCGGTCGGTGGATGAATTATTCAGAGGCTTGAGCTTGATTTATGATGACCCAGACCGGGTCTCTATGGCTGCATCTAAGTTGCATAGTTTGTTACAGGAGAACGTACCGCGGGAGTTGTATTGTGCAGAATTTAGAAGATGGGCCACTGACTCGGGGTGGAATGATCCTGCACTCCGGAGTCAGTTTTGTCAGGGGCTATCTAAGGCCCCTTTCACACGGGCGAGTTTTCCCGCGCGGGTGCAATGTGTGTAGAGGACGCATTGCACCCGCACTGAATCCGGACCCATTCATTTCTATGGGGCTGTGCACATGAGCGGTGATTTTCACGCATCACTTCTGCGTTGCGTGAAAATCGCAGCATGCTCTATATTGTGCGTTTTTCACGCAACGCAGGCCCCATAGAAGTGAATGGGGCTGCGGGAAAATCGCAATCATCCGCAAGCAAGTGCGGATGCAGTGCGATTTTTCCCGCATGGTTGCTTATCAACGGGACCCGATCTTTATTATTTTCCCTTATAACATGGTCATAAGGAAAATAATAGCATTCTTAATAAATAATTCTTAGTAAAATGAAGATGAAGGGGTTAAAAATAATAAAAATTTACTTACCTTAGCCACTTGATCGCATAATTGCGATCTGTCTTCTCTCTTCATGCTTTAACTAACAACTAAAGGACCTGTGATGACATCACATCACATGGTCCAATCACATGGTCCATCACCATGGTAAGATGGACCATGTGATTGGACCATGTGATGTGACGTCATCACAGGTCCTTTAGTTGTTAGTTAAAGCATGAAGAGAGAAGACAGATCGCAACTACACGATCAAGTGGCTAAGGTAAGTTAAGTTTTATTATTTTTAACCCTTCATCTTCATTTCACTTACCATTCTTTATTAAGGGAAAATAATAAATTCTCCAGAATACTCTACCCGAAACCGGACTTCAGTGATGAAGTCCGGCTTCGGGTCTGGGTACCAAACATGGCGATTTTTCAGACGCGCGTGCAAAACGCATTACAAACGTTTGCACCCGCGCGGAAAAATCGCGCATATTCCCGCAACGCACCCGCCTCTTATCCGGGCGTCAAACATGACGCCCGTGTGAAAGAGGCCTAAGAGGCTGAAAGATGCCCTTGCTTTTCATGAGTATCCCGATTCATTGGAGACGGCCATTTCTTTGGCGGTGCGCTTGATAGATGTCTTAGAGAGAGGTGTAAGATTCCTCTCTAACAGGGGGTCCTGTCTGAAAGTGGATCCGTTCCACCTATTCCCCAGGGTAATATGACATTTGAATCTGGGGCAGTAGAGAAGCCTATGCAGTCGGGCCAGGTTTCTTTTCGCTCAGGTGATAGGGATTTTAGGAAGCTGAATAAGAAATGTTACTTCTGTGGAAAAGAAGGTAATTTTGTTTAAACCTCAAAGCAGTAATGAAAAACTACGGAGGTATTCACATAAAGGAAAAAAAACAAAACTTCCCTGACTCTTGGTAGTGTGAATTGGGAATCTGAGCAAGCAAATATGCATTCTCCCTGCAATACCCATTTCTTCCTGCCTGCCATGGTGGCGCAAGACTATGGAAATTTTGATTTTGAGGTATTTGTTGACAGTGGTGCAAGGGTAAGCCTTATTGATTTTCATTTCCTCCAAAATCTTGGTTTTAGAACTAGCACATTAGATAAAGAGATACTATTGTTTGCTATTAATTCCTCCCCTCTTTCACAAAAAAGTCTTACTCATATCATTCATGACATTCAGTTAAGGGTGGGTGATTCTTATGTTAAGTCCATTTCTTGTTTTGTTATGAAGGGCTTGCCTGCTCCGATGGTTCTAGGTTTACCATGGTTGAACCCTATTATTGACTGGCAAATTGGACAAATCAGTAGCTGGAGGGAATTTTGTACGGACAACTGTCTTTGTGCTTCTATCTCAGGGGTGTCAACTACGGTCCTACCTCAGTTTCTCTCTGATTTTACGGACGTGTTCTCGGAAGGTGGAGCTGAGTAGTTGCCTCACCATCGAGAATATGATAGTCCGGTCAATCTCATCCCTGGAGCTAAATTGCCAAAATTTCGGCTATATAACCTTTCCCAACCTGAAAGAGAAGCTTTGCGGAAGTATATTGCAAGAGTTTGGCAAAAAGACATATTAGGCCATCTAAGTCCCCTGTGGCCGCCGGCTTCTTTTTCGTAAAAAAGAAAGACAAATCACTTAGAACGTGTTTAGATTTCCGGGAACTGAATCTCATTACGTTCCGTGATCCATATCCCCATCCTTTGATTTCGGATCTATTTGATCAAGTTGTCAGAGCCAAGGTGTTCTCCAAATTGGATTTAAGAGGTGCTTATAATCTGATTAGAATTAAGGAAGGAGATAAGTGGAAAACGGCCCTCAATACACCCATGACGAGAATCTTGTCATGCCCTTTGGTTTAACTAATGCGCCAGCGGTCTTTCAGCGATTCATCAATGATATTTTCCATCATTACCTATAACGGTATATATTGACCACAAGAATTTGGCTTACCTGCAGTCTGCCAAGCTCCTGAATCCTAGACAGTCTAGATGGTCACTGTTTTTTTACTAGGTTCAATTTTGTGGTCACCTTTCGCCCTGGGGTTAAAAACGTCAAGGCAGATGAGTTGTCACGTAGCTTTCCTGGGGGGAGTGATTGAGAGGATCCTGCTCTGATTTTGGCTGATGGGGTGGTGGTCTCCGCTCTGTACCCCAAGTTGGAGATGGAGGTGTTGGGAGCCCAGGAAGAGGCTCCTGATTCTTTTCCTCTAGACAAGTTGTTTGTTTCTGCTGAACTGCGATACAAGGTGTTCAAGGAACATCATGATACGGTCCTTGCGGGACTTCCTGAAAGCAAATCCACCATAGATCTTATTTCCTGGAGGTTCTGGTGGCCAGGGTTGCACAAGGGTGTGGAGGGTTATGTGACAGCTTGTGAAACCTGTGCACGTGCGAAGGTGGCTCACACTCTGCCTTCAGGATCCCTTCTTCCTTTGTCCATCCCGTCTCGTCCTTGGACGCAATTTGTCCATGGACTTTATTACCGATTTATCGAGTTCCTCTGGGAAAACTGTAATTTTGGTGGTAGTGGACCGCTTCAGTAAGATAGCCCACTTTTTACCGTTACCTAGCTTGCCCAATGCCAAAACTCTCACTCAGGTTTATCAATAACATTGTGAAACTACATGGCGTGTATAAAGATTCACCGCGGCACTCCAATTTTCAGCAAAAAATTCATATTTTATTCGCACCAAAGTGTAGCAACGTTTCAACCTTGCGGTCTTTGTCAAGCTCAATTATACATAAACCAAGTGAACTTAATATACCTCCCCCAGTAAGGTGATTGGATAAAACAGACCCCTCCTCCCAACACTGTTGTTTCCATGTGTATATAAGTTGATCTTCATCTGACATGCATATACAGACATTCCATTGCAAACTACAACTCCGCACATCGATCACCATTATTTACATTTACCTTCATTACACCGTCGCATGTTGCCTTTCCGAGAATCCATAGTCTCACTGGCCGTGCACTCCGCCGTTGGTGTCACGTGACCGGAGGCGTGCCGCGTCATCATCGACACGTCTCCCAGTCACATGACCTCCGTCGTCATGGGGAGATGTAAACAGATCAGGATTCCTCTGTGGTAAAGGTCGGGAGCGTTATCATAAACGAAGGTGCTACGATTGCACTCATACTTCAGGTCAAGCGACCTAATCCGAAGTACATCCTCCATATATTGTAATTATTTTAAAGTATTGCAGTAAATCCGCTACATATCTGGACCACCAGTCATCTTCATCAGACATGTGCAACAGGATCGGGACTCCCGATGTCCCCACCGGTTCCACCCGACCCCCTGCACCCACATTCTTTAGACAGAGGGGAGACAGGGAATTAACCCTAACATCTTCTCCATCTAACCATCCATTCCAGGTCCTTATCGTGCGAAATCAGGTAGTTATTTAGTCGCATGTCCCTGGCACCACTCATGTAAAAGAAACAAACAAACAAAATTCACACATGCGCACCTCAGTCACTAGACTATGTTGCATCCCATGGCCGCAGAGGAAACCCGATCATCCATATTCTTTGGTGATCAATGACCCATTGAGTTCTCAGCCGGCATCATGCTGTGCAATGGTATTCTTATTTGTTTATAGATGCACTGAAAAGTAACCAGAAGAAAAAACATTTTACACATAAAAAGACATCAAAAGAAATTATGTCAGACAACCTTAGGGAGAGGGATACAATATAAAAACACGGCCAATTAACACAACTTAATTACATCACACATATATACAGGTAATGGGTCAAAAGAAGGGGCCTAAAGCGAAATCCCTGTTCATTCCTCTCGGTTCTAGTGTGTCCAGTTCATGGATCCATCTAAGCTCCTTTTGTAATGAAGGTAAATGTAAATGATAGTGATCGATGTGCGGAGTTGTAGTTTGCAATGGATTGTCTGTATATGCATGTCAGATGAAGATCAACTTATGTACACATGGAAACAGTGTTGGGAGAAGGGGTCTGTTTTATCCAATCACCTTACTGGGGGAGGTATATTAAGTTCACTTGGTTTATGTATAATTGAGTGTCTGCGCACTGGTTTCCCGATTACTGGCGCAAGCATCGGGGTATCCTGTGCACAGGCCCATACAGCGATACTCTTGGAAGCGCTGCATCGGAGGGCTGTTCAGAGCGGACTGCCGGATCCTCAGTGCAGGCGCGGGATTTGGCCACTTGAGGAGGAGGACAAGCAGAAGACACTGGGCAGGCCGTCTGGGTGAAAGGGGGCATGGACACTCAGGAAGATGAGCTCGCGGCCTGGGCACCGGTCGTTATGATGCCGCCCCTGGGCACCTTCAGCTGTGATTGACAGCTGCAATAAAAGTCATTTTATGAAGATAGGTAAGCTGTGAAACAATGCGGTAAGAGGCTTTTTAATGGGGGGGGGCAATTTAGAACAGGAACATGTGAGTATTGAAAAATGGGGTTTGGGGGGTGACCTTTTAATTTGGAAAAGATGGGTGAAAGATATAAAGGATGGGTGACAGGAGATGTATGACTGGTCCGGACCTGTGTGTGGGTGATTTGGTGTGGTTGTCCACTAAAGACATTAAGCTGAAGGTATCATCTTGGAAATTGGGTCCAAGATTTATTGCTCCTTACGAAATCTCTGCTATTGTCAACCCGGTGGCGTTTCGTCTGGATCTTTCGCAGACCGGGAAGATGCATAATGTGTTTCACAGGTTCTTATTGAAGAAATATGTGGAACTATCTCCATTGCCACCTCCCCCTGTCCTGGTGGATGGCAATTTGGAGTTTGAGATCTCCAAGATTCTCGATTCACGTGTTCTTCGGGGTTCCCTTCAGTACCTGGTGCACTGGAAGGGATACGGTCCCGAGGAAAGAATGTGGGTTCCGGCTACTGATGTTAGTGCTAGCCGCCTGGTGAGGGTCACCCGTGGAAGCGGGGGTACTGTCACGTCCTGTGAATGTGCGGAGGTCTGTCAGACTGGCTGCACATGTCTGACTTCTCTGTTTGTTTGGGTTTGAGCTGGATCCACCTTCCCTCAGGTGTACTGGGTTTGATTGTTAGTGATGCTATTTATCCCTTCTTCTCCCAGTGGCCTGTATGGGTTATAGTTCTTTCCTGTGAGCTCTAGATGTGTGGTGGATCGTCTGCTCCAGCTCTGCTCTAGATAAGTCCTCTCTGTTATTTCTTATTGTGTGTTTTATCTAGGCCTCTAGAGAGACGCTTGCTTCCTCCAGGGTTGAAAAAGCAGGTTGCCTCTTCCCTTTTCCCTACAGCTTAGGGTTTTGCCTAGGGTGCATAGGTTTAGGCACGAGGAAATGTGCATATCTACCATTAGGGTAAGCACATGGGCACAGCAGTTTAGGGAAAGCTTTTAGGGATCGCTAGGAGGTGACCCTTTTCTCCCTAGCTTTTGGGCCTAGTCATTTGGTTTGTTTGTTTGCCTGTGTTCGGTTATTTCCCCGCTTATATACCTATCGTGACATTGTCTACCGCATAGGCCTCAGGCCTACTAGGCCTGAAGCCTATGGCGGTGATCGGCGGTGGGGCAGGGAACTTTGTGCTCCCGTGCCCTGGGGTGCTGGGCCCCGGGGCTGCCGACCCAAATGTCCCTATTGTATTCCGCCACTGGTGCAATGCCCTAAATGGCACATTATCATGTCAGTAAGGACCTTGTTTTGTATTTATCTGCACTTCACAATCTTTCAGCATTCATCTCTTTCTGGAGGCAGATCGTGCTGCGTAATCACAATCTGCTGCCATCCAACAACTAGACAGCATGGGGATGAGCAATGAATTTAGCAATCACTCTTCCCCATGCTGTGGAGGAGATCACTGCACGTAATAGCAGCGGTATGCTCCACTAATGAGTACAGGCTCGGACTGGCCCACCGGGGAGGAGGGGGATTCCTCGGTGGACCCCCCAGTCTTCTGCGCCCAGAGATAAGATAGAGGAGTAATTATTTCTCCTTTATCAGGAGAGATAATTACTGCAATATTTCACATACATTGTGTGGTAAGGTGCAGGGTGCCGTCGTGGATGGCAGGTATGTGTCACCGAGGTTCATAGCCTCGGTGAGGTAAGAGCCGTTTGTGTTGATGTCAGCAGCAGCTAGTGCTACTGACATAGTTTTAAATAGCATGGCTGCAAAGCTGATCCGGGCCGGCTCTTACCGGGAGCAGCTAAAGTGTAGGGTGGGTGGCTGCTCCCCACGACCCAGTCCTGGTTTTGGGCTGGGTTTAAAAACTCAGCCAGCACCAGCAGCTGGGGCTGTGATTGTCCTGGAGCTGCTAACAGTCCTGTGGAGTTCTATGACCTGGAGGAAAGAGCTCAGCAAGGTGGTGTTTTTCCCTGCAACTTGAAGGTGGAATCTCCTGCGGCTGGGCCGACTGCTAGGTGTGAACCCTCACCTAAACCTCCCAGGTGACTGAACCCTGTGTTGGCCTGTTTTGTTTGGCCACATTGTTTCTGTTATGTGTGAATTATCACCAAGAGACTGTTTTTCATTTATGTTGTGCAAGTGTGAATAAAACACTGTTTATTGCACATTCTGGACTCCTTGTTTTGCCTCAGTACTGCACCCGCACCGCTATCTACCAGAGCGACTCCCCACAATACATAAATACTATTCGCAATATTTATATAGATATATGTATTTAAACCCAGATGCTAACTATAAATATATACATAACACGTATGTATAGCAGGGCACTTTGCCCAATAAAAAAAGTGAGATAGTAATGACTAAAAAATGATTAAGAAAGTGATCATGATTCAACGTACACTAAAGGAGATATATATGATTACATCCTAAAAGTGGAATAAAATTAGGGTTATTCACCTTAGAAAAAAGACGACTGAGGGGAGATCTAATATCTATGTATAAATCTATCAGGGGTCAGTACAGAGATCTCTCCCATCATTTATCCCCAGGACTGTGACTGTGACGAGGGGACATAATCTGCGTCTGGAGGAAAGAAGGTTTGTACACAAACCTAGAAAAGGATTCTTTACGGTAAGAGCAGTGAGACTATGGAACTCTCTGCCTGAGAAGGTGGTGATGGTGAGTACAATAAAGGAATTCAAGAGGGGCCTGGATGTATTTCTGGAGTGTAACAATATTACAGGCTATAGCTACTAGAGAGGGGTCGTTGATCCAGGGAGTTATTCTGATTGCCTGATTGGAGTCAGGAAGGAATTTTTTCCCCTTAAGTGGGGAAAATTGACTTCTGCCTCACAGTGTCACGACCCAGGTTTAGGTTGTGCGTGTGGTTGTCAGCGGCAACGTGTCGTCTGCACGGAGGGCTGTTACCCCGTTGCCCTATGTGCGGTTGCCGTTGGCAACGGGTCACCCGCCTGGCGGTCGTGGCTTTTACCTGTGGCCTCGCATACACTGATGTATGTTATCTCGTATGTGTATGTGTTATATTTGGCGCAGGGCCACGGCTGCTCTGTCTTTGGTGTGGTGACACATAGACACACATGCTGGTTGCTGCTAGCAACTTCTTGTGGTGCATGTGTGTCTTTCCCCCTTTCCTGTGCACGATTCCCTTGTTTAGTGTCTTCTGTGTTTGTGTGGCGTGCACGGGGTTAAGGTGTGGCTAAGGTGTGGCTGCATTGTGGGTGTGTCCTCAGGCGTCCTTTAAGTTCCTGTGTTTGGAGCCTGGAGGTCAGTTTGGTTTATCCAGTCATGGGGTGAGCATGGCTGGAGCTTATTGTCTGTTCCCCACTTGATGTCTGCGTGAGCCACCCTTATTTGTTATATTGTTTGCTATGTGGTTCCTTCCCTGGTGAGTGTCTGTGTATCCCTTCCCCACCTGGTTGTTGTAGTATGGTGTGGGTATGTTTGGTGTTTGTTGACACGGTGTGACGCTCCGGAAGGGGCTTGCCCGTCCGGAGGGGTGTGGTACCTACCTAATGGTGTCAAATGGCAAAAAGAAACAGACTGGATCGCACATCCACAATGCTTAACCCTTGATATACGCTCTTCAGCTAAATAATATGATACTAACCCCCCATATCGCAAGCAGATAGTGGAGACATTAGTTTACATTTTGATCAAAAGGTAGTAAGCCCACTCACCAACGTCACGGTTGTCTCCTAGAGTGGGTATCTACTCTGTCCATAATCTGACGAAGGCGCCATGCTGCATGGCGACACGTGGCACCATCCCAGCAGGCCGCAGCTACGCAGGCCAGCCAGAAAAGCACCACGACAACAGAGGCCACATGCCACAGGCGGTTTTAATTAATTAGCAGGAGACTGCATAAGAGTGTGAGTGACCTACTATTATTAGTCCTGGTTTCTGTTAGTACTGAGCAGGTTGCATTAGGCTCCTGTTCAGACGGTGCTATGCTGCATGGTGGCCTCTGTTTTCGTGGTGTTTTTCTGGCTGGCCTGCGTAGCTGCGGCCTGCTGGGATGGTGCCACGTGTCGCCATGCAGCATGGTGCCTTCGTCAGATTATGGACAGAGTAGATACCCACTCTAGGAGACAACCGTGACATTGGTGAGTGGGCTTACTACCTTTTGATCAAAATGTACCCACATGCCACAGGCGGTTTTAATTAATTAGCAGGAGACTGCATAAGAGTGTGAGTGACCTACTATTATTAGTCCTGGTTTCTGTTGGTACTGTGCAGGTTGCATTAGGCTCCTGTTCAGACGGTGCTATGCTGCATGGTGGCCTCTGTTTTCGTGGTGTTTTTCTGGCTGGCCTGCGTAGCTGCGGCCTGCTTGGATGGTGCCACGTGTCGCCATGCAGCATGGTGCCTTCGTCAGATTATGGACAGAGTAGATACCCACTCTAGGAGACAACCGTGATCAAAATGTAAACTAATGTCTCCACTATCTGCATGCGATATGGGGGGTTAGTATCATAGTATTTAGCTGAAGAGCGTATATCAAGGGTTAAGCATTGTGGATGTGCGATCCAGTCTGTTTCTTTTTGCCATTTCCTACCTGATGGTGTGCTGCCACTTTGGGATCCATCCGCATGCGTCAGTTATCCGCATGGGAGGTCGGACTCGGGAGTTCTTGGATCCGCTTTATCTTCTGCGGTGCGGCAGGTAAGAATGTTTGGTTGTATGCTCTCCTGCGGTACTGGGGTTCACACTGTCAGGGTCCCGGCTGCAGAGGGGCCTCGGGAGACTCCTGCTCATCCGTGTCCCTGGGTGAGCAGGTGGTCTCTGCCCTGTTAGATCCAGGGTGAAGCAGGGATGTCCAGGGCTCTAGGTTCCGGACGTATGGGCCCTCCTGCCTTCGGGGTCGGCCCATACTATTAGGAGACCAGGGCCAGCGTTAGGGACGTGCTAGTTTGGCAGTTCCTATGTCCTTGCTTTTAGTCCTTTTTGGCCCAGCGGCCGTGGATAGTGCGCGGCGGGGGGTTTCCCCACTCCCCGTCGTGACACACAGGGTTTTTTGACTTCCTCTGGATCAACTTGTAGGAAACAGGCCTAACTGGATGGACAAATGTATTTTTTCGGTTTTATATACTATGTTACTATGTTACTAATAATGTGATCCAAATAATTGATATATCAAAATTCAACACATTAATACCTGATGCATGAAGATAAGAAGCATACACTGAATTTCATACAACAAAATAAGAAAAAGGGAGGGGGAGTGACAAACATTAAAGTGCAAGTGCTCAGTGCAAAAAGTGACATGCAGTGACGTGCAAACCAAACCATTACATATAGCAACTGGGCATTATAGTACTATATCATATATCACACCGCCTTTTTCAAGGGCATTAACCCCAATGTTCAAAAAAAATCCAGGATCCCTATCAACACCCGCTGGAATATAGTCCTCCAAACTCACCACAGTCAGAGATCAATATCACAAGAAAAACAGCAGCCAAAAGGTGAGTATCTGAAATATACCAAAATGGTTAGACAGGGGGTACCAAGATTAGTTAACTGTTAAGAAACAATAAAACCAAATTAAAAACACATCTGTTAAGAACACATTATAACACGGGTATTAGACCCAGGTCAGAGAGTCACCACAGAATCATTCAGGCACACATTGGGTCACAGGATACATTGCCTAAAGATGTCACCATATTGAGGATGAAGATCCACCTAGATTGACCTAGTATTTTTTTCCAATTACCTCCTCTAGGAGAGATCAGAACCCGATCTATCCCCTAAATCGCAGGAGAGATCCCTCAGAATTGTATATATACTGGAGAGTGAATCTGGATCGCACATCCTCAACACTTATTACAAATTTGGCGGATATGCCACGTAATTTTGCTGCGACAGTCGTTATATCAAAAGCATACTGTTGAGGATGTGCGATCCAGATTCACTCTCTAGTATATATTGTCCCTCAGAATTGTGTTTCTTCTTAAAGGGTCTCGCCAGTGTCTGTAATTGTGTAAGATCTTCCTCATCTTTAGCTGACTCAATCTATAGTATATGTTCCCTGATCCGCCTCCGCAGTTGTCTCGATGTCATTCCAACATAGATAAGGTTGCATGGGCACTGGGCCCAATAAATCACACCCACTGTAGTACATGTGATAGGATGTGTCATTCTATACTCCCTATCCCATGTGGAGTTCGAAAAGTTTTTAGCTCTGTCAATGTTGGCACAGGCTACACATTTTCCGCACTCTTTGCTACCCCAAGGAACTCTTATGTTTCAAAGAGGCCAGGTTCCTTCCGGACATAGTGGCTTTGGACTAAATGATCCCTAAGATTTCTAGCTCTCTAGTAGGTTATTGATGTATGAAGGGAGATTATATGTTGTAATTGGGGATCAATCCTCAATATTTCCCAATATTTGGCTATTTGGCAAGGGCCATGCGTACCTCTTTCCACTTTGTGCTGAATCCTGTTATAATTCTTATTTCCTCAGAGTCCTGTTTTTTTTGTGTTCTTGTGCAGGAGGTCACGTCTCTTCGACAGTCGTGTTCTTCGATATGCCCTGTCTATATCCCGCGTGCCATACCCTCTTTGTTGGAATCTATCTCTAAGGTCTTCAGCCTGAAATTCAAAGGATTCATCAGTTGAGCAGATCCTGCGAGCCCGCAGGAACTGTCTGACTGGTATATTCCTAATCAAATTACCTGGATGCGAAGATTGTGCATGCAATAATGCATTGACAGAGGTCTCTTTTCTGTATAAGTTTGTTCCAATATTTCCTTGTGAATCCGCCCAGAAAACCAAGTCCAGAAACTCCATGTCGTTGAGCCCACCTAAAAGATAAGTTTCATGTTTTTATCATTCTTGTTAAATTCCTGATTAAACTGTCCGAACTCATCCTCCGTCCCCTGCTAAATGATCAAAATATCGTCGATGTAACAACCCCAATATTGGACTTTGCTTGCCATTGGCAGGGGATCAGTCTGGAGGATCTCCCTCTCCCATAGCCCCAGGAACAAATTTGCGTATGAGGACGTATTCCAGGAGAGACAGAATAAAATCCCATTTTTTCCTGGTGTAGAGTAAAAATTCTGTAGCCTTTAGTACATCCTTATGTCTGATGGAGGTATACAGTGATTCCACAGTGATACAGTGATACATAATAGTGGGCCAAATAACAATGTTTCCACCCTTGTCTGCCGGTTTGATCACTATGTCCCTCCCCCCCTCATGTCACATGATCATTATACCAAGCCCTTTACCACCTCATATCCAGTACTGAGCCACGCCCCATGCACTGATCACATGACGGTGATTTAATTTCAGGTCCTTAGTGTTGAACTTTTCCAAGGTTCGGGTTCATCGAAGAATCTCTTTATGGATTCCAAATTCTGTTATGGTCCGTGGTAGCGGAATCCATAACGGGATTCTTCGATAACTCGAACTTTGGACGCCGAATTTAAAATACACGTTCGCTCAACCCTAATTAGGATCCATTCTACAGCTAAAAAGTTTCTTAAAAATCAGCTGTCTAGCGAAAAGATGTAAGTCTTTCACTATAGAGAAGTAATCGAAATTGTATGTTGGTTAAAAGGACAGCCTCTTCCCCAATATTGACCTCTGATCTTCTGTAAGAATATAGTTATAGAGGTTAATTACCTGTAACTGCTGGCTGCCCTCCTGTCATCTCTTTCATACAGGTTGTTGTGCGTCTCCCATTTTGCGTTTGCTGAATCTTTTGGGATATCTCTGTAGTCCTTGTCCAGATATGCTCCCTTCCTTACTCATTGACGTCACTGAGAAAATAGATGTGGAGCGTGTCCTTCCTCCATGTGTGTGTTATTTCTCCAACGATAAACTTTGTTATTCTCCATATCCTTCAGGTCTCGTTGAAAATGTTTCATTTTTACGGTTTTATCTATCTCTCCCAGACAAGGAAGGCATCTCCTTCTCAAATCCCTCCAACTCCACTGATGTTAATTTCTGGGAGAATTCAAGAAAGTAATATGGTTTGAGGTGGCTCACTCGACTGGTAGAAATGGAGTAGGTGCTCTATTCAGGATAACGTACCCAAGTTTAAAAGAGATCAATAAATGAAAAAATATATAGGGATGGCACTCAAAACATCAGTTGTGCATGGAATACATTATTTATTAAATATAATCAATGGTAATCAGATTTGTAAAAGGTAGGTACTAGAATAATAGTGATAAAATATTAAAAGCACAAAAATATATAAAAAATACATTTATGTATAAATATGGCACAGTTTGTACAGAGTAGTCCCAGTTGAATAGATTCAACTGAATTGAATAGATTGATTGTGCAGTTAGTGTAGTCAAAATAGTCTGTTTACTGGGGTTTGATGGATCAATTAACTGTGGCACAGTTTGTGTCCAGTTGGACTATTGCCGAAATTGATAGTTAATTAGTGCCACACAATTAGTACAGTCAAAATAGTCCCAGTTGAACGGGGTTAATTAAGTTGGACCTTGCCCCAAATAATGTTCAGGTTCTGATGGAGCCTAATGGCGCACTCTTATTGTCATGGAAGGTAATATTAGTATAGGTGCACCCGGAGGTGAGTACGTTACAGCTCTCTATAGGCAGATGGATACCTGTTTCCAGGTCACCACTTGCGGTGGTGTGGTGGTAAGTGGTTGGCGTCCGCGTGGAGCATCCTAGCACGCGGAGCAGGCCGGTCCGGATGTGCGTTGGTGGTTAGTGCGTCACTTCCCGTGACGTCACTAAAAAGATCGCTGATTAGCACCCCATGTGGAGATTTTGAGTGGGAAACTTGTTTCAAGGCGCCACTTGGATATCCAATAGAAGAAATGGACTTAATGTTAGATCTTTCTTCTTTAGGATGTCATTACAAAACATTCAGCTAGCTGTCAGATGGCTTGCTCTGTGCCACCAAACGCATTTTGGAGCCTCTGCTCCTTCCTCAGTGGGTATGAGCAGCCTCTAATTTTGACCCTATTTATAGGGGTGATATGGGCATATCTCAATCCTGGCTCAAGAGATGATAGATTCAAAATGTGGGCCGGAATAGTATGGACCAGAGTGAAAATTGAGTCGAATTGTACAAATATAATATGGTGACAGTCACATCAATATGACAATTTAGAAAAATAAAATATCATGCGAACATTAAACTATATTGAAAACAATAAAAATATATATTATAATAGCACATCTTTATATCAAGATACTCTCCTATATAACCTATTAGGAATATAGTATCCCCTTGGTGAGGGTAGAGTCTATGGAGGGCTGATACAGTGTTGATCAGTTAGTTCACTTTAAGGTTGTCTTCTGGTGTTTATGGAGGGGAACTGTGGATTGATATAATGTAGGACTCTATTCCAGCAGTTTTCTGATTTTGTATGGCTGGATTTGACAAAATTGTATTTGACAACTGTAGAGGAAATTGCTAGACCGCATTATGAGAACAATTAAGTCACTATAACTCCCAGTCCCTACATGAGGACTAAATCGACATTTTAGTTAAAGGAGTCCATTTCATCTTGACCCATAACTACTTCATGTTTGATTCAGATTTTTTTTTCTGCAACAAAGAGGAACCGACATGGGTACCAGGTTCGGCCCCAGTTATGCCAATATATTTATGGCACACTGGGAACATGAGAACATTAACCACCTACTGGGGACGAGCCTGGTACTATGGCGTAGATTTTTTGATGATGTCATTTTTTTTTGGAGTGATACCAGGGACCAACTAGATATATTTCTGAAGGATATTAACATGAACGATAATAATATCACATTTACAAGTAATATAAGTGATACTCAAATAGAATTCCTCGATTTATCTATAAACATATCGGGCAATAGATGGCTTATGAACATTCCAATCAGCCAGTTTAGACGACTGAAAAGAAATTGTACTGAGGAACACCAATTTGAAATAGAAGCTGACCATTTGAAGAGACAATTCCTAGCTAAGGAATATCAAATATCCCTAATAAATAGATCCCTCGATAAGGTGAGATCAATGGATAGGACAGCCTTCTTCAACATGAACAACCCAAACATTGAGAAAGAAACGAAAAATACAGATAATTTTAGAATTATATTACCATACAATATTCATCATAAAAAATTGGAAGATATCATACAGAAAAACTTGCATTACCTCTTGAACGATAAAGTCCTTGGACAACTACGACCGGGTAAACCGCAGATTGCTTATACTAAAGCACCCAACCTAGGTTTAAAATTAGCCCCAACATTTAAGAGAAAGAAAAATACTACTAGCTCCAGTTGGCTAGTATTAAATGGTTTTTTCAGGTGTGGCAGCTGCATAAATTGTAGAATCACAAACTTCCCCAAAAAAACCACCACGGTCACTTCAACAAATAATTCTTTTAAACATGAGATCCGCAATCATTTATCATGCAACTCAACGGATGTCATTTATATCCTGCAATGTCCCTGCACAAAGCAATACATTGGACCCACAAAGAGACCTTTTTAAAAAAGGGTAGCTGAGCATATATATCTCAAATATCAAGAAAGAATACGAACTACACTCAGTTTCAAAACACTACAAAGAATGTCACAATAGTGACCCATCCACACTCTTTTTTGCAGCCTTAGAAAGAATTCCACGATATTGGAGGGGTTGCAACCACATAGCCAACATGTTTAGACATGAGTCCAGAAAAATATTTAAATTTGATTCAATGATCCCCAAAGGACTAAACTCCAAGATGGAAATATTCGGCTTTTTATAAATCTGGGTAGGCGCCCTCTCAGGGACTCGGCATCGAAGTCCAGCTGTCTATCAGCACTCCGACCCCTCTCCCTGTTGGGCCCCTTTCCACTTTCTTCTAGCAATTTCCTCTACAGTTTTGTCAAATGCAATTTTGTCAAATCCAACCATATAAAATCAGAAAACTGCAAAAATAGAGTCCCACATTATATCAATCCACAGATCAACACTGTATCAACCCTCTATAGACTCTACCCTAACCAAGGGGATACTATATTCCTAATAGGTTATATAGGAGAGTATCTTGATATAAAGATGTGCTATTATAATATATATTTTCATTGTTTTCGATATATAGTTTATTGTTCGCATGATATTTTATTTTTCAAAATTATCATATTGATGTGACTGTCACCATATTATATTTGTATAATTCGACTCAATTTTCACTCTGGTCCATACTATTCTGGCCCACGTTTTGAATATATCACCTCTTGAGCCCTATAAATGGGGTCAAAATTAGTGGCTGCTCATACCCACTGAGGAAGGAGCAGAGGCTCCGAAACGCGTTTGGGGGCACTGAGCGAGCCATCTGAAAGCTAGCTGAATGTTTTGTAAAGACATCCTAAAGAAGAAAGATCAAACATTTCTTCTAAAAGATATCCAAGTGGCGCCTTGAAACAAGTTTCCCACTCAAAATCTCCACATGGGACGCTAATCAACAATCTTTTTAGTAACGTCACCGGAAGTGACGCGCTAACCACCAACGCATATCTGGACCGGCCTGCTCTGCATGCGAGGACGCTCCACGCGGACGCCAACCACTTACCACCACACCACCTCAAGTGCTGACCTGGAAACAGGAATCAATCTACCTATAGAGAGCGGTAACGTACTCACTTTCGGGTGCATCTATACTAATATTGCCTTCCATTACAATAAGAGTACGCCATTAGGCTCCATCAGAACCTGCACATAATTTGGGGCAAGGTCCAACTTAATTAACCCCATTCAACTGGGACTATTTTGACTGTACTAATTGTGTGGCACTAATTAACCATCAATTTGGGCAATAGTCCAACTGGACACAAACTGTGCCACAGTTAATCGATCCATCAAACCCCAGTAAACTGGGACTATTTTGACTACACTAACTGCACAGTCAATCGATCTATTAAACCCCATTCAACTGGGACTACTCTGACTGTACAAGCTGTGCCATATTTATACATTTATGTAGTTTTTATATATTTTTTATATATATTTTTGTGCTTTTAATATTTTATCACTACTATTCTAGTACCTACCTTTTACAAATCTGATTACCATTGATTATATTTAATAAATAATGTATTTCATGCACAACTGATGTTTTGAGTGCCATCTCTATATATATATATTTTTTCAATTTCTGGGAGAGTTGTTCTTCCAATCCGGTGATGTCCAATTCCATCTCAGACATAGTTTTTGTATTCAGTTCAATTATGAGGCGCATCAGGGCAGCCGAGCAGAAGCCACAGGCTGCCTCCCATTTGCCACAAAACTTCTCATCTTCCCTTCCATAGGATGGGAATGTTTGAACACGCAGTCCTCTTGGTGTTAATAGTTTCATCCTTCTGTGCAATGTATTTTTTAACTGTGCCCTAAATTATACAGCCCTAACTGGCCTTGTCCTCCGCAAATGGGCATGGTGAGACGCTCTGGACGTCGGGGGACCCGCTTTGTCCCATCGGAGCCACGGATTGCCAGGTTCTTCTCACAGCAGCGGCCTCCGACATCGGTTGCAGGCGCATCCAAGATGGCGCCGATGGAAGGTATTGAACCGGCCACAGCGCTGCAGGGGAAGGTACGCCGAAACGTGCGTCGGGGTCAGCGCCATCCCTGCCTGTGCCCCACTGATCCACACACCAGGCGGTAAGCTTCTGTATAGCTTTTTATGCACCTGCTCTTGTACTTTACATACCACAGAACCAGATGACTGTCATTTGCAGTCTTGGTTGGTTTTCTGTGGGATACTTTATTGATATTTTTACCTAACAATGACATTAATGCTAGATTTTTAGCAGAGTGCTATGTGGTTTTGTATTCAACATTATAGTGTTTGGGTATTCCGTCTTGATGTGTGTAAATTATTGTTCTGATACTTTATGTATTATATACCCCACCCTTTATAGTGCATCCATTGTGTTGCACGGTGTATATATTCTTTGGGATCCGCATACTTGCTGTATACCCTTATAGGGTTTACATTTGGATGGGGTATTGATACATATCCATGTACTGTAATGAAATTGAGGGCCCCGGCAGGGTGGTGTCCTTTTCCACAGTCCCCCTTGTCTTTTTAATGTAATTTTTTAGTATATTGTTACAATTGTATTTTGGAATAAAGTATATTTTCTCTACATTTTTTGAGTGTGCTCCAATTGTTTCTTTGTAGTAGACGGTCTAAGCGGCCTAAATTGCGTGATATATGGTCGGGTCGCTGCTCAGTACCCTTCCTACTAAAACAGATCTAGAGACGATGCTTTCTACTGATTTCTACTAAATTGACTGCTCAGGAATAACGGTGTACCTCACTGGACTTTCGCTTAACACAGGTGGAGGAGAGTGTAGCTTATCAGAAAGCCCTAAACAGACACCTACTGCCTCAGCTTGATGACTAAGAGAACAGAGGGCGGCGTAACAATCTAAAACTGCGGGGGATACCCGCGGAAATCCCACCCTCTGACCCGCGTAAATCTGTGACAGCTATTTTTAACACACTCCTGGATAGACCAGAAGAGTCCGAAATTGAATTGGACAGGGTACATCGTGTCATGGGACCTCGTCGGGCAGGTGCCCCTAACCCGCGAGATGTGCTGTGTCGCGTTCACTTCTTCAGAGAGAGGGAGGAACTGCTACAAAGGGCATGGCGGCGAGGACCGTTACCTTTTGCAAACTCACAAGTCCAGATTTTGACAGACGTATCCAGAAGAACACTGGCGATGCGGCGCACTCTGAAACCAATCCTCCAAGTCATTACTGAGGCCGGGGCCTCCTACAGATGGGGACATCCCTTCCATGTGATTGTTCGCAGAAATGGAACCACTTTTTCCCTCCATTCGCCGGACCAGGCGGAGTACCTGGCCAAATTCCTGGATATTCCACCTCTGTTGCTGCCGAACTGGTGGGATGTCCCGATTTTACCGACTTTCACCTCTACCTATCCTAGCCTGCAGAGTGTAGATGACGGGCAGGCTCCACCTCGAGAAGTGTCGGGGGGGGGGGGGGGCCGAGTGAGTGCCCTTAGTTTTGCTCCGGATCAGTCAGCATAGGTCTTGTAATCCCCCGGGGCATAAGATGTTACATGCCGGTCCTGGAGAGCCCGTACGGGACTCTCTAGGTCCTAATTGCTCACCGGTTTTATGAAGATCATATGTGATTGTCTCTCTGTACCTTTATTGCTAATATTGATATTTTCACTTTGTTTATCCTGGGTCCAGGGAAAGGGACGCATTCTCTCCATTTGAGTCTCCCAAGAATCGCATAGTGGGGTTCTCCCCACCTTATTTTTCTTTTCTCTGCGGAAGCAATTCTGCAGTTCGGTTCTACCCTTCCTGGTTTAGCTGGCTGGGGTAATAATAGTGTACAGTCTTGTTTGTTGGTCTTGTCTTCCCCTTGTTCCTTTGTTCCCTCTGCTTGTTGCCTGGTGTTTCCTCTCTTTCTTTTTTCTTCACAGATCGAACTCATGACTTCTATTCAGTTTGCCTCTCTCAACGCCAATGGTCTAAACACTCCTGAAAAACGTTCCTCCCTTCTCCGGCTCCTTTGGAGTAAAAATGTACAGGTTGCTTTTATTCAGGAGACCCACTTCCGCAAGGATGCTATGCCTTCGCTTAAATCCCCTAGATACCCAAATACATACCATAGTTGTTTCTCGGGGTCCAAGTCGAGAGGTGTGAGCATTCTCATTGCCAGATCGGGTCCTTGGGAATTCTTGGATGCCCGTACAGATGATAATGGCCGTTTCCTGTTTCTTAAGGGACGTCTGGCTGGACAATTGTACACCCTAGCGAATGTGTACTTACCTAACACTAAACAACTTAGGGCATTGACTGGAATTCTGTCCCGTTTGGATGACTTTGCGGAGGGCGTTCTGTTGGTCGGGTGGGATCTCAATGTGGCCCTGGACCCGGTCCTAGATGTTTCTAGGGGGACCTCCCACCTAGCTTACTCTTATCTCCGAGGCATAAAACAGCTTCTTAATTCCCATCAACTAATAGATACGTGGCGGATACTAAATCATGAGGTCAAAGACTTCACATTTTATGTGAGGGACTCCTATTCCAGATGACTATTTTTTAATTTTTTACTGAGACATTCAGCGGTGTCTCTTTTAGCCTCATCCGTGATTGATCCGTTGACCTTTTCAGATCATGCGATGCTGCACGTTTCTTTGAAATCCCCTCTACCTGCTCTGAAGTCTTGGCAGTGGCGCTTAAACGAGTCCCTGCTGCAGGACTTGGAGGCTGCACAAGCAGTCCACACTGTGATCTCTCAGTACTTTGAAACTAATCAAACGGATGTCGCCTATATCGGTTTGGGCGGCACATAAATGTGTCATTCGCGGGGAGTTCATCAAACATGGAGCGGGACGTAAGAAAGAAAGGGCAGCGGAAATCTCTCCCCTCTTAGCGGAAATAGTTCAATTGGAGCAGGCTTATAAAAAATCTCATGCAATGTCTGTCCGTTCCTCCCTACTCCTGGCCAGAAATAAGCTAAAGGAGAAATTAGATGTACGCACAAAAACCATTCTAGCTAAAGGAAGTCGATATTTTTTTGAGTTTGGTAATAAAAGCAGTAAACTACTTTCCAGGTTGTTGCGGGAGCAGAGAGCAAGGAATTATATTCCTCGTATAGCAACTGCCCGAGGTTCCCTAGTTAATGACCCCACTGCCATCGCGGAAACGTTTGCTCAGTATTACCAGTCCTTGTACAATCTTCCACAGTCCTCTGTAGCCAGGGATTCCCTGAGTGCGGCAATGGACCAGTACCTAGTTGACTCAGGCATGCCTAAGATACCTATAGATACCCTCCAAGAGCTAGACAGACCGATCTCTGTGGAGGACTTAGCTGAGGCTTTAAAATCTATGCAACCTAGTAAGGCCCCTGGCCCGGATGGGCTTCCAGCCTCTTATTACAAAAGATTTCTGCCTCTTCTTCTGGTCCCTCTAGCAAAAGCACTGAATGTACTCAGCACAGGCAGTTCCCTCCCTGCAGATATGTCACATGCACATATCACTGTAATACACAAAGAGGGAAGGGACCCCACTCTCTGTGGCAATTACCGCCCCATTTCCTTGCTGAACGTGGACATTAAGTTGTTCGCTAAAATACTGGCCACACGGCTAGTCCCGTTGCAATCTGACCTCATACATAATAACCAGGTGGGTTTCATTCCGTCCAGGGAGGCGAGGGACAACACCACAAAGGTAATTTAACTTGATCCATCTGGCTAGAACCCGAGACACACCGTCCTGTCTTGTCTACGGATGCTGACAAGGCCTTGGATGTTTGCGGTGTTGCGATACATTGGCATTTCCGGCCCCGTATTAGCATGGATCAAAGCTCTCTATGAGTCCCCATCAGCTGCTACGAAGGTAAATGGTTTTCATTCTTACTCTAGAGCCTCTACTGAGGTCTATCAGACAGAACCCGAATGTTTCGGGCCTCTTGGTTGAGGGCACAGAATTTAAGATAGCAGCATATGCGGACGATTTAATGTTCACGCTTACTAATCCTAGGATCTCTTTTCCGAATTTGATGAAGGAGTTTCAAGCCTTCCAACACTTATCAAATCTGAAGATTAACTTTCAGAAATCTGAGGCCCTGAATATCTCACTGCACAGTTCTCTTGTGTCTGACTTGACTGCTTCCTTCCCGTTCAAGTGGGCTACTGGAGCCGTGAAATATCTAGGCACGTATGTCCCCTCGGTGCTAAAGGAACTGTACCAGCAGAATTATGTCCCTCTCCGAGAACGAATCAGGGATGACCTTAGGAGATGGTCAAAGGGTCTGCACACATGGTTTGGGAGATGTGCCATTTTTAAAATGAATGTTCTCCTGAGGGTATTATACCTTTTTCAGACCCTTCCCATTAAACTCCCCCTTAACTTCTTCAATAAGATTCACGGTGACTTATTCAGATTTATCTGGGCCAAGGGAAGCCCGAGACTGGCTAGAACCCTCTTACATATTCCCAGGGACAAGGGAGGGTTAGGGGTTCCCGACTTACGTAAATATTACTCGGCATCCATGCTTCAAAGGATAGTGGACTGGTGTCGACATATAAAGTTCAAGCAGTGGGTATCCATTGAACTCTCACTTGAACATTTAGACTCCCTACCCCTGGCAGATGTGAAAATTCCCTCAGCGCTTTCCAGTCATCCTTCAATAGGTCCTACCATTGTTCAATTTGGCAAAATCAGAGAAAGTCCCCAGATCTCACCTCCCCCTTCTCCATTGTTTCCCATATTGGGCAATCCTACCTTTCCGGCGATTTGGAGGAGCGGTCCATTTCAGCGGTGTCGGGTGAACGAACGTTTTCGAGCCCCATTTTTCAGAACCTCGGGCAGATGGCTCACATATGACGAATTACTGAAGTTGACGGACCCTTGCCCCCTGGGTTTCTGGAGATCCAGACAATTGGCCCACTTTCTTTCCTCTCTCCCAGCCTCGACAGGATTTGACAGGACTCTCACCTTCTTTGAGAAAGCATGTATCGGGTCGGGTTTGTACCGTCATTCCCTATCTGAATGTTACCAGTCTCTGAAAACTCCTAGACAGGATTACTTGCCTCTGTATGCGACGAAATGGTCCCAAGACCTGGGAGTAGACATCCCCCCCCTGACCAGTGGCCAAAACTTTTTTCCCTTCTATACAAATCATCCATAGCGAGTAGGTTCCAGGAAGCGGGATACAAAATAATGTCCAGATGGTACTATGTCCCGACTAGATTACAGAAAATGTTCCCATCCGCCTCGCCTCTGTTGGCGTTGTGACTCACCTCCAGGTTCGTTGTTGCATATATTCTGGGATTGCCCTAAACTTGCTCACTTCTGGCAATCAATCCACAAGGCGCTATCCACAATTTTTCAGTTTACGATACCTTACACGCCTGGCTTCTTCCTTTTGTTCCTATCTGATCTTCCAATGAGTGTGCTCCGAAAATCTTGTCTGTGCTCCATGGTGATAGCGGCTAGGTCTTGCATCCCTGCGAGGTGGAAATCCTCTTCACCTCCGGTGATTAGTACTTGGTTCCAAAAAGTGGAGGAGATCCGGAGAATGAAGGAACTTACCTCGCAATCACGGAGAGGCATAAAAAGTTTCTTGATGCATGGGCCGCATGGTTTTCATTCCAGGAATCACAGGAGTACCGAAGTTTATTGTCTGTATGAGAGGATTATGGTTCTGCGCTCTTCACCCCACTCCATTTGTGTCTCCTGAGTGTCCATTCCTTGGTGTGTCCTGAGTGTTTTACTTGAGTATGGTTCCGTTGACCCTTACCCCCTTGGAAAATGTTGAGCCGAGTTAATTTTCAGTTGGCGACTGTGCCTACTCGAGGTTTATTGGTTTGGAATTGTGTTCCGACTTGGCCGATCTAGTTTAGGCGGCCAGGCCTTCATCCCTATCAGAGACCTAGATGTTATTAGTAGAGGGGTATTTTGACACACATGACGAATTTCCTTTTATTTTGTTGTACAGCTTATCATGCTTATCACTTTATTATGGTACACTGTTTTTTGAAGATATGTTTTGTGTACTCAAATGCAAGATGCGCTGTCTATTCTATGTCTTTACATAAATAAAGAATAAAAAAAAAAAAAAATTTGCCCCCATGGAAACATGCCCCACTGTCCCATAATTACCTGTATACTGAATGGTGTGGCAGGGGCACTTACATTAGAGCGTGCGCGCGCCACTATACAGGCGCACAATGACGTCATCATGCACGCCGGGCTTCTACCACCACATAGGCCTCAGGCCTACTAGGCCTGAAGCCTATGGCAGTGATAGGCGGCAGGGCAGGGAACTATTCGCTCCCGTGCCCTTCCACAGTATGTGGGCGTTCGGGTTGGTGTTGGGCCCCCCAGCGATGCCGGGCCCAGGCAATCGACCCAAACGCCACTGACAAAGACTCACCAAATTTTTAAACACACACATATAATGTAAAGACAGTGGCGTACCGCCAATATAGGCAGGGAACGCCACTGCTATGGGGCCCGCGGCACAGGGGGGCCCGGAGCGCATGGTAGGCCCCGCCCCCGTCAGGACTCGGGAATGCAGGCTCTGGAGGACCGCAGGGCAGCAGCATTATACGTCAGCAGGCATGCTGAGCCAATGAGGAGCCGGCTCTACACACGTGCCTGCTGACGTTGATTGATGCTGCCAGGTCCGCGCGCTCGGAAGGAAGCATGCAGAGGTCAGGTAGAAAAAACCTCTGCATGCCATCAGCGGTGCTCCCCCTCCTCCTACGTACCTCCTCCTGACTGCTCCTCTCCTGCAGCCTCCATGTAGAAAGGTAAGTGACCAATCTATGTTTGTTATGTGTGTGTATATACAGTATAGCTATTAATGCATGTGTGTATGTATATATGTGTCTCTATATATATATATATATATATATATATATATATATCTATGTATGCATGTGTGTATATGTGTCCATATTTATCTATGTATATGTGTTTATATGTGTCTATATATATCTATGTATGGGTGTTGTGTGTATGTGTGTGTATATATATATATATATATGTGTGTGTGTGTCTATGTATCTGTATGAATGCATGTGTCTATATATATATATATATATATATATATTTATAATATGTGTATCTATTGTCTATGCCTATGCATGTATTTGTCTTTCTGTCTTTCTCTCTCTCTCTCTCTCTCTCTCTCTCAAAAAAAATAAAAATAAAATATATATATATATATATATATATATATATATATATATGAAATATCTTGGTGATCCTATTTATTATATGTGTGTGTGTCTGTGTTCCTGTGTGTGTGTGTGTGTGTGTGTGTCTGTGTCTGTGTCCCTGTCTGTGTGTCACTATCATCATGCCCACATGTTCCTATGTCTTCACGCAACTACATCAGGACATTCTGTGCAGGGCAAGAAGAAGAAGGAAGAGGAGGCAGCGCTTCCAGCATGGAGTCCGTGGGAGGCACACTAATGACGTAGGTAACACTATTACATGATCTACACTAGTGTTATCTGTGGTTTTACATAGGACTGCAGATAACACTACCACATGATCTACACTAGTGTTATCTGTGGTTTTACATAGGACTGCAGATAACACTACCACATTATCAGCACTAGTGTTATCTGTGGTTTTACATAGGACTGCAGATAACACTACCACATGATCTACACTAGTGTTATCTGTGGTTTTACATAGGACTGCAGATAACACTACCACATTATCAGCACTAGTGTTATCTGTGGTTTTACATAGGACTGCAGATAACACTACCACATGATCTACACTAGTGTTATCTGTGGTTTTACATAGGACTGCAGATAACACTACCACATTATCAGCACTAGTGTTATCTGTGGTTTTACATAGGACTGCAGATAACACTACCACATGAGCTACACTAGTGTTATCTGTGGTTTTACATAGGACTGCAGATAACACTACTACATTTTCGGCAATCAGAGTGCCATCACTGTGTTATGTGTAGGAACGTATGTATACATTTCCTTATTGAAAAATGGGAGTGTGGCAGGGGAGGAGCCAGGACAGGAGGTGCGATGGGCCAGGGGTGGGTAGTGGGCGGGGTTAGGGGGCCCAATCAGAATCTTGCTATGGGGCCCAGTGACTTCTATGTACGCCCCTGTGTAAAGACCTAAGTTATTGATAATTTATTAATCATTTATTAATATAAATTCATACAAAACATGATACATAACATACATAACATAAATAAAAAATAGCAGCAATACTGTACACGAGATGCTGTGACAAAAGGAACATAGTAACATAGTATATAAGACCAAAAAAAGAAATTTTGTCCATCCAGTTCGGCCTGTTTCCTACAAGTTTATTCAGAGGAGGGCAAAAAACTCCTGTGAGGCAGAAGCCAATTTTCCCCACTTAAGGGGAAAAAAATTCCTTCCCGACTACAATCAGGCAATCAGAATAACTCCCTGGATCAACGACCCCTCTCTAGTAGCTATAGCCTGTAATATTATTACACTCCAGAAATACATCCAGTCCCCTCTTGAATTCCTTTATTGTACTCACCATCACCACCTCCTCAGGCAGAGAGTTCCATAGTCTTACTGCTCTTACCGTGAAGAATCCTTTTCTATGTTTGTGTAAGTAAGTATTCCCCTGCAGTCAACCAGGTCACATATTTATAAGTTTGAACTGGGTATACAGTATGCTAAGTATACTAATTGACCAAAGATGCCAATATTTGTATCACACATACATTAAGTCACCCTAATCCTGTCTATAAAAGTAATGTGAGCCATACTAAAATTCGTCTCCATATCCAACATCAAAAGTAACTGCTAGTGCACAAATGTCCGTAAATTGGGCTCAAAGCAGTTAGTGTTGGATATGAACTACTACAAACATAACAAACACCAAAAACAAAGGGGCATGAAAGTCAAACACAGACCCAGGACCTGAAGCATGGGCGTAGCTATAGGGGGTGCAGAGGTAGCAGTCGCTACCGGGCCCATGAGCCTGAGGGGGCCCAAAGACCCTTGTGCCACATAAGAAGACACACAAAGACACACAAAGCATTTAGGGAAAGGGGCCCAAGCTAAACTCTTGCAGGGCCCATGAGCTGTTAGCTACGCTCCTGACCTGGAGGGAACACCAACGCTGACTAGACCCCTTAACATATTCATCTATGGGTGCAATGAGTTTTTTGACCCCCTAGTTTTTTAAAGAAAGTAATGCTAAGAAGGTGAAAAGTTTTTTTTTCATTTTTTACACAAACGTGTCAATGTTAAGACTTTTTTTTTTATACAAAGCACATGGAAATGAAGAAGTACACCCCAAAATGTATCACCCGTTTCTCCTGTCTTCAGAAATACCCCCATTGTGGCCCTAATTTTATGTCTTGACAAACGGCAGGGCCCAAACATAAATGAGCACCCAGTCGCTTTCAGAACACATTTGCTTGAAAATGTTTTAGGTCCCATTGCACACTTGTAATGGCGTTCAGCTGCCAAAACAATAGAAAACCCCCATAAATGACCCCACTTTGAAAACTAGACCCCCTAAGGTATTCATCTAGGCGTGTAGTTGGCTTTTAGACCCCTAGTTTTTTGTAGAAATAAATGCTAAGCAGGCGGGAAAAAAAAATCATTTTTTACACAAGTGTCAATTTAAAAACTGAATTTTTTCTACAGAGCACATGAAAATGAAAAAGTACACCCCAAAATGTATCACCCCATTTCTCTTTTCTTCAGAAATATCCCAATTATGGCCCTAATCTTATGTCTTGACACATGGCAGGGCCCAAACATAAAGAAGCACCTGGGGCCTTTCAGATAATAAACTGAAAATGGTTCAGGCCCCATTGTTCACATGTAATGCAAAATGATAGAAAACCCTTATAAATGACCCCATTTTAAAAACTAGATCTCTTAAAGCATGCATCTAGTGGTGTAGTAAGCATGCTGAGTGAAAAATGATTATAGGATGAAATAATGAGTAAATATGGTTTTATTTAAATTGTTAATAACATTTTTACTGGAAATTGGATAAAAAATATATTTAGATGGGTAACCCTGTTACTGTCTTAGAAATCCACCACATTCTTATCTTTGTGGTGCTTACAGATGAGAAGTGAAGCTGTGCACTTATAAGGGAGGCAGATTTCTAAAAAGGAATTTGCCTGTACATATGACTATGTCTCGCCAAACGGAAAAAAAACGAAAAAACTGAACTGTAATGAAAGGCAAAAAGTCCAAGAAAATGGAGCAAAATGTCTCTAACTATGTTGCAAATTCCAGTTTGTTCACAAGATAAAAGAACACCGATAGGGCTATAATGACAAGCTGGCATTCAAGGACAGTAACTGGTCGTACATTGTCTCTTTAGCCCCATCAATCCCTTTATGAGAAACGAACGTGCTAAGTGACGCGGTGCACCGTAACAGGCCCCTGCCCGGCAAGGTAGAAACCGCTATGCACACAATCATTAGAGATCCTCCAAATAAAAAAATATCATGACACTCTCATGATACAGTAATATGAATGGAATTAACAGCTTTGTGTGGCAGGACATAGTCATAAAAAATGAAATTAGAAAAATTAAGAAAACCAATCAGAAAAGGTAAAATTTGTTCCAATGTTTGAAAAAAATTTTTCCTCCACAACCCATCCCAAAGAGATCCCTCACTCCCTGGAAAGCCCACAAACTAAACAGAAAATAAGAATAAATTGACTTCTTGAAAAGACCCCCCACCCACCCTTTTGGGAAATAAATAAAATTAATAATTAGCAACCGTATGGTACGTCTCAAAACAGGGGTAATGGCAGAGGTCTGGTTGTGATGGGCAACTGGGGAAGTAAATTAGGGTCTCCCTCCCCCTTCCATGTTTGCTACACACTCAGCATCGTTTCTAGGATATGTCTTGATGGCAGTGCCAGGGACAAAGTGAGGGAAGTGGCGTTCTGAAAGCCTTCGAACATCCTCAGATTCAAAGGCTTGCCCAGGTGTGGGGGACTCAAACAGGAGACTCTCAACCACCTTCTCCTGGAACTCAAGGAAGTTGAGGGTTCCTTGGGCCTTTTTAAGTAAAACAAAACTATTATAGGTAGCAATCTGAAGGAATTATATTGCTACCTTTTAATACCAGGCCCTGTTTTTTCGCTTCACCAGGTAGGGTTGAAGCGCCTGGCCCGAGAGGTCTACACACCTCCCATAAATTTATTTTTGTAGCCCCCTCTCCCTAACTGCCACTGCGGTGTCTGCATGCACGGTGGTCAGCATGTAGACATCCTTCCTGTCCTTCCACTGTACTGCAAGCATATGGTCACTTGCAAGGGCGAGGGATGGTCCTTTCTCCAAACGCTTGGACACCTGTGGTTGTGAGTATCCCATTCTATTTATACGAACTGTCCCACAAGCCCCTGTGTTTGCAGCATGGAGGCATTTAAAAACGGGTATGCTGGTATAAAAATTATCTGTGTACATGTGGTACTCTTTGTGTAGGTATGGCGCTAATAGATCTCACACAATTTTGCCTGATGTCCTAATATTTTCGGGGCAGCCTGGGGGTTTAAGTTGGGAATCTCTGCCTTCATATATAGACCAAACGCAGGTGTAGCCGGTTGTGCTCTCGCACACCTAATACAATTTTACCCCATATCTGGCATGCTTGGAGGGAATAAACTGACGTAAGGAAAGGCGGACTTTAAAACTAAAAAGGGATTTATCAACAGATAGATTTTTATTAGGGGTATATAATTTTAAGAATAAATCCCTAAGGAGGGAAATAAGGGGTCTCAATTTATTTAGGCGGTCATAGGCTGGGTCAGTTCAGGGGGACCTGGAAATTGTCCAAAAAATGCATAAACCGCATTAGGGCTTTATAGCAGTTTTGGGACATAACTGCTGCAAACACTGGGGTTGAGTGGACAGTACTTGCAGCCCAATAGCCTCCAAAAAAATTTCATTTCAGGGACACTTGTGGGGGTCCACCGTCTTATATAAATAGAAGTGGGCTTTCGTACAGCAAACTGTGTGGCATACAGATTAGTTTGCTGCATAATTAATTCCAGGACTTTATCGTTCACAAATAAATGAAAAAAATCATAAGGTTGTAAAATTGGTGACGTCCACATTTGGGGAGTAGATAAAAATCGGGGTACTTGGGGGGGGGGGGGTGAAGTAGCAGGAACCCATGTTGTATAAGGGATGGGGCCGCTGGGTGGAGAATGAGATGAGGTGGCAACTTCTACCAGCATAGGGCTATGGGGTCTAGGGATGGAAGCGGAATTAGAGTCCCTGCTATCAAAAAATATTGTTGTCATAGCATAGAAATGAATATGCCTGCTCTGCACTGAATAATTTTTTTAAAATAAAAAGCTCAGATTTTTTTTTAAATATATATATTTACTGTATATCCCACCCTAAAAGTTATAAATTTTAAATTAATGAAAATAACTGACCGTCCATAATAGACGCCTAATGACGGACACCCACTGACTGCCAGTAACAGATGGACACAGGGTCCCTAATAAAAATAAAGAGGTGGTGAATGAGCCGGAATTTGTTTGGCTCCTTTTTAGGAACCAAGCCAAGGGGAGACACCCTGAACCCTGGCAAAGGAGGCACAGAAAACGTCCCTGCTATGCGACCTGCTCTCAATTCTTTCTCTCTCTTTTGCTTCACCACCTCTGGCCTGGTCAATGCTTAAACAAAGTTCTTCACTACCGTCTTGGAACCAACCGATTCGCACGGAATCTGAAACCCTTCCATAAAACCCAAACGCAGCAATTCACCCCCTTCACTATTTGGATACCTCTTTAGGAATGGGAACATCACGTCCACCTTCACCTGCCTTCGGAGCTGCCATCAAACACATCCAAAGACTAATGTCTTTGTGATTCCATCTGACACTGGGCCGCATCGCCTTCCGCTGATGGAACTGTTAATCGTACCTAAGCCAAGCTACTCCTCCATACACCCTGTAAGCCTCTCCAATGGCATCCATATGCCAAAACAACGCCGAGCACTGTTCCGGGAACTTTGTCCCCACTACACTAGCCAAAATTGCATCCAATTCATAAACGTACTTTGTATCAAACAGTAACGACGCTTTTTCTCCTCTTCCTTCTTGCTCTCGTCAGGTTTCACTCTCGTCAAGTTTCCTATCTAGGTTAAACTTCTAGAGGGAGCAACGAAAAATTTTTACACATTCGCCCTTCCAAATCTTCTCCCTGACCTCCTGCTTCAAATGTGCCCTCAGGTGCCCTTCAAAGCACACATAAACTTCCCCACTCGCTGCATCTGCCAACCTTACATCCTCAACCACTACAACTTTTTTCCTACACCCAGCGGCAGCTACCACACCAGAAGGCCCGGCCACCTCAGTCCTATCCGACGCCAATTCAGGCCTCCTTCCCACAGAACCCTAAATCTCCCCTGATGTGGCAAGCGCCGGTGCCCATGCCGTAGCCGGAGAAACCCCTGAACTAGACCCCAAGCGTGACACCAACGCACAACAACCCCACCAACAACTTCTGCGCCATCCCTCCCTCACTCTCTACTGCAGTTATTCCTGTACTATTCTCCCCTACCTCCTCGGAACCACCCGTTGTACCCCTGGTGTCCACTCCTCAGGCCATCCCTGAGGATCTCTCAACGAACGCTGGATTTGACGCGCAGATCTTTCTTGGGTTACCGAAGTGGATGTCTCTGCAGGAACAGGACAGGTGAATGGCGTCGCTGTGTCATCCAACCTCTCCTGGGCTTCCCAAGCTTCTTGACTCCATTCTCCATCTTTGATGGACCTGACAGCTGGAGACATACCCCCCCCCCTCCTGCGATCCAGAAGGGACAGGACCTGCATACTCATCCATGACAGGACCCAATGTTCCATCCACTAAAGACACTTCACCAGCGCCTGAAGAGCATACCTGGTGTACTGATGCACCCCGGTATACACTCTGAGTACACTGCACAACAGACTGGCTCCTAACCACCGCTGATACCCTGCCATATCTAGCCATGGCTAGCAGGCAGATGGGGAGGTGCTTCCTCTGCATCACAAAATCCTGCTCTTGAAGAAAGCTGCTGGCTCTCACCACTAGGCAGCAGCACTCTACTCCTCTCCCTGCTCCTCCTGACGCCATGGCCCCCACCTGGAGAATCTGTTCCTCGGCTTGATGAGGGACCCGTCTGACGCCTGCTGCCCGCAGTCCCGCTAACAGGTAAGCCTATCCTGAGGCTTGCCCCCCGCTCAGTATCTCCTGCTGGGAGAAAACCGCCGACTGTCCCGATATCCCACGCTGCCAGGAAGGGCCGGCAAGGGAACACCCTTGCCCCTCTCCCACTGGTCCCCGGTGCTGTGCCAGATTCCTCCTGCTGCAGTGGCAGACAGTCGCAAAACTCTCCGCCCGCTGCACCGGAGGGTTCCTGCTGGGGCTCTGTAGCCAGCACTGGACCCCAGGGGTCATTTCCCTCAAGGGAACATCCACTGGGAACCCCACTGGCCCATGCAGCGCAGCCAGAAGAGACTGCTGCAACCAGCCCACTCCATGCTGCACCTCCGCAGCCCTAACCGCCGCCATCAATGCCTCAAGATCCACCATGCTACCCAACTTCCAACCTTTCTCCATGGCAAGTGACTGGCCCCGCCCCTAACTCACTTAAATACTGCCCGCCAACCTCCACTGCCCCACCTTTGCTCCACCAATCCCCACCTATGTCCCTTTTTGAATTATTAACCCCTTCTATGCCTACTACTTCCCCCTAAGTCAATTCACCATTCTACTATGGCTGATCCCCGCTCCATCTCTCTTTCTTACCGTCTAAAATAATGTATCTCAGACGTAAATGGCTAAAATGGATGCAAAATGTGCATAAATGAGAATAACAGATGCTTAAAATACAGGATCTGTTTTATTGCTTTATTTTCTTCTAACTGATCAGAAGAATGGAAAACTAAAAGTAATGTGAACGCAGGCTTGGACGGTAGTGTTATATAGTACATAATACCTACTAATGTCACCTCTTGTGTACATGTTGTTTCATAAGCACCCCACAGGTTAAAAAAACAGTAGTAATGTGTAATGTAGCACCAATGTACCTACAGTTCATGGGTGAGAGAGGGGCTGGGGTAGAGGGTTGGAGGGACCAGGGACAGTGGCGGATCCAGACCCTGGTCTCGGGAGGGGCACTTCCGGCAATCGATATGCCCATGCTCCGATCACTACAGAAATATAGCCCCACATACCTCTTACATCCAGTGACTAGAGATGTCGCGAATATAAAATTTTCCGTTCGCGAATGGCGAACGCGAATTTATGCAAATGTTCGCGAACAGGCAAACAGGGCGAACCGCCATAGACTTCAATAGACAGGCAAATTTTAAAACCCACAGGGACTCTTTCTGGCCACAATAGTGATGGAAAAGTTGTTTCAAGGGGACTAACACCTGGACTGTGGCATGCCGGACGGGGATCCATGTCAAAACTCCCATGGAAAATTACGTAGTTGACGCAGAGTGTGGTAAGTTGAATTCGCAATGCGATTAATATAACCTGCATTAATCGCATTGCGAATTCGACTTAGAGCTGGGTTCCTAATGGTTGTATTGCTAGAATATAACGAAGATTGAGAATATAGCGCTATATTCTCAATCTTCAATATATTCTAACAATACAACCATTAGGAACTCAGATCTAAGTTGTAATCGCAATGCGATTATTACAGGTTATATTAATCGCATTGCGATTACAACTACTAACACTGCAGCTTCAGAATGAATCTAAGATGGATGCCGTCCTTGCTTTTTGATAGGAGGTAGGAGGGTCTGGGAGGGAGACTGATGTACTAGCACTAAAAAGGGCTTTTTGGGGTGCTGTCAGGAATGTCAGATGAGTCTTTCAGGACTGGAGTGGACACTGAATACACTAGCCTAGCTATCGATTTCCCTATTAAATCAGCAGCAGCTACACTGTCCCTTCTCTCACTATGACTGCAGCTTCCGAATGAATCTAAAATGGATGCTGTCCAGGAGATGGGAGGGTCTGGGAGGGAGGGTATGCTGCTGATTGGCTGGAATGTGTCTGCTGACTGTGAGGTACAGGGTCAAAGTTTACTCAATGATGACGAATAGGGGGCGGACAGAACATCGCATATGTTCGCCCGCCTCGGCGAATGCGCACAAGCTATGTTCACCAGGAACTGTTCGCCGCGAATAGTTCGGGACATCTTATTTGCGAATTCAACTTAGAGCTGGGTTCTAATGGTTGTATTGCTAGAATATAACGAAGATTGAGAATATAGCACTATATTCTCAATCTTCAATATATTCTAACAATACAACCATTAGGAACTCAGATCTAAGTTGTAATCGCAATGCGATTAATACAGGTTATATTAATCGCATTGCGATTACAACTACTAACACTGCAGCTTCAGAATGAATCTAAGATGGATGCCGTCCTTGCTTTTTGATAGGAGGTAGGAGGGTCTGGGAGGGAGACTGATGTACTAGCACTAAAAGGGCTTTTGGGGTGCTGTCAGGAATGTCAGATGAGTCTTTCAGGACTGGAGTGGACACTGAATACACTAGCCTAGCTATCGATTTCCCTATTAAATCAGCAGCAGCTACACTGTCCCTTCTCTCACTATGACTGCAGCTTCCGAATGAATCTAAAATGGATGCTGTCCAGGAGATGGGAGGGTCTGGGAGGGAGGGTATGCTGCTGATTGGCTGGAATGTGTCTGCTGACTGTGAGGTACAGGGTCAAAGTTTACTCAATGATGACGAATAGGGGGCGGACAGAACATCGCATATGTTCGCCCGCCTCGGCGAATGCGCACAAGCTATGTTCACCAGGAACTGTTCGCCGGCGAATAGTTCGGGACATCTTATTTGCGAATTCAACTTAGAGCTGGGTTCCTAATGGTTGTATTGCTAGAATATAATGAAGATTGAGAATATAGCACTATATTCTCAATCTTCGTTATATAATTCTAGCAATACAACCATTAGGAACCCAGCTCTAAGTTAAATTCGCAATGCGATTAATACAGGTTATATTAATCGCATTGCAATCACAATTACTAACACTGCAGCTTCAGAATTAATCTAAGATGGATGCCGTCCTTGCTTTTTGATAGGAGGTGGGAGGGTCTGGGAAGAAGGGTATGCTGATTGGCTGTAATGTGTCTGCTGACTGTGAGGTACAGGGTCAAAGTTTGCTCAATGATAAAGTATAGGGGCAAACGCGAACATCGCATATGTTCGCCCGCCGCGGCAGACGCGAACAAGCTATGTTCGCCGGGAATAGTTTGGGACATCTCTACCAGTGATGTCTCCTTTTATGTAGATGTTCTCTTTCCTCATCTTCTCCTTTCAGACCTTCAGACCAGACCACCAGCTTTCGTCTCTGCAGTTTGACAAAAAAAAAAATCAGTTTACTACTTTTCCATCATCCTCCTATGTTCTGGACAATTCATCCTACCACCCCCAATACTGTGCCGCTGTGCTCCCTAATATTATACTGCAGAAACCGATAAACCCCCTTATAATACGAATACTAGACAGAGCCCCCCCCATATAAAATACCCCTTCTTTGTGGCCTCAGTAGATGTCCACATATTGCCCCCAATAATGTGCCAGTAAGAGGTGCCCCCATAGATGCCCCCCGATCATGTGCTTGTGAAAAGTGCCTCTCCCCCTCCCCCATCATGTGTCAGTAACAAGTGCCACTCTCCCCCCCCCCTCGTGTGTCAGTAACAAGTGCCACTTTCCCCTCCCCCCCCTCATGTGCCAGTAATAAGTGCCAGTCTCTTATCCCCCCATCATATGCCAGTAACAAGTGTCTCTCCCCCCATCATGTGCCAGTCTCCCCCCAACTCGTGCCAGTCCCCCCCCCCACTCATGTGCCAGTAATAAGTGCCACTCTCCTCTCTCCCCCCATCATGTGCCAGTCTCCCCCCCCCTCATATGCCAGTAATAGGTGCCACTCTCCCCCCCATCATGTGCCACTCTCTCCTCTCCCCCCATGTGCCAGTGATAAGTGCCACTCTCCCGCCCATTATGTGCCAGTCTCCTCTCCCCCCTCATGTGCCAGTGATAAGTGCCACTCTCCCCTCCCCCCCCCCTCATGTGCCAGTAATAAGTGCCATAGAAGAAAGAGCAGGCGGCACTCCACAATACTCCACTATGGAGCGGTGCCCGTATCCCGAGTCGGTGTACTCACAAATAGTAGTAGTATTGGAAGGATCGGCACTCAAAGTAGTATATCTTCAAAGTTCTCGTTTATTCGCCACTGAATGAAGCAACACACTACACGTGTTTCGGCTGTATAAGCCTTTCTCAAGTGTACACAAAGTGTAATAAATTCATCTGTCCCATAGAGGTGTTACCAAAACTAATCTTTTCTGTTTATGACACGGTCACGGCCAGGGCCGGTGCAAGTATTTTTGCCACCCTTATGATCTGCCATATTAAAGGGGTTCTGCAGTTTATTTAAACTGATCGGCAGGGGTCCGACACCCGGGACCCCCGCCAATCAGCTGTTTGAGAAGGCAGCGGCGCTGGCAGTAGCGCCTCAGCCTTCTCGCAGTGATGTCACGACTAGTATTATTGGCCTGGGTGGGGCTAAGCTTCATTCAAGTGAACAGAGCTTAACCCTGCCAAGGCCAGTGATACTAGTCGTGACGTCACTGCACCTGCGGTAAACAGCGAGAAGGCTGAGGCGCTACTGCCAGCGCCGCTGCCTTCTCAAACAGCTGATCGGCGGGGGTCCCGGGTGTCGGACCCCTGACGATCAGATGCTGATGATCTATCCAGAGGATAAATCATCAGTTTAAATAAACTGCAGAACCCCTTTAACTAACGCCAGTTCTCTCTCTCCCCCCTTGTCATTCTCTCCCCCCTCTTGTCATTCTTCACCCCCCCTGTCATTCTTCACCCCCCCTTGTCATTCTTCACTCCCCCCTTGTCATTCTTCCTCCCCCCCCCCCCTTGTCATTCTCTCCCCCCTCTTGTCATTCTTCACTCCCCCCCCTTGTCATTCTTCCTTACCTCTCCCCCTCTTGTCATTCTCTCCCCCCTCTTGTCATTCTTCACACTTCCCCCCCCTTGTCATTCTTCACCCCCCCCTTGTCATTCTTCTCCTCCTTGTCATTCTTCCTTACTCTCTCTCTTGTCATTCTCTCCCCCTCTTCTCATTCTTCACACTCCTCCCCTTGTCATTCTTCCGCCCCCTTGTCATTCTTCACCCCCATCCCCTTGTCATTCTCTTTCTCCCCCCCTACCTCTAGTGTAGCGTGGCCGAGCTCTTTATGGTCCGCGGGTACAGGAGCTTTTGTTTCCTGTACCCAAGGGGACTGACATGAAGTGCACACTGTGTGCGCACTTCATGTCAGTCCGGCCAGGTACAGGAGACAGGGCTCGGCCACGCTACAATGGAGTGACAGGAGAGAGCGCTGAGCGCTTCCCCCTGTCAGCTCCTCTCCTCTTGGTCATGGACGCGCCAGCCCGGGCAGTACTGCAGCCGCCAGAGGCTCAATTCAGAGCGCTCGGGCGTCTGCAGCATGAGGCGGGGCCGGCGCTCCTAGCAGCGCCCCTTCCCAAGGGGCGCTCCTAGCAGCGCCCCTTCCCAAGGAGCGCTCTACGCGGCGGCCTATTCCGGGTATAGGACGCGCCGGCCCTGGGCACGGCATACCTGACAGGGAACAAGTTTTATTAAATCTGTCTGTTACTTTTTGGGTCACCGAAAATGAGAAAAGCTTTAAATAAGGGACGTGGCCATGGTCGTGGTGCTGCTGGAGTTTGTGGGGCTCCTGTTGCAAGGAGAGGACGTGATGGATCTGTGCCAGCTACACGCCCAAATGAAACACCTTCCTCAGGTTCGCATATTTAGTAGGCCCGAATGCCACTCTACAAATGGTGAGGCCAGAGCACGTACAGGCACTAGTAGATTGGGTGGCTGATAGTGCCTCCAGTACCTTCACATTGTCTCCCACCCGGTCCACTGCTGAAAGCTCAGAGTTGGCACCTGCAGGCCATGGACAGCTATCTAGTACCTCACCCCCTTGCAAATCAGCCAAGCAGTCTGAGCCCCAAGTTATGCAGCAGACTCTCATGCTTTTTGATGACTCTACTGGCAGGGTTTCCCCGGCTCATCCACCTAGCCCTGCTCCAGAAGTGGAAGAGATTGAATGCACCGATGACCAACCACTTATGTTTGAGGATGAGGACATGGGAAGACCACCACAGCATGTCTCTGACAAAACACAGGTGCCAACTGCTGCGGCTTTCTGCAGGGTGCAAACCGACAAGGCGGGCAGGGGTGCAGAAGACTTGGTGGAAGATGATGTGGAGGACGTTGAGCTCCTTCACCCTGCATGGGATGAAGGTCATGCTAGTGACCTGTGAAGTTTGGAGGAAGAGGCGGTGGTCGCAAAGATACCAGCACAGCAAAAGAGGGAGCAGGGTGCAGAAGCAGAGCACCCGTCCCCTAGACACTACGCCTGCTACTGCCCACCGCACCCAGGGACCGAGCACACCAAAGAAAGCTCCAAGGAGTTCCTCGGCATTCCAGTTCTTCACACAATGTGCAGATGACAAGACACAAGTGGTTTGCACACTGTGTAATCAGAGCCTAAAGCAAGGCATAAACATTCTAAACCTGAGCACAACCTGCATGACCAGGCATCTAAGTGCAAGACACGAGTTGCAGTGGAGTAAACACGTCCAAAACCAAGAAAAGTTTGTCTCCTCCTGCTCCCTCTTCTGCTGCAATCTCGGCCTCTTTCTCCACCTCTGGAGTGGCAACGGCACCCCGAAAATGAAGGATGTGACACCAACGCCGCCACGTCCGTCTTCTTCAACAAGCATCACCACAGTGTCCCATGAAAGCGTTCAGCTGTCCATCTCCCAAACAATGGATCGAAAGAGGAAGCACCCCCCCACCCACCCGCGATCCCTGGCCCTAAATGCCAGCATTTCAAAATTGTTGGCCTTTGAAATGCTTCCATTCAGTCTGGTGGAGACGGAGAGTTTTAAAAACCTTATGGCGTTGGCTGTCCAACAGTATGTCGTTCCAAGCCGCCACTACTTTTCCAGGCGAGCTATCGCTTACCTGCACAAGCAAGTGACGGACAAAATAAGGTGTGCTCTGCGCAATGCCATCTGTGGTAAGGTCCACATAACTACCGATACGTGGACCAGTAAGCACGACCAGGGCCGTTATATCTCCCTAACAGCACACTGGGTAAATGCAGTGGCAGCTGGGCCTGAGGCGGATAGCTGTTTGACGCATGTCCTTCCGCCCCTGAGGATTGCAGGGCATTTCTCTTTGCCTCCTGTTGCCTTCTCCTCCTACTCCTCTTCCTTCTCTACCACCACCTCATCCTCTCAGCATAACACCTTCACCACCAACTTCAGCACAGCCAGGGGGAAACGACAGCAGGCAGTTTTTAAACTCATCTGTTTGGGGGACAAACCCCACACCGCGCAGAAGCTTCGGACGGGCCTGGAACAACAGACCAATAAGTGGTTGGTGCAACTCATAGCAATAACAAATGACAAAACAGGTGCACACTGTGGTCTTACTAAGCCCTCAAACTGATGTTAAAATTGAGAGATTAGTCAACATGTCCTGCAGTGGAGGACATGTCTTAAGCCCGAGCACCACGCCAAGGTTTCTCAAGTAGCTCGGGACCTAACACTCACCTACCTGTGCCATATGGGCAATACCAGGGGCCAGTGGGAAAAATTACAGGAATGTATTAGGCCGACTCGCAGCAGACTCCTCAGTTACCTCCAGCATGTAAACATGCCTGCAATGGGAGGAGGGAGAAGGCTGTGAGCCCCACCCAAGACTGGCTGATAACTTTGGCCTTCTGGCTCACCGCCTCATATGTGATGTGCCCACCTTGCACATGCTGGAGAGACTGTGCAAGCAGCAGCAGGCGATAGTGGAGTTTCCGCTTCAGCACGCACGGGTCAGTTGCTCTGGGGAACAGCAACACTTCACTGCCACTGAGTGGGCCTCCATGCGAGATCTGTGTGCCTTGTTGTGCTGTTTTGACTACTCCACCATCATGGCCAGTGCAGATGATTCAGTTTTCAGCGTTACTATCACACTTCCATGTCGCTTTGAAAAAACGCTTCGGGCGATGATAGAGGAAGATGTGTCACAGCAGGAAGAGGAGGAGGAAGAATTATCATTTCAACGGTTATCAGGACATAACACAGGTGGCTCGGAGGGTGGGTTCCTGCACCAACATAGGCCAGGTACACAATTGTCCAGCCAGGGTACAGTTCTGGAGGAGGAGGAGGAACCGTGTTCACAGCAGGGTGGTACGAAAAAGCAGCTCATGGGCATCACTTGTGCGTGGCTGGGGGGATACAGAGGACACAGACGATACACCTTCCACAGAGGAAAGCTTGTCCTTGCCTCTGGGAAGCCTGGCACACATGAGCGACTACATGCTGCAGTGCCTGCGCAATGACAGCCGAGTTGCCCACATTCTAACTTGTGCTGATTATTGGGTGGCCACCCTGCTGGACCCCCGCTACAAGGACAACGTGCCATCCTTAATTCCCTCACTGGAGCGTGATAGGAAGATGCGCGAGTACCAGTGCACGCTGTTAGACGCGCTGCTGATCGCATTCCCAACTGACACCGGGGGCTCAGTGGAAGCACAAGGTGAAGGCAGAGGAGGAGGAAGAGGCCGCCAATGCTGCCAGGACACCACCAGCACCTCAAAAGGCAGGGTTAGCATGGCCGAATTGTGGAAAAGCTTTGTCCCCACGCCACAACAACCAGCACCACCAGCTGATCTGCAACGTCTTAGCAGGAGGCAGCATTTCAGCAATATGGTTTAGCAGTATGTGTGCAAACTACTACACGTACTGACTGATGGGTCTGCCCCATTCAACTTCTGGGTCTCCAAATTGGGCACATGGCCTGAGCTTGCCCTTTATGCCTTGGAGGTGCTGGCCTGCCCTGCAGCCAGTGTATTGTCTGAATGTGTGTTTAGCACGGCAGGGGGTGTTATCACAGACCGGCGCAACCGCCTGTCCACAGCCAATGTGGACAAGCCAACGTTCATTAAAATGAACCAGGCATGTATCCCACAAGACTTGTCTGTACCTTGTGCAGAATAGACATTTGTACCGGCCACACCCAGCCATTGTTATACTCCAGCGCACTCTCTCTTTGTGTTATTTTATATATTCCACAATGTTTTGTGGCTTACCCAAATTAAATAAAAAAAACTAAAAAAAACCTACAATGCCACATTGACCGCATCCTAAACCTCCTAGTCCATATGGACCTCTTACTCTTAGTTCGGGATTAAAATTTTTAATTTTTATTTATTTTATTTTACATAATTTCCCTATGCACATTTATTTGCAGGGCACTTACCCACATTTTGCTGCCTTTTGCAGCCTTTAAGCCCTTTCCTGGACTTTTTTAGAGCCATTTTAGTGCCCCAAAGTTTTATGAAGTTCAGCCAAACCCGGCGAACCCGAACTTCCAGGTGTTCACTCAACTCTATCTTCTATTCAATATAATCAACATGTGGCATCTACTATACTGTAGTTTCTGATGTTCAAAGCCATTTAATAAGAAAATACAGATACCCTTCTCATCCTAATCACTTGCATTTTAGATGAAATAGCAGGAATTATTCACTATCATTCAATAGTGTCTCATCTACATCTAATTCACAATCATTTTAGAGGCTTGCAGATATTATCAGGACTGAGGACATTATGCAGGCAGCTGTAGACCAGAAAATTACCAGTAAACAAAAATTTGTTTATATATGTATATACAGTGTAAAAATATATATACCCTATGCAAATATGCAAACCCTTAAGATGTGTGAGAGGAGGCAGTTACTTGCATGGAGCATAAAACGCTGCCAGAATCTCATCAGAAACCTGTACGTGGAGTAAAGCTGTGCAAACACTGACATGGAAACACAGGCTGATCGGATTCTGCTTTATAAAGGATAACCTGCTTGGTCATATTCATAATGCTTCCATAAACAGCTTTATAATTACCATATTCTGACATTGACCTCCTGTTCACTTCCCCTGAACAGCTCGGATTCATCCCTGGCCAGTCTCTATAAAGTTTTATATGAGCAGCTAGTACTTGTATATAACTACAACAAAACAGGAGGAGATTTACTATGCTGGTCAGGAATTATGTGTTGTTTTGTATGACCAAAAAATGGTTTGTGCCATAATACACCCCTCAGCTACTGCAAAACCCGGTTTTGAAGATAGGATGGATGGGATTCATGTTTAGTGATGAGCAAAGTTTTGTAAAATTAGATTTGGCTGCTTTGCTGAATTTTACAAAAAAACTGCTTTGTGATTAATTACTTTGTCATGATGTGCATTTCTTTTTAAGTTATTCTAATACAAAAAAACTAGAGACCCTATTAAGGGAGGGTTCCATAGCAACAAAAAAACTTTGCTCAATTGAGCTCAATTCACCACTTTTACCCTTAATATTTAAATCAGTAAAACTTCACTTTTATTAGTAGTTCTCTAAAAATGTTTGTGAGTTTTGACACACTTGTTAAAACTACTGCTCGAATTTGCACACTGCTATCGCACAGGTTGCTAGTGGTAACGGAGGGTGTGCACTACCCTCCTAACCTTCCCACAAGTTTGCAATCAGTGTATAACTACCTGCCTGACTAATCCTGCAGGGTACTCGGTGCTGTGAACATACACCTAAAGTAAATAACTGTTTCCTACTGTTTCCTACTCAGTGTTTAGCAACTCGAGCAGAGCTAAAACCAACAGATTCTGTCCCCAACATGTTTCACCAGATAAACTGGCGTCTTCAGGGGACTGTCCTTTCCCTGAAGACGCCAGTTTATCTGGTGAAACATGTTGGGGGACAGAATCTGTTGGTTTTAGCTCTGCTCGAGTTGCTAAACACTGAGTAGGAAACAGTAGGAAACAGTTATTTACTTTAGGGTGTATGTTCACAGCACCGAGTACCCTGCAGGATTAGTCAGGCAGGTAGTTATACACTGATTGCAAACTTGTGGGAAGGTTAGGAGGGTAGTGCACACCCTCCGTTACCACTAGCAACCTGTGCGATAGCAGTGTGCAAATTCGAGCAGTAGTTTTAACAAGTGTGTCAATACTCACAAACATTTTTAGAGAACTACTAATAAAAGTGAAGTTTTACTGATTTAAATATTAAGGGTAAAAGTGGTGAATTGAGCTCAATTGAGCAAAGTTTTTTTGTTTCTTTTTAAGTTATTGTACCTTTTAGATGCCGCATTCATCGCTGATCGTGGCATCTGAGTTTAATATTAAAGTGTATAATAAAAATAAAATAAAAAAATCATACTTTTTCACTAGCCTCTTAATGTCTGATGTATTTAAGGACTGAAGGACTCGGCTATAACTTTTTATTTTTCTGAAAGACCAGTTGTAGTTTCTTTTTGCACCATTCTGTGAAGAATATAATTTATTAAGTATTTGTAAATTTTTGGGAGAGAAATTGAAAAAATTGTCATAGACCATGTGGTAAAATGTTAACTTCATTCTACATGTTGGCACGATTAATACAGTACTATTACAATATGAAATGTATAAAGTTTTTTTATATCTTAGTACCCTGACCCAACAGGCGATGTCCCCTTGAAGACTTTTTCAGGTCCCAGGTTGCCATGGAAACCAATTGATGCCAATAAATGAGTGATGTTAAAAATCCTTAGATATTGTGGTCACTATATCTCATGGCATATGAGGGTTAAATTGCTGGGATTGGAGGTTACCCACTGCTGATGGCACAGCTCTTATTCCCAAGCCATCCACTTGACATACCATTACATCCATTTTTCTTTAAGGACACTGTAGTGGATTTTAATAGGTCTTTAATATCAGATCGGCAGGATCCGTCACCCACGCCATTCAGCTGGTTAAAAAAAAGGCTGCTCTCTGTGCAAGCACTGCCTTCATTGTTTAACTGCCCACCATCGACATCGCAGCGGTGAGCAGGTGTAATATCAAGCTGTCCCATTCACTTCTATGGGACAGCTCTGTAGTATACACTTGAATAGAAAGGAGGCTGAATGGGACGGCTTGTAACTACACCTGCTCATTGCTGCGATGTCAACAGCCAGCAGGTAAACAATGAAGGGAAGACAGTGCTCACACAGAGTGCGGCCTTCTCTTCAACCAGCTGATCGGCGAGTTTGCTGGGTATCGGTTCCACACCGATCCAATAATGATGACCTATCCTAAGGATAGGTGATCAATATTAAAATCCCAGAAACCCCCTTTAAAGCAGTTTTCTGGTGGGAGCTGCAGCTATAAATGTTATGGGAAAAAAGTATGAATATCCTAGTCTAGAGTCCTCTTCTTGCTGCCTACACCACTCATCTTCTCCATTAGAAGTAAGGGCTCATTATGTGTCTGTGTGTGAGTTTAAATATGTGTTTGGAAATTCTGCAGATATACAGTATATTGTGTGCGTGTTATTGACTGTATGAAGTGTGGGTTTTTGTGTGAGCCAATATGCAAACATGTAAATACACGTGTAATTGTGTATATATAGTAATGCACAAATGTGTGTATATTAGCCCAGAATAGTACTTGCAAACTGCTCTTGTTATGTAATGTTATTTATTATGTTAATGCTTTGTAATGTATCCAGTATAGATCTGTATGGATTTGTCTGGGTTAATAATCTAATCTCATCGCCTGCAGAAAGTTAGGTGTGGGCAATAACAACCCCTAGCCTATTCTAGTGTTTACAGAGGAGGTGAAAGGTTGAGACCTGTGCTGACTCCTTAGAGCAGTGGTCAGCAAACTGTGGCTCTAGAGCCACATGTGGCTCTTTAGCCTCTTGATATTGGCTCTTCCAGGTGCGGGCTCACATGTACAGTGCAATCGCATTTTCGTTGCCCGTGGCAAAAATCGGCAGGAGAGGGAGGACCAGGAAGCAGCGAAGGCTCTGTAATCGCGCTTCCTGGTCCTCGGCTGTAGGCTGTGCAGGGCTGCGCACAGTGTGAGGCGCTCTGTGACGTCACGCCGTGCACGCCAGTTCACAGCACAGCCGACAGCAGGAGGAACACAGAGCAAGGGTGGTGAGGAGCAGCTGCATCCAGGAGCAGGAGAGATAAGTGCTTTTTTATTTTACGAAACTTGGGTCTGATCTGAGGCAATGGGGTGATGAGAATCATAATGGAGGATATGAGAGGTATCATGGATGATGAGAGGCATCATGGATAATAAAGGGGATGATAAGAATCATAATGGGGGATATGAGAGGCATTATGGATGATGAGAGGCATCATTTATGATAATGGGAATGATGAGAGGCATGGGGCTCTTATCTGAGATCTGATTGGGGGTCATTTACTTTGGGGTCTGAGCTGACGTCTGATCTGAGGGAGGTCTTATTAACATTGGGGGTCTGATTAGTGGTTTGACCTGAGGTGTAATGAAAATATTTTTTTCATATTGTCCTCCTCTAAAACCTACATGCGTCTTATAGGGTGAAACATTGTGAAGTGAAAGATGTAGTGTCAAGGATTGAAAAAGGTATGTTCAGATGGTTAGGAATACCCTTATTAAGTTAATAACAATGTACCATTCCTATATAGTTTACGTTTAAAAAATTTGGCTCTCAGAAAAATTAAATCGCTGTTTTGTTGATATTCGGCTCAGTTGACTAATAAATTTGCCCACCACTGCCTTAGAGTACTAGTCCTGAATTTCAGAGAATCCCAATCTCAGAGGATTATCTACTGAGAGAAAGACCTCACGGCTTTACAGTACTCCAGGAAAAGAGACAGAAAACAAAGAAACAAGAAGATCCAGAATCTGCATGGTCGACACATTGGAATCAGTCAGTAAGGTATTTGCTGTCTAAGGTCTCATGCACACGAACTTATTTTCTTTCCGTGTCCGTTCCATTTTTTTGCGGACCGTATATGGAACCATTTATTTCAAGGGGTCCGCAAAAAAACAGAAATTACTCCGTGTGCATTCCATTTCCATATGTCCGTATGTGCTTTCCGCAAAGAAATAAAACAGATCCTATTATCCGCATTATGGACAAGGATAGTACTGTTCTATTAGGGGCCATCTGTTCTGTTCCATATTTTTTGCAGATCCGTTTTTTGCGGACCACAAAATACATACGGTCATGTGCATAAGGCCTAAGGCAGATAAAGACTTTGCTGCAGTGAGAGGGAAATTGCTACCACATCTTTCACTCTTGGACATAGTCTGGCCCTCTGTTTCTCAAACCTGTACCCTCAGCTGGGAATAAGCAGCAACTATTGCAAGAGTAATATTACCAATCTGAGATACTGCAGAAGGAGACTTTGGTGAGACAGAGGGAAGGAGTATTACAATCCCCATGCTTGCTAAAATCTGTACATTGCTATTGAGAAATATTTGCACTGTGAAACTTCCATTCTGTACTTTAGTAGAGAGAGATGTTTATTTTCTACTACTGACCTGGTTACTGACTCCTGCGTCATATGCAAGCCACTGCACCTACAGTCGTGGCCAAAAGTTTTGAGAATGACACAAATATTAGTTTTCACAAAGTTTGCTGCTAAACTGCTTTTAGATCTTTGTTTTAGTTGTTTCTGTGATGCAGTGAAATATAATTGCACACACTTCATACGTTTCAAAGGCTTTTATCGACAATTACATGACATTTATGCAAAGAGTCAGTATTTGCAGTGTTGGCCCTTCTTTTTCAGGATCTCTGCAATTCGACTAGGCATGCTCTCAATCAACTTCTGGGCCAATTCCTGACTGATAGAACCCATTCTTTCATAATCACTTCTTGGAGTTTGTTAGAATTAGTGGGTTTTTGTTTGTCCACCCGCCTCTTGAGGATTGACCACAAGTTCTCAATGGGATTAAGATCTGCGGAGTTTCCAGGCCAAGGACCCAAAATGTCAACGTGAGTGAGCCCACTCCCTTGGATGAGAAGCAACCCCACACATGAATGGTCTCAGAATGCTTTACTGTTGGCATGAGACAGGACTGATGGTAGCGCTCACCTTTTCTTCTCCAGACAAGCCTTTTTCCTGATGCCTCAAATAATCGGAAAGAGGCTTCATCAGAGAATATGAATTTGCCCCAGTCCTCAGCAGTCCATTCACCATACATTCTGCAGACGATCAATCTGTCCCTGAAGTTTTTTTTGGAGAGAAGTGGCTTCTTTGCTGCCCTTCTTGACACCAGGCCATCTTCCAAAAGTCTTCGCCTCACTGTGCGTGCAGATGCGCTCACACCTGCCTGCTGCCATTCCTGAGCAAGCTCTACACTGGTGGCACTCCGATCCCGCAACTGAATCCTCTTTAGGAGACGATCCTGGCACTTGCTGGACTTTCTTGTATGCCCTGAAGCCTTCTTAACAAGAATTTAACCTCTTTCCTTGAAGTTCTTGATGATCCTATAAATTGTTGATTGAGGTGCAATCTTAGTAGCCACAATATCCTTGCCTGTGAAGCCATTTTTATGCAACGCAATCATGGCTGCACGCGTTTCTTTGCAGGTCACCATGGTTAACAATGGAAGAACAATGATTTCAAGCATCACCCTCCTTTTAAAATGTCAAGTCTGCCATTTTAACCCAATCAACCTGACATAATGATCTCCAGCCTCGTGCTCGTCAACATTCTCACCTGAGTTAACAAGACAATTACTGAAATGAGATCAGCAGGTCCTTTAATGACAGCAATGAAATGCAGTGGAAAGGATTTTTTGGGATTAAGTTAATTTTCATGGCACAGAAGGACTATGCAATTCATCTGATCACTCTTCATAACATTCTGGAGTATATGCAAATTGCTATTATAAAAACTTAAGCAGCAACTTTTCCAATTTCCAATATTTATGTAATTCTCAAAACTTTTGGCCACGACTGTACATATCCTGCCTTGGACCCATATAAAATGATAACACCAAACGCACCCCAACTGCCATCAAGCAGGAGCCCCAACATCAGGATGTGCCCCGAGGGAAGAAAGGGTGCATCCTCCTATTACTGCTCTGGCCCTAGATAGCATCAGTGTGAGGATTGTCACTGTGACTAAGTATTGCAGCCAGAACCATTCCCATCTTCTTCTCCATTCCTCTGGAGCTTGTGGCATATGCATGCTTGAGTGTAGGAGGTGTGTATGCATGCCTGTTAGTTGTACATAATTTATATGGATTGATGTGTCTGTGGATACCTATGTGTAGTATGTGTGCATGTACTTTAACTGCAGACATGTTTATATTGTGTAGAGATGAGTGAACCAATTTTAAACTAATCAAATTCTTCAAATTCTCCAGACAAATCAGAATCTTTTACGATTTAATTTGGATGAACGTCTTAGAATAGCAGCCACAAGTCAGAAACATCTGCAACCAAAAAGGAAGCGTGTTTTAACCCCTTAAGGACCCATGACGTACATGTACCTCATATCTAGCCATGACTTAAGGACCAGTGACATACATGTACTGCGTGGTGATCGGGCGGGTGCAGGCGCTGCACCCGCCCGATCAGCGGCAGGGGTCCGGCAGTCACTGACAGCTGAGTCCCTGCTGCATTAACCCTTGCACTGCCGCGGTCAGTGCTGACCACGGCACGTGCGACATCCTACCGGGTGCAGGGTGTCCATTGAGCGCCTACATAAGAACGGTGCCAAAACAGTTATATTTTGTTACCTTGGCTCCCAAAAAGTATAATATAGAGCAACCAAAAATCATTTGTACCCTAAAATAATACCAACAAAACTTCCACTTTATCCCGTTGTTTTTTTTTTTATGGAGTTTCTACTCTAGGGGTGCATCGGGGGTCTTCAAATGTGACAAGGCAACTTCAAATTATCCCAATGAAATCTGCCCTCCAAAAACCATATGGCATTGCCTTCCTTCTGCGTACAGCAGTTTACAACCACATATGGGGTGTTTCTGTAAACTACAGAATCAGGGTAATAAATATTGAGTTTTGTTTGGCTGTTAACCCTTGCTTTGTTACTGGAAAAAAATGATAAAAATGGAAAATCTGCCAGAAAAGTGAAATTCTGAAATGTCATCTACGTTTTCCTTTAATTCTTAAAAGGTTAAAAAGTTTAAAATCAGTTTTGAATACCTTGCCTTGAGGGGTGTAGATTCTAAAATGAGGCTATTTATGGGTGGTTTCTATTATGTAAACCTCACAAAGTGACTTGAGACCTGAACTGGTCCTTAAAAAGTGGGTTTTGGAAATTTTCAGAAAAATTTCAAGATTTGCTTCTAAACTTCTAAGCCTTCTAACATCACAAAAAAAGAAAATGTAGTTTACAAAATGATCCAATTATGAAGTAGACATATGGGAAATGTAAAGTAATAACTATTTTAGGAGGTATCACTATCTGTTTTAAAAGCAGAGAAATGGAAATTTTTGAAATTGCTAATTGTTTGTAAATTTAGTATTTTTTTTATAAATAAAAATCAAATATTTTGACTCAAATTTACCACTGTCATGAAGTACAATATTTGACGAGAAAACAAACTCAGAATGACTTGGATAAGTAAAAACGTTTTAACGTTATTACCACGTAAAGTGACACATGTCAGATTTGCCAAAAATGGCCTGGTCCTTAAGGGGTTAATAAAATCTGAATAATGCAGAGTGTTGATAAACAGGCTCTGTTACCACCGGCTACCATACCTTTTCCCATAGCCATATATTTCGATGTCACTTTTAAGTTATTGATGCTGTCTTGTTGTTAAAGAGTTTGAACGGGGTTGAACACAGTCATAGGAGACCTCGTTGTGTCATACCCAACTTTTCTGGACAATCTTTACAATATATTTGTATCCAAATCAAGTCTGCTGACCAATTCATTAGAATCAGACCCAAAATTAATTTCAAGAAATTGGTTCATGTCTGCATGCAGCGAATTTAGTATACACAACCATATGTAGTGAGCAGTACATTTGCATGCGTCACTTACAGTATTTTTATTTGGGCAAGTTCAGTGTGTTTCACTAATGCTTGGCAGTATTAGTTGAGAACTGAATGTCTTTAAATATTTAGTTATTGTTCAAATTATTATTCAGGCCTTAAGTGAAGGTATTTTTATTATTATTATTATTTGAGTACTGTATACTGATATTACATGATCACACTATTTCAATATTTTAGCACTGTTCAGCTCTGTTATTTGGATGCTTTTTTTGCTACTTGTTTTTTTAGTAAATAGGTAGCAGTTTCTGTGACTAGAAGAATATGCACACATGCAGCAAACATTTACATTGGGAAAAGTGGTGAGAAACATTTATAGATGCTGCATTCAAGCAGAACAGTCATTTTTGTTCATTTCATTTTGAATATATACACACACACAAAACTGGTGTAACTGCATTAACACATGAACGTAATTGACTAATAGTGGGCATATCAAGGCTCAATGCCTAGGGTGGCACATACAGTAAATATGACCATGTCCGTATCCGAATAGGCATATCTTTTGTACTGTTAGAAGAAACACAGCATTAAACACAATAATTTCAAACTCAAAGACCAATTTTAAATCAATCATCTAATATATCAGAAGACTATAGAAATGTGAACATTGTGTAGATAGCAGCTTTTTCCATCACAGTTTTTTACACAGGTTCCAACAATGCACTAAACGTACAGATGGGAACCAGCTAGTGCTAAGAAAAGCTTCAATGTGAAAAATATAATCACATCGATATATTTTGTATATAACATAAACAGGCAGGAAAACTTGTCATATTATAAAGGAAAAGTCTGGATTGTTTCTTCACTAAGCAAATTCCCCCAAAGAACAATGTCAGATGTAAACAGGAGGTACTGTATGAATCAAGATTGGAAGTCAAATGCAGTGGGAAAACCGGTCAGAGAATGGCCTGAAAACATTATTTTGCTGAGGAATTTAACAGGGAGACAAAAAAATAATCAAAGTACAAAATGCATATAGAAAATATGCACCTTACAGGAAGGAGGTATATACAGTAGTAATTGAAAAAATCTAGTTTTGTATTATGTTCAGCAAAGTAGACCATTGACACGGGTAGAAATACATTAAAATCCTTATCTGAATTAACCATGTAGAGCTAATGAAAAAATTATACATTTTACCTTAACATATCTAAGGATGGGCTGATTTAAATGACGATTGCAGATCATACCATGCAATTTCTTTCTGCCTTATGCACAAAGTAAAGGTAGCTGTGGACTTGGCATCACTTATAGCCCACTGGGTTCATTAATAAGTTATGCAGATTTGGCTTGTCTAGACACCAGTGCTTCACTGAAGGTGGCAGGGTCATTAAATATTGTGAGCAATGTGGTCCCATAAGTCTAGTAAATGTGCAGTTGTCAGCTGGGGCATCATTGATGTTCTTTGTGTTGAGCAAGGAACAGGAGCGTAGGTGTGAACTTTTTAATTCCCAATATAAAAGAGTGTAAAGATGTCATATATATTTCACCAGGAGATGTGCTTTTATCTAATATGTTTCTGTTTCAAGTGGTCAAAAAGCAATTTACAGAGTGGGTCTGACAGAGTAAGGGGCCCATAAACTTTCAATAGATGTCAGTTGACAGCTATCTCTCTTGATTCCTGCTTACTCATACACACTCAGTCCAGCTGAGAATGTATGTATTTTGAATATAGAGAGAAGAGTAAATCTTTGCTAGACACCTCTGGTGGCAGCCTATACCCTGGGAGAATAAAAGAATCAGAATTTAAAGCTCCCGATAGATGTTCAGGTTGGCAGGTCCACAAACACATTAGACTGATGAGTGTTCTTGCAAAAAATGGGAAGACTGGCTGACAATAGCCTAATGCTTATGGGGGCCTTGAGATGCCCATGCACCTTCAAGGGCCGTAGAATGGATGTTTGTTCCTCCATATTCATGAATGCTTGGCCAGACAAGTGTGCATGTGATGTCAGTGAGAAGAAGGGGCTTTGTCAACTCACCCTTCCCACTTTCTGACCGCAATCTTTTTTCCTTTACTATAAAGTCCTCTCACTCTTTGTATGACAGTCCTACATTTCACTGATACAGAAACACTCTACAGTTCCAAATACGTTTTAGAGACAGCGCACCAAAGCTGACAGAATGTTTGAAACTTTATCTATTCATCAATGCCTTGTTATCAAGCTGGCACGCCGTGGATTTTAACATGCCCTCCATCACCAGCTTGAAAAAGGCCACCAATTATGGGCCCGAAACGTTGCTAAGCAATAAATGTAACAAGCCATTGGTGAATAAATAAAGATTCAAACATTCTATCAGCTTTGGTGTACTGTCTCTAAAAGATATTTGAAACTGATTGACTAGACCTCTAAGGTGGAAGAAGTCATCCAGGGACGTGCACCCATAAAAGCCATTGTGAGACGTGTGCTGGGGTCCTATTTTGATTAACAGAAACACTCTAGAGTTATCCCACAACCCAATCTCTTTGCTCTTTTGTCCAGATCTAGCTGCCAATCATTACAACCATACCTTCAGGACCACCATTGATGAAGAAGCTCCAACTACAATTTGATCTTCCTGATGTAGAACGCAGCAACCCTGGCACACACCTGAAACAAGTTTTCTCCAGCAGTGCTCTTGGTGTGTTAAACACTTATGGAGAAAATCAAGAATACCTGCAGATTTTCTCCATTATAAATGTATCTTTAAAACCTACAACTCTGCCCTCCACATTGCCAAACAGAACTACATCAATTCTCTTATCTCCTCACTCTGCAATAACCCAAAACAACTCTTTGATACTTTCCACTCCCTTCTAAGTGGACTTCTGTGCTAAAAACCTGGCCGCTTACTTCCGAGATAAAATTGGTAACAGCCAACAGCATATAATCTCCCGGTCCCCAACCAGCTTTGATCCTCCTACACTTCTTTGTGTTCTTTTTCCTTATTTGACCCTATAATAGAAGAAGAAGTCTCCATGTGTCTCTCTTCTTCTCGACCCACGACCTGCAGCAATATATAACTACAATATTTAACCACTTCCTCTCTCTCTTCTGGTATCTTTCAAACATTCTGTTATAACCCCACTACTAAAAAATACACCCCATCACCCAACCTGTGCTGCCAACTACTGACCTGTTTCCATCCTCCCCTTCTAACCTCCCGCACAGAACATCTCATCTTTGCTTAATAAACTATCTTTTGGCAAACTCTCTTCTTGACCCTTTACAATGTGGCTTTCGCCCCCTCCACTCTACAGAAACTGCCTTTACCAAGGTGTCTAATGACCTCCTGACAGCAAAATGGAATGGCATCAGTAGATTTGGTTTTCAGTACCATCTCTATGCTGATGACACCCAACTATACACTTTATCTCCTGACATCACCCCTGCTTTACTACAAAACACCAGTGATTGACCGGCAGCTGTCTCTAACATTATATCCTATCTATATCTGAAACTGAAGCTCTCAAAAACGGAACTTCTTGTTCAACTTCTTTTCTCCATCTACTAACCCACCTAAACTTGATATTTCAATTTCGGTCTGTGGTACTATCATAATTCCTGAGCAGCAGACTCGCTGTCTTGGGGTCATTTTTGACTCAGATCTTTCTTTTGTTTCCCTAATTCAATCACTTGAATGCTCTTGTCATCTGCACCTCAAGATTCTCCAGAATCAGCCCTTTTCTCACGGTGGAAACGGGCAAAACTGTTGTTGTGGTTTTGATTCATTGCCATCTTGACTACTGTAACTAATTACTAATTGGTCTTCCCCTCGCTAAACTTTCTACCATTCAGTCTTTCCTAAATACTGTAGCTAGGTTCATCTATCTGTCCACTCGATACACTGATGCTTAATTCCCACCTTCATTAGCTTCAAACATGCAGTAGAGTACTTTTACACTAGCGTTTAAGTTTTCTGGTATTGAGTTCTGTCATAGGGGCTCAATACCAGGAAAAAAAGATTCTGTTTTGTCCCCATTCATTGTCAATGGGAACAAAACTGAACTGAACAAAACGGAATGCACCAAAATGCCTTCCGTTCCATTTAGTTGCGTTCCCATACCGGAGAGCAAACCGCAACATGTTGTATTTTGCTTTCCGTCTTGGGATGCGGATGCAAAATGGATCCAAAATTACCCCAATACAAGTCAATGGGGACAGATCCGTTTTCTCTGCCACAATGTGCCACAAGCGAAAATGGATCCGTCCCCAATTGACTTTCAATGGAGTAAATGACAGATCCATCTTGGCAATGTTAAAGATAATACAACTGGATCCATTCATAACGGATGCAGATGGTTGTATTATCAGTAATGGAAGCATTTTTGCTGGACCCTGCCACATCCAGAAAAAATGCTAGTGTGAAAGTACCCTTAAAAACACATCTTTTTAGACAGGCTTATTCGGTAAACTGACTCTTCCCCTAGTAACCCCCCTCCACCAACTCTTATTCTGAACTGAACACCTACTTGTGACTGCAATACCCACACCCAGGGCCGGACTGGGGATAAAAACCAGCCCTGGAAAAAGTTGCATACCAGCCCCACAGCACTGCATCGTTATTTACTTGTTTATAAAACTCATGTATTTTTAAAACACGTGTGTAAACGCGAATATGAACTTTGCCCCACAATAGCTCTTTTTTAGAACCCCCATTGTTCATATTATCACAGTAGGCCAACTTTTCCCAACCAGGATGCCTCCAGCCGTTGCAAAACTACAACTCTCAGCATGCCCAGACAGCGTTTGGCTGTCAGGCCATGCTGGGAGATGTAGTTTTGCAACAGCTGGAGGTATCCTGGTAGGGAAGCACAGTAGAGTGCGGATGACGCACTGTTATGGGGGCACTGTGGATGACACTGTTATGGGAGCACTGTGGATGACACACTGTTATGGGGGATCTGTGGATGAGACTGTTATGGGGGATCTGTGGATGACACTATTATGGGGGCACTGTGGATGACACTGTTATGGGGGCACTGTGGATGACACTGTTATAGGGGATCTTTGGATAACACTGTTATGGGGGGATCTGTGGATGACGCACTGTTATGGGGGATCTGTGGATGACACTATTATGGAGGATCTGTGGATGACACTGTTATGGAGGATCTCTGGGTGACACACTGTTATAGGGGCACTGTGGATGACACTATTATGGAGATCTGTGGATGACACTGTTATGGGGGATCTGTGGATGACACTGTTATGGAGATCTGTGGATGACACTGTTATGGAGATCTGTGGATGACACTGTTATGAAGGATCTGTGGATGACACTGTTCTGGAGATCTGTGGATGACACTGTTATGAAGGATCTGTGGATGACACTGTTCTGGAGATCTGTGGATGACACTGTTATGAGGATCTGTGGATGACACTGTTATGGGGATCTGTGGATGACACTGTTATGGGGATCTGTGGATGACACTGTTATGGAGATCTGTGGATGACACTGTTATGAAGGATCTGTGGATGACACTGTTCTGGAGATCTGTGGATGACACTGTTATGGGGGATCTGTGGATGACACTGTTATGGGGGATCTGTGGATGACACTGTTATGGAGGATCTCTGGGTGACACACTGTTATAGGGGCACTGTGGATGACACTATTATGGAGATCTGTGGATGACACTGTTATGGGGGATCTGTGGATGACACTGTTATGGAGATCTGTGGATGACACTGTTATGGAGATCTGTGGATGACACTGTTATGAAGGATCTGTGGATGACACTGTTCTGGAGATCTGTGGATGACACTGTTATGGAGATCTGTGGATGACACTGTTATGAAGGATCTGTGGATGACACTGTTCTGGAGATCTGTGGATGACACTGTTATGAGGATCTGTGGATGACACTGTTATGGGGATCTGTGGATGACACTGTTATGGGGGATCTGTGGATGACACTGTTATGGGGATCTGTGGATGACACTGTTATGGGGATCTGTGGATGACACTGTTATGGGGATCTGTGGATGACACTGTTATGGGGATCTGTGGATGACACACTGTTATGGGGTAATTTCACACCTGCGGCATGGCTATCCGGCCTATCCGGGCTGTTCACCGCCGGATCCGCCATGCCGCAGTACCCGTGCACTGCCGTGCTGCCACTCTGTCCCTATTGACTATAATAGGCGCAGGGGATGGAGCTATGGCCAGCACGGCAGTGCACGGCAGAGATCACTGGACTAAAAAGTTGGACATGCAGTACTTTTTAGTCCGACGATCTCTGCCGTGCTGCGCCGTAGCTACATCCCCTGCCCCTATTATAGTCAATGGGGACAGAGTGGCAGCACGGCAGTGCACGGGTACTTGCGGCATGGCGGATCCGGCGGGTGAACAGCCCGGATAGGCCGGATAGCCATGCTGCAGGTGTGAAATTACCCCATAACAGTGCGCCATCCACAGATCCCCATAACAGTGCGTCATTTGAACTTATCACATTTTTGAATTGTATAAGGAAGCCTGCCTTATGCTATTTGTGAGGCAGGATGGAATCAAGGCAGCGACAGTCACTTACTTGAGGATTGGTGAAGAATAAATAATTCTTCTTCTAGTTTTCTTCACTGATCAGGGGCTGGGGCAGGGGCCAGTAGATACAGGGCCTCAGCACACCACCTCACACCAGCGCGGGGCACATCACGTGACGTCCTGTGCAGTGCCGCACAGCCCCTGACCTGTCTGTGCCTCCACCAGGTCCGACTCACTCTGGTGACCGGTCTGGGGCGCCGAGCGCACGAGCGCCTCCCCCATGTGAATTAAGACGTCCGTGGTCTGCTCTGCAGCGGCCGCCGTGCCCCTAGCGCCTGCAGCCACCAGCCAGGTGGTACTGTATTACTGCACGGCCACCGCCGGGCACGGCCAGGGCAGCAGTAAGTAAGGGGCCAGCCACAGCCGGAAGCCGTAAATCACAGGGGGGAGCAGAACGGTCCGGGGACCGGAGCGCACACTGCAGGCGCAGCAGGCATCAGACAGCCTCCTCATAGGTCGTCCGGCCCTGCGCCTGAGTCACGCCAGCAGCGCACTGTGACTGCGGGCGGCCTTGCGGCAGTCAGGGCTACCGGCCTACCGGGAATTTTCCCGGTATCCCGGTAGGCCAGTCCGGCCCTGCCCACACCCAATTCGCTAGCATATGCAGCTTGACCTGCACAACTCCATTTAGTACATAGGTGGCTAGACCACTTTGCAAAACAATCAACTTTGCTTTTTGTGTCACCCCCATTACCTCATAGATTGTAAGCTCTTGCAAACAGGGCCCTCACTCCTAGTGTTTTATTTGTTTACTATCCTATGATTTTGTGATGTCTTTTGAGTTGTACATGAACACTCTGAAGGGAGTAAGCTACTGCCGGACACCTTTGGTGGCTGCTTACCTCCTGGAAACAAAATGATCAGACTTTGAAATACCAATATTACAGATTCTTCTTTCCCCTGACATAATCTGTTGGGGCATAGTCGGGAGGCCTCCATATATGCAAGATACTCATCCAGACCTAATATAGCAGCACTTGGAGGTTTATAGCTCCTTAGTATGTAGCAGAGCAGTCTCTGTGCATTGCCATACAAGCTCCATAATACAGACATGTGCATGAACACATATATGGCAAATGACAATAGCACTGATTTATTCACCAAATAACATTCACTTTGTATCCTGTATTATTTGGGAATAAATATGTTGTATACATGGCATCTGGATTTAATAAAGTGTATATCTTAAAAATTAGCATAATGAATCACAGGAGTGAGACACAATACATATAATGGTAGAAGTGGATAGATGATGTGGATCAGTGTACAGTATATGAGTCATTTCAGTAGAAGTGGCATTTCTGGTACATTGTATTCAGTATCAGTAATCTGTATTAGTATCAGTGATACTATGCTGTGAACACATTTATATGACAGTGGATTGCATTTTGGTATGTAAATACCCTCTATTAGTTAATAGTACTCCGTCTTCCTTAGAGCTAAGCCATATAGCAGTAGCAGTGTTACATAGCACTATATATTGATTTACTAGAATAGAATGTTTTATACATATACTGTTAGAACAACAGCATCTCCTCAGTGATTCTATTCAAGCCAGCTTTTTTTAAGCAGACCACCTTAGCAACAGACGTCTCCGGATTAAACAGTGGGCTGAAATAGACATTGACAGCTTGGATCCACATGTGGTCATGTCAGAACCTCATCTAGTATTGTAGAACCCTCTTTAATGTTATACAAACCAACAACAAAAGAAAGTTGCTCAGATTGGAAGAATGGGTTTTCTCTGGTGTTGTCTAAAAGCTCAGTGGGATCCCCATCAACAAGGTGAAAAAATATGCTTGTAGTACTGGTTGCATTCATTCATCTCTGCCATATGCACAAATAGTACAAGGTTGGGGAATTTCCAAAAATATAATGAGCTATCTCCATGATGCCTCGTACAAATATGTGGCGTTTTTCCAGCTTGTCGACTTATTGCTGCAGGTTTGATGCATTCTCTTCAGTGTTTTTTTGTTCACCTCTCTTTGATTTTTTTCCTGTCTGATGCTGAATTGTATTTTGTATTTTCTGATCCTGTTCTCATTCCCCATGGGTGAGCCAAACAAACATTTCTAATGTGTTAGATCATTGCTGATAGTTTGTATGTGTGTGTGTATGTATGTATATAATATATACACACACGTGAACAAAATTGTACCATTCAGTTAAAGAAAGAAAAACCCACAAGGGTCACTATAATAACTTGAAACTGACAAAAGTAGTGATAAATAAAAATTACTGAAAATAAGACATTACTTTTGAATTGGGGTTTAACAGAATAATTGTAAAAAAAAAAAACGAATGAAACAGCACAAAAGTGATGGTACCCCTAGAAAAGATTGAAAATAATTTAATCACAGAGACATGTTAAACTAAGGTGTGTCCTGTAATTAGCATCACAGGTGTCTTCAAACTTATAATTAGTCAGCCTGCCTATTTAGAGGGTAAAAAGTAGTCACTGTGCAGTTTGGTATCATGGTGGGTACCACAATGAACATGGACCAAAGAAAGCTAAGGAGAGAGTTGTCTCAGGAAATTGGAAAGAAAATTCTAGACACACGACACGAGTTAAAGGTAAAGGCTATAGGACCATCCCAAAACAGCTTGATGTTCCTGTTACTACAGTTGCACATATTATTCAGATGTTTAAGGTCTACGGGACTATAGACAACCTCCCTGGACATGGCTGCAAGAGGAAAATTGATGACAAATCAAAGAGACGGATAATTTGAATAATAACCAAAGAGCCCAGAACAACTCCCAAACAGATTAAAGGTAAACTCAAAGGTCAGGATACAACCATGTCAGATTGTACCATCTATTGCTGTCTTAGCCAAAGTGGACTTAATGGAAGACGACCAAGGAGGAAATCACTGTTGAAAGCGAATCATAAAAAGCGAGACTGGAATTTGCCAAAATGCATATTGACAAACCACAAAGCATCTGGGACAATGTTCTTTGAACAGATGAGACAAAACTGGAGCTTTTTGACAAATCACATAAGCTCTATGTTCACAGATGCAAAAATGAAGCTTATAAACAAAACAACATTGTATTTACTGTGAAACATAGAGTCTTGGTTATGTTTTGGGGCTGCTTTGCCGCATGTGGCACAGGGTGTCGTGAATCTGTACAGGGTACAAAGAAATCCCAAGAATATAAAGGCATTCTGAAGCAAAGTGTGTGGCCCAGTGTCACAAAGCTTGGTCTCAGTTGCAGGTCATTAGTCCTCCAACAGGATAATTACCCAAAACATACAGGTAAAAACATCCAAGATCAAAGCATTGGACTATTCTGAAGTGGCCTTCTATGAGCCCTTATCTAAATCCTATTGAACATCTGTGGAAGCCGAAAATCACTGTTCCAAATTCCTAGAGGTTTACAAACATATCACTGACTGAAAATAGCCCCTATTAAAATATAATTTTTATCAATGCCATTAAAAACCCCACATTATTGTCACTATTTAGTATAATCATATACCACATATGTCTGATACCAATATATTGATAAATGTTACTATTAATTGCAGGGATTGTGGTGGGGCCTACATTTATCTCATATCCAACCCATCTTTACTCTACAGTTCCACCTTAGGGCTCTTTCACACTTGCGTATTTCTTTTCCGGCATAGAGTTCCGTCGTCGGGCTCTATGCCGGAAAAATCCTGATCAGGATTATCCCAATGCATTCTGAATGGAGAGAAATCCATTCAGGATGCATCAGGATGTCTTCAGTTCAGGACCGGAACGTTTTTTGGCCAGAGAAAATACCGCAGCATGCTGCGCTTTTTGCTCCGCCCATTGAAAGGCATTAATCCGGATCCGGCCTTAAGCTAATTTTCGGCTCATCGCCGGATCCGACATTTAGCTTTTTCTGAATGGTTACCATGGCAGCCAGGACGCTCCAGAGTGACGTCAGGGCGCCCCACGCGCATGGATCACGTGATCGCATGGATCACGTGATCCATGCGCATGGGGCGCCCTGACGTCACTCTGGAGCGCCCCGGGCGGTAAGTATACTGCTCCCCCACACCCCACTACTACTACGGCAACCAGGACTTTAATAGCGTCCTGGCTGCCATAGTAACACTGAAAGCATTTTGAAGACTAATCAGTCTTCAAATGCTTTCAGTTCACTTGCATTGTTACGGATCCGGCAGACACTTCCGGCGACGGAAGTGCACGCCAGGTCCTAACGACGCAAGTGTGAAAGAGGCCTTATTCGATATTTCCACACCAATCAGTATCTAGGATAATGTGATATTTGCAGTGTCCGTGGCATTTCTATTTTCATTACATCCTAAATCCTCTGGTCCCTTCAGGTTCCTCCAGAGAAGTGTGGTCTCCTTGTTATATTGTCACTGGAGCCAGGTCAACTGTCCCCTGATTACCTTCACTACCGCTACCTACAAGCACAGAATCCACCCCAAAATGGGCAACCCCACTTCTCTGTGGCTAAACCCTCAAAGTCCCTGTGATGGCCCTATGTTGATGCCAGACCTCCAATAAAATCACGTCCCAACGCGTTTCTCCAGTGCCTATGATAAACTGGTTCTTCAGGGGACCTTAAAGAGGACCTTTCACCTGAAAATGCATGTTAAACTAAAGATATACCCTAACTTGCCGGCCCCCGGTGGTGCTTATTCTGCTCTTCTTTTTTCTATATGTGCCCCCGTTTGTCCGCGGTGCCCCCCTCAATATCTCCCGCCATGTATGCTAATGAGCCATTCGGCTCAACTGGGCGGGCCTGCAAAAGTTCTCCCAGGCGTGTCTGCCTTCCCCCTGGCATGGAGCACAACCAATAAGCGTGCTCCGCTCTTAGCCAGGGAGAAGACGTTCCAGTTCTCGCGAGATTCATCCATCCTGAGCCGGCGCCATCTTGGATTCCCGCAGCCAGCATTGGCTCAGGCTGGATGAAATCGCTCCAGTTCTCGCGAATCTCGCGAGAACTGGAGCGTCTTCTCCCTGGCTAAGAGCGGAGCGCGCTTATTGGTTGCGCTCCGTGCCAGGGGGAAGGCAGACACGCCTGGGAGAACTTTTTCAGGCCCGCCCAGTTGAGCCGAATGGCTCATTAGCATACACGGCGGGAGATATTGAGGGGGGCACCGCGGACAAACGGGGGCACATATAGAAAAAAGAAGAGCAGAATAAGCACCACCGGGGGCCGGCAAGTTAGGGTATATCTTTAGTTTAACATGCATTTTCAGGTGAAAGGTCCTCTTTAAATAATATAGGCTGAAACAGACAATGTTGTATATACATCCAGTTGCCTCCTCAGATACGGAATAATGAGCAACTGTACACTGCCCCCTAATGCCTTTAAATACTCTCCCCAAATCCCTGTTCTTAATTGCCTCCTAAGTGTATTCCTGTTCCTCATTACCTCTAAGTGCGCTCCATGTTGGAGCACATGCCAGGTCACCTAATTTCATCCCGGCACAACTTCCTGTGGAGTGCAACTAATCTCTGCCCCCAATGGGAAACATCACCTCCTCCCCTGGAAAAAGAGCACCAAATTGTGCTCAACATGTTCACGCCACTCCTACCGGAATTACGTCATGGCCATGCGTTTTACCATGGAGTGCATGGCCGATCCTTCCAGTGGATTTATTCTTCAATACGGTAGGCCATGCATTTTAGAGTGGAACACAAGCCTTGTACTAACTATCCACCATCAGGAGAGTAAATAATTATCAGAAATTGAAGGGAAAAAAGGGGAGGGGAAAATGAGGAAGATATTTTAGGCTCCACCAGGAGGGAGGGATAGGTTAGACAAAGACAAGAACAAAAAAGGGAAAAAGTATCTAAAAAATAAACAATGAAAATTTTCTTCAGAGGTTCCTTTTATACATATCACTGGTCAGGGAGATGAACATCCTTTCAAAATAACCAGACTGGGCATCTTCCTGCCCAATATCCTCAGTTTTTTATATAACATCCAAAATATCACGTTTGTGGCTCATATGAAACATCCAAAGGTAAGTTGTTAATTTAGGGCCAATGGATTCACAGTTTTTAACCTGTGAATCCACTGAGCTTCTTTCTGCAAGTTGTGTCTATCCCAGTAGCCCTTCCTGAACGACTGGCGCACCACTTCCAACACCTGGAATGTCAGACAACCTGGTTCCCCATCATGGAATTCTTTGACATGTCTAGCAATAGCAGTTTCCCTCTTATGGGCAATATCCCCCAGATGATCTCCAATTATTCTTCTAAGTTCCTTTTTGGCTTTACCTATTTAGTTCAAAGGGCAACTGCAAGTACACATATAGACCACACCCTGGGACTTACAATTTGCAAAGTCCCTCATAAGGTATTCTTTGCCTGTTGTCACACTAGTGAATTTTTTTAGAACCAAAAATGTATGGGCCTTTGGTACATACTGTGCACAGGTTGGTCTTTTAGGGATCTACCCTTTCTAAACGTTACTGAGGCATACGGGGCCACTATTTCCTTTACATCCGGGTCTATTAGGAGAACTCCCCAGTATCTCCACACGATACTTATAACCCTTTCATGTTGATTATCATATGTTGCTATCAATCGTATCATTCCCCGTTACTCATCCTCCAATCTCTCCCTAGGCTGTAACAAGGAGTCCCTATTAAGTGATAGGGGGTTTTTGAATGCTCCTCTAAGGACCTCCCCTGGGTATCCCCTCTCTAAAAACCTGGCTTTTAGATCCCTTGCTTCTTTTATGAATCCAGTGATATTCAAACAATTTCTCCTCACTCTCATATATTGTCCCTTTGGGATTCCCCTCTTGAGTGGTAGCGAGTGGTGGCTATCCCATCTTAAAAAGCTGTTTGTCGCCGTGGGTTTATGATAGACTTCAGTCAAACCACCCTCCTGTTTTCTAACCGTCACATCAAGAAGGGGATCATTATCTCATCTGCTTCCCATGTGAAGTCCCACCTCATTCTCATTTAGGGACTCCACAAATTCCCTGAATGACTCACAACACCAGGATGTCATCAATAAATTGACCCCAAGATTTTAGACGTCCAAATTGTCCTCTCTTCCTGGAAAACTATTGAATCTTCCCACCAGCCCAGGAGCAAATTAGCATAAGTCGGTGCACAGGGACTCCCCATTGCAGTGCTCCTGAGCTGGTGGTAAAATGTAGAATCAAAAATGAAATAATTATGTGTCAATATGAACCCCAGGAGTCTGAGGATCAATTGGTTATGGGGACAATATTGGGTGTCTCTGGTTTTCAAAAAATATCCTACCGCATGAAGACCCCATTTGTGTGGAATACTGCTGTATAGGGCTGCTACGTGTATGGATGCCAATAGAACATGATCATCCACCGGTATGCTAAATTTTTTAAGAGGTCTTTGGTATCATGAACCTTCAGGAGAGAGTAGAAGGTGGTTATTTGTGGGTGTCTAGGTGTCATAAATCTTAACTTCTTTGGATAGTAGCCCTTATTCAAAGCCTTCCATCAATAATTGTTCAAGAACATCAACAAACTCCTCTGTTGGGTCCTTTTTCAGGATTCTATAGCAGTCCCTATCTCTTAATAATGAATGGCACATCCTCAGATATATTTCATGATCGAGGACAACCAGGTTACCTCCTTTATCTGTGAGTTTAAAAATTAACCCCTGGTCTGAAGGGAGGAGTCAGGGACATTTGACCTGGCTCCAGTGACAACCTAACAAGAAGACCCCACAATGCAAATATCCACTCATCCTAGATCCTGATTGGTGCGGAAATATCAAATGAGGTGGAACTGTGAGTAAAGAATGGCTGGCTATGAGATATATGTAGGCCCCACCTCAATCCCTGTGATTAATAGTAAACTTTATCAATATATTGGTACCAGATATATATGTGTTATATAATTATAGTAAATAGTGATAATAATGTGGGGTTTTTAATGGCATTATTAAGTTATATCTTAATAGGGGTTATTTCCAGTCAGTGATATCTGTGGAAGGTGCTGAAACATGAAGTCTAGAGAAGGCACCTCTCAAACCTGAGACAGCTAGAGCGGGCCATTTTGGCAAGAAGTGGGTCAAAATACCAGAGAACAGGTGCAGAAGTCTCATTGAAAGTTACAGAAATATTGTAGCTTGATTGCAATGATTGCCTCAAAAGGTTGTGCAACAAAATATTAAAGTCAGTCACCAGCTTCAGTCACGTCAAACTGCTCATACTACATTGTGGGCCGGAAACACAGATAATACATGGCACCATATGTTGCCACTTCTGTGGCTTCAATGTTCCAACAATGAAGTTTAAGCCATATGCAAGTGCCCAGGGGCAGTATTTGCCGCTCCAAGTGCTTAAATTCCCAGCGTTACTCAGCAAAAACTCCTCCCCTCTTTCGCTGTTAGCCTGCCCAGAATCCATGTGACATCACTATCTTCAGTGTGTGCTTGCGAACACCAGTACTAGCCTGCACATGCACCGTACGATACCCACTGTGGGTAGCAGCATCGTTCAGCCTACTGTGTATGCATTGCTTACTGGCCTCTCTATCACACAAGCAGTCAGCACATTATCAGCAAGTTGTGCAGCTCATTAGGTTGAACGATGCCGCTTGACCCCAGTGGGTATCGTATGGCACATGCGCAGGCCGGCACTAGTGTTCACAGGCGCGCACCTTGATCTCCAGGCAATGATTGTGGGCCCAGCTGGGTTTAAATAGCAAGTTTCCATGATATACAACTCGGTAATGAAAATGCATTATCTTGCAAAGCAAGAGAGCATGAAACATAAAAGTGAACACAGCTCTGCTAAGGCAGCAGGATGTGGTCACACAAGAAAAAGTTAAGGTGCCCATACTTCTTGAATAGCTTTTAAATTCAACTAGTGCCTCTACATAACTTCGGCGGATCCACTGCCAGCTATAGGGGTTATTAAGATCAGCATCTAAAACCCTGGTCTTAATAAATGTGCCCCTATATTCATAGGTAGTAGGTTCATTTTTGTGAAAGAAATTAATTCCACCATCTTGTCTGATATATACTCCATTTTGATGTTAATATGTTTCTTGTGTGTGACGGAATATAGTGTGCTGTAGCTGTTACATATCCACATGCAAAGAATGTGTATTTCTTGGCCAAGACGAGCATGAATGGCCTTGAGTGTTATCAACATATTGACAGGAGTTTACCCAGCCAAGATACCGTGAATGGCTATGCTCGGAGATTTGCCATGCTCTGACTGGTCAAGCCCTAACTGGTCGACCCATCAGTGAGATTGGAAGCCAAGCCAATCAAGTTCCTGGCTCAGCGTCCAATCCGTGAGATAAGTGGAGGATTTAATGGGATTCTCCAGGAATGATTTTAAATGGCCGCCAGCAACCTGTCCTAGAATGTGAGCAGGACTGGTTGTCACCACTTGCAGAGCTGCCTATGGGGTTAGGGGGCGGGGCCTCAATACATACTCTGTGGAACTTGCATGCACTATATTGTCACAAACTCACCTGTCCAGGCCGGGAGAGACGCACTGCTAAGCCATGCCCTCTGGTGATGTGACAGCAACCTTATCAACAGTATGCAATGTTTCTCCTCAGACTCAGGCTTGTGCTGGAGGAGATTAGCAGTGGGCTGATTGCTTAGCTGCTCTACTTCTATGTGATAGTGTTTCTGACTAAGGTCATGACTTGGGGCTCCATACTAGTGATGAGCGGCAGGGGCAATATTCGAATTCCCGATATTTCGCGAATATTTGGTAGAATATTCATCATATATTCGCGAATTCACTATTATTTTTTTGATTGCAAAAATCGGCAATGTAATATGCGCGTAATGCGTGCGCAATACAGGCGTGGGTTACTATAACTACATTTTTCAAGCTGCTAGAAGTTTCCTGAGACTGTAAAAAATGGTTGGCATGGCAGAACATTACAATAGCTTTATATTCAGATAGAGTGCTCCGATATATTCGTGATTGTGCAAATTGGCACTAATGATGTGCATATTTTTGCGCAATACGTGCAACTTCAGATTTTAGCAGGTCTGACTACATATTAGTGATTGGTGCACTAAGTATTGTTGTGTACTTGTGACATCACAGCACTATATCTGTATGTATGTAGCATACATAGTGATGTCGCGAACATAAAATTTTCCGTTTGCGAACGGCGAACGCAAACTTCCGCAAATGTTCGCGAACGGGCGAACCGGGCGAACCGCCATAGACTTCAATTGGCAGGCGAATTTTAAAACCCACAGGGACTCTTTCTGGCCACAATAGTGATGGGAAAGTTGTTTCAAGGGGTCTAACACCTGGACTGTGGCATGCCGGAGGGGGATCTATGGCAAAACTCCCATGGAAAATTACGTAGTGGACGCAGAGTCGGGTTTTAATCCATAAAGGGCATAAATCAACTAACATTCCTAAATTGTTTTGAATAACATGCTTTAAAACATCCAGTGTGTGTATACAATCAGGTATGATGTTGTATCGATCAGGTAGTGTAAGGGTTACGCCCGCTTCACAGACATTGACAGACCAAACTCCCCTTTTAATGCACCGCAAACAACCGCAAACAGTTTATTTGCACAACCGCAAACTCCCCATTTGCACAAGGTTGGATACCAAGCTAGCCACGTCCCGGTGATGTCATTGAAGGTTTCTTCCTCCACCCAGCCACGTACAACACCAAGGGTCCCCGAAAGGTGAATTGAATAGATTTTTCGAACCGGGAGATGGTTAAAAAAACGCTGGCTTCCTCCCCTTTGTTTTTATCCACGGTCACTGTGTCTGCGCCGTGCAATTTACTGTCACACCCGATATGAGTGGTATTTTCTGTAGTACTATTCTCATCAGTTTAATCCCTCTAACGTCCCCAATCTGGGGGCCATTTATTGAATAGATTTTTCGAACGGGGAGATGGTTAAAAAAACGCTGGCTCCCTCCACTCTGTTTTAAACCACGGTGACTGCGTCTGCGCCGTGCAATTTACTGTCACACCCGATATGAGTGGTATTTTCTGTAGTACTATTCTCATCAGTTTAATCCCTCTAACGTCCCTGACTCCCCAATCTGGGGGCCATTTATTGAATTGATTTTTCGAACAGGGAGATGGTTAAAAAAACGCTGGCTCCCTCCACTCTGTTTTAATCCACGGTGACTGCGTCTGCGCCGTGCAATTTACTGTCACACCCGATATGAGTGGTATTTTCTGTAGTACTATTCTCATCAGTTTAATCCCTCTAACGTTCCCAATCTGGGGGCCATTTATTGGATTGATTTTTCGAACGGGGAGATGGTTAAAAAAACGCTGGCTCCCTCCACTCTGTTTTAATCCACGGTCACTGTGTCTGCGCCGTGCAATTTACTGTCACACCCGATATGAGTGGTATTTTCTGTAGTACTATTCTCATCAGTTTAATCCCTCTAACGTCCCCAATCTGGGGGCCATTTATTGAATTGATTTTTCGAACGGGGAGATGGTTAAAAAAACACTGGCTCCCTCCACTCTGTTTTAATCCACGGTGACTGCGTCTGCGCCGTGCAATTTACTGTCACACCCGATATGAGTGGTATTTTCTGTAGTACTATTCTCATCAGTTTAATCCCTGTTACGTCCCATATCAGGGATTGCCTTTTGTGAAAAAATTTTAGGCCGGGTACCTTCGACTGCCTTCACAGTGACAGACCAAACTCTCATACACTAAACTGAATTGATTTCAGGAACCGGGAGATGGAAAAAGCAGCTTGGTCGGTCCTCTTACTCCCAAATTGGGGCACTGCGCGTGCACAGAGCAATGTGCTGTGACACTCTATATGAGTGGTGTCTTAACTAGTACTATTCCTATCAGTTTAATCCCTGTTACGGACCCTATCCGGTCGAATTGATTAACCATTGTCGAATTAGCGAACCATTACGACATCATGAAATAATTTAGTTCTGAGCTCTGTACTTGCTTTGTATTGGAATTGATGGGGATATTTTTAATTGCCTGCATCATTTCTAATAAACTATTAAGAGACTTTATTATGATTTTTATTTTATGTATTAAAAACCCATACAACATATAAAAAAAATGGTAAATTTATGTTTTTTCTATTAAATATTATCCAGCCGTCCGATCGCTTTTGGTCTGACCATAATGAAGCAACGGCCTTATCATCTGGGGTGTGGCAACATTGCCAACACACTCATAGAGGTGATGATTGCTTCATTGTGATACGCAAGCCCCTTCACCACAACAAGGTAACGATCACGAAGGGGAATTGACACTTCTATGCGCCTTTTTTTTTTGGTTTGTTTTTGCAGCCACAGTGCTGCACCATAGGACAGAAAAATTAGGCATGTACACATGCCTGAAAAATAATGGCATTGTTGCAGCCGCTATTGTAGCAGCGGCCGGAAAAATTGATGTTTTCCAGGCAGAAAAGTGACTAAAACATTGCGGCTTGAACCCTAGTTGGTGGTGAAGAATTCACGAAAGTCATCCGGTATGCAAACATTAAATACAGCAGCGTGGGGACCATTTTGAGGCCAAGGCATGTAATCAGGCCTTTTGTTAGTCAAACATATCCCCCACTGTCAGTCCCTTCGGATCCATGCCTCATTCATCTTTATGAAGGTGAGGTAATCAACACTTTTTTGACCGAGGCGACTTCTCTTGTCAGTGGCAATGCCTCCTGCTGCACTGAAGGTCCTTTCTGACAGGACACTTGAAGCAGGGCAGGCCAGAAGTTCTTTCGCAAACTGGGATAGCTCAGGCCACAGGTCAAGCCTGCACACCCAGTAGTGAAGGCGTTCATTGCTCCTCAGAGTGTCGATATCTGCTGTTAAGGCGAGGTAGTCTGCTACCTGTCGGTCGAGTCGTTCTCTAAAGCTGGATCCCGAAGGGCTGTGGGGATGAGTAGGACTGAAAAAGCTCCGCATGTCCTCCATCAACAACACATCTGTAAATCGTCCAGTCCTTGCCGCCGTGGTAGGAGGAGGATTACACTCACCTCTTCCCCTGTTAGATTCCCGTTGTGCTATGACATCCCCCTTATAAGCTGTGTAAAGCATATTTTTTAGTTTGGTTTTGAACTGCTGCATCCTTTCAAGACTTTCGGTAATTTGGCAACATTTCTGCCACTTTCTGCTTATACCGGGGGTCTAGTAGCGTGGCCACCCAGTACAGGTCATTCTCCTTCATCCTTTTTATACGTGGGTCCCTCAACAGACATGACAGCATGAAAGACCCCACTTGAACAAGGTTGGATGCAGAGCTACTCATTTCCCGTTCCTCGTCCTCACTGATGTCATTGACGGTCTGTTCTTCCCCCCAGCCACGTACAACACCATGGGTCCCAGATAGGTGACAACAACGAGCACCCTGGGGTGCCTGCTGTGGTTGGTCTTCCTCCTCCTCAAAGCCGCCACATTGCTCCTCTGACTCCTCTTCCTCATACTCCTCTTCCAGCGTTGCCGCAGGTCCGGCAAGCGATGATGACAAGGCTGTTTCTGGTGGTGTTGGTGACCACAACTCTTCCTCTTCCTCTTCACGCTCATCTACAGCCTGATCCAGCACTCTTCGCAGGGCACGCTCCAGGAAGAAAACAAATGGGATGAGGTCGCTGATGGTGCCTTCGGTGCGACTGACTAGGTTTGTCACCTCCTCAAAAGGACGCATGAGCCTACAGGCATTGCGCATGAGTGTCCAGTAACGTGGCAAAAAAATTCCCAGCTCCGCAGAGGCTGTCCTAGCACCCCGGTCATACAAATACTCGTTGACGGCTTTTTCTTGTTGGAGCAGGCGGTCGAACATTAGGAGTGTTGAATTCCAACGTGTCGGGCTGTCGCATATCAAGCGCCTCACTGGCATGCTGTTTCGCCGCTGAATATCGGAAAATTGCACCATGGCCGTGTAGGAACACCTGAAATGGCCACACACCTTCCTGGCCTGCTTGAGGACGTCCTGTAAGCCTGGGTACTTAGACACAAAACGTTGTACAATGAGATTCAACTCATGTGCCATGCACGGCACATGTGACAACTTGCCCAAATTCAATGCCGACAACAAATTTGTTCCATTGTCACACACCACTTTGCCAATCTCAAGTTGGTGCGGGGTCAGCCACTGATCCACCTGTGCGTTCAGGGCGGACAGGAGTGCTGGTCCTGTGTGGCTCTCTGCTTTCAGGCAAGTCAACCCCAAGACAGCGTGACACTGTCGTATCCGGGATGTGGAATAACCCCTGGGGAGCTGAGGGGATTCAGTTGATGTTCAGCCAGACGCCGCAGCAGAAGAGGACTCAGCCTAGGAGGATATCGAAGAGGATGGAGTAGGAGTAGAGGAGGTGGCAGTAGGTCTGCCTGCAAGTCGTGGTGGTGTCACCAACTCCGCTGCGGAGCCACGCATTCCATGCTTGTCAGCCGTCAGCATGTTGACCCAATGCGCAGTGTACGTGATATACCTGCCCTGACCGTGCTTTGCAGACCAGGTATCAGTGGTCAGATGGACCCTTGCCCCAACACTGTATGCCAGAGATGCCATGACTTCCTTTTCAATGACATGGTAGAGGTTTGGGATTGCCTTTTTTGAAAAAAAAATTTGTCCGGGTATCTTCCACTGTGGTGTCCAAATAGCGCCAAATTTTTTGAAGGCCTCAGACTCCACCAGCTGGTATGGTAAAAGCTGGCGGGCTTAGAGTTCCGTCAAGCCAGCTGTCAGTCGCGGGGCAAGGGGGTGATTCTGTGACATTGGCTTTTTACGCTCAAACATGTCCTTGACAGACACCTGACTGTGGGCAGATGAGCAGGAACTGCTGAAGGTGAGAGATGGAGTGGCGGTTGGTTGAGAGGGGGCAGGGAGGACAGCAGTGGTTGACGTGGCTGAAGATGCTGGACCAGGAGCAGCATGGTGGCTTTGAGTTTGTGTGCTGCTTGTACTCATGTGTTGATCCCATAGGCGTTTGTGATGTGAGATCATGTGCCTTCGCAAAGCAGTTGTACCAAGGTGGGTGTTGGACTTCCCACGACTCAGTTTTTTTTGGCACAGGTTGCAAATGGCATTGCTGTTATCAGAGGCAGACACACAAAAAAAAGGCCACACTGCTGAGCTTTGCAATGACGGCATTCTGGTGGTGGCAACAGCATGCGTTGACTGGCGTGCTGTCTGGCTGACCCCAGGTGCCGATACATGCTGTCTGACTGTGCCACTAACTCCTTGCGACGACCTCCCCCTGCTTCCAACTCGTCTCCTCATTCTCTCTGTCTCCCCTTCTAAACTTTTCCCCTCTTCTTCTCTTCGAACAGGCACCCACGTGGCATCCGTGGACACATCGTCATCATCAACCGCTTCACTTGTATCTGACACCTCAGCAAAGGAAGTAATGCCAACGCTACTCAATCACAGTACAATGCGTGACTTATACAAATTGTTTACCAAATAACCAAAAAGGGACACGCAATACAATTACATAAACTTTATTAGTTGATAAAAAGACCAACAACATACAAATATCAATATTAAAAAATATATATATATTTATATGGCAGCAATACAAATGGTAGCCAAGACATGTGGCTCCCCTCCCACGCATAGAAAACACCGATTATTCTCCTATATACGGTAAAAACCTTTTAACAGTGCTGACATAAACAGACACATCCCCAGTACACAAGAATTGTATAACAGAACAGTGCTCCACTTAAGCTGATCTGGTGGGTAAAACCGCACATAAACTGCAGCAAGAGGACACGTATGTTCAATAATTATATATACCTGAGGGACACTTGGAGAGGAGGACACGGGTTTCCTATGCAGAGAGGAGAGCCCACCCCGACGTACGTTTCGCTCCGCTTTCTCAAGGGGCGATCAAGTGAAGCGGCTGTGGTGGCTGTGGTGGTAGTGGTGGTGGTGGCGCGGGCGGGTGCGTGGTAACTTGAGAGCAGGTGACCGAAGCTGAGCTGGAGGAGGATGGTGCGTCAAGCTTCTTAGCGGAAGCTGTTGAAGATTGGGTGTCCTGTCTAAGCCAGTCAACTATGTCCTCAGAATTTTTCGGTTCAGGGTACGTGGCCTCTGAACACTAGGCATTATTCCAGGGACAGTGGAAATCACAGCACCACGACCACGATGGCCCCTGCGGGGTGCCCTGCCTCTGCCTGTCATTTTTTTTTACATAAGTGGTACTACGCGTGCTAAGTACTGTGCCACCCGGTATCAGTGGTGGGCACTGGCAGTGGGCACACTACAGTCTGTGGAAGTGGGCCTGACACACACTGGCAGCAGGCAAGCAACTGAAATTAGACTAATGTGTAAAAATTAAATGCCTTATTTATCAGCAAGCTACTGTGCCACCCGGTATCAGTGGTTGGCACTGGCAGTGGGCACACTACAGTCAGTGGAAGTGGGCCTGACACACACTGGCAGCAGGCAAGCAACTGAATTTAGACTACTGTCTAAAAATTAAATGCCTTATTTATCGGCAAGCTACTGTGCCACCCGGTATCAGTGGTTGGCACTGGCAGTGGGCACACTACAGTCTGTGGAAGTGGGCCTGACACACACTGGCAGCAGGCAAGCAACTGAAATTAGACTAATGTGTAAAAATTAAATGCCTTATTTATCGGCGAAGCTACTGTGCCACCAGGTATCAGTGGTTGGCACTGGCAGTGGGCACACTACAGTCAGTGGAAGTGGGCCTGACACACACTGGCAGCAGGCAAGCAACTGAATTTAGACTACTGTCTAAAAATTAAATGCCTTATTTATCGGCAAGCTACTGTGCCACCCGGTATCAGTGGTTGGCACTGGCAGTGGGCACACTACAGTCTGTGGAAGTGGGCCTGACACACACTGGCAGCAGGCAAGCAACTGAAATTACACTAAAGTGTAAAAATGAAATGCCTTTTTTGATGCAAAGTCCTGTGCCACACGGGATGACAGGGGTGGGCACTGGCAGTGGGCACACTACAGTCAGTGGAAGTCGGCCTGACACACACTGGCAGCAGGCAAGCAACTGAATTTAGACTGCTGTCTAAAAATTAAATGCCTTATTTATCGGCAAGCTACTGTGCCACCCGGTATCAGTGGTTGGCACTGGCAGTGGGCACACTACAGTCAGTGGAAGTCGGCCTGACACACACTGGCAGCAGGCAAGCAACTGAAATTACACTAAAGTGTAAAAATTAAATGCCTTTTTTTGATGCAAAGTCCTGTGCCACATGGGATGAGTGGTGGGCACTGGCAGTGGGCACACTACAGTCAGCGGAAGTCAGCCTGACACACACTGGCAGGCAACTAACCTCAGATTAAAGTGTAAAAATTAAATGCCTTTTTTTGATGCAAAGTCCTGTGCCACATGGGACGACAGGGGTGGGCACTGGCAGTGGGCACACTACAGTCTGTGGGCCTGCAGCTCCTCACACACAGGCAGGCCAGGCAACTGCAATATGTATATGGAGAAAAAAAAAAGCAGACTTATGTTGCAGCCCTAAAAAGGGCTTTTTGGGGTGCTGTCAGAACGCTGTCCTTACAGCAGAGATCAGATGAGTCTTTCAGAACTGGAGTGGACACTAAATTCACTAGCCTAGCTATGGATTTCCCTATTAAATCAGCAGCAACTACACTCTCCCTCCTCTCACTAAGACTGCAAATTCCGAATGAATCTAAAATGGATGCTGTTCAGGAGATGGGAGGGTCTGGGAGGGAGGGTATGCTGCTGATTGGCTGGAATGTGTCTGCTGACTGTGAGGTACAGGGTCAAAGATTGCTCAATGATGAAGTATAGGGGGCGGACCGAACATCGCATGTGTTCGCCCGCTGCGGCGAACAAGCTATGTTCGCCGGGAACTGTTCGCCGGCGGATAGTTCGGGCTATCTCTAAGCATACATAAATACATACATACATACATACAGCACTATGTATGTAGCATGTATGTGTGGACAGCAGAACCACATCAAACTACCTAACACCCTGCACAGCTACACTATATCACAATCTAACCTACACTGTCTCCCACTAACTATCTGTATTATATATTTAAGCTAACTAACTAGCTATCTAATGTAATGGGACACAGGAAATCAGAGAGCACAGCAATTCTTATATACTAAAGGAGTAGGCAACTTTCCTATTGGTTGCTAGGGATGTTGCTAAGCTTAGACAAAGACATTGCATCCTTCTCATTGGCCCACATGCAAAAAGAGAGGTTACTGATGAAAAAAAAATTAGAATATTCAAAAATTCAAAAATATATATCAGTCTATCATAAATATTCACAAATTCTTGAAGTTGCTATATTCGCGATTAAAATTTGCGATTCGAATATTCGCGCCCAACAGTTCTCCATATCAGGTTCTGATCCTGGAACTTGGTGCTGGCCATACGCCAGTGCCAGTGATAGTCTTTGACACACTGGCTGTGTTCATAGGCGTGCGCACAGGGTGTGCCGGGTGTGCCTGGGCACACCTTAATCAAGCCAACTCTAGGTTCTGTCACCTCCGTGCTGCACTGCCATCTGCTGTGTCGTTTGTAATTATGTATGTTACGGTATAACCCGGTATAGTGAGGGTTAATACCGTTCGGGCGATTCCCCTGGAGAAGAGCACAGCAACCCACAACTGCTGGAATCCACCGAACTGGAACCATACGAAGTCCTCCTCTCCTGGAACAGGCAAGAGAACGTTCTGACGTAGCAATTCCCCCCAAGTACGAGACGAGGCTCCGTATTGATGGTAAAACAGGAATTCTCACTCTATTGAGGGCTACCTGCCCGGTATTTATGCAGGTCTCCCACCTGGTGGACACTCCCCTAGGGGACCAGAAGGAAGACTGCGACACGGGATACAGCAGCCAATCACACACAATGGGACAATACAGACACCCCCAGCATATCCCTCCCCTCTGCCTGTGATACAATCACCCTACACAGGTTAATGTAATCATCACAGGCAGGAGAATACACAATGTCTTCTGTCCTGGAGACAATTGAGGAGTCATTCAATTATCTCTCAGGACAAAGGGAAATCTCCAATACACACGTGGGGACAATAGGACAGACATCACTATTCAATATACAATGTCCCACCCTTTACAGTACACACAGACATTTAACATATCCCCAGATGGCTTGGATCTGAGCGCTCAATATATCCAAGGATAGAGGCAGACTCCATTGAGCAGAGCACATGGTTTGCAAAAGGACATAGAATTACACAATGTTACAATTACTACATAAAACATATACATGCAACATATCCCCAGATAGCTTAGGTCTGAGCACACATTATTGAATGGCGCTCAGACCACACACATCCAGTTCAATTGCCATGGAGCTAAAGTCTTTCCCATAGTCTTTCATTATACGAATGGGCTCCATAGCAGAGCTATCTGGGGCATCACAGCTCAAACAGGACAAGCATACATGGGGCCATAGTCGCAGGGCAGGAGGCGAGCAATCTGTCCCCTCCAAAACCCAGTGGCGCGGTTGGTTTCGCCACAATGTATTTTTCGCCCCATAAGATGCATTTTTCCCCCAAAAAGTGTGTCTTATGGGCGTATACTAATCAAGCGCTTCCATTATGGAAGTGCTGATTAGTACCGGTGGGCCAGAAAGTGCTGAAAGCATTATACTCACCTCTTCCTGGTCCTCGGCGCTCCACTGTGAAGGAATTTGGGCCCCTTTGCGCATCTTGGCTGCAAAAAAGTGGACACGTGTGGTATCACCGTACTCAGGAGAAGTAGGGCAATGTGTTTTGGGGTATATTTTTATATCTACCCATACTGTGTGTGAGAAATATCGCTGTAAACAACAACTTTTTAAAAAAATTTATGCAAAGTTGTCAATTTACAGAGATATTTCTCTCACCCAACATGGGTATATGTAAAAATACACCCCAAAACACATTGCCCTACTTCTCCTGAGTACGGCGATACCACATGAGTGGCACTTTTTTGCAGCCTGGGTGCGTAAAGGGGCTGAAAGTCCAAAGAGTACCTTTAGGCTTTACAGGGCTGTTAACAATTTAGCCCCGCCCAAAATGCCAGAACAGCAAACACACCCCACAAATGACCCCATTTCGGAAAGGAGACACCCCAAGGTATTGACTGAGGGGCATAGTGAGTCCGGGGGAGATTTTTTTATTTTTTTTTTGCCAGAAGTTAAGAGAAATGGAAACTTTATTATTATTATTTTTTCCTCAGAAAGTGTAATTTTCTGCTAACTTGTGAAAAAAAATAAATGATACATGAACTCACCATGCCCCTCTGCGAATACTTTGGGGTGTCTTCTTTCTAAAATGTTGTCATTTCATTTGGGGGGAAATTATACTATCCTGGCATTCTAGCACCTGAAGAAACATGACAGGTGCTCAGAAAGTCAGAGCTGCTTCAAAATGCGGAAATTCACTTTTTTACACCATAGTTTGTAAACGCTATAACTTTTACCCAAACCAATAAATATACACTTATTGCATTTTTTTAATCAAAGACATGTAGAACAATAAATTTAGAGAAAAATTTATATAGAAATGTAGTTTTTAAAAAAATTACAACAGAAAGTGAAAAATGTCATTTTTTGACAAAAATTTCGGTCATTTTGGATTAATATCAAAAAAAGTAAAAATGCCAGCAGGAATGAAATAGCACCAAATGAAAGCTCTATTAGTGAGAAGAAAAGGAGGTAAAATTCATTTGGGTGGTAAGTTGTATGGCCGAGCAATAAATGGTGAAAGTAGTGTAGTGCAGAATTGTAAAAAGTGGCCTGGTCATTAAGGGTGTTTAAGCTAGGGGGGGCTGAAGTGGTTAATAGTGTCCAGCAAAGAATATATTTTTTTCTGGGGTGAAATGCAGTTGCAAAAATAGAAATAACGTAAATCTGGTGTTCCAGCTGTGGCTTGACAAGTTTAATAGTGTCCGTCAAAGGATATATTATTTTCTGCGGTGAAATTCAATTGCCAAAATAGCAATACCCAAAATCTGGTGTTTCAGCTGTTGCAGGTCAAGTGTAAATCTGTCCGTTAAAGGGTATATTACATTCAGCGTGCATCTCCAAGTGTATTTCTTTCCGTTAAAGGGAATATTACAGTAAGTGTTAAAATACAGCATAATCCTCTACATTTGCACACACTGTTTTGCATCTCTAAGTGTATTTCTTTCCGTTAAAGGGTATATTACACAAAGTGTTAAAATACAAGTGCTGAAAGCATAATCCTATATATTTTTTCACACGGTACTGTGCATCTCAAAGTGTAAATCTGTCCGTAAAAGGATACCTTTCATCCAGGGCCTAAATACTAGGCCTACAATTGATATTCCCCTAAATCTGTGGTTACTGCTGTGCCTTGATTTGTGTAATACGGTACATAAATAGATAGCCAGATAGTGTTAGTGTGCCTGTAAAAAAAAGGCCTGAATTTGAATTCAATACATTGGGCCAAATAATTTTTTTCTTATTGTGGTGAACGGTAACAATGAGTAAAACATCTAGTAAGGGACGTGGACATGGTCGTGGTGTTGTTAGTGGACCCTCTGGTGCTGGGAGAGGACGTGGCCGTTCTGACACAGCCACATGTCCTAGTGAGCCAACTACCTCAGGTTCCAGTACCCGCCAGAATTTACAGCGATATTTGGTGGGGCCCAATGCCGTTCTAAGGATGGTAAGGCCTGAGCAAGTACAGGCGCTAGTCAATTGGGTGGCCGACAGTGGATCCAGCACGTTCACAACATTATCTCCCACCCAGTCTTCTGCAGAGAGCGCACAGGTGGCGCTTGAAAACCAAGCCCATCAGTCTGTCACATCACCCCCATGCATATCAGGGAAACTGTCTGAGCCTCAAGTTATGCAGCAGTCTCTTATGCTGTTTGAAGACTCTGCTGGCAGGGTTTCCCAAGGGAATCCACCTAGCCCTTCCACAGTGGTGGAAGACATAGAATGCACTGATGCACAACACCATCATGTTTCCTGATGATGAGGACATGGGAATACCACCTCATCGGAGTCCGCGCGTCTCTGATGATGACGAAACACAGGTGCCAACTGCTGTGTCTTTTTGCAGTGTGCAGACCGAACAGGAGCTCAGGGAGGAAGACTGTGTGGAAGACGATGCAGGGGACGATGAGGTCTTAGACCCCACATGGAATGAAGGTCGTGCCACTGACTTTCATAGTTCAGAGGAAGAGGCAGTTGTGAGACCGAGCCAACAGAGTAGCAAAAGAGGGAGCAGGGGGCAAAAGCAGACCAGCCGCCGCCAAGAGAGTTCGCCTGCTACTGGCCACCGCCACCAGGGACCAAGCACCCTAAAGGCAGCTTCAAGGAGTTCCCTGGCATGGCACTTCTTTAAACAATGTGCTGACAACAAGACCCGAGTGGTTTGCACACTGTGCCATCATAGCCTGAAGCGAGGCATTAACGTACTGAACCTTAGCACAACCTGCATGACCAGGCATCTACATGCAAAGGAGTTTAAGGCGTAAACACCTTAAAAGCAAGAAACTTACTCAGGCTCCCCCTGATCCCTCTTCCTCCGCCTCGAGAGGAATGTTGGCACCTGCCGCCCACCAAACAGAGGATGTGCCACCAACACCACCACCTCCGTCCCCAAGCATCTCCACCATTTCACACTGCAGCGTTCAGCTCTCCATCTCACAAACCTTGGAGAGAAAGCGTAAATTCCCACATACCCACCCTCGAGCCCTGGGCCTGAATGCCAGCATTTCTAAACTACTCGCCTTTGAAATGCTGTCATTCAGGCTGGTGGACACAGACAGCCTCAAACAGCTGATGGCGATGGCTGTCCCACAGTATCTTGTTCCCAGCCGCCACTACTTCTCCAAGAGAGCCATGCCCTCCCTGCACAACCAAGTATCCAATAAAATCAAGTGTGCACTGCACAACGCCATCTGTGGCAAGGTCCACCTAACCACAGATACGTGGACCAGTAAGCACGGCCAGGGACGCTATATCTCCCAAACTGCACACTGGGTAAATGTAGTGGTGGCTGGGCCCCAGGCGGAGAGTTCTTTGGCGCACGTCCTTCCGCCGCCAAGGATCGCAGGGCATCATTCTTTGCCTCCTGTAGCCTCCTCCTCCTACTCAGCTTCCTCCTCCTCTTCTTCCACCTACTCATCCAGTCAGCCACACACCTTCACCACCAACTTCAGCACAGCCCGGGTAAATGTCAGCAGGCCGTTCTGAAACTCATATGTTTGGGGGACAGGCCCCATACCACGCAGGAGTTGTGGCGGGGTATTGAACAACAGACCGACGAGTGGTTGCTGCCGGTGGGCCTCAAGCCCGGCCTGTTGGTGTGCGATAATGGGCGAAATCTCGTTGCAGCTCTGGGACTAGCCGGTTTGACGCACATCCCTTGCCTGGCGCATGTGCTGAATTTGTTGGTGCAGAAGTTCATTCACAACTACCCCGACATGTCAGAGCTACAGCATAAAGTGCGGGCCGTCTGTGCGCGCTTCCGGCGTTCACATCCTGCTGCTGCTCGCCTGTCTGCGCTACAGCGTAACTTCGGCCTTCCCGCTCACGCCTCATATGCGACGTGCCCACCAGGTGTAACTCAACCTTGCACATGCTGGAGAGACTGTGCGAGCAGCAGCAGGCCATAGTGGATTTCAGCTGCAGCAAGCACGGGTCAGTCGCACTGTGGAACAGAACCACTTCACCACCAATGACTGGGCCTCCATGCGAGACCTGTGTGCCCTGTTGCGCTGTTTCGAGTATTCCACCAACATGGCCAGTGGCGATGATGCCGTTATCAGCATTACAATATCACTTCTATGCAAAAAAGTTTAATACACAAAAAACAATATAATTAAAATATACCATGAGAAAAGGCGGCAACCTCAGATGGTGAAAATGGCTAGTGGCTCACTAGCTCACCAGGAGGGGCATATAAAAAGGAGCAGACCCAGACAAAATGTTATTACAGCAATTGCAGCCAATAATGCCTATTATATACATGACCAAACACCATGGTCTATTACAAAAAGAAAAGCAAGCACACAAGCTGATAACAATACCTGGGAAACACAGCACGCTATAGTAGACCCTCCCGGTTGCAGGAGCTCACCCCAACGTACGTTTCGCACCTGCTTTATCAAGGGGCGTATCTATGCAGATCCCACCACTTCCATATATACCCAAATAATAAGGCTAAATAATGCGCAACAGATGTACAGAGGGAGGGGAGAGGAAGAAAAGGGAGGAAGAGGCGAGGAGGAACTACGTAACAGTATTCAAACCTACCAATGTGTGGACTCGCAATTGCGCGCGGCAGGTGACATCACACACCATCACAGGAGCGCGACACCAAAAAATCAGGAAGCGTGTAAAAATACATACGTCACTGAAAGTCGACAGAACACGTGATACCAAAAGGGCTAAGACGCGCAATCACGCGATATTTGCCAGGTTCGCGTTACGCCACTGCAGTGCGAGACTACGCTGCCACACAGAGCAGGACAGAGTAGGATGAGTGAGCGTGATCATGTGGCCCTGTGCTGCAACACTGCAACAAAAACCTGCGCGCCACCATCAAACACATTGGACTGAGGAGGCGCCGCCACATGATACACCTATAATGTCCTAATATATGTCACCGCTTATAATTACAGCATAAACACACCTCCAACTATAAGTATGAAAACACGGACCCACATAAATTGTCTCCATACATGATTTACCAAATAAATAAAGTGTTAAAAGAATTTAAGTATAAAAAGTGCTTAAATATAACCATCTCATTTAAATTACAAACATACATAATAAATACAAAATATAAAAATTATATATATATATCTATCATTCATAGTGTAACAAATGTACAAAGTGGAATACATATAATAAAAAATACAAATAGTTCATAAAGTATGAAATGTAATATAAAACAATATAATATATAAAACACTCATGTGCAATAATACAGTGCAAAAATAAAGTGCTCAAGTGCAAGTGCAAAAGTGAAACATGCAGTGAGGTGACCAAATCATTGAAAATATAATATATAATAGGGAAAATCACATATGTAATATAAAGGTGAACAATTATTTTTACATCAATGTATATAAAAACATTAGGAGAAAATATAATGTCTGGAGTATTCATATTATTGCCCTCATAAGCCATAAAATATGAACACAATACCAAAAGGGGTCCTCTATCTCATATCTTAGGCATATACACCTCCATCCTACAACAAGGGTTTTATACTCTCAGTCCATCCTTATAGTGATACTCGTCCAACCCACACCATTTAAAATGCGCATCAAATGAAAAAGAGCCTAAAATAAGAAAAAATAGAAATAGTGAGAATCATAAATAACTTATGTTGAAAACCTGTTAAAAATGAATGAAAAATTAAATCATGATAAAAACAACAGTTAAAACCAACATACTAGTACGGTATAGAACTCCGAACCACAGGGGTACAAGGTAAGTATACAACTCGAAGGTACAAGGCAAGTACATAAATATAGGGATATAGACCCATCATCATGTGATATATATTATATGAAGGGAGCGTAACTAATCCCTTCATTTAGACCAAATGGGGAGACCGTATTCAGGATGAAAATCCACTTTACCTCCCGCTGGGCCAAAAGCTTCTTCCAATTTCCTCCCCTAGGTGAAATGATAACCCTGTCTATTCCACGGACCCTTAATAACGATCCATCTGAATTGTGTTTTTCTTTGAAATGCTTTGGTAGGGTCTTCAATACTGTTATATCATTTTCCTCCTTTGCTGCATTGATGGCAAGTATATGCTCTCTTACCCTTCTTCGCAGAGGGCGTGAGGTCATGCCCACATAGATTAGGTCACACGGGCAAATTGCCCAATATATGACCCCTATGGTAGCACAATTGATTGAATGTGTAATCCTGAAAGATTTATCCTGGGAGGAATTGTGGAAGTGGGACGCTCTTTCCATATTTTCACAGGCAACGCAGTTGCCACATTCTTACTCCCCATGGGGGTCCCTTTGTTCCAAAAATGCTTATTGTCCTTTCCGGCATAGAAGCTGCGGACCAGCTGGTCACGCAGGTTCTTTGCCCTACGGTAAGTGGTCGAGGGACGTGATGGTAGCACATCTCTCAATTGGGGATCATGCATTAGCACCTCCCAATATTTTGTCAAAGCCGCGTTAATCTCCCTCCATTTGTTGTTATAACCAGTGACAAACCTGATGGTCTGTTTGTCTTCCTTTCTCACCTTTATGTAGAAGATCCCTTCTAGTGGTTGATCTGCTCTTATAGGCACGCTCAATACAACGCTGTTCATAACCCCTCTCCTCAAATCTTCTCTAAGGTCCTCTGCCTGAATTGAATTGCAGGCAGAGGACCTTAGGAGAAGATTTGAGGAGAGGGGTTATGGACAACGTTGTATTGAGCGTGCCTATAAAAGAGCAAGATCAACCACTAGAAGGGATCTTCTACATAAAAAGGTGAGAAAGGAAGACAAACAGACCATCAGGTTTGTCACTGGTTATAACAACAAATGGAGGGAGATTAACGCGGCTTTGACAAAATATTGGGAGGTGCTAATGCATGATCCCCAATTGAGAGATGTGCTACCATCACGTCCCTCGACCACTTATCGTAGGGCAAAGAACCTGCGTGACCAGCTGGTCCGCAGCTTCTATGCCGGAAAGGACAATAAGCATTTTTTGGAACAAAGGGACCCCCATGGGGAGTAAAGAATGTGGCAACTGCGTTGCCTGTGAAAATATGGAAAGAGCGTCCCACTTCCACAATTCCTCCCAGGATAAATCTTTCAGGATTACACATTCAATCAATTGTGCTACCATAGGGGTCATATATTGGGCAATTTGCCCGTGTGACCTAATCTATGTGGGCATGACCTCACGCCCTCTGCGAAGAAGGGTAAGAGAGCATATACTTGCCATCAATGCAGCAAAGGAGGAAAATGATATAACAGTATTGAAGACCCTACCAAAGCATTTCAAAGAAAAACACAATTCAGATGGATCGTTATTAAGGGTCCGTGGAATAGACAGGGTTATCATTTCACCTAGGGAGGAAATTGGAAGAAGCTTTTGGCCCAGCGGGAGGTAAAGTGGATTTTCATCCTGAATACGGTCTCCCCATTTGGTCTAAATGAAGGGATTAGTTACGCTCCCTTCATATAATATATATCACATGATGATGGGTCTATATCCCTATATTTATGTACTTGCCTTGTACCTTCGAGTTGTATACTTACCTTGTACCCCTGTGGTTCGGAGTTCTATACCGTACTAGTATGTTGGTTTTAACTGTTGTTTTTATCATGATTTAATTTTTCATTCATTTTTTAACAGGTTTTCAACATAAGTTATTTATGATTCTCACTATTTCTATTTTTTCTTATTTTAGGCTCTTTTTCATTTGATGCGCATTTTAAATGGTGTGGGTTGGACGAGTATCACTATAAGGATGGACTGAGAGTATAAAACCCTTGTTGTAGGATGGAGGTGTACATGCCTAAGATATGAGATAGAGGACCCCTTTTGGTATTGTGTTCATATTTTATGGCTTATGAGGGCAATAATATGAATACTCCAGACATTATATTTTCTCCTAATGTTTTTATATACATTGATGTAAAAATAATTGTTCACCTTTATATTACATATGTGATTTTCCCTATTATATATTATATTTTCAATTATTTGGTCACCTCACTGCATGTTTCACTTTTGCACTTGCACTTGAGCACTTTATTTTTGCACTGTTTTGTTTTATTATTGCACATGAGTGTTTTATATATTATTTTATACTACATTTCATACTTTATGAACTATTTGTATTTTTATATTATATGTATTCCACTTTATACATTTGTTACACTATGAATGATAGATATATATATATAATTTTTATATTTTGTATTTATTATGTATGTTTGTAATTTAAATGAGATGGTTATATTTAAGCACTTTTTATACTTAAATTCTTTTAACACTTTATTTATTTGGTAAATCATGTATGGAGACAATTTATGTGGGTCCGTGTTTTCATACTTATAGTTGGAGGTGTGTTTATGCTGTAATTATAAGCGGTGACATATATTAGGACATTATAGGTGTATCATGTGGCGGCGCCTCCTCAGTCCAATGTGTTTGATGGTGGCGCGCAGGTTTTTGTTGCAGTGTTGCAGCACAGGGCCACATGATCACGCTCACTCATCCTACTCTGTCCTGCTCTGTGTGGCAGCGTAGTCTCGCACTGCAGTGACGTAACGCGAACCTGGCAAATATCGCGTGATTGCGCGTCTTAGCCCTTTTGGTATCACGTGTTCTGTCGACTTTCAGTGACGTATGTATTTTTACACGCTTCCTGATTTTTTGGTGTCGCGCTCCTGTGATGGTGTGTGATGTCACCTGCCGCGCGCAATTGCGAGTCCACACATTGGTAGGTTTGAATACTGTTACGTAGTTCCTCCTCGCCTCTTCCTCCCTTTTCTTCCTCTCCCCTCCCTCTGTACATCTGTTGCGCATTATTTAGCCTTATTATTTGGGTATATATGGAAGTGGTGGGATCTGCATAGATACGCCCCTTGATAAAGCAGGTGCGAAACGTACGTTGGGGTGAGCTCCTGCAACCGGGAGGGTCTACTATAGCGTGCTGTGTTTCCCAGGTATTGTTATCAGCTTGTGTGCTTGCTTTTCTTTTTGTAATAGACCATGGTGTTTGGTCATGTATATAATAGGCATTATTGGCTGCAATTGCTGTAATAACATTTTGTCTGGGTCTGCTCCTTTTTATATGCCCCTCCTGGTGAGCTAGTGAGCCACTAGCCATTTTCACCATCTGAGGTTGCCGCCTTTTCTCATGGTATATTTTAATTATATTGTTTTTGTGTATTAGATTGATTATTTCAATAAAAACTTTTTGCATCTTTATATACGTGTCCCTTTATGGTTTGTTGGTGCTCTATATGATTAGTCACGTATACATTTTTTATGTTGTTTTGTTGGTTATCTAATATCACTTCTATGTCTCCTTGAGAAAATACTTAGGGCAATGATGGAAGAGGAGGAAGAGGGGTCATTTTTAGCACTTTCAGGCCAGTCTCTTAGAAGTGGCTCAGAGGGAGGTTTTTTGCAACAGCAGAGGTCAGGTACAAATGTGGCCATCCACTACTGGAGGACGAGGATGAGGAGGTGGAGGAGGATGAGGATGAAGCATGTTCACAGTGGAGTGGAACCCATCGCAGCTCGGGCCCATCACTGGTGCGTGGCTGGGGGGAAATGGAGGACGATGACGATACGCCTCCCACAGAGGACAGCTTGTCCCTACCTCTGGGCAGCCTGGCACACATGAGCGATTACATGCTGCAGTGCCTGCGCAAAGACAGCAGAGTTGCCCAACATTTTAACGTGTGTGGACTACTGGGTTGCCACCCTGCTGGATCCCCGGTACAAAGACAATGTGGCCACCTTACTTCCTGCACTGGAGCGTGATAGGAAGATGCGCGAGTACAAGCGCACGTTTGTAGACACACTACTGAGAGCATTCCCAAATGTCACAGGGGGACAAGTGGAAGCCCAAGGTGAAGGCAGAGGAGGAGCAAGAAGTCTCCAACGCAGCTGTGTCACGGCCAGCTCCTCTGAGGGCAGGGTTAGCACAGCGGAGATGTGTAAAAGTTTTGTCACCATGCCACAGCTAACTGCACCACCACCTGATACGGAACGTGTTAGCAGGAGGCAGCATTTCACTAACATAGTGGAACAGTACATGTGCACATCCCTCCACGTACTGACTGATGGTTCGGCCCTACTCAACTTCTGGGTCTCCAAAATGTCCGTGTGGCCAGAGCTAGCCTTTTATGCCTTAGAGGTGCTGGCCTGCCCGGCGGTCAGTGTTTTGTCTGAACATGTATTCAGCACGGCAGGTGGTGTCATTACTGACAAACGCAGCCGCCTGTCCACAGCCAACATGGACAAGCTAACGTTCATAAAAATGAACCAGACATGGATCCCACAGGACCTGCCCATGCCTTATGCAGAATAGACATTTACAACTACCTCCCCTTAACCATAAATTCTTGTACTCCAGGGCACTTCTTTATTGAATCCTCTTTTTTTCATTTTACCATTATTTTGCGGGGCAACCCAAAGTTGAACGAACCTCTCCTCCGTCTGGGTGCCATGGCCCTGAGTCTGTGAATGAGGCCTGTGGCACTGCAGCCAGACATGAATCCTTTTTGGCTGTGATGAGAACATCAACTCCCATAGCATTCCCACCTGATGCCACCCCAACCTCCTATTCCACCTCCTCCTCCTCCAAGTTGCCAATTGATATTGGTTAATTTTTATTTATTTTATTTTATTTTAAGTCATTTCCTATCCACATTTGTTTGCAGGTGATTTACCTACATTTTGCTGCCTTTTGCAGCCGTCAAGCCCTTTCCTGGGCTATTTTACAGCCTTTTTAGTGCCCAAAAGTTCGGCTCCCCATTAACTTCAAGGGGGTTCGGGTTCGGGGTGAAATTCGGGTCGAGTTCAGATCCCGAACCCGAACATTTTCGGGAAGTTCGGCCGAACTTCTCGAACCCGAACATCCAGGTGTTCGCTCAACTCTACTTCTGACCAATTTGTCAGAAATGGACCCGAAACTCTAGTATTAGTGTAATGTTAAGTCTACTTGTCTATAATAACACTTCTTATCTAATGTATGGCGGAGCTTCATATACTTGCATGTCATACATATACATTTATTTCACTGTATCGAAACCTTTTGCTTTAAACAATCATATAATACTAATTTGGTATAACTGTTTTACCATTGTTTTATCCACAACACATTTTACTGTTGCACCAGAAACAAAACCAGTGTGTTAGGCTAGACATAAACAGTCTTCAGCTATTATATTCAGCAGGACCGTTACAAACAGCTGTGAGTGTGAAGGAGACTTGGGCATATCATAGAAGACCTAGCACAGCAAAACTGCACTATATGAACTGGATCTGCTCTGAAATAGTACTTTTTGCATGTGTCCTTAAACTAAAAATAAAAAATATATCAAATGCATCAAATAAAAAATATTTGTCAATAGAAATTCTGGAAGCTGCACTATTGGTTAGCTAAGAGCTGATTCACATCTGCGTTTAAGGCCTTAGTCACACGTCCGTAGTGATTTGAGGATCTGCAAGTTTGCGGATCTGCAAAACACCTTGCCACCAGCCCTATAGAGATGCCTATACTTGTCCGCAATTGCGGGGAAGAATAGGACATGCTCTATATTTTTGCGGAGCCGGCGTCCGAAAGATCGGCGGTGCGCTCCGCAAATGCAGATGCGGAGAGCACTGTGTGTGCTCTCCACATCCATCATGTCCCCATTCAAAATGAATGGGTCTGCACCCATTCTGCACTAATTTGCGGAACGGGTGTGGATGTAGATTGCGGACGTGTAAATTAGGCCTAATTGATAAGGCAGGGTTTTCCAGCATGCTGGAGTTCACCAGACCTGGCAGAGCTGGACACAGTCGTGCACTGCCACATCTCAATGACTATAATGGAATCTGAAGGTGATCCCGCCCCTCTCCGAAATAAGTGCCAGCTTTGGCCAAACATTATAGTCAAGGGGGTTCGGTGGCGCACTGCCATGTCTGGCTATGCCGGATCTGGTGAACTCCAGTATTCTGTTCCTCTGCCGGAAAACAGCCAGACAGATCAGTTAAACGCAGATGTGAATCAGACCTGAAAGGCTGAAATAAACATGGACTAAAAACTCCTATGAGAACTCAACCAAAAATGTGAATTATTTATTATTACCTGCCTCCAGTCAAAGAAATGTAATTCACTGTAAGAATATCTAGGCCTGACTTTGCCAAATCTGCTTACATTTATGTAATACTGCCACAAACACAACTTGTGGGTTATTCAAAGAGTTAACAAATTGAATTTTTCTTGCTCTCTCAGAGTAAACAATCTGCAAAATAGCCTGAAGCGTAACATTCAGAAAAGCATTCTTCCTAATATATGTGATTTCTATGTTCACTAAAAGATGTATTTCCAGAGGTATTTCAGGAAAGGAAAGATGCAAAAAATAATAGAATGTGTAGAATAGGAAACCATATAGTTGTCCCTACACTATATAGAATGCGTGCACAGAATGTAAATGCTGGATTACAATTTCACTGCTGGCATCATGGAAATACTTGGCTGCATTATGAAAATATGATGAAATATGCTGAACGTCCAGTAATCTGACACACTCTGAGCTGGCATAATCCTTATTGGGCAAGATTTAAAAAATTAAGTCATTACTGTGGTCTAAGATGAAAAATAATTGACTGTACAATAAACCTGTCCAGTACAGCAATATGAACCAAAATAGCTGGTTCTCTTTTCAGTTACAAAAAATGTAATATTGTGCACAAGAAAGCCAAAAGAAAAGGTTTAATTCTGATTTAAACTAGATTTGTTTATATTAAGCATTTTATGACTATAAATATTAGGGTTAGGGATGAGCGAATCGACTTCGGATGCTTAATCAGAAGTCGATTCACATAAAAATTCGTTATAATACTATACGGTACGGAGCGCTTTGTACAGTATTAGAAGGTATTGGCTCAGATGAGCAGAAGTTATTACTTCGCAAAGTCTCACGAGACTTTGTTTAATAACTTTGTGAATTAATTATTACTGTAAAAAACTTTGATACCAAACTCAGGCTCGGTTTTTTACAGTGCCGGTCCTTTCATTTAATTTCATTTAGTCTCTTTTACAGTCATACATGTTTTTTATTTCTGTTCTATTTTTATCTGATTGTAGATTTTTTTAATTCTATTTTCTGTACACGAGTATGGGGGCAGCCATCTTGACTGAGCTGCCCCTATGTGAATGCAGCAGACAGCGCTCCTCCTCAACAGCTCAATAAGATGTTTTCCACCGGCACCACCACGTCAAGGCTCCTCTCCTGTATCCAGTGGCGTACATAGAGAAGTAAGGGCCCCATAGCAAATATCAAACCAGGCCCCCCACACAGAATAGAAAGGTTTCTGCCTAAACCACTTTCAATGACCCTTGGGCCATTTTTCCACTTGACTGGTGCATTGTCGAGTCGCTTACCCCTTAACCTCCACCCTTCCCATCCAATAATGACAGATTCCGCAAGTGGATTTTATGGCCACAGCAGCCTTTTATTAATAACATAAATACAAATAAATACCATAAATAATAACTTAACCCTTGGCCTTCCCACTTGAAGGCCCCACCCTAGAACCCTACCAAGAACCTATGAATGACAACACGGGGAGGGTCCTTGGAGCCCCGTAAATGACGGCTAACTGCCCCGCCCTGAGTTAAATTACCTCTAGCCGTAAACGCCAGCTCAGAGGCAGGAACCGGTAACCAAGGGCAACCAACTTGGGACGCTACCCGCCATATCACACCTTAAACCATTACCTGGGGAGTCCAGAGCCTCCTTTGGCTCCCTCCCCACCACACCATAGCCACCATAACCACCAACTCCAAGGACCCCCCACCGCCCACGACTCAAGAAGGTGAACACCTCACCTCCTTGCGTCCCGCCACACCCGCAGCGCCAATTCAATCCCGTCCTGCAAACCCGAACCCCAGAGATCAATCCCCACCCCATTCAGGTGCACCCCATCACTCCTCCAAAACGCTCCTTCACCAGACTCCAGCTCCCTATGTCGAACAACAATGCCCCCATTCCGTGCTACAAATCTACCAACCGCCCTGTTCACCTTAATTCTCGCCTTATTCAGTCGCTCCACAGACCTCGCCTCCCTCCAATGCCGGCGTGGTACCATATCCGACCAAACCGTAACCAGCTGCGTATACTGCGCCCACAACCGTAGCAGATCAAACTTAATATCCCTCGCCAATTCTCGGGAGGGGCGCACCCCCAAATCATTCCCCCCTACATGTAGCACCAAAACCCCCGGAGGCCTATCCAATCGTGCAAACTTGTGAAACTCAAGAAGAACCCGACTCCACAGCATCCCTCGCATCCCAATCCAACGAATCACCGCCTCCTCTCTTGGGAATGACAACTGCCTCCCGTCCGGCCTGACCGCTGCGCGCAATGCTCCCCAGAACACATAGGAGTGCCCCAAAATCCAAACCAAGCACGGCGAGACACCTAGAAAAAACAAGAGAGAAAAAGAAACATCAACCAAACACCGCCCCCGACACCAGTCCCCTACCAAATACATTCCCAATTAAACCCATGCAGGCCTCACATATGATCGAAATCGAATAGACTCCCAATGGCCAATGCGCCGAATTATATCCTCACCCAACCCCCTCCTGGCAGCCTCCGTGGCCGCACCTATCCGAAATGAATGTCCCCCATACAACAAGGGATCCCTACCCAACCTCGTCAGACACGATCGTAGGACCGCCAGAAACTGGAAACGAGAAAGATAAGACCCGTCTCCATGAACCAATAAAGGGCCCATGCCCCCCGTCCCACCATATCCCCAAAATTCCCTGAGGCATTGAACCGGGCATGCGGCCGATCCCTCTACATGGAACAACACCACTCGACAACCCCGCCCACGTTGATCCGTTTTCGACCTTCTAATGCAGAATTCCAATCGGTCGTCAAATAATTCCATATCCTGCCCACAAAGGCCCCCAGCCCGCCCCCTACTCGGACAAACCAACTCCCCGATCCGCAATGCTCCAAAAAAGGCGAGCGAAAAAGCCAGCTTGAACAGCCTGACCTCCCCAGTTGAAGTACAAATCCCCTCCAATTGACCCAACAAATCAACCAACAAACCAAACGAAATCGGACGGCGACTATCCACCGTGGACGCACGCCTACTCCAACCCCTTAAAGCCTGTGCAACCCAAAATGACTTAGTCACATCCACCACCCCCCGACACCGGCAACCGAAAGCCACACCCGCCATAAACTTAGTCAACCTAGTATACGACCACCCCTCCTCCCTACAGTGCCCCACCCAAAGCAACATCAACGTGCTGTCCTCCAACCCACAACCCTGTAAACGCCGCCTCCAAACCTCCCATTGGGCCCACGCCCGGTCATATGCCGCCCATGTGCCCGCCGCCAAAGAACCCCTCACCAGGTCTTCAACCGACCGAATGGCAGATTCCACAGTTCCGGTGGAAAGCTGGTTCCTTCCGTCTCCGCCTCTGGTGCCAACATCCGAAAACGGTCCCACTGGAAACGAGACAAAGCATCCGCAATTGAGTTACTAACCCCTGGGACATGAGACGCTACTACCCACGCGTTCAAAGATAAGCAACCCAATGTCAAATACTGAAGCAATCGCACAACCAGCGGCGACGAAGCGGAATTGCGATTAATGGCCTCAACCACCCCCATATTGTCGCAATGAAAACATACCTTCCGGTCACGAAAGAAGTCACCCCAAATGGACACCGCAACCACAATGGGGAAAAGCTCCAGTAACACCAGGTTCTTCACCAAGCCCTCCTCCCTCCATGCTTCCGGCCATTCCCCCACACACCAACGGCCCCCCAGATATGCACCAAAACCCCGACCCCCCGCTGCATCTGTAAACAAATCTAACTCCGCCGCCGACACCCCCCCGGCCATCCACAAAGACCGCCCGTTATAGGTCTCCAAAAAAGATGCCCACACCGTCAAGTCGTCCCGCAACTCACGGGTAACCCGAACAAAATGGTGGGGAGACCGCACCCCCGCCGTCGCCCTTGCTAACTTCCTACAAAAAATCCGCCCCATTGGCATAATCCGACATGCAAAATTGAGTTTTCCCAATAGGGACTGCAACTCACGGAGCCGCATTTTGCGTTTTCCGCAAGCCCCAGACACCTCCCGCCGCAAATCTGCAAGTTTGTCCCCAGGCAACCTGCATTCCATAGCCACCGTGTCAATGACTATCCCCAAAAACTCAACTGCGTAGTCGGGCCTTCCGTCTTCTGAGACGCCAAAGGAACCCCGAAAAGGCGGGACATAGCTTCAAATGAATGCAGCATCACAGAGCAGCCATTAGAACATGGGGGCCCGATAAACAAAAAATCATCCAAATAATGAATGACAGAACGCCAACCGGACCACTCGCGTACAACCCACTCCAGAAAAGTACTGAACTTCTCAAAATAAGCACACGAAACCGAACACCCCATAGGCAAACACTGGTCAACAAAATAACCCCCGTCCCAGAAACACCCCAACAAGTGCTGACACTCCGGATGAACAGGTAAAAGACGAAACGCCGTCTCAATGTCAACCTTGGCCAACCTTGGCCAACAGCGCCCCTTGCCCATACAACCGAACCCAACGAACCGCCTCATCAAAGGACGTATAAACAACCGAACACAAATCCGGCGCAATCCCATCATTAACCGAATTCCCTCGCGGGAAAGAGAGGTGATGTATAAGGCGAAATTTATTCGGCTCCCGTTTTGGCACGACACCCAGCGGAGACACCCGCAAGTCCTGCATCGGCAGCTCCCGAAAGGGCCCTGCCATGCGACCTAACTCCACCTCCTTCTGTAGTTTTTCGGTCACTACCCCAGGAAGTTCCGCCGCAGAACGTAAATTCTTTCCCCCTGAACCAACAACCCCCTCAACAAACGGTATTCGAAAACCCTCCCTAAAACCGGTTAACAAAAATTCTGCCGCCTCTACATCAGGGTAGTCATTTAGAAAACGCTCCATCTCGGCTACCCGAACTGGCGTCCGCCCCTTTTCCCGTCGCATCACCCCCACTCTTCCCTCTGCGCCCCTTGAAGCACCGCTGCGCCCCATGGTTTCCACCGCAAGAGGAACATTCGTGCTTGAACTTGCACTTGTCCCCGTACTTGCATCCTCCTTCGTTGAACAAAAACAGAGTCCCTTAACAGAAGCCGCCGAGCGCTCCGATTGCCCAGAACCCCCGGCACCCCCGGAAAGGGCTGCCCAGCCCTGACCGGAGTCATAACCCGCATCCACAGGCCAATATCTTTATGGTCCCAGCGCATACTAGGCCGGACCGCTTTCCGCTGCCTAAACTGCTCATCGTACCGCAACCACCCCAAACCCCCATACACACGGTACGCCTCGCCAATTGCATCCAGATAACAAAAAGCGCCGAACAATTGTCTGGCGCCTTCTCCCCAATAACACTGGCCAAGATCACAAAAGCCTGCAACCAGTTCGAGAAAGTCCGCGGAATCAAACGATAACGCCGCTTATCCTCCTCCTCCTTCTTCCTATCATCCCTCCTATCCCTGTCCAAATTAAAACGTTCCAGAGGAAGCAGCGAAAATATATCCACATACTCCCCCTTCCAAATTCTCTCCCGAACTTCCTGCTTCAAGTGCGCCCCAGCGGCCCCTCAAAGCACACATAAACTTCCCCTTTGCCGCGTCATCTAAACGCGGCTCTTCCACAGCCTTCTCTTTCGCCCCATCCCTCTCCTTTTCCCCGCCCGTATCCGCCACTACTTGCTGAGACGTGCTAACCACACCGCCAACCCCGGAACTGACTGCCCCTGCGCCCGCCCCACCAAGAGTCCCAGCCTCACTCGCAGCCTGCAACCCTGGTCGTTGTACACCCCATGCCGCCAGCGGCGACTCCCGCCACTGACCCCGTCCCCACCAACCCCGTCACCAAATCCCGCAACCCCAACAACAACTCCCCTAACCCTCCTGCCACAGACACCCCAGAGCCTCCTGCAACCCCTGAAGCTCCCCCACTATTAGCAACCACTAAAGAGGAATCCCCGCTTGTCTCACCTGGCTGCGTGGACGCTGTGACTCCACCAGCCGGAATTTGAGGCACTAAAACTTGACTGGCGACGAACTCCCGTCCGGTTGTCCCACGATGGTCAGCGACTTCAGCTCTTCTCCTGGATGCTCCTGATTCTGCAGCCTGCAATTCCCCAGCTGCGCCACCAGATGTCACTCCTACGGCACTTGCAGATCCCAAGGCCTGTAGTACCCCAGCCTCGCCACTAGATGTCGCCCTCGTCTCATTGGAAGTTTCAAAAGCCTGCAGTTCTGCAGCTCTGCCACCAGATGTCGCCCTTCCTTCTCCACAGAGAGCCGACACAGAGCCAGCCCCGCGCTGCTCTGGTAAGGGAACAAGCACCGGGCCGCCCACATGACCCCGCTGGCCTGCTGATTCAGTCTGCAGAACTCTCCCACGCTGGGCAGGGAGACCAGGGCCTGATCCCCCTGCCGAACCAAGTCCAGATCCCACGCCGCCTGCATCAGAGGAGGGGAGGTCCCGCACCCTCCTCCTGGGGTCCCGCCTCACAACAGGATTCCTCCCAGCACGAGACTGCCTGGAAGCCCGGGTACTCACCGCAGCTCGTGCTGGAGGGTCCACAGAGGGGCTCCTTACCCGGCGCCGAACCCTCGGGGTCACTTCAGGACTTAGGCGCGCCGGAGGCCTAGTCCTCCGCGGCCGGCTGGAGGGGAGAGCTTGAGCAGCAGCCTCCCCAGACCCCGGGAGCAGGCCTTGAATAGTAGCCTGCAGCCAGTCAGATCCCCTGCTCTCCGCTGCCGCACGGAGCTGTGCCAGGAGCACCTCCACCTCGGACATCGTGGGACAGGAACACCAAAAGAGGTACCGCAGCAGCTGCTGCCACACTGCTGTCCTTAGAAAATGGCCCCTTTTCCCGCCCTTGCTAACCCTTTTATGCCCTTAGCCACTCCCCCATTCCTTCGTCACTATCCTTTCTCCTTAACCCTTAGTGAACCGAATCCTCTCCCTCCAAGCCCCAGTCATGCCAGGCCTCCATCCAGTCTTGCAGCCCTATTCCGGCCTGCACTGCTTCATTTGCTAAAAGATGTTCCTTTAGAGCAGGGGTGCACAACCTTTTTTGGTCTCGGGGCTGCATTGTCACATTGCTCTATTTAAATGGGCCGCAAAAAAAAAGGAAAAGTTAATCAGCACTTGTTTTGCTATTACACAGGTTGATGCAAAGTGAATAAGAAGGAATGATCGCTACCACAGTCACTGCTCCCTCATTCAGTTCTGTTGATTTTTGGCAGCACACTGATTACACAGTGAGATGTGCTTAAAATATTGTAATCTTTCATCCTGATAAAACATGCAAATCAGCCGACAAACGAGTAATCGCTTGTTTATCAGCTGATCAGTGGCAGTGGTGTGCCTAGGTTATTTGGCACCCAGGGCGTGTCCTTTCTCTGGCAAACCCCCCATACTTAAAAATAATTGTACCCCTCACAGTAGTATTGCCCTCATTGTACAACCTTCACAGTAGTTTTGTACAGAGATGTGTGCCCCTTAACAGTAGTTATGCCCACATTGTGCCCCCTAACAGTCATTATGCCCACAGTGTGCCCCCTTAAAGTACTTATCCCTTCATTGTGCCCCCTTTATAGTAGTTATGCCCTCATTGTGCCCCTCTCACAGTAGTTATGCCCTCGCTGTGCCTCTTTCACAGTAGTAATGAACTATCTGTGCCCCTTCACAGTAGTAATGCCCTGTTTGTGCCCCCCTCACAGTAATAATCCCCATTGTGCCTCCTTCACAGTAATAATGCCCCTTAATAGTAGTAATACCCATTGTCCCCCTTCACAGTAATAATGCCCATTGTTCCCCCTTATGACATATGATTTGTGGGGATACCTCATGTATAAAGGGGTGTTCCAGATATTGGGGAAAACTGTGACTTTTCTGCCTAGAGATAATCAAGTGGTTACTTTATCAGGCTTGGTTATCTCCAGGACTAGGAGAGGGAATTGTATGTTTATGCTGGAATGGTTTTATGTTTCCATTGTACTTGATTGGCTGTACTGTGTCCCCCCCCCCTGTGGGATGTCCCCTTGCATGGGGGCTTGCATAAAAGCCTATGTGTGTTAATAAAGGGGTGTTCTTTTTGTACCCTTCTTCTGGACTTCAGCTGATGTTTGGGGATTTGCATGCTTTATTAAGGGAATCATCTTATAAAGTGATTGGCAGTTCGTATGGAATTCGTCTACGTCAACGGCCAAACGGAGCGCTATATTCACCAGGCTCGGGCGGAAACTACCGAATGTGGTTTAAATATACTCGGTTTCCTTACAGTAATAATGCCCATTGTTCCCCCTTCACAGTAATAATGCCCTCTGTGTCCCCTCCATAGTAGAAATCCCCATTGTGCCCCATTAGAAGTAGTAATGCCATCTGTGCTAGTAATGCCCATTGTGCCCCCTTCACAGTGATAATTCCCTCTGTGCCCCCTTCAGAGTAGTAATGCCCTCTGCGCACTGTGCCCCCTGCATAGTAGAAATGCCCATTGTGTCCCCTTGACATTAGCAATGCCCTCTATGCCCTCTCCAGAGTAGAAATGCCCATTGTGCCCCCTCCATAGTAGAAATGCCCATTGTGCCCCCTTAACATTAGCACTGCCCATTGTGCCCCTACCAGAGAAGAAATGCCCATTGTGCCCCCTCTAGAGTAGAAATGCTCATTGTGCCCCCTATACATTAGGAATGCCCTCTGTGCCCCCTCCAGAGTAGAAATGCCCATTGTGCCCCCTTCACATTAGCAATGCCCATTGTGCCCCATCCAGAGTAGAAATGTCCATTGTGCCCCCTTCACATTAGCAATGACCATTGTGCCCTCTCTGTGTAAAAACAAAAAAAAAAAAAAACACAGTAACTACTCACCTTGTCCCGTTCCTGAAGCTCACAGTCCTCTCTCCCCTGCAGGCACAAATCGCTCTGCAGCACTGTGTGGGCGGAGCATATGCAGATTCCTGGGCTGTAGGCTCCGCCACACATGCCGGCAGCTCGATACGTGTCTGCAGGCTGAATGGTCGAGCAGGGAGAAGTCTTCCTGCTCTACCATTCGGAGCGTCGCCGGCCTGAAGGAGGGGAGGAGCGCAGGGAGCTAAGCAGTGAGTGACAGGACCCAGCTCCCTAAGCTCCAACAATGAGCGCTTCCATTTGTATTGATGAAAGCGCTCCATGCTTCTGGCACCCCCCTGAGAGCCGGCACCTGGGGCGGACCGCCCCCCTCTTAGTACGCCACTGCTGCAGAGTGCTCCTTGAGGAAAAGGCAGAAGCGCTGATAAACTGTGCATGCCTTCTCCTTGGCTCCCCCACTCTCACAAATAGCCAGGGACCCGTCTTGCTCCAGACTCATGCTACAGTGCAGGGGCAGAGCTGTAATACTCCCCTGTGCGGTGCTCCAGGAAAAAACACAGCTGATCGCACAAGAGACTTTTGCAGTCCACTTTGGACAGCGGCTGCTCAGAATCCGCCTCCCGTAGTTTTCAGTTGGAGGCTGTGCGGTTGGTACGGCCATGGTTCCATTGTCCCAAGAAAGGATATATCCTTTGTTGGCATGGGTGCAGCTGTAATCCGAGGTCTCCGCTACTTCTCCCATTAAAAAAATGGGACTGGGTAGATCCCATGCAGCACTGGCAGAACTGCTGTGGGGTTGGAGCCAGTGAAATGTTAAAATAACTTACCTAAACTTCTTCTGTGCCGCTGCAATTCCTTTCTATTACCAGGTTACAGAAACAGTGATGTATTTTTTTGTTGCTCAGCCTGCAGCTAATCAGTGATATATCATTTTTGTTGCATTTTTGTGTTTGTGTATTTTGCCATAGCTACGTGCACCTGCATACAGGGACATGCTGACTGACCCCCCCTCCCCCCATGTGTGTAGTATATGCTGGAGGTGTGGCGGCCTCCTTTTCAGTCGTGCACACCTGACTAGTTTGTCTGCCTTAGAGGCTGGTTTTAATCAGAGTAAGTATAAAACTGAACTTGCATTCATAGTGTCTGCTAGTAGCCATCTGGCTCCAGGAAGAGTACACAGTGGACTCAGCATGCATGTTGGTACCTGCATCCCTGGATCTAATGGAGGCTGTTATAGCACCAGAAAGGGTTAATAAGCACGTTGGATCCTAGCATGCATGCTGGGCTTGCACTCCCTGGATTTTATGTGGCTGTCATGGCCCATAACAGGTAGGATTTAGCGTTACGACCACTCTTAGAGGGGGCCTTGGTGTGGCGAGTGGCTTATTACCTTTTGATCAAAACGTACACTAACGACCTCTTATAGCTTCTAGCATAGAGGCAGGGCAGAGTGCTGGTTGCAGAGTGCTGTTGCATTTTTGTGTTTGTGTATTTACGTGCACCTACATACAGGGACGTGCTGACTGACCCCCCCCCCCCCCCCCTTGTGCTTCTGTTCAGTGATATATCAGTGTTATATGTGTGGTACACTGGATATACTGGATGTAACGCTTCATCCACAAAGATATATTACTGTGTGTAACCCAGGTGAGAAATGGTGGAGCAATAGTGTTGGTGAAGGTGAGGTTTGTTTTATTATTTTACTTGCCCAGGCTCAAATCAGCTCATTAGCATATGGATTAAAAGTACTTTTTCTCCACAATAAAGCAACAGATCACCAAGTGAAAAGTATCATTATATTCAGCAGAGTGAGCCCTACAAGGCAGCATGCCTGGTTTATCAGTGAATTTCCTGGTGACAGGTTCCCTTTAAGACCAATATTTAGCAACAACATTTTGGCACAATTTTAACACGTTAAACCATGCCTTCTTTTTTTAACAGATTTCAGAAGTGTCTATAACACATAATAAGTCTGGAACAAGAAATTTACACTAGTTCTTTGGTGCAAAGTGACCTAGAACTCAGCAGCATTTAGATTATTAAATCTCTGTGTGTAATTTGTAGAGGAGCTGTGCGCTTTCCTGGCATGTCTAGATACTTGTGTTCCTGATGAAATAATTCTGGGGCATCTTTTCATTATTCCTCTTTTTTGTTATTCCTCCTAGAAATGTATGAATAAATTAGCAACATGGCATGTCCCTGTATAGTCAGACACTGTCGCCACTGATTGGACTGGGTCAGACTGTGCAGAGAAACACCTGCAAGTTCTGAGGTCGTGTTCACATAATGCAGTGCAAGATTTGACTCTTAATTTTGGCTAAAAAGGAAAAACATAAAACCATTCGGTGTAAATCTCCTCCCTAAATAAGTTTAGGTTACCAAATAAATTACAAATATGTTGATGGTTGAATAGGACAAATCTGGTGAAGGATCATTTTGCAAACGCAGCCATTCACACTATAGTCCACAGTGGCCAATACAGTCATCCAAACTAGCCGTGCATGCCCTCGTCTCATTGGAAGCTCCAAAAGCCTGCAGTTCTGAAGCTCTGCCACCAGATGTCGCCCTTCCTTCTCCACAGAGAGCCGACACAGAGCCAGCCCCGCGCTGCTCTGGTAAGGGAACAAGCACCGGGCCGCCCACATGACCCCGCTGGCCTGCTGATTCAGTCTGCAGAACTCTCCCACGCCGGGCAGGGAGACCAGGGCCTGATCCCCCTGCCGAACCAGGTCCAGATCCCACGCCGCCTGCATCAGAGGAGGGGAGGTCCCGCACCCTCCTCCTGGGGTCCCGCCTCACAACAGGATTCCTCCCAGCACGAGACTGCCTGGAAGCCCGGGTACTCACCGCAGCTCGTGCTGGAGGGTCCACAGAGGGGCTCCTTACCCGGCGCCAAACCCTCGGGGTCACTTCAGGACTTAGGCGCGCCGGAGGCCTAGTCCTCCGCGGCCGGCTGGAGGGGAGAGCTTGAGCAGCAGCCTCCCCAGACCCAGGGAGCAGGCCTTGAATAGTAGCCTGCAGCCAGTCAGATCCCCTGCTCTCCGCTGCCGCACGGAGCTGTGCCAGGAGTAGGGTTGTTTCGGGTATCGAACTTTCGATACCCAATCGATACTTTTCTCTGGTATCGCACTCGATACCAGGAAAAGTATTTTATCGATACTGGGCTGCACTACTGCACAGCCCAGTATAGGAGAGCATGGCTGCGCCGCTCTCAGCGCGGCCATGTTCTCCTCGGCAGCACAGGGAGAAGGAGGCAAGTGTCTCCCTCCCCTGTGCTGCCGCTCAACCAATAGAGGGAGAGGGGCGGAGCGGGGGCGGGAGGAGGGGCGGAGCTGGGGGACGGGAGCACTGGCCAGCAATGCCGAGTAGTTTCTATATAAATGCAGGCAGAAGACACAGCCTGCCAGCACCTGCTCAGACCCAGCACTGCAATCAGAGGTAATTAACCCTCAGGTACGGCACCTGAGGGGTTAATAGCCTCTGATCGCAGCGCTCGGTCACAGGCAGGTGCCGGCAGCCTGTGCCTTCTGCCTGCATTTATATGTATTAAAACATTGGTGGGCAGTGGGCAGTGTGCCCCCCTTCCCCCAGTAATAAAATCATTGGTGGCAGTGGCCACAGGGTCCCCTCACCTCCTCCTCATTGGTGGCAGTGGCAGTGATCGGAGCCCCAGCACTGTAATGCTGGGGCTCCGATCGGTTACCATGGTAACCAGGACGCTTCTGAAGTCCTGGCTGCCTTGGTCTGCTCCCTGCTGCCGTGTGCACTGTGCACAGGGCAGCAGGGAGAGGGTGAGATCCTATTCACCCTGATAGAGCTCTATCAGGGTGAATAGGATGAGAAGATCCCAGGTTCTAGCCCCTAAGGGGCAAATAGTTAATAAATAAACTGTAAAAAAAAAAAAAAGTAAAGTACACCAAAATATTAATTTTAAATCACCCCCTTTCCCAATTTTACATATAAAATATATAAACAATAAATAAAATATTACATATCGCCGCGTCTCAAAAGTCCAAACTATTAAAAAAATCCACTTTTATGCGGTGAACGCCGTAAAAGAAAAAAAAAGAAAAATAAAAAATGCACGATTCGCCATTTTCTTTTAGTCGTCTTGCCCCCACAAAAAAGTAGGATAGGACTGTTGTATTATGAGCCGGCGGTTTCATAAAATGTGGAATGCACGCGGATTTCTTTGGCGTTTTTATTTTTTTCGCGTGGTTCGCGTGGCATCGAATGGTATCGAGTATCGCAATACTTTTTTATGGTATCGATACCGAATCAAAATTTTGGTACGGAAACAACTCTAGCCAGGAGCGCCTCCACCTCGGACATCGTGGGACAGGAACACCAAAAGAGGTACCGCAGCAGCTCAAACACGGGCTGCTGCCACACTGCTGTCCTTAAAAAATGGCCCCTTTTCCCGCCCTTGCTAACCCTTTTATGCCCTTAGCCACTCCCCCATTCCTTCGTCACTATCCTTTCTCCTTAACCCTTAGTGAACCGAATCCTCTCCCTCCAAGCCCCAGTCATGCCAGGCCTCCATCCAGTCTTGCAGCCCTATTCCGGCCTGCACTGCTTCATTTGCTAAAAGATGTTCCTTTAGAGCAGGGGTGCACAACCTTTTTTGGTCTCGGGGCTGCATTGTCACATTGCTCTATTTAAATGGGCCGCAAAAAAAAAGGAAAAGTTAATCAGCACTTGTTTTGCTATTACACAGGTTGATGCAAAGTGAATAAGAAGGAATGATCGCTACCACAGTCACTGCTCCCTCATTCAGTTCTGTTGATTTTTGGCAGCACACTGATTACACAGTGAGATGTGCTTAAAATATTGTAATCTTTCATCCTGATAAAACATGCAAATCAGCCGACAAACGAGTAATCGCTTGTTTATCAGCTGATCAGTGGCAGTGGTGTGCCTAGGTTATTTGGCACCCAGGGCGTGTCCTTTCTCTGGCAAACCCCCATACTTAAAAAATAATTGTACCCCTCACAGTAGTATTGCCCTCATTGTACAACCTTCACAGTAGTTTTGTACAGATGTGTGCCCCTTAACAGTAGTTATGCCCACATTGTGCCCCCTAACAGTCATTATGCCCACAGTGTGCCCCCTTAAAGTACTTATCCCTTCATTGTGCCCCCTTTATAGTAGTTATGCCCTCATTGTGCCCCTCTCACAGTAGTTATGCCCTCGCTGTGCCTCTTTCACAGTAGCAATGAACTATCTGTGCCCCTTCACAGTAGTAATGCCCTGTTTGTGCCCCCTCACAGTAATAATCCCCATTGTGCCTCCTTCACAGTATTAATGCCCCTTAATAGTAGTAATACCCATTGTCCCCCTTCACAGTAATAATGCCCATTGTTCCCCCTTAATAGTAATTGTGAAGAAATCCCCCTTTTTTCTAAAGTGACCGGCAAAAACACCCAGACTTATGGAACTATTTTGGGCAGCCCACCCAGGGTGAACCGGTCACAGAAGACTTTCGTGTTCTTTGAGAACCCCTGAACCGATCTGGGTGGGGGCTTGCATAAAAGCCTATGTGTGTTAATAAAGGGGTGTTCTTTTTGTACCCTTCTTCTGGACTTCGGCTGATGTTTGGGGATTTGCATGCTTTATTAAGGGAATCATCTTATAAAGTGATTGGCAGTTCGTATGGAATTCGTCTACGTCAACGGCCAAACGGAGCGCTATATTCACCAGGCTCGGGCGGAAACTACCGAATGTGGTTTAAATATACTCGGTTTCCTTACAATTGGTGGCAAGCAGAGGGATTTGAATCCGGAATGGACGTCCTGAACCAAGCAAGGGAATGAATGGCTCAGCAATACCAGCTACTTAAGAGGACCACGCTAATGGATTTACTGGAAGCTCGAGGCGTAGTGGCAAGTAACAAGACAAAAGCCACGTTAATTGCAGAATTAATACAGAGCGACGGAACCAGCAATACAGAAATGGAGCACGAGGAAGAAACCGCGATGCAGAAGGACATCAGATGGATGCTCAGTGTATTGGGACCCAATCCATCAACAGAGGCGGTTCTGCAGGTCATGGCACAAGCCAGGCAATCGCAAAAAGAGCGAGAGGACCGAGACAGATCGACACAGGGAGATTTGCTACACTCCCCGGGAAGTACCAATCACTTACCAAAGAAGGTAAATTATGCAGCATTTAAAACTTTTAATGATAATGAAATGGAAATTGACAGTTATTTGCAAGACTTTGAACGTCAATGTGCGCTGGAGGGATTAGACTCCACACAATGGGCTGCAGTACTTAGCAGCAAGTTGTCAGGAAGAGCAGCAGAGGCGTTGCGAGCAGTACCTGATGGGGACATACATAATTATGTCCAGATAAAAGACATTTTGTTAGCCAGATATGCTGTAACCCCTGAGGCATACCGGAAAATGTTTAGGGAACTTCGGAAGACCAGGAGAGATTCACACACTGAATGGGCTTTTCGGCTACACAGGGCAGCCCATAATTGGATGCAGGGCTGCCAAGCAACAACCCTGGAGGATGCCTTACAGCTCCTGCTATTGGAGCAATTTTTTAATCACACTGCAGAAGATATAAAAGATTGGGTAAAGGACAGAAAGCCTAAAACGGTGGAGGAAGCCGCCAGACTAGCAGATGAATACCAGGACAACAGGAGGAAGGAACAGGTGGTGAGCCGACCAACTTTTAGGCTCAACTACCTGGCTCCAACAACATCTGCAGCCCCTAGGGCCTCCATAAACCACCCACCGCCGGGCTCCGCAGCAACCCCTCGACCCGCAGTGTGCCATTATTGTAAGCAGCCGGGACATTACAAAAACCAGTGCCCTCGTTTAAACCGGGAGGCTGGAAAAGGCAACCACCACAACAACCCAGGGCAGCCGTTCATTGTGTCCAGCAAGAAAGTACAACCTACGTCCCTAATCAAGAAGAGCAGTGGAGTGTACTACACGAGGTTAATCCAGTGCAAGCGGGAGGTGACAACAGAGACCACCACCGGCAATGGATTACAGTGGATGGCATGGGGACACGAGCTATGAGAGACTCTGGGGCCACTCTAACCATGGTACAACCACACACGGTCAAGGCCCAAGCTCGCACCGGTCGCACAGTAGTTGTAAGGGTAGCTGGGGGCGCCATACACAAGTTACCTACAGCCAGTGTCCTTGTGGACTGGGGTTCTGGATCCAAACAGTTGGAGGTTGGCATTATGCAGGAACTGCCAGCAGAAGTCCTACTGGGCAACGATGTAGGCTGTTTAACCTCCCAACTATCACGGGACACCACTTCAGAAGCATACCCGATTACCACCCGAGCTCAAGCCAGACTGGATGCACCGCTACACGCTGAGGAAAGCCAGATGCCTCCATGTTTGGGTTGGGAGCCGTGTTGAGCCAAGTGGGGGACGACGGCATGGAACACCCGGTGGCATACCTCAGCCGTAAACCTAGTTTGGGCACTCAAGAAACTTTAGCTCTACAACTTCACAATGCAAAACCGTCCGGGCAAACAAAACGGTAATGCGGACGGTCTGTCCCGACAGACCGAACTGGACTCTTGAAATAACTTTCTCGGACATCCCCAAGCCAACCCGACAGGGTCTAGGCGGGTATGCCGACCTATGGACTTATAGGGGAGCAGTGTGAAGAAATCCCGCTTTTTCTAAAGTGACCGGCAAAAACACCCAGACTTATGGAACTATTTTGGGCAGCCCACCCAGGGTGAACCGGTCACAGAAGACTTTCATGTTCTTTGAGAACCCCTGAACCGATCTGGGTGAAATTTGAATATGTTGATCACCCAGATAGGGGCTATCAGGGGACATATGATTTGTGGGGATACCTCATGTATAAAGGGGTGTTCCAGATATTGGGGAAAACTGTGACTTTTCTGCCTAGAGATAATCAAGTGGTTACTTTATCAGGCTTGGTTATCTCCAGGACTAGGAGAGGGAATTGTATGTTTATGCTGGAATGGTTTTATGTTTCCATTGTACTTGATTGGCTGTACTATGTCCCCCCCCCCTGTGGGATGTCCCCTTGCATGGGGGCTTGCATAAAAGCCTATGTGTGTTAATAAAGGGGTGTTCTTTTTGTACCCTTCTTCTGGACTTCGGCTGATGTTTGGGGATTTGCATGCTTTATTAAGGGAATCATCTTATAAAGTGATTGGCAGTTCGTATGGAATTCGTCTACGTCAACGGCCAAACGGAGCGCTATATTCACCAGGCTCGGGCGGAAACTACCGAATGTGGTTTAAATATACTCGGTTTCCTTACAGTAATAATGCCCATTGTGCCCCCTTCACAGTAATAATGCCCTCTGTGTCCCCTCCATAGTAGAAATCCCCATTGTGCCCCATTAGAAGTAGTAATGCCATCTGTGCTAGTAATGCCCATTGTGCCCCCTTCACAGTGATAATTCCCTCTGTGCCCCCTTCAGAGTAGTAATGCCCTCTGCGCACTGTGCCCCCTGCATAGTAGAAATGCCCATTGTGTCCCCTTGACATTAGCAATGCCCTCTATGCCCTCTCCAGAGTAGAAATGCCCATTGTGCCCCCTCCATAGTAGAAATGCCCATTGTGCCCCCTTAACATTAGCACTGCCCATTGTGCCCCTACCAGAGAAGAAATGCCCATTGTGCCCCCTCTAGAGTAGAAATGCTCATTGTGCCCCCTATACATTAGGAATGCCCTCTGTGCCCCCTCCAGAGTAGAAATGCCCATTGTGCCCACTCCATAGTAGAGATGCCCATTGTGCCCCATCCAGAGTAGAAATGTCCATTGTGCCCCCTTCACATTAGCAATGACCATTGTGCCCTCTCTGTGTAAAAACAAAAACAAAAAAAAACACAGTAACTACTCACCTTGTCCCGTTCCTGAAGCTCACAGTCCTCTCTCCCCTGCAGGCACAGATCGCTCTACAGCACTGTGTGGGCGGAGCTTATGCAGATTCCTGGGCTGTAGGCTCCGCCACACATGCCGGCAGCTCGATACGTGTCTGCAGGCTGAATGGTCGAGCAGGGAGAAGTCTTCCTGCTCTACCATTCGGAGCGTCGCCGGCCTGAAGGAGGGGAGGAGCGCAGGGAGCTAAGCAGTGAGTGACAGGACCCAGCTCCCTGAGCTCCAACAATGAGCGCTTCCATTTGTATTGATGAAAGCGCTCCATGCTTCTGGCACCCCCCTGAGAGCCGGCACCTGGGGCGGACCGCCCCCCTCTTAGTACGCCACTGCTGCAGAGTGCTCCTTGAGGAAAAGGCAGAAGCGCTGATAAACTGTGCATGCCTTCTCCTTGGCTCCCCCACTCTCACAAATAGCCAGGGACCCGTCTTGCTCCAGACTCATGCTACAGTGCAGGGGCAGAGCTGTAATACTCCCCTGTGCGGTGCTCCAGGAAAAAACACAGCTGATCGCACAAGAGACTTTTGCAGTCCACTTTGGACAGCGGCTGCTCAGAATCCGCCTCCCGTAGTTTTCAGTTGGAGGCTGTGCGGTTGGTACGGCCATGGTTCCATTGTCCCAAGAAAGGATATATCCTTTGTTGGCATGGGTGCAGCTGTAATCCGAGGTCTCCGCTACTTCTCCCATTAAAAAAATGGGACTGGGTAGATCCCATGCAGCACTGGCAGAACTGCTGTGGGGTTGGAGCCAGTGAAATGTTAAAATAACTTACCTAAACTTCTTCTGTGCCGCTGCAATTCCTTTCTATTACCAGGTTACAGAAACAGTGATGTATTTTTTTGTTGCTCAGCCTGCAGCTAATCAGTGATATATCATTTTTGTTGCATTTTTGTGTTTGTGTATTTTGCCATAGCTACGTGCACCTGCATACAGGGACATGCTGACTGACCCCCCCTCCCCCCATGTGTGTAGTATATGCTGGAGGTGTGGCGGCCTCCTTTTTAGTCGTGCACACCTGACTAGTTTGTCTGCCTTAGAGGCTGGTTTTAATCAGAGTAAGTATAAAACTGAACTTGCATTCATAGTGTCTGCTAGTAGCCATCTGGCTCCAGGAAGAGTACACAGTGGGCTCAGCATGCATGTTGGTACCTGCATCCCTGGATCTAATGGAGGCTGTTATAGCACCAGAAAGGGTTAATAAGCACGTTGGATCCTAGCATGCATGCTGGGCTTGCACTCCCTGGATTTTATGTGGCTGTCATGGCCCATAACAGGTAGGATTTAGCGTTACGACCACTCTTAGAGGGGGCCTTGGTGTGGCGAGTGGCTTATTACCTTTTGATCAAAGCGTACACTAACGACCTCTTATAGCTTCTAGCATAGAGGCAGGGCAGAGTGCTGGTTGCAGAGTGCTGTTGCATTTTTGTGTTTGTGTATTTACGTGCACCTACATACAGGGACGTGCTGACTGACCCCCTTGTGCTTCTGTTCAGTGATATATCAGTGTTATATGTGTGGTACACTGGATATACTGGATGTAACGCTTCATCCACAAAGATATATTACTGTGTGTAACCCAGGTGAGAAATGGTGGAGCAATAGTGTTGGTGAAGGTGAGGTTTGTTTTATTATTTTACTTGCCCAGGCTCAAATCAGCTCATTAGCATATGGATTAAAAGTACTTTTTCTCCACAATAAAGCAACAGATCACCAAGTGAAAAGTATCATTATATTCAGCAGAGTGAGCCCTACACGGCAGCATGCCTGGTTTATCAGTGAATTTCCTGGTGACAGGTTCCCTTTAAGACCAATATTTAGCAACAACATTTTGGCACAATTTTAACACGTTAAACCATGCCTTCTTTTTTTAACAGATTTCAGAAGTGTCTATAACACATAATAAGTCTGGAACAAGAAATTTACACTAGTTCTTTGGTGCAAAGTGACCTAGAACTCAGCAGCATTTAGATTATTAAATCTCTGTGTGTAATTTGTAGAGGAGCTGTGCGCTTTCCTGGCATGTCTAGATACTTGTGTTCCTGATGAAATAATTCTGGGGCATCTTTTCATTATTCCTCTTTTTTGTTATTCTTCCTAGAAATGTATGAATAAATTAGCAACATGGCATGTCCCTGAATAGTCAGACACTGTCGCCACTGATTGGACTGGGTCAGACTGTGCAGAGAAACACCTGCAAGTTCTGAGGTCGTGTTCACATAATGTAGTTTAAATGCAGTGCAAGATTTGACTCTTAATTTTGGCTAAAAAGGAAAAACATAAAACCATTCGGTGTAAATCTCCTCCCTAAATAAGTTTAGGTTACCAAATAAATTACAAATATGTTGATGGTTGAATAGGACAAATCTGGTGAAGGATCATTTTGCAAACGCAGCCATTCACACTATAGTCCACAGTGGCCAATACAGTCATCCAAACTAGCCTCACATGTTCAGTGAAAGGCAAAGAACAATCTTTCTCGGCTTTTCTTTCAAAGAAAGATCTTTCCTGCTTTAGGGTCTTGACACTATAAAAATCCACGAGGCAGAAGCCACCACTGTTTCTGTTGCAGTTGTTCACTTTTAATGCCATGGACCTGCTCATGACTTAGCTTCACTGAATATAGCAGACACCCAACGTAGCTCCAAACGGTGGCTATCCGCACACCGCATTGGCACTGTAACTATTTTAAAATGCCAGCCTGCAAACTGCAGAGCAGCCTCGCCTTGAAAATGGGAGACAGACACCACACAACCACTGCTAGAATGTTGGCTTGGTGTCCATGATAAAATTCTGAAGGCAAATTCCACAATGTGAATGAAAGGTCAGGTAAAAGGATTGTTCATGGCTGAACTTCGCATGATGAACAATGATTTTGGTTGAAAACTGAAATCATCTGTTTTTAGCAACTTTAGACTATTGTATATGGGCACCCTTAGCAACAGTCCTGTGGGGCCACAGATATGAGTCTGCATTGTTTGAGATAGGAAAATAATAAAAAAAAAATAATTTTCTTGTAGATAGAAAAAAACCTTTTAGGAAATGCATCATAACGTCCCCAATGATTATCATCCAGCATTACTTTTTATTATAGACAAGGTGGTAACTATGAATTGTGCAATCCAGTCTATGCTTTAATTGTAACCTATTTATGGATCATATTACTTGTGTATGTGCCATAGGGACATTACCATTCTTTTCAGAAGGGTGCACTTTCATTACTAAGCTTTTCTGACAAATGCTATCAAAAATATCATTACAATTGTTGTCATAAGTTTGAACAAATGTATCAGTGAATACGATACTTTTTAGAAGTACTGGCTTGTCTCTAGTTACTATGATGCCTGAGCGATCAGTCACTATAAATTGGCTGTCATGCTTCTCTGGTGTACTAGATGTAGGTGTAGGTAATCTTTAACTTCAGGAGTTCTGCTTGTGAGAAGACAATATGAGTGATGGCACAGCACTCTATAATGCTGTTTTGAGCTCCTGTTGCACAAATAGGATTATACTTCTCCAGTGATTACACCTTGGTCACATCCAGATTAGTCTACACATAGATTATTTCTGTCTTACTGCTTTTATGTTCTTTTATCATTGCTGCTCCTCTCCAGATTGCTGTGCAAATTATATTTCCCTGATAAATTTGGGCACTCCTCCAGCTGGATTATTTATTGACAATTTCTTTCTTTTTTCTATCTTTTTCTGTCTTTCTTTTGTTACCATCTGACCATATCAGTGGAAATGTGCTCAACAGTGTACTCTGTAACATAATAGCTGAGATTAGAGATGAGAGAAGTTTTGAAAAATTTTATTCGGCAACTTTGATGAAGTTAGCCAAGAATTAATTTGTCATGAATCGCTATAAATCAGGTATACCCAGGCCACTCTGCCTTAGGGTACGGCCACCCAGATCGGCTGTGCTGCGGGAGGGTTGCTGCCATGCTGCATTGAAGAACCGTGCGGCAAAGTAGCCCGCAGCTGTCTTTCATTTAATAATGAAGACGGCACTGTATAGTCCTTCTGCATTGTTAATGGCTACATTGCACCTATAAACAGGGACTGTTGCTTGTGTGGGGTTTGGCTGGTTAGGTTGGGGACAATATGCATATTATTGCTGTTCTTGACTGCAATCTCCTGCAGGTTATTTGACAGTAAACACAGAATATTAATCAGCTCTCATACCCACTTCTCCAACCCCAGTGCTCTCCTGCCCTACAGGTGGGAGCCCTTCTTCTGCCATCTGCTCTTCCTCCTTTTCCACATCATCTAATAACAATGAGAATATGTCATCAGGAGCTTCTCCTCTCTCTGCATCTTACTGACTTTTCTAGGACATGGAGACGTTGAAGGATGATTTGGAACAGGTAAAGCGAGCAAAAGTTGAAGATGGTTATCATTAAGACCTGGTCTCCCTAAGGGGTGCAGACTGGATGGTATTGATTGGCACGCTGGCACTGGAATAATAAAAGATTCCATCTTATTGGTATTAAATTACAATAAAACTGATGCAACATCGGTCTCCCTGCAAGCTCTCTGCAGTCTCTCTGCATTCTCCCTCTCCAATATTCTTCTATTATTCATTTTCAGCAACACTGTCCATAATGAATAAGCGCTTGTCACGTCTCTCCCTATGCTCAGCTCACAGAACAATGGCAGAGGCCTCGGCAGGATGAGGGTTTTATAGGGCTGTGACATCACAGGGGATGGCTATCTGCGGATTGGCTGGCTGCATGGCATTATGGGTGATCTCACGTTCCCAGGCTTCTTTCTTTCGCTTTGTAACAAGTGCAGCTGCGATTGTAGGAAAAACTGAGTCATTACCACGAAGCGCGAGGAAATTCCAATTTGTTGCAAATTGAAGTTTTCCTAAACTTCAGACCGAATTACTCTTCATATGCTTTGTTTCGCTCAACACTAGGTGAGATTGTGGTAATCGAAGTTCAGCTAGAGAAGCTCAGGAATACTTTTGTCATGCAGCATTTCTGTCATATGTTACATTGTGATGAATGAAATCCCATTCACTAAAAGCTGTAACTGTTTGCAATTTTTGCAGCAGTTTCACCTACTGTCTGGCTAAAACAACAGCATTGGAGACCACATCATGCTAGGTCTAAAAAAAGGGGGTGTGGCGCCTCTACATAAGGTTAGTGGGCCTAAAACACCGGTCTTAAAAAAAATAACCCCCATAGTGTTCATCACACTCTAATAAATAATAATTATATAACAATAATAATCATAGTCAGGACCTGTGCAGTACTACCTTTATTATTCTTGTGACTATTGGTGGTGGTCTGTATATTGCATGGAGTTCTATAGAGGTCCATCAGATACATTTGCTTCACTGTGCCGTAATATAACAGTATTTTTCATCAGGAGTGTCTATTACCATATACAGTAATCATTGGTAGGTATATAGAACAGTATCATTTCTAAACAGCAGCATGGCTGTTCATTATGTTACCGACAGCCCTAATTCTTCATCTGTTAATACTGTTTTCATTTTGTCTTTTTATGTTTTTTTGGGGCATGTGTTTGTCCAAAACAAAAAATATAGATTTAGAATTTTTATATATTTGCTTTCTTTGTGGTTGCTTATAAATTAGTGGGTTGATATATTATTTTTTATCCTGGGGTAGGTTATTATTGATTGGTGTGGTGGTGATTTCCTTTTACTGTAGATCAGTAATAAGATCCTGATACTATGTCTAATGGGCCACAGTCCGGCAACTGTAATAAGGGTACATTTTAGCACTTATGGATAGATAATGGACCCAGATTACCATAGGATTCTGTTGTCCAGAATCAGTTTAGTAATATTACAGGGTCACCATTTTAAAGTGAATGAGTTGCTGTAATACATTTTTTCTGTAGAAACTGCTCCAGGGGAAATGTGTGGCCACCTACAATTCTCCCTGGTGATACTGGCTGATTGCTTAGGGGCTTCCTTTAACCAAGGGGTTTAGTGACAAGGCAAAAGCCTTGAAGATAGTCTGGCCATCCACATTAGATAGCTGTCGGCCATATCTCCCTCCCCCCATAAACATGCGCCTTGCTGTGTGTATATGTGTCCTAAATGTTAAGTGTAGAAAAGCCATTGCCAGAGGCATCTTCCTGAGAACAAACACAGTTTAAATCCAGCTGCTTGATCTTTATCTTCCCTGACATCTGCCTTGAGGGAGAATCAAAAGACCCCCATATACATTAGATGGCCAACTAGTCTGCCGACCATCTAGTGATGAGGTGGTGAATGATTTTGAGAAGGAAAGCTTGGAGGAACATTAAACTGTTAAAATATCTTATACATTGAATCTGTTTGACAAAAGCAAGAAACAGTATAATCCACAAAATACAATGTAGCAGTGGTTTCCTATTGTCATTTCTTTAAAAAAAATTCACTCCATTATTTCATCATCACATGACACTACCCTTGTATCTTCTGAGACAAAGAATTGTAGACAACATATTCGCATTGTAAAAAGCATTATTACTAGTCTACCTTACCCAACATAAAATAATAATCATTTCCCTCTACTATTCATGGAAACTTTACATTTCTCATAATGTATACAATTGCCAAATTCTTTATTTTGCTTGGAGAACCGTGATCAATGAGCGTGCCTTACTTTTCATATGAAGACATTACAGAACTAACTGTGATAATTTCTCAGGCCTGGTTTATACCATAATAACAAAGATGGATGATGGCTCGAACCTGAGAGATATGATTATTGCAGCAATATATCTTGCTTTATGATATTTTATTTAGTGAATTTCTATAAGACCCAAATAGCTTTGGGGTGGGCAGATATGATTCATTTCACATTCAGACACGTCTTCTAAGCCAAAAGATTTAAGAGGAGTGTATGGAAACCTTCAGAAAGCATTCTAGTAATATATGGGTGACAATAAACATGACTATCCATGAGAAAATATGCTTTTCTGCTCACCAAACATTTAGTATTGTCATGGTAATGGCAAAACTGTAAAGTAAATACATTTTGGCATGCTTTTGTGAATGAAAAAATCAATTTCACAATTTCCTCCAAATTTTGACTTTTAACCTTTTGTTTATGCCGTGGACAGCTGCCAAGTAACTTGGCACTGAAATATACACCAACATCTTAAAGTGACCTAAGAATAACCTGATATCCTCATATCTTATATAAATCTCTCCGCACTTGACTCCACACCGGAGCACAATGCCTGCTTCACCAGCAACCTCCCATTTAGACTGTTTGCCTAGACACATCGCTGTCGCTCACCTGATTAAAACCCTGTTTTTCTTTTGTTGATCCGAGGTTCTGTTCCTGAGTTATAATATTTTTCTTAATATGCAAAGTAGGCCTTTGGTGCAATGAGGGCTTCACCGTTTCTTTTGTTGCACCCAAGCTCCACTCATTTCTGTAGCAGCTCCACCTGGCTGCTTTCATTGACAAGTCCAAGCAGTGGCAAAGCAGCAAGGGTAGGTCTGGCCACAGAGAGGAGTGGAGCTTGGGTGCAATGAGAGCAAGGCTAATGCTCTTATTGCACCAAAGGCCTAATTTGCATATTAAGAGAAAGTATCATCACTCGGGAATAGAGCCTTGGATCAACAAAAGAATATGGGCCCATATAGTACTTTTGTAGGCTCATGAAGGTTGTTCTCATACATTCCATGAGAAACAGCAGGCTCCACCTTTCGCACTCCAACGAGAGGACTTATGAGAACCCTTTGATGAAGGAGACAAATGCCAATGATTAGTGCTTGTATCAGTGAAGGCCTTGCTCGGATATTATGTGTTAAATAGTCAAATGTGTTGGGCTCCTGTAAGAATATATTCATACACCTGTTCAAAGCATCTGATCCATCACAGAAACACTTATGAAGATAGCAGACGCAGGTAGTTTCTATCCATTATCTATCCATTAATAGTAACTGTGCATTAACCATGCTATATGCTATATATATTTTATGCATGCTTATATGTGGAGATAATTCATCTCTGCTCCACAAGAATGTGTTCTATTATAACTACTTATCATTTGGGAATAGCTTCTTCTCTTCTACTAAAGGGCAGGTGGTATGACGGTATTCACTACATCACAGATTGAAACTCCCTGCACATCTCTCACAGCTTCACTACAGCATTTCTCTGCTGGTGTAGACGGTCTGAGCAAGTATTGTATCTGAATACTGTGGGCCTATGACATATCCTATTAATGCTGAAGCAAAGTCAACACTGTGTGACACTAGACTATAACCAGCAGATGGTGAGATGTGATTCTGATAACCTTGTGTTCTGATGGAGGGGTTCTCTAAATGGAGCTGAGTGAGGTGGACTTGCTCTTATCCAAGTCACAATTAAAGCCAAACAAAATCTAACTTCACTAATAACACACAAACAGTTGCACCGTTCATATCTTTCATTGAACACACTGAATGAACATCCAAAGAGCAAGGCAATCAGCCCCACCAAATGTTTCCTGTAGCTACAAATAAGATTTGCACAATGCCGAGGAGGAATTTTGTACCACTGCTTCCTGCAACTGTGCATCAGCATTTCTGGGAAGCCATGTATGCACAGTCCTCTTGAAATCCTGCCACAGCATCTCGATAGGGAAGGTCAGTAGCATCAGATTGGCAGGAGTCCAATTCCTTCCACTATCAGCTGTTTTCAGTTGCTGCTGTGACCTACCCAGCACCGGTACACCACAGCTTCATGCCCTGTGTAGCGACTGTGCCTAGCTACTGAAGCTATATAGAGTTTATTGTTACTTCAGTGATGGTGAGGCCTCCGGGCCCTGAGGCAGTTAAGCATCACCAAACCATAATGCTCCCTCCACCATATTCACTGTTGGAATGAGGTTTTGGTGTTGGTGTTCAGTGTTAATTTTCCTCTAAACATAGAATTTGGATTTTATACTAAACAGTAGTGTTGAGCGTCCCGAAGTATCCGTAGAGGAATTCGATCTGAAAACCATATGGCGATCCCTTCCTTCTACGCCCTGCCGTTTGGCCATACAGCAGTTTACGACCACATATGGGGTGTTTCTGCAAAATACAGAATCAGGGAAATAAATATTGAGTTTTGTTTGGCTGTTTGCTTTGTTACTGGAAAAATTGATTAAAATGGAAAATTTGCAAAAAAAATTGCTGTTTTGGGTCCGTTTTTATTTTTTGTTATTTACATCGTTGAACTGACATGTTAGATTGTGTGCTATTTCTATAGAGCAGGTTGTTACGGACGAGACAATACCAAATATGACTACTTTTGGGGTTTTTTGTTTCAGTTTTTCATAACAAAGCATTTTTGAAAATAATTATTTTTTTGTGTCTCTAATTCTGAAAGCCATATTTTTCATTTTTATTTTTTGGGCGACTGTCTTATGTAGGGGCTCATTTTTTGTGGGATAAGATGACGGTTTGATTGGCACTATCTTGGGGTGCATATGACATTTTGGTTGCCTGCTATTACACTTTTTGTGATGTAAGGTGACAAAAATGACTTTTGACACGGTATTTATATAATTTTTTTTCTGTGTTCATCTGAGGGGTTAGTTCATGTGTTATTTTTATAGAGCACGTTGTTACGGATGCAGTGATACCTAATATGTATACTTTTGTTATATTTATTTAAGTTTTTGAAACAAAAAAAATCATGTTTTAATGTCTCCATATTCTGGGAGCCATATTTATTTTATTTTTTGGGGCGATTGTCTTATGTAAGGTATCATTTTTTTGCGGGATGAGATGGCGGTTTGATTCACTTTTTTACATTTTTTTTTTTTTACCCAGACCCACTTGGTTCTTGTAGATCCAGTGGATCTGGTGTCTATATAATATAGTACAGTACACTATACAGTGTACTGTACTGTATTTTTTTTACTTTACATAATCTAAGCAGACTTGTGCCTTTAGCACAAGTCTGCTTAGACTTTAAGGACCATGGAGAGCAGGACGCTTCTGAAAGCGTCCTGCTGCCATGGTAACCATCACCCGCTGCCAGAACTGAGCAGTGGGTGATGGGGAGGGAGGGGGGCTCCCTCCCTCTGCGATCCCATCCTGTCGGGGGGCTGCAAAGGCACAGCTCCCTCCCTCCCTGTTAACCCCTTCCATACAGCGGTCCATACAGATGTCAGCAGTTTTTTTTAGTAAAGTTTTAGCAATGTGCTGACACTTTGCTAAAGCCATTAGACACCAGGGAAGAATACAGAGGAGGTGGGCGGGGAATTGCTATTGCGATCCCGCCTGCCGCACCGCCCGCCTCCCGCACAGACTCCCGCCGCCCGCTACCACCACCCCTGCATCCCTGCAGCCACAATATGATTGGGAGCTGCAGGGGGAGTTAAAATTGAACACTTTGGGGGCATTTAGTCTCTGATCCCCACAGTCAGAGATCGCACCTGCAAACCACAGGTCTGAAATGATTTCAGCAGGTACCTTGTTCCGATCACTGCCGGCTGAGCAGCAGTGATCAGAAATACTCATGACGTACCAGTATGTCATGGGTCCTTAAGGACTCGGGAACCATGACGTACCGATACGTTCTAAGTCCTTAATGGGTTGAAGTGTTCCTGGAAAAAAATACAAAAGTGGCCCCGTTTTGTAGTCGGGTCCAAACTGATGGAAGGCAGAGCCAACAATATCATATTGTGGCACATTATGCCACCCTAACAGAGACTAATACCACAGTCCATCATAAAATACATCCCCAAAAACTCCCACTGGCCAGCCGTGAGGAGGTTGCATGTGGCCCCCTGGGCATCAGCCCACCGGGAAGTTTCCCTGTAAGGTCTATGACCAATCCGCCCCTGGCATGTAGCATAGGGTGTACTAAGTGTGGCTCATAAGACGGACACAGTTCATAAGGGAACATGATAAGACTGCAGAAGTTCATAATGGTGGGTAAAGGGAAAGGGGTGGTTTGTTTGTAGCAGTCCATGAAGTTTGCCGATAAAAATTTAGACTTGCAGCACATGAATGGCTGGGCGGTGGTTGCTAAGATTTAATGGTACACTTTTTTTCTTTGTTAGTGAAAAGGGGCAGGCAGGGAGGAACCAGACAGGTAGTGTGAGGGGCCAGGGGCAGGGTATGGGGGCCGAATTCAGATTCTTGCTCTTTAGCCCAAAATGTTTTAAGTGTACGCCCCTGCATAGAGACTCTGTGAAGAGGGCACATCTAGGCATAAATACTGAGGAGAGGGCACATCTAGGCATAACTACTGTAGGAGGGCACATCTAGGCATAAATACTGTGGAGAAGGTACATCTAGGCATAACCTGTGTGAGCATGATGAACTACTGTGAGGGGCAGAATGTGGGCATAACTATTGTGAAGGGGAAACTTGTGGGCATAACTACTATGAGGGAGCACAATCAGGACATGACTACTGTGAAAGGGGCACATTGTGGGCATGATTACTTTGAAGAGGGCATATGTGAGCATAACTACTGTGAGGGGGCATATGTGGGCATATCTATTGTGAAGAGGGAAACATCTGGGCATAATTACTATAAAGGGGGCACATGTGGGCATTTCTACTGTGGCAGGGCACACTGTAGCAATAAAAGGCTGAACTAGATGGATATACGTCATTTTTCAGCCTTACAAACTATGTTACTATGTTATTAATTCATGGGGGTAACACTGGTTTGTTTAGTAACAGTACAGTGGTAATATTCAGCCACTATTAAGGGGTATTGCTAGTAGTGATGATGTGGCATTTCCTGGATTGTTGGCCCATTCAGGTGACGAATCCTGAACCTCTATCTTGTCACTGTCACTGATTATGACACACTCAGACTCTCTAGCCGATGACTTTACAAATAATGTTTCTAGAGGCGTTATCATGCCAGGATTCTAATGGTGACATCACAAAAAGTGTGACCATGCCAGAATCTAATGATGACATCACAAGCGGTGTCTTAGCATGAGAGCAGCAATCTTAATTGTAATGGGCTCACACTTTATGAACATACCAATAAGTAAGATATCACTAGAGGATGAAGTATTACCTGGGGGGATCATTTATTTTGAGACTAAAAGCCACAAACTTTGGCATACACAGATTTAATGCAAAAATGTGTGACTTTAAATAATATGCTTTTCTAAATTGGTAACTCACCCCTTCAGGCTTACTTAATATACCCTTAGGGTACTTTTACACTAGCGTTAAAGTTTTCCCATATTGAGATGCGTCATAGGGGCTCAATTCCAGAAAAAAAACGCATCAGTTTGTCCTAATACATTCTGAATGGAAAGCAATCAGTTCAGTATGCATCAGGATGTCTTCCGTTCCGTCCCTTATATGGTATTTGGCCGGAGAAAATACAGCAGCATGCTGCGGTTTTTCTCTGGACAAAATTTCTGGAACACTTGCCGGAGCCGGCATTAATTCTAATTGAAATGTATTAATGCCGAATTCGGTACCAAGTGTTCCAGAAAAACGGATCCAGTTTCCCAATCTGCGCATGCGCAGACCTTTAAATCTGTGAAAAGATAAATACCGGATCAGTTTTTCCAGATGACACCGGAGAGACGAATCCGGTATTGCAATGCATTTGTCAGATGGATCCGTATCCGGATTTGGAAACAAATTATATCCGTTTGCATACGGATTTCCGGATCCAGCAGGCAGTTCCGGCAACGGAAATGCCTACTGGATTCTTCCGACGCTAGTGTGAAAGTACCCTTTGAATACCCATAGAAAATAAGGGCTAAGTTCAATTTGTGCAATTTGTTAATTAAGAAAAACAAAATACATTTTTTCTTTAAAAAAAACTATGTTTATTATAAAACATTTTAGGTTTTCAGTGCATTTTTTGCAGCTTTAGTTTTTGATGGGAGGCAGTGGCTCCGTCTTCAGGATTGGCTGGATTCATTTCTGCCAACTTGTAGAGAGGAGATTAGGGGTTGCACCTCTGGAAGATTTTCAGGGATGGAAAATGTCACGAGAGGTTCCTCATGTTGTTTTGTAATCAGATCTTAGAAGAGAAAATATCGGAATAAGAAAAGAGGTTAAAAAAAACACAAGGAGAAGACGAAGGGAAGCGACCAAACTTACCCGACCTGGCAGTGCTCTGCTCATCTTGTATGGGAATTTCAGATGGTTTGGATGATAGAAACCATCTGTAGATGGTAAATGGGCCCAAAGGGGTAGATGGTAAATGAGTAGATGGTAAATAGGCCCTAAGGCAGTGGTGGTGAACCTATGGCACGGGTGCCAGAGGCGGCCATCAGAGCCCTCTCTGTGGGCACTAACACCCTGGAAAAAGTCTATGGCGTACCAATATGCCTTAGACTTTTCCTGCCATTCATCAGCGCAGGGCGCACTATGAATGGCACAGGCAGCCCACTGAATGTAGCAGGCTATCACAGCTAAATGATAAAGTACATGGAAGATATACTATACTGGACTGTAGTATTCAGGTTAAATTGCCGTGTTGGCACTTTGCGATAAATAAGTGGGTTTTGGGTTGCATTTTGGGCCCGGTCTCTAAAAGGTTCGCCATCACTGTCCTAAGGAGTAAATGGTAAACAGGCCCCAAGCTGCAGATGGTAAATGGCCTCAGGTGGCAAATGGTAAATAGGAACCAGGCAGCAGATGTTATATAGGTGTCCAAGGGGCAGATACCCGGCGGCAGATGGTACAAGATGGCCGCTTTCTCTTTCAGGGGTTAGAGGCCCTGATGGTGGCCCCCTGAAGATCCTTCATCTCTACATCATCAGAATATTGGCATAATCCAACATCCATCTTGATATCATCATCGCTGTGAACGGACTCCATCTCTACATCATTTTCACCACAGGAGCTGTCTTAGGCATCAACCTCCTCCTTTTCCTAGACTTCCCCATGTTGAGAGCCAGCTAGAGAAACTGACCCTGTTGTCAGGGGCGACCCTAATTTATGCGATTAGGGTGCAGTATAATTTATAGGACTATACATGGGGTGCAGTGTAATATACAGGACTATATATGGGGTGTAGTGTAAAATACAGATTATACATTCGGTGCAATGCAATATACTCATCATACATGGGTGTACATGCAATGCAATTTACAGGTCTATACATGGGGGCAGTCTAATATACAAAACTGTATATGAGAGTGCAGTGTAATATACAGGACTATACATGGGGAGCAGTATAATATACAAGACTGTACATGGGGAGCAGTGTAATATACAAAACTGTATATGAGAGTGCAGTGTAATATACAAGACTGTACATGGGGAGCAGTATAATATACAAGACTGTACATGGGGAGCAGTGTAATATACAGGACTGTACATGGGGAGCAGTGTAATATACAGAACTATACATGGGGAGCAGTGTAATATACAAGACTATACATGAGGAGCAGTGTAATATACAGGACTATACATGGGAAGCAGTGTAATATACAAGACTGTACATGGGGAGCAGTGTAATATACAGGACTATACATGGGGAGCAGTGTAATATACAAGACTGTACATGGGGAGCAGTGTAATATACAGGACTATACATGGGGAGCAGTGAAATATACAAGACTATACATGAGGAGCAGTGTAATATACAGGACTATACATGGGGAGCAGTGTAATATACAAGACTGTACATGGGGAGCAGTGTAATATACAAGACTGTACATGGGGAGCAGTGTAATATACAAGGCTGTACATGGGGAGCAGTGTAATATACAGGACTATACATGGGGACCAGTGTAATATACAGGACTATACATGGGGAGCAGTGTAATATACAAGACTGTACATGGGGAGCAGTGTAATATACAAGACTGTACATGGAGAGCAGTATAATATACAGGACTATACAAGGGGAGCAGTATAATATACAGGACTATACATGGGGAGCAGTGTAATATGCAAGACTGTACATGGGGAGCAGTGTAATATACAAGACTGTAGATGGGAAGCAGTGTAATATACAAGACTGTACATGGGGAGCAGTGTAATATACATGACTATACATGGGGAGCAGTGTAATATACAGGACTATACATGGTGAGCAGTGTAATATACAGGACTATACATGGGGATCAGTGTAATATACAGGACTATACATGGGGAGCAGTGTAATATACAGGACTATACATGGGGAGCAGTGTAATATACAGGACTATACATGGGGAGCAGTGTAATATACAGGACTGTACATGGGAAGCAGTGTAATATACAAGACTGTACATGGGGAGCAGTGTAATATACAAGACTGTATATGGGGAGCAGTGTAATATACAAGACTGTACATGGGGAGCAGTGTAATATACAAGACTGTACATGGGGAGCAGTATAATATACAGGACTATACATGGGGAGCAGTGTAATATACAAGACTGTACATGGGGAGCAGTGTAATATACAGGACTATGCATGGGGAGCAGTGTAATATACAGGACTATACATGGGGAGCAGTGTAATATACAGGACTATGCATGGGGAGCAGTGTAATATACAGGACTATACATGGGGAGCAGTGTAATATATAGGACTATACATGGGGAGCAGTGTAATATACAAGACTGTACATGGGGAGCATTGTAATATACAGGACTGTACATGGGGAGCAGTGTGATATACAAGACTGTACATGGCGGCCCTATTCAGATTCTTGCTATGGGGCCCAGTGATTGCTATGTACGCCTGTGATGAGAAGCCTCAGCCCAATAGTTGATTATAAGAAGATGTTTCAACTTGTAAATTATGATTATATTTTAATGAGGTGAGACGGTCCACCGAGAATGTAGCAAAATCGTGGTTATTTCATGGATTTAACGTACAAGGTTTAATGCAGTAATTGCATTGGGTTATAGAGATTTAGAGAAGAAATTAGAAAATGTTTGGGAACACCATTAAATTAATGAATAAAGCCCAAGACAAATAGAGTCAGATTTTTAATAGGTAGACAAGAGGTAGCCGGCAAGTGTTTTTTAAGCGTTACCTAATGTTATAGTTTGTGCCATTATATTTCAGTAATTGCCATTGCATTTTACTGTAATCACTCCCAGATTTAAGTGGTGCCTCAGTTATAGAAGTCAGTCATTTCCATTAATTAAAATGACCCTTTTGACTCCGAACCTCCACATCTTATTTGGCTAGCTGGCGGAATGCTGACATTTGTATGTCTGCGGATAGAGGCAGTTTATGAGATGTGGAGACACCGCAGCCTAATCTAATCAATGTAATTAGAGTGATTGCATTGCAGATAAACGCGCAGGTGTAGCCTGAGATGCCTGCAATGTGGCACTTTATTAAACGATACTATCCTGCCTGAAGTATATGTAATAAAATCTATGAGTCAACTGGGCCATTCAAAGCCACAAAATAAACATTTCCCTAAATCTTGGCAGAACTCAGCATGGAAAACAGTAAGCAGAAGAGCGGAATAGCTGGCAGAGGTAAGGAAACCATGAGTGTATTTAATTAAAATAATATGTAAGGATTTAGCGATGCTGCCTGGTCAGCAGTAGATGGAACGTAATCCCATTTTCTCAGCTCAGATTATTGATGCTCGCTTGTTTAATGCTTTAAAGCCCCAGCATTGTATAATATATGTGCATATCATTCATTCAGAAGAAAAATCTAATTGTGCAAGCCTATTTTTTAACACTGCACAGTGACTTTAGACTTTCACAGTAAACTAGGCCAAATGTGAATATTTATTTTATTATTTCCACTTCACTTACCTGTTTTATTGGATGATCATAGCTGTTCTGTACAGACGTGCCTGTATAGTGTGGAATTATAAATGGAAAGTATTTGACTGAAGAGTGAACAATATGGGGGTCATTTACTAAAGGCCAGTGTTTCCCATGCTAGTCTTAGTAAAAATCCCACTGGCTGAAGATCGAAACGTTTTAGTAAGAAGCAGATGCGTTTTTGATGCGTTTTCTATCAGAAACGCCCAAATGGCCCCTGGGGGGTTCAGATATCTTGCCTCGGAGGCAGTAGAAAGTTGGTGGTAGTCAACCGTCATATAGAGGCATCAAATGGATTCGCAAAGCGATTAATAATTGTAAGTATTATCGATTTGAGAAATTGAGATTACAACTTTGGCGAGTTTGCTAATGGTGGTATAGTAGGAAGTAACGAATACAGTGCCATATCTATGAATAGTGCATTATAGAAGTTGGATTAGCAATGTGATTAATATAACCGGTATTATTCGCATTGCCATTACAACTTAGAGCTGAGTTCCTAATGGTTGTATTGCTAGAATATAACGAAGATTGAGAATTCAATCTTCGTTATATTCTAGCAATACAACCATTAGGAACCCAGCTCTAAGTTGAATTCGCAATGCGATTAATGTAGGTTATATTAATCGCATTGCGAATTCACCTTGCCACACTCAGCGTCAACTGCGTAATTTTCCATGGGAGTTTTGCCATGGATCCCCCTCCGGCATGCCACAGTCCAAGTGTTAGTCCCTTTGAAACAACTTTTCCATCACTATTGTGGCCAGAAGGAGTCCCTGTGGGTTTTAAAATTCGCCTATCTATTGAAGTCTATCGCGGTTCTCCCTGTTCGCACGCTCGCGAACATTTGCGGAAATTCACGTTCGCCATTCGCGAATGGAAAATTTTATGTTCGCGACATCTCTATTGGTGTGTTATGTCCGGCTTGAATGCAAGGCGTTTCCCGGTGTGTTGTGCCTGCGGAAGTGGGCTCAATGGTTTCCTGGAGGGGTAAACTAGAAGTCAAGTCAGTGAGCAGTTGCTGGAGTGCTGGTTCCTATGTGTGTCAGTATGTACTGAGTCCGGCATTGTGTTCAGATGTCAGTACATTTCTTGGGTTGCAGTTCACTGTTGTGTGGTCTTCTTTTCTTCCATCCAGCAGCTGCGGCAGGTAAGTTACCATGCATTCTGGGGCTCTTGGTTCATTGGTTAACCCCGTCACTGGATACTTACCTGCCGTTTTACTTGACTTTTCATTCGTGGTTGGAATGCACTGGTCGTCTTTCATTGCTGACCATATTTCCGGGAACGATAGGGTCTGTAGGGCCCAGGTTTATGGGTAGGAGCCCCCATACCATCGAGGGCGGCTCATACAGTCAGGCGATCAGGGCTAGGATGACGGTTGCATAGGAGGTTTTCATCTTCCTTATCTTGGCTTCTTGGCCTAGTGACATTCTTGTTTCCCAGACGTTTACAGGGTGGGGAGTTTCCCCCACTCTCCACCGTGAAACCCAATTATACAACAAATACCAACACAGTCAATATAAGTACAAAAACCGCTAGTTTTAAAATAGATCATATAGCAGCGGCATACATATAAAGAAGAAAAAAGAAGATATACTGGGCATGTAGTGACCAAAGTTAAATATCCAAATGGGCTTAATATACCAGAAGTTAGTGTAATTACTTTTTTTTTTATGTGTAGAGATAGTCAAGTGCTAAGTGCAGTAATAAGGCAGAGAAAGCTATGAAACACTGTATTAGACTAATAAAACATAAGACATAGCTTGAAATTAAAGGATAGATAATAACATAGTCAAACAATCCAGAGTATAAACAAAGCCCATAAATGAATATAGCTATTTATATACCCTGTTAATGATCCCAATTAAAAACAGACTAAAAGATAGATGGCTAACATGGCACGCAGGTCCACATGTTTCTGCCTCTTTTGTGGAACGCATGATGTAATTACCTTCCTGCATATCCATATACAGTTGTGTTCAAAATTATTCAACCCCCACTGAAATTGAGTGTTTTGGCCAGTTTGACATTGATTTTGATCATTTCAGTCATCTTGTTTACAATTAAATCAAAGAGGCACTTGTAAGTCAGACAAATATAACATAACATTGATAATGAAATAACCACAAATGTATTTTCTGTGCTCACATCATTATCAGTTTTATTCAACCCCAAAGTGACATTCAATCTTAGTACTTAGTACAACATCCTTTTCCAGTTATAACAGCTTTTAAAAGTGAAGCATAGCTTGACACAAGTGTCTTGCAGCGATCTACGGGTATCTTCGCCCATTCTTCATAGGCAAAAGCCTCCAGTTCAGTCACATTCTTAGGCTTGCACGCTGCAACTGCTTTCTTTAAGTCCCACCAGAGGATCTCAATTGGATTTAAGTCTGGTGACTGCGATGGCCACTTCAAAATGTTCCAGCCTTTAATCTGCAACCATGCTCTAGTGAACTTGGAGGCATGCTCGGGATCATTGTCCTGTTGAAAGGTCCAACGTCTCCCAAGCCTCAGGTTTGTGACGGACTGCATCACATTTTGATCCAATATCTCCTGGTACTGAAGAGAATTCATGGTACCTTGCACACGCTAAAGCTTCCCTGTACCTGTAGAAGCAAAACAGCCCCAAAGCATGATTGACCCCCCGCCATGCTTCACAGTAGGCAAGGTGTTCTTTTCTTTATAGGCCTTGTTCTTCCTACTCCAAACATAGCGTTGATCCATGGGCCCAAACAGTTCTAATTTAGTTTCATCAGTCCACAGAACACTATCCCAAAACTTTAGTGGTTTGTCCACATGACTTTTGGCATACTGCAGTCGACTCTTCTTATTCTTTGGAGACAGCAAGGGGGTGCGCCTGGGAGTTCTGGCATGGAGGCCTTCATTACGCAGTGTGCGCCTTATTGTCTGAGCTTAAACTTCAGTACCCGCATCTGACAAATCTTTTTTCAGTTCCTCAGCAGTCACACGGGGACTTTTCTCCACTTTGCGCTTCAGATAGCGCACATCAGTCAAAGTCAGCATCTTCTTTCTGCCACGACCAGGTAGCGTTTCAACAGTGCCCTTTGCCTTGAATTTGCGAATGATGCTTCCTATGGTGTCTCTTGGTATGTTTAACATCTTTGCAATCTTCTTATAGCCATTGCCCTTCCTGTGAAGAGAAATCACCTCTTCTCTTGTCTTCCTGGACCATTCTCTTGACTTCACCATGTTTGTAAACCCACCAGTAAATGTCTAGAAGGAGCTGAGTATCACAGTCATTTTAAATCTGCCTAATTGGTGCTTATTAGGCTTGATTGCTGCTCCTTGACATCCACAGGTGTTTTCAATACCTGATCGAAAACACTTGAATGAACCTCTGTTCTTAAGAGTGGTCGTCTTTAAGGGGTTGAATAATTGTGTCAATGAAGAAATCACAAAAAAAACATTTAACCCCTTAAGGACGCATGACGTACCGGTACGTCATGGTTTCCGAGTCCTTAAGGACCCATGACGTACCGGTACGTCATATCTTCAAAATGCAAGTGCGGCGCGGCAGGGGTTAATTGTAACAGGATGTCCGCTGAAATCATTCAGCGGGCATCCTGTCACTAACGCCGAGGGGGTCATTTGACCCCCAGTATCGGCGATCGCAGAAAACCGCAGGTCAATTCAGACCTGCGGTTTACTGCGTTTCGAGTCCATTCGGGTCTCCGGTGACCCGATGAACCGGAAAAGAATGGTGATCGGTGGTGTGATATCACACCACCAATCACCGTTCTTGAATTGGGGACGGTTGTGGCGGTGCTGGGATCCGATTGGTCCGGGAGAGAGGCGGGAGATTCAAACTCCGGCGCTCCTCTCTCCCCTCCTCTTCCTGCTGCTGCTGCTGCCGAGTGAGGATCGCACCCGCACAGCTCCAGCACCGCTCCAGTCACCCCCAGTCACCCCCGGCTGGCTCCCATCACCCTCCGCCATCAGGTAGGTTAGGGTCAGCGAGGGAGAGGTATCTTAGGCAGGGCTAGAAGGGATAGTTAGTGTTAGTAAAAACATTTTTTATTTCAGTGCTGCTTGTGGTGGTTGGGGTCCACAGCACTTAGCTGTGAGACCCTAAACCCACCCAGGGGTGCTGACCCAAGCCCCCATCCCCACCCCACTCCACCACCACTTTTTTTTTTTTTCGTGCGCTTACTGTGGTCGGCACTTTTAGCGTCCGGCCACCGTTAGCGCATCGCCCACCCCACCGCTGATCAGTGCCGGACGGCTGATCAGCTAGTTTGAACTTAATTTTTTTTTTTTTCTAACACTTGTCAATTTTTTCTTATTATTAGTACGTGAACACCCGCCCCCACACACACGCACATACAATAAAGTTTGTCACACACGCACATACACGCACACACATACCCATGGCCCGCCGGATGTTCTCGGCGGAGGAGGCATATGCCCAGATGCTCTCTGACACCGAGAGCGCCAGTGAGGATGAGGATGACCCCACGTTCCTCCTTTCATCCGCATCCTCCTCATCATCATCTGATGATGATGAGCCCTCAAGGCGGCGGAGACGCCGCCAGGCGGAGCCAGGGCCCCCACATGCTAGGGAACCCGTGGCCCACACCAGTACGAGCAGCCCTGGGGTTCGTACTGGTTTCCCGGCCCACCAAATAAGCGCACCGGAGCCCCCACCGGTGAACTTAGCTGGTGTCCCCAGTGGACTATGAGCCTGCGATTCCGGATTTTGTTGGCAATCCTGGAATCCAGATTCCCACAGTGGGGTTCACTGAAATAGACTTTTTTAGTTTTTTTTTCAGTGACCCACTGGTGAATCTGATGGTGGAGCAGACGAATCTGTATGCCCAACAGTTCGTCGCTCAGCACCCAGGCTCCTTTTTGGCTAGACCCGGTGGCTGGACGCCAGTCAGTGCAGCGGAGATGAGGACGTTTTGGGGCCTCGTGCTGCACATGGGTCTAGTGCAAAAACCCAGTGTCAGGCATTACTGGAGTGGGGAGTATTACTGGATTCCTCTATCAGACCCCACTGTACAGTATGGCCATGACACGTCCCAGATTCAAGGCCATCCGGAAATGCCTGCATTATGCAGATAATGCAGCATGTCCCCCCCAAGATGATCCTGCCTATGACCGGCTGTATAAGATACGGCCGATCATCGATCACTTTGGGGCCGCATTCGCGCAGGCCTACGTACCTGGAAGGGAGGTCGCGGTTGATGAGTCTCTCGTTGCGTTCAAGGGGAGACTCAGTTTCCGCCAATACATTCCCACTAAGCAAGCGAGGTATGGCGTGAAAATGTACAAAATTTGTGAGAGTACCTCAGGGTACACTTACAAATTTCGTTTTTACGAGGGACGAGATTCCCGTATTCAACCCCCAGAATGTCCCCCCACTCTGGGTGTTAGCGGGAAACTTGTGTGGGACCTTGTGCACCCACTGCTGGATAAGGGTTACCACCTGTACGTGGATAACTTTTATACCAGTATTCCCTTGTTCAGGTCCCTTGCCGCCAGATCCACGTTCGCTTGTGGGACCGTGCGGAAAAATCAGCGCGGCCTCCCTACCTCCCTCCTCCAGGTACCTATCCCCAGGGGTGAGACCCGTGCCCTTACCAGCGACAACCTGTTGTTGGTCAGGTATAAGGACAAGAGGGATGTCCTTATCCTGACCACAATCCATGGTAACGGCACCACCCCAGTCTCTGTGCGAGGTACCACGGCAACGGTCCTCAAGCCCGATTGTATCGTCGACTACAATCGGTATATGGGAGGAGTTGATCTATCTGATCAAGTCCTCAAACCATATAATGCCATGCGGAAAACCCGGGCATGGTACAAAAAGGTTGCGGTCTACATGGTACAGGTTGCCATGTACAACGCTTTGTACTATCTCGAAGCGCTGGCAGCACAGAGACTTTCCTCCAGTTCTATGAGGCAGTCCTCAAGGACCTGATCTTTTCAGACCGGGAAAGAGCAGGTCGGAGTACCTCGGGAATTGAGGCGCCCGGTCGTCCCTGGCCAACATTTTCCAGGTGTGGTCCCCATACTGGAAAAAAAGGGACGAACCCAAAAAGATGCAGAGTGTGTCACAAGAGGGGGATTCGGAAGGACACCACCACTCAATGTGACACTTGCCCCGATCATCCGGGCCTCTGCGTTATCAATTGCTTCAGGAGTATCACACTTCCATGGAGTACTAAATTTTTATAATTCCCGACAGTCCCCTAGAGAACATAAAAACTATGGCTCTCAGACTTTGTAGACACTGGAACAAATTTTTGTCACAAAAATATTAGTTTTAGTGTAGGCATCTCAAACTGTGGCTCTCCAGATGTTGTAAAACTACAACTCCCAGCATGCCCAGACAACCTACAGTGGGAATTGTATTTTTACAACATCTGGAGGGCCGCAGTTTGAGGATGCCTGCTTAGTGTCTCCAAAGTATGAGAGCCATATATATTGGGCATACGTAATATATTGGCCACGTACGTAAAAACTTGTCTATAAATATACCCCATAAACTAGCCCTTCGATAAATGCCGTCCAAAAAATCTAATAAAAACTATGTAAAAAGCCATTTTTATTTTCACCTTGGATCCCAAAAAGTGTAATAAAAAGCCATTAAAAAGTCATATGCACCCCCAAATAGTGCCAATCAAACCGCCATCTCATCCCGCAAAAATGAGCCCCTAAATTAGATAGTCGCCCAACCAAAAAAAATAAAATTTAGCTCCCAGGCTATGGAGATACTAAAATAATTTTTTTGTTCCTCAAATGATGATATAGTATAATTTGTTTAGATTTTACATGAAGTAGACATATTAGGTATCGCCGAGTCCGTAACAATCTGCCCTATAAAAATAACATTTAACCCAACCCCCGGATGAACAGGGTTAAAAATAAAATAAAAACTGTGTAAAAAAGCCATTTTTGTCACCTAACATCAAAAAGTGTTATAGCGAGCGATCAAAAAGTCATATGCACCCCCAAATAGTGCCAATAAAACCGCCATCTCATCCCGCAAAAATGAGCCCCTATATTAGACAGTCACCCAACCAAAAAAAAAATGTAGCTCCCAGGATATTGAGATACTAAAATTATTTAATTTGTGTTCCTCAACTGATAATATAGTGTAAAATCTAAACAAATTATAAAAAGTAGACATATTAGGTATCTCCACGTCCGTAACAATCTGCCCTATAAAAATAACATTTAACCCAACCCCCCCGGATGAACAGCATACAAAAAAAAAAAAAATGGAAAAACACAATTTTTTGGGCAAAATTTCCATTTCAATCCATTTTTCCGGTAATAAAGCAAGGGTTAACAGCCAAACAAAACTAAAAATTTATTGCCCTGATTCTGTAGTTTGCAGAAACACCCCATATGTGGTCGTAAATGGATATATAGCCACAAGGCAGGGCATAGAACGAAGGGAACGCCATATGTTTCTTGAAGGCAGATTTTGATGGATTGGTTTATTTACACCATGTCCCATTAGAAGCTCCCCTGATGTAGCCTAGACTAGAAACTCCAAAAAGTGACCCCATATAAGAAACTACACCCCTCAAGGTATTCAAAAATACTTTACAAACTGTATTAACCCTTTAGGTGTTCCACAAAACTTAATGGCGAATGTAGAAACAATTTTAAAATTAAAATTTTTGTTATCTTTCCTCAAAAAAGTGTAATATAGAGCAACCAAAAATCATATTTATCCTAAAATAGTACCAAAACAACAACCACCATATCCTGTAGTTTCCTAGATGGGGTCACTTTTATGGAGTTTCTACTCAAGGGGTGCAGCAGGGGGCTTGAAAGGGTACATGGTGTAAATAAACCAGTCCCGCAAAAATCTGCCTTCCAAAAACCATATGGCGTTCCCTTCTTCTATGTCCTGCCGTTTAGCCAAATAGTAGTTTAGGACCACATAGGTAGTGTTTCTGCAAACTACAGAATCAGGGCAACCCATATTGAGTCTTGTTTGGCAGTTAACCCATTTTGTCCAGTAATAAAGTAAGGGTTAAAATGGAAATTTTTCCCAAAAATTGAAATTCTGAAATTGTTTCTCCATCTGCCACTAACTCTAGTGGAACACCTAAAGGGTTAACAAAGTTTGTAAACCCAGTTTTGAATACCTTGAGGGGTGTACTTTCTTAGATGGAGTCACTTTTTGGAATTTCTATTCTAGGGGTGCAACAGGGGGCTTGAAATGGGACATGGTATAAACAAAACCAGTCCCGCAAAATCTGCCTTGCAAAACCCATATGGCGTTCCCCTGCTTCTATGTCCTACCGTTTGGCCAAACAGTAGTTTAGGACCACATATGGGGTGTTTCTGCAAACTACAGAATCAGGGCAACCCATATTGAGTCTTGTTTGGCAGTTAACCCTTACTTTATTACTTGAAAAAATGGATTAAAATGGAAATTTTTCCCAAAAATTGAAATTCTGAAATTGTTTCTCCATCTGCCATTAACTCTAGTGGAACACCTAAAGGGTTAACAAAGTTTGTAAACCCAGTTTTGAATACCTTGAGGGGTGTACTTTCTTAGATGGAGTCACTTTTTGGAATTTCTATTCTAGGGGTGCAACAGGGGGCTTGAAATGGGACATGGTATAAACAAAACCAGTCCCGCAAAATCTGCCTTGCAAAACCCATATGGCGTTCCCCTGCTTCTATGTCCTACCGTTTGGCCAAACAGTAGTTTAGGACCACATATGGGGTGTTTCTGCAAACTACAGAATCAGGGCAACCCATATTGAGTCTTGTTTGGCAGTTAACCCTATTTTGTCCAGTAATAAAGTAATGGGTTAAAATGGAAATTTTTCCCAAAATTGAAATTCTGAAATTGTTTCTCCATCTGCCATTAACTCTAGTGGAACACCTAAAGGGTAAACAAAGTTTGTAAACCCAGTTTTGAATACCTTGAGGGGTGTACTTTCTTAGATGGAGTCACTTTTTTGGAATTTCTATTCTAGGGGTGCAACAGGGGCTTGAAATGGGACATGGTATAAACAAAACCAGTCCCGCAAAATCTGCCTTGCAAAACCCATATGGCGTTCCCTGCTTCTATGTCCTACCGTTTGGCCAAACAGTAGTTTAGGACCACATATGGGGTGTTTCTGCAAACTACAGAATCAGGGCAACCCATATTGAGTCTTGTTTGGCAGTTAACCCTTACTTTATTACTTGAAAAATGGATTAAAATGGAAATTTTTCCCAAAAATTGAAATTCTGAAATTGTTTCTCCATCTGCCATTAACTCTAGTGGAACACCTAAAGGGTTAACAAAGTTTGTAAACCCAGTTTTGAATACCTTGAGGGTGTACTTTCTTAGATGGAGTCACTTTTTGGAATTTCTATTCTAGGGGTGCAACAGGGGGCTTGAAATGGGACATGGTATAAACAAAACCAGTCCCGCAAAATCTGCCTTGCAAAACCCATATGGCGTTCCCCTCCTTCTATATCCTACCGTTTGGCCAAACAGTAGTTTAGTACCACATATGGGGTGTTTCTGCAAACTACAGAATCAGGGCAACCCATATTGAGTCTTGTTTGGCTGTTAACCCTTGCTTTGTTCCTGGAAAACATGGATTATATTGGAAAATTTTCCAAAAAATTGAATTTCTTAAATTTTATGTCCATTTGCCATTAACTCTAGTGGAACACCTAAAGGGTTAACAAAGTTTTTAAAATCAGTTTTGAATACCTTGAGGGGTGTATTTTCAAGAATGGGGTCATTTTTGGGTGGTTTCTATTATGTAAGCCTCACAAAGTGACTTCAGACCTGGACTGGTCCCTAAAAAGTGGGATTTGGAAAATTTCAGAAAAATTTCAAAGTTTGCTTCTAAACTTCTAAGCTATGTAACATCCCCAAAAATAAAATGGCATTCCCAATATGCTCCAAAAATGAAGTAGACATATGGGGAATGTGAAGTTATAACTATTTTGGGGGTATTACTACGTATTAGAGAAGTAGAGAAAATTAAACTTTGAAATTTGCTAATTTTTTAAAATTTTTGGTAAAAATTGTATTTTTTATGCAAAAAAATTAACTTTTTTGACCCAATTTTAGCAGTGTCATGAAGTACTATATGTGACGAAAAAACAATCTCAGAACGGCCTGGGTAAGTAAAGGCATTTTAAAGTTATTCACACATAAAGTGACACTGGTCAGATTTTCAAAAAATGGCCAAGTCCTAAGGGTGAAATAGGGCTGAGTCCTTAAGGGGTTAATACTGTATTACAAAAACAATTGATGTCATTTTAGTTGCATTTGGTTCTTTAAAAAGTCCTTGTAAGATTTCATTTTGAACACAATTACAAATGAACACTAAATTCCCTAAAACCCTTTACAGCATTGGGGGTTGAATAATTTTGAACACAACTGTAAATGAAGGAGACATGTGAAGTGTTAAACAGCCCGGATCTGCACTCCTGCCGGTTTGGGCTGTCAATATTGGCACAGCACCTTCAGGCTTCTGCTAGAAAGCTGAACATGAAGAGGAACTTCATCTTTCAGCATAATAACGACCAAAAGCATACATCCAAATCAACAAAGGAATGGCTTCACCAGAAGAAGATCAAAGTTTTGGAATGGCCCAGCCAGAACCCAGACCTGAATCCGATTGAAAATCTGTGGGGTGATCTGAAGAGGGCTGTGCACAGGAGATGCCCTCGCAATCTGACAGATTTGGAGTGTTTTTGCAAAGAAGAGTGGGCAAATCTTGCCAAGTCAAAATGTGCTATGATGATAGACTCATACCCAAAAAGTGCTGTAATTAAATTAAAAGGTGCTTCAACAAAGTATTAGTTTAAGGGTGTGCACACTTATGCAACCATATTATTTTATTTTAATATTTTTTTCTTTCCTCTACCTAAAAGATTTCAGTTTGTTTTTCATTTGAGTGGTACAGTTTATAGGTCACATTAAAGGTGGCAAAAGTTCTGAAATGATTTATCTTTGTCTCAATTTTTTTACAGCACAAAAACCTGACATTTTAACAGGGGTGTGTAAACTTTTTATATCCACTGTATGTCTTATGTTTTATTAGTCTAATACAGTATTTCATTGCTATCTCTGCCTTATTACTGCACTTAGGACTTTACTTTTTTTAATGTGTAGAGATAATCATTACACCAACTTCTGGTATATTAAGCCCATTTGGATATCTAACTGTTGTCACTGCATGCCCAGTATATCTTCTTTTTTCATCTGTATATGTATGCCGCTGCTATATGATCTATTTTAAAACTATTTAATATGTACTAATAAAGTTTTCAGCTGTTTTTGTACTCCAAAACATGGTAACATTGAATTCTTTGTGTGTTATTAGTTTAAGCAGACTGTGATTGTCTATTGTTGTGACTTAGATAAAGATCAGATCACATTTTATGATTATGACCAATTTGTGCAAAAATTCATATCATTCCAAAGGGTTCACATACTTTTTCTTGCAACTGTATATTGACTGTGTTGGTATTTGTTGTATAATTGGGGTTTGCTACTGCAAACAGGCAAACCTTTTCGCTCTTGTGATGTGTTAAGCATGGGAGCCACTGACGGTAGGGCTACTTACCCAGCAGCCAGTTCTTCTGCAGGATGACTTTTTGTTATTGGCTGCAGAGAATCACATGTCCCAAGGAAACTTTTCCCTTTATAATCCCTGGGAAAAGATCCTCATCCTCTTTGGATCACTCACAGCCTAAGACAACAAAACTCCTGCGTGCTACAACACTGTAGATCCCTCTCATCTGATACCAGATGCTATCTGGGAGTTCTGATCAGTATGACTCTCCACCAGGTGTGACAGATCTTTGGCTAAGGCCAAATTCTTTCATCTTCATTTTACCCCCGATAATGACACAAAAGCAGATAGCACTCACAGCCAGTGGTGTGTGGTTGCTCTTGCAGTACACCCAGAGCAGGGAGTATCTGCAAATGGCTTGTTATATATTGTTATGTTTGTCATGTAATGATATGTTTTGTATTATGCCTAGCATATCTGTATATGGATGGCATGATCTGGGTTAATACTCCTGGTTCAGCTCTTTGCAAGAGGGTGGGTGAGGATCTAGTATCCGCCCAGCTCACTTAGTAAGCCTAAACTGGAGTTCAGAGAGGAAGGAAGCAGTGACTCATGCTTCCTCTTCTTAGGCCTTAAGTACCGCAGGCTTACAGATATCTGTGTGAATTAATGCAAGATCAACAGAAAGAAAGTAAAAGAGAAAGAAAAAGGAGAACTTGGAATCTGCATGGCCAAGCATAGGTAGCCTGCTACTACAGCCATACAGACTTTGCTGCAGTGCCTGGCCAGACGTGCCTTCCAAACCCAGCATCCCACACTTGAGACTACAGCCACCATTGCCAGAGTACTATTGATTCACATAGATACTATAGAGTAGAGAGAGACTTAAGCAAAGATAGATAGGAGAGAGGGTTATAATTCCTATCTTTGCTTAAAATCCATTATCTGGGAGAGAATTGCACTGTGAACAGTTGGAACTGTGTTTTTGCTATAACTGGATGTACTACAATTCTCATTTTGCACTTGAGTAAAGAGAGACATTTCTTCTTCTACCTTCGGCCTGGTTTTCTGACTCCTACACCATACGCTGGCCATTGCACTCCACTCACCCTGCCTTGCATTCATACAGACAAAGCAACCCAGCTACCATCAGGTAGGAGCCCCAGAACCAGGGTTTGCCCTGAGAGAATAGAGAGTGTGCCATCCTTTCACGGCACGGCCCTAGGGAGCAACCGTGATTGACTGTGGCAACCAGAGCCACTGGATGTCAGGTCATAGAGGCATTGCTCCTCCCAGTATTCACGTGGAAATTGGAGACCACAGCAGAATAATACTGTACATCTGCGGCTGTGGCTACCAATGTTCCTACACAGCGTTCCATCTTGTGCCTGATGTATATTCGCAGGACCCTTTATGTGGTAAGTTATCTTCTGTTTCAGCTGGGGGTGTAAACAACACTAGTGGCAGGGTGATATGTTTATGTGTTGAAACTGATGTTAACTAAGTGTCTGTGAAGGTTCTCATTTATCCAGGTCATGGTATATCTGTAAAGAATAAATCAGGGCAATCTACAGCAAGTCCAGTTGCCTTGATTTATTCTTTACAGATATGATGTTAACTAAGTTAGAACAATTCCTTTTCCTGGGTCATCTTTCAAGGGAATAAAGGTGTGCCCTCCTATCACTGTCCTGGCCCTATGGAGTATCGGTGTCAGGGTTGCCACTGTGTATACTTATTGAAGTCAGAGACACTACCAATCCCATCTTCTGCTCCTCCAGGACTTGCAACAGATACCATATACTCAGCCTATAATTTGCATGGCAGCACCGCATTCAGGTGTCACCGCATGACGTGTGGCCCTTAGCCCTGTCATCGGCTGGTCCTCAAAAGTAATGGATGTTTGGATCCATCTCAAGTTGGCTCAAATATACCTGAAAACCTTTTTGTCTTCCTCAAATACTGGTTCTTCGCAACCTACAAAGGCAGGAAGAAGATACAAAGCATGTGGGATCTCCAAAGAGGGCCACTGACGCTTCTTTGCCTCATGCAAATTTATGCATAAGTGTTTCCTATGAAGAGGGTCTTTGCCCTCTGTTGCCTTAAAACAGGAAAAATACCGGCTTCTGCTGCCTGATCAGAGGACACCAATGAATGTCCAAAGCAGGGGTGTACAACCTTTTTTGGTCTGGGGGCCAAATTGTCAAGGGGCCTCAAAAATAAAGTTAATCAGTGCTTGTTAGCATTAGCCTATTACACAGGATAATGCAAAGTGACTGGGGAGAAATGATCACTACCACAGTCATTCCTTCCTCATTCACTTCTATCGATTAGAGGTGCTCCAGGACCGGAAGATGGAGACTGAGAGCAGCACAGAGCAGGAAAGGAGGAAACTTCTGTGTCAGGGACTATGCTGCAGGAACTTGTTAAAAATCATTTTAACTGGGAAACTCCTTTAAGTGGCAACATTTCTATCCTGCCTCCTATTCACAAATGAGCACTTTACTTCACTGCAGAGGACTGTGCTCACTGATTACTACCGTCTCCTGCACCCATAGATATACTGTAGGTGCCCTGCTGTAACCAGTAAGCACTTTCCTTCACTGCAGAGGACGGCGCTCACTGGTTCTTACTACCTTCTGCACCCCCAGATATACTGTAGGTGCCCTGCAATAACCAGTAAGCATTTTCCTTCACTGCAGAGGATGGCGCTCACTGATTATTACCGCCTCCTGCACCCCCAGATATACTGTAGGTGCCCTGCTGTAACCAGTAAGCACTTTCCTTCACTGCAGAGGACGGTGCTCACTGGTTTTTACTACCTTCTGCACCCCCAGATATACTGTAGGTGCCCTGCAATAACCAGTAAGCACTTTCCTTCACTGCAGAGGATGGCGCTCACTGGTTCTTACTACCTTCTGCACCCCCAGATATACTGTAGGTGCCCTGCAATAACCAGTAAGCACTTTCCTTCACTGCAGAGGACGGTGCTCAATGGTTATTACCACCTCCTGCACCCCCAGATATACTGTAGCTGCCCTGCTGTAACCAGTAAGCACTTTACTTCACTGCTGAGGATGGCGCTCACTGGTTATTACCGCCTCCTGCACCCCCAGATATACTGTAGGTGCCCTGCAATAACCAGTAAGCACTTTCCTTCACTGCAGAGGACGGTGCTCACTGGTTCTTACTACCTTCTGCACCCCCAGATATACTGTAGGTGCCCTGCTGTAACCAGTAAGCACTTTACTTCACTGCAGAGGACAGCGCTCACTGGTTATTACCGCCTCCTGCACCCGCAGATATACTGTAGGTGCCCTGCAATAACCAGTAAGCACTTTCCTTCACTGCAGAGGACGGTGCTCACTGGTTCTTACTACCTTCTGAACCCCCAGATATACTGTAGGTGCCCTGCTTTAACCAGTAAGCACTTTCCTTCACTGCAGAGGACGGTGCTCACTGATTATTACCGCCTCCTGCACCCCCAGATATACTGTAGGTGCCCTGCAATAACCAGTAAGCACTTTACTTCACTGCAGAGGACGGCGCTCACTGGTTATTACCACCTCCTGCACCCCCAGATATACTGTAGGTGCCCTGCTGTAACCAGTAAGCACTTTCCTTCACTGCTGAGGACGGCACTCACTGGTTATTACCACCTCCTGCACCCCCAGATATACTGTAGGTGCCCTGCAATAACCAGTAAGCACTTTCCTTCACTGCAGAGGACGGTGCTCACTGGTTCTTACTACCTTCTGAACCCCCAGATATACTGAAGGTGCCCTGCAATAACCAGTAAGCACTTTCCTTCACTGCAGAGGACGGTGCTCAATGGTTATTACCACCTCCTGCACCCCCAGATATACTGTAGCTGCCCTGCTGTAACCAGTAAGCACTTTATTTCACTGCTGAGGATGGCGCTCACTGGTTATTACCACCTCCTGCACCCCCAGATATACTGTAGGTGCCCTGCTGTAACCAGTAAGCACTTTCCTTCACTGCAGAGGACGGTGCTCACTGGTTCTTACTACCTTCTGCACCCCCAGATATACTGTAGGTGCCCTGCAATAACCAGTAAGCACTTTCCTTCACTGCAGAGGACGGTGCTCACTGGTTCTTACTACCTCCTGAACCCCCAGATATACTGTAGGTGCCCTGCTTTAACCAGTAAGCACTTTACTTCACTGCAGAGGACGGCGCTCACTGGTTATTACCACCTCCTGAACCCCCAGATATACTGTAGGTGCCCTGCTGTAACCAGTAAGCACTTTCCTTCACTGCTGAGGACGGCACTCACTGGTTATTACCACCTCCTGCACCCCCAGATATACTGTAGGTGCCTTGCAATATCCAGTAAGCACTTTACTTCACTGCAGAGGACGGCGCTCACTGGTTATTACCACCTCCTGCACCCCCAGATATACTGTAGATGCCCTGCTGTAACCAGTAAGCACTTTCCTTCACTGCAGAGGACGGTGCTCACTGGTTCTTACTACCTTCTGCACCCCCAGATATACTGAAGGTGCCCTGCAATAACCAGTAAGCACTTTCCTTCACTGCAGAGGATGGTGCTCACTGGTTCTTACTACCTTCTGAACCCCCAGATATACTGTAGGTGCCCTGCTTAAACCAGTAAGCACTTTCCTTCACTGCAGAGGACGGTGCTCACTGATTATTACCGCCTCCTGCACCCCAGATATACTGTAGGTGCCCTGCAATAACCAGTAAGCACTTTCCTTCACTGCAGAGGACGGCGCTCACTGGTTATTACCGCCTCCTGCACCCCCAGATATACTGTAGGTGCCCTGCAATAACCAGTAAGCACTTTACTTCACTGCAGAGGACAGCGCTCACTGGTTATTACCATCTCCTGCACCCCCAGATATACTGTAGGTGCCCTGCTGTAACCAGTAAGCACTTTCCTTCACTGCAGAGGACGGTGCTCACTGGTTCTTACTACCTTCTGAACCCCCAGATATACTGTAGGTGCCCTGCTTTAACCAGTAAGCACTTTCCTTCACTACAGAGGACGGTGCTCACTGATTATTACCGCCTCCTGCACCCCTAGATATACTGTAGGTGCCCTGCAATAACCAGTAAGCACTTTCCTTCACTACAGAGGACGGTGCTCACTGATTACTACCGCCTCCTGCACCCCCAGATATACTGTCCCTCACTGGTTATTACCGCCTTCTGCACCCCCAGATATACTGTAGGTGCCCTGCAATAACCAGTAAGCACTTTCCTTCTCTGCAGAGGACGGTGCTCACTGGTAATTACCACCTCCTGCACCCCCAGATATACTGTAGGTGCCCTGCAATAACCAGTAAGCATTTTCCCTGAAGGCTCACGCACACGGCCATTGTTTTTTTCCGTATCTGAGCCACATTTTTTTTAATGTGGATTGGATGTGGACCCATTCACTTCAACAGGCTCGCAAAAGATACGGACAGGACTCGATGGGCATCAGCATCCGTTACTCCATTCTGCAAAATGCAGAACACACATGGCTGGTGTCCTGCGGACCAAAAGAAAAAGGTACGGTTGTCTATATGAGGCCTTACTAGCCGGGAAAGCACTTATTGGTTAACCCTTTAATGACCAGTCCTGAAAAGGCCATAATGACCAGTCACTTTTTTTGTAATTCGGCACATATGTTGCAAACACTTGTAACTTTTTTTGGACTACCAAAAAACTTTGCAGCTTTTTATTACATAACACAGGGCTTTTTAATATATTGTTTTAGTTTTATTAGGGGGAAACTGTACACATTTATTTTTTGTCATTTTTTTAATTTAAATATACATTATTAATTATTATAATTACTATACACGGTGTGGCCATTTTTTTCTTTTAAGTATTTTACTATTTATTCTTTTTTTTTACTTATTTTTTAATATATTTCTGCTACAAAAAGACCTTTAGGGGACACTCACTTCTTTTTCCTTTTTTTCCTTTTATTTATGTTTTATTTATTTTGTATTTTTTAATTTTTTAATCATCACTTTATTATTTATTTTTAAAATATATTTTTGCCACATAATATGACAGTGAACAATTTTATTTAGAACTTTTTCCTTTTTATTCTTTTCTTTTACTTGTATTTTATTTATTTATGTATTTATATTACATCTTTTTGCTAAAATTTTCTTTTCTTTTTTTTTTATATATATATTTTTGCAGCACCGTATGTCCCCCAAGAGCTCTGTGGGACACTGACTTATTTTTTATTTTATTTTTTGGCACTTTTTTTTTCCCTTTTATTTGTATTTTTTTTATTGTGTTATCAATTTTTTTTTTACTTTTAATATATACATATATATATATATATATATATTGCCTCATAATTTGTCCCCAAAAGGTCCATAAAAGAACTTTGGGGACACACACTTTTTTTTTTTTGCACTATTTCCACTGTAACTGGAGCATCCAAAGGAGCCCCAAATACAGGGAAAATCAGCCTCCTGGTAAGGCTTTGTACAGGGCAGAGCTGGTAAGGCTCTGCAGTCCTCTGCCCCTTACACTTGGAGATCACGTGATTGCCCGGTCTAAACTGCACAGCGTGCCGTTCATCTGTGTGAGGAGAAGGCAGAAGCGCTGATACACTGCTTCTGCCTTCTCCTCGTCTCCCCCGCTTTCTCTGACAGCCGGGGACCCGTCCTGCTCCTGCTACAGTGCGGGAGCAGGAGCTGTAATCCTGCACTTGTGCAGCTCTGCGTGCATTAACACAGCTGATCACACGATCAGCTGTGTTTCTGCCCAGCAGGACTGGGGCCGCAAACCATGGCTCTGGGGGCCGCAGGTTGTCCACCCCTGCTTTAGATAAAGGGCTTAAAGATAAAAATCTGAAAAAATCTGAAACACATAAAACTTGACTTGTTATTTTAACATTTATGTCCAAAGATTTTTTATCTGCTTATCTGCTATGTACCTATATTTTCTTACATTGTATAGCAGATAAACAGCATGTGTTCTCAGGTAATGATACACATTGATATGGATGCATTGGCAGAAGTATTCCATTATGTTATACAAAAGTAAAGTTACACTGAACACCAGCAAAAGCAACTGCAGGAATTCAAATCTTTGAGAGTTCAGAGAAGAATACAAAGTAGTTCAAACCTAGATGCATAATGTATAACATGAATGGAGCCATTACAATGTGGCTTCTGAATAAATATTTCAATTACGCTATAGAATGAATGGAATATCGAGTGACACAAATCCACAAATCGAAAAGTAATGATGTTGATACCATATTAATGCAACCAAGATGAAATTAAAGTTCCATGATAAAACTCAGGTGTATTCCAGAGTTTTCCCTGTAGAATGCAAAAATATATAATCCAAGGAAAAATTGTATAAAACTGTTTATAATTTTATTAATTTATCTCTGGATGCAAATGTAAAGAATGTATTTTAAAAGTTAGGTATATACAGTGCATTCAGAAAGAGTTCAGACCCTTTTACTTTTTCACATTTTGCAATGTGCTAAAAAAAAAAAAAATCAAGTTTTTCCCATCATTATATATTTTTAGACTGGCAAATGAAATGTTAGTCTTAATAAATCTGTGTTTATTGGAAGGCACAACACTTTAATGTTTTCTATGTACAATGCATAGTATCATATTCTCTTATGTTGTATCCTTGTGCTAAAATAAAGTTTGTGCTAAAAAAAAATTCCTCCATCAATCTACACTAAATATCCCACGTCAATGTCAAACTGAAAACAGAATTTTAGAAATCTTTGCAAATTTATTGAAAAACTAAAATCTTGCATTGACATAAGTATTCAGACCCTTTACTTAGCAGGGGGTATTTAGTGCATGGTACGCCAGGGGCTGTCTACCCAACTTGGGCCTCTCCCTCAATTTTAGTTTAGTTCTTTTTTCTATATGAAGAGGCTGTGTTGCTTCGTGAGCGGCACAGTCTCTTCCTAGGCCATATGACATCACATTCATCATTCCAGTGGCCTAGGTGCAGCTCAGTTCCATCCACGTGATTAGGGCTCAGCTGCAATACCAAGCACAGTGCAATCAAATGGACAGAGCTGTGCTTGGTAATAAGCAAAGAGGCTACGACGCTCACTGGAACATGGCGGTCTTCTCAAACAGCTGATTGGTGGGGGTGCCAGGAGTCGGACCCCCACCAATCTCATATTGATGACCTATCCTGAAAATAGGCCATCAATATATAAATTCCAGAGAACCCTTTTACCTTACGTTATGTGTAGTGTTACATAGGACTGCAAAAATACCCAGGAGCCATTGGCTACTAAACTAAAAAATTTAGGAGCCAAATTAAATATTTAGTTGCCAAATTTAAAATACATAAATTATAATAAAAAAAGACTTAGAAGAAAAGGTGAGACACAGCTCTCAGTAGTAAGCCAGCACAACATATAGTAGAATACAGCACCACATACCTCTTACTTCCAGTGACATCTCCTGTCATGTAGACCTTCTCCTTCCTCTTCTCCGTTTGACCCAGAACGCCATGACTAATTCTTTCAGCCACATCTCGTTTCCACAGAGTTTGTTACACAGACATGTTAGATTTCTCATAATTGGTTATCAAACTGGTGTAAAGTAGAATAGTGTTGAGCGCGAATATTCGAATAGCGAATATTAATCGCGAATATCGCAACTTCGATAATTCGCGAATATTGCGAATATACTGCTATATATTCGTTATATCGAATATTCGTCATTTTTTCCATCTGAACAAATGATTCCTCCCTGCTTAAAATGCTTGTGGGTCAATGAGTCATCGGCCCACAAGCAAGAAGCAGGGAGGAATCATGACTTTAGATGTTGAAAAAAGACGAATATTCGAAAAAACGAATATATAGCACTATAGCGAATATATTCGTTTTGACATTTTTTAGAATATTCGTCTTTTTTTCCCCCTCCAAACAGTACAGTTAAACCCCTTTGGCATACTCCTCCCCACAAGCGTCCCCGTCACCATGGGACGCCTGGTGGTTAGAATATACCATCGGATCTGAGTTAGATCGTGAAAACTCAAATCCGATGGTATATTCTAACACAGAGCGTTCCCATGGTGATGAGGCAGCTAAGTCAAGTATACCAACACGCGCATACATACCGGCTCCCTGCTGCCTGGAGGCACCTGTCCTCTGACAGGGCACTGTGATCTGCACTATTAGCCCCTCAGGTGCCGCACCTGAGGGTTAATAGTCTGGATCTAGCACCCTAATCAGAGGTCGAGATGCCGCCCGGGCAACAGTCGCCTCCCCACTATTAAAATCATTAATGGGCAGTGCGCCTAATTCCCCCTCACCAGTATTACAAACAATAATTGGTGGCCAGTGCCGATCCCCCTATTAAACATCATTGGTGGCCAGTGTGCGCCGACAATCCCTCCCCAGTATTAATTATCGCTGGTCAGTGCGCACTCAATCCCCCTCCCTCCCCAGTAAAAAATCATTGCTGGCAGTGCGCCTCCCTCTCCCCCTCCCATCATTGGTGGCAGCGGCAGCTCCGATCAGAGTCCCAGCAGTGTAATGCTGGGGCTCCGATCGATTACCATGGCAGCCAGGGCGCTACTGCAGTCCTGGCTGCCATGGTTAGTTAGTCAGCATTGTACTTACCTGCGCTGGGGCCGCGGGCGCTCCTTCTTCTCAAACTCACAGTTTGAGGAAGGAGCGCCAGCGGCTCAGCGTAAGTACAATGCTGACTAACAACCATGGCAGCCAGGACTGCAGTAGCGTCTGGCTGCCATGGTAACCGATCGGAGCCCCAGCATTACACTGCTGGGACTCTGATCGAGCTGCCGCTACCAATGATGGGAGGAGAGGGAGGCGCACTGCCAGCAATGATTTTTTACTGGGGAGGAGGAGTTGAGTGCGCACTGACCAGCGATAGTATACGGGAGGGATTGTCGGCACACTGGCCACCAATGATGTTTAATAGGGGAGATCGGCACTGGCCACCAGTGTGTTTGTAATACTGGTGAGGGGAATTAGGCGCACTGCCATGATGATTTTAATAGTGAGGAGGCGCACTGCTGCCGGCGGCACCCGACCTCTGACAGGGTGCTGTGATCCGCACTATTAACCCCTCAGGTGCGGCATCTGAGGTGCAGTGCATCTAGTGCCAGTCGAGAGCAGCAGGCGTCATGTATGCGGCGTGTTGGTATACTCTAACTTCAGCGTCCCCATCACCATGGGAACGCCTCTGTGTTAGAATATACCATCGGTTTGAGTTTTCACGATCTAACTCAGATCCGATGGTATATTCTAACCACCAGGCGTTCCCATGGTGACGAGGACGCTTGTGAGAGAGTATGCCAAGGGTTAACGAATATGGAATATAGCTATGCACTAGCAGTGCTAAGTTGAAATCGCAATGCGAATACTTTAAGTTAAATTAATCGCATTGTGATTTCAACTTAGCACTGCTGCTATATTCCATATTCGTTAACTTCGTTCAATTCTAGCAAGCTGACCCATTATAAACCCAGCTCTAAGTTGAAATCGCAATGCGATTAATATAACTTGAATTAATCGCATTGCGATTTCAACGTAATTCCTCAAATCCGACAGTACATTTTAGTATATGGAGACGTTCCCATGGTGATGGGGACGCTCCATGAGCTACGGAAGTTATGGTTGGCTTGGTAGAATTAGCGAATAGCGAATATGACGAATGTATTCGTCATATTCCTCAAAGCGAGATAGCAGTATTCTACATCTTCGTTTTAGCAACCTATTCGTCAACTTCGCTATTCGCTAATTCTAGCAATCAAATAGGAAGGTTGACTTACCAGACAGCTGTGTTAAATTCGCTATGCGATTTTTTTTTAATACAATAATTATATTACTTAATAAAATTATTATATTATATTATATTATTATTATTCTATTTATTAAAAAAAAAAAAATCGCATAGCGAATTTAACACAGCTGTCTCTATAGTCAACCTTCCTATTTGATTGCTAGAATTAGCGAAGTTGACGAATAGGTTGCTAAAACGAAGATGTAGAATACTTCGTTATCTTCGTTTTGAGGAATATGACGAATACATTCATCATATTCGTCATCCTCGCTAATTCTAGATATGAAACCAATAGGAAAGTAGCCTTAAGTTAAAATCGCAATATGCGATTATTTAAATCGCATGTTAATCGCGATAACTAGAAAAATGACGATTGACGAATATTCGATTTCGACGAATATGAAACGAATATTCATACGAATATTCGCGAATTTCGTCGAAATCGAATATGGCACCTGCCGCTCATCACTAAAGTAGAACTGGTTTAGTTGCCCATAACAACCAATTAGATTCCAACTTTCATTTTCCAAAGGAGCTGTCAAAAATTAACCACTTTAGCCCCCCTAGCTTAAACACCCTTAATGACCAGGCCACTTTTTACAATTCTGCACTACACTACTTTACCCGTTTATTGCTCCGTCATACAACTTACCACCCAAATGAATTTTACCTCCTTTTCTTCTCACTAATAGAGCTTTCATTTGGTGGTATTTTATTGTTGCTGACATTTTTACTTTTTTTGCCATTAATACAAATTTAACGACATTTTTGCAAAAAAAATGACATTTTTCACTTTCTGTTGTAAAATTTTTCAAAAAAAACTACATTTCTATATAAATTTTTCTCTAAATTTATTGTTCTACATGTCTTTGATAAAAAAAAGCCCAATAAGTGTATATTTATTGGTTTGGGTAAAAGTTATAGCGTTTACAAACTATGGTGCAAAAAAGTGAATTTCGGCATTTTGAAGCAGCTCTGACTTTCTGAGCATCTGTCATGTTTCTTCAGGTGCTAGAATGTCAGGAAAGTATAAATACCCCCCAAATTACACCATTTTAGAAAGAAGACACCCCAAAGTATTCGCGGAGGGGCATAGTGAGTTCATGTATCATTTCATTTTTTTTCACAAGTTAGCGGAAAATTACATTTTCTGAGAAAAAAAAAAAGTTTCAATTTCTGCAAACTTCTGGCAAAAAAAATAAAAAATCTCAGACGGACTCACTATGCCCCTCAGTGAATACCTCGAGGTGTCTACTTTCCGAAATGGGGTCATTTGTGGGGTGTGTTTACTGTTCTGGCATTTTGGGCGAGGCTAAATTGTGAGCCGCCATGTAAAACCTAAAGGTACTCGTTTGAATTTGGGCCCCTTTGCGCACCCAGGCTGCAAAAAAGTGTCACTTATGTGGTATCGCCGTACTCAGGAGAAGTAGGGCAATGTGTTTTGTGGTGTATTTTTACATATACCCATGTTGGGTGAGAGAAATATCTCTGTAAATTGTCAACTTTGTATAAATAATTTTAAAAGTTGTCGTTTACAGAGATATTTTTCACACAAAGTATGGGTATATATAAATATACACCCCAAAACACATTGCCCTACTTCTCCTGAGTACGGCGATACCACATGTGTGCCACTTTTTTGCAGCCTGGATGCTAAAGGCCCTAAAACTAATGAGTACCTTTAGGATTTCACAGGGCATTTTTACGCATTTGGATTCCAGACTTCTTCTCACGCTTTAGGGGCCCCTAAAATGCCAGGACAGTATAAATACCCCACATGTGACCCCATTTTGGAAAGAAGACACCCCAAGGTATTTCGTGAGGGGTATGGTGAGTTCATGTAAAATTGTATTTTTTGTCACAAGTTAGTGGAATATGAGACTTTGTAAAAAACAAAATTAAAAAAAAAAATATCAATTTCCGCTAACTTGTGCCAAAAAATAAAGATTCATTGAACTCGTCATGCCCTCACAGAATACCTTGGGGTGTCTTCTTTCAAAATGAGTCACTTGAGGCATTATACTGACCTGGCATTTAGGGCCCTAAGCGTGAGAATCAAATGCGTAAAATGCCCTGTGAAATCCTAAAGGTACTCATTGGAATTAGGGCCCCTTTGCGCATCTTGGCTGCAAAAAAGTGTCACTCATGTGGTATCGCCATACTCAGGAGAAGTAGGGCAATGTGTTTTGTGGTGTATTTTTACATATACCCATACAATGTGTGAGAAATATCGCTGTAAACGACAACTTTTTAAATTTTTTTATTCAAAGTTGTCAATTTACAGAGATATTTCTCTCACCCAGCATGGGTACATGTAAAAATACACCCCAAAACACATTGCCTCACTTCTCCTGAGTACGGCAATACCACATGAGTGACACTTTTTTGCAGCCAAGATGCGCAAAGGGGCCCAATTTCCAATGAGTACCTTTTAGGAGGGCATTTTTACGCATTTTTCTTCTCACGCTTTAGGGCCCCTAAAATGCCAGGGCAGTATAAATACCCCACATGTGACCCCATTTTGGAAAGAAGAGACCCCAAGGTATTCCATGAGGGGCATGGCGAGTTCATAGTAGATTTTTTTTTTGGCACAAGTTAGTGGAAATTGATTTTTCATTGTTTTTTCTCACAAAGTCTCCCTTTCCGCTAACTTTTGACAAAATATATACCCATACTATGTGTTTTGGGGTGTATTTTTACATATACCCATGGTGGGTGAGAGAAATATCTCTGTAAATTGACAACTTTGAATAAAAAAATTTAAAAAGTTGTCGTTTACAGCGATATTTCTCACACAAAGTATGGGTATATATAAAAATACACCCCAAAACACATTGCCCTACTTCTCCTGAGTACGGCGATACCACATGAGTGACACTTTTTGCAGCCAAGATGCGCAAAGGGGCCCTAAAACCAATGAGTACCTTTAGGATTTCACAGGCCATTTTTACGCATTTGGATTCTCACGCTTTAGGACCCCTAAAATGCCAGGGCAGTATAAATACCCCACAAGTGACCCCATTGTGGAAAGAAGACACCCCAAGGTATTCCGTGAGGGGCATGGCGAGTTCACAGAAAAAAAAAAAAATTGGCACAAGTTAGCGGAAATTGATTTTTTTTTTTTTTTTTACAGTCTCATATTCCACTAACTTGTGACAAAAAATAAAATTTTGCATGAACTCACCATACCCCTCACGGACTACCTTGGGGTGTCTTCTTTCTAAAATGGGGTCACATGTGAGGTGTTTGTACTGTCCTGGCATTTGAAGGTCTCCGCAATCATTACACGTATGGCCAGCATTAGGAGTTTCTGCGATTCTCCGTATATTGAGCATACGGGTAATGAGATTTTTTTTTTCCGTTCAGCCTCTGCGCTGAAAAAAAAAAAAAAATGAACGGCACAGATTTTTTCATTCGCATCGGTCAATGTGGATGAAAAAATCTCTGCCAAAATCAGTGACTGCGGTGCGGTGGGCTGGGCGCTAGCTACCTAACAAATAGCTAACTAACTGGCGGTGATAGGGGACCCTTATGCCCCATTCACACGTCCAAAATTCTGTTTGCGGAACCGAATTGTGGACCCATTCATTTCTATGGGGACAGACTTTGTCCCGCTCGGATCCGGAATTACGGATCCGCGCTTCCGGGTCTGCACTTCCGTTCCGCAAAAATATAGAACATGTCCTATTCTTGTCCGCAATTGCGGACAAGAAAAAGCATTTTCTATATAGTTCTGGCAATGTGCGGATCTGCGAAATGCGGAAAGCACATTGCCGGTGTCCGTGTTTTGAGGATCTGCGGATCCGCGGATCCTATCCGCGGATCCGTGAATCCGCGGATCCAATCCGCGGATCCGTGAATCCACGGATCTGCAAAACACATATGGACGTCTGAATGGAGCCTTACAAGGGGTGTGATCAATGACAGGGGGGTGATCAGGGGGTCTAGATGGGGTGATCAAGGGGTTAACAAGGGGTTAATAGGTGAGGGGGGTGGGGGGGGTTAGTGTAGTGTTTGGTGCAACTTTACATAGTTACCTGGTCCTCTGGTGGTCGATCCCAGCAAATGGGACCACCAGAGGACCAGGTAGCAGCTATATCAGACGCTGTTCACAAAACAGCGTCTGATATAGCTCTTTGATGCGATTTTATTCGCATCTACAGCCTGCCAGCGATGGAGCATCGCTAGCAGGCTGTAGCAGAACTCCCGAGACGCGCTTCACTGTGAACGCGCGCGTTCACAGGAAGTTTAGGCTCTCGCGAGATGACGCGCTGATGCGTCGTCTCAGAACAACAGGACCGCCCGCAGGACGCATCCCTGCGTTAGGCGGTCCTGTAGGAGTAAAAGGTGGAATCTGGTTGCTATGGGCAACTAAGCCAGTTCTACTTTACACCAGTTTGATAAATGACCCCCAAATGTCCCTATTGTGTCTACAATAATTATAATGTCCCCTAGAGTACCCCCAGTAATAATAACATCCTATATTGTGCTCCAGGTAATAATGCCTGTATAATGTCCCTGAAAAATATTGTTCCTTAATTAGAGTTGAGCGAACACCTGGATGTTCGGGTTCGAGAAGTTCGGCCGAACTTCCCGAAAACGTTTGGGTTCGGGATCTGAACTCGACCCGAACTTCATCCCGAACCCCATTGAAGTCAATGGGGACCCGAACTTTTGGGCACTTAAATGGCTGTAAAATAGCACTGGAAAGGACTAGAGGGCTGCAAAAGGCAGCAAATGTAGGTGAATGCCCTGCAAATATATGTGAATAGGGAAATGACTTAAAATAAAATAAAATACAGAAAAATAATAAATAAACATTCTAAACTTGAGCCCAAATGAGTGACAGTGGCACCTGTCACCCAGCAAACAGAGGATGTGGCAGCAACGCCACCACATCTGTCATTGTCACCAAGCATCTCCACCAAATCCCATGGTAGTGTTTAGCTATCAGCTGTCCATCTCTTAAACACTGGAGAGAAAAAGAAATAGAAAGAGGAAGTACCCCCCTACCCATGGCTCTGAATGCCTTATTCCTTTGAAATGCTGTCATTCTGTCTGGTGGACAATTTTGAAAAACCTTATGGCAGTGGCTATCCCACAGTACGTGTATCCCAGCTACCTCTACTTTTGCAGGCGAGCCATCCCTTCCCTGCACAACCAAGTGGCAGACAAAATCAGGTGTGCACTGCGCAACGCTATCTGTGGCAACGTCCACATAACCAACAACACAGTGGGTAAATGTAGCGGCTGGCCCGCTGGGCATTTCTCTTTGTATCCTGTTACCTCCTCCTCCTACTTGGCTTCCTCCTCCTCTACCTCCTCCTCATCCAATCAGCGTAACACCTTCACCACCCACAGCAGCACAGCCAGAGGGAAACGACAGCAGGCTGTTTTAAAACTTGTGTGTTTGTGGGACAAACCCCGCACCGCGCAGGATGCTGTGGACAGGCATGGAACAACAGACCGACCATTGGTTGGTGCCACTGAGCCTCCAGCCCGGCCTGTTTTTGTGCGCTAATGGGCGAAATATACTAGCAGGTCTGGGCCCAGCCGATTTGACACACATCCCCTGCCTGCCACATGTGCTGAATTTGGGGTGCAGAAATTCCTAAACACCAGACAGTGAAAATCATTTCAGTTAATTGAACACACACAACACCCCCTCCCCCCCTTTCACTCAAACCATTAACAAACTATTTACAAATTTTCTTAAAAACATATTAAAATAACTATAATGCAGCTACACTTACTATATAAACAAACAAAACTATATACACGCCTTATCAATAACTTAAGGCCAGTGACATCCAAGTGGCTCGAAGGGTGGGTTCCTGCACCAACATAGTCCCTGGCCTGGAACACAATTGTCCAGCCAGGGCACAGTTCTGGAGGATGAAGAGGATAAGTAGGATGAGGAGGAACCGTGTTCTCAGCAGGGTGGCACCCAAGCCAGCTCACGTGCAGCTGGGTCACCATCAGCACCTCAGAAGGCTGGGTTAGCATTGGCGAAATGTGGGAAAGCTTTGTCATCACGCCACAACAACCTGCACCACCAGCAGATCTGAAACGTCTTAGCAGGAGGCAGCATTTTAGCAACATGGTGGAAGAGTACACGTACTGACTGATGGGTTTGCCCAGGGGCATAGCTACAGGGAAGCGTGGGAAGCACACTGTTTTGGGTCCCTGACCTAGAAGGGGCCCATTCAGGAGGAGGAGGAGGACTAAAAGACTTTGTCAGGGCCCCCTCAACAGTATTATACAATGAAATTAGATACAGTGGCAGTATAGACAGTGTAGAAAGCAGATGGAAAATAAACCCAAACAGCCTCACACCCTACACACTCAACCCCCCCCTCCACCCCCTCTTTCACTCAAACCATTAACAAACTATTTACAAATTTACTTAAAAACATATTAAAATAACTATAAGGCAGTTAAACTAACCATATAAAGAAACAAAACTATATACATGCCTTATCCTTAACTGAAGGCCAACGAAATAAAAGTGGCTCGGAGGGTGGGTATCTGCACCAACATAGGCCCTGGCCTGGAACACAATTGTCCAGCCAGGGCACAGTTCTGGAGGATAAGGAGGAGTAGGAGGAACGCTGGGGGATACAGAGGACACAGACGATATACCTCCCTCAAAGAGGATAGCTTGTCCTTGCCTCTGGGCAGCCTGGCAGACATGTTACTGCCACATCCTAAATTTTGCTCACTGGAGTGTAATAGGAAGATGAGCCCACTAGTAGACACGCTGCTGATGGCATTCACACATGACACCGGGGACTCAGTGCAAGCACAAGGTGAAGGCAGAGGAGGAGGAAGAATTTGCCAATGCAGCTGGGTCACCAGCAACACCTCAGAAGGCAGGGTTGGCATGGGCAAAATGTGGAAAAGCTTTGTTATCACGCCACAACAACCTGCACCACCAGCAGATCTGGAACATCTTAGCAGGAGGCAGCATTTCAGCAACATGGTGGAACAGTACACGTACTGACTGATGGGTCTGCCTAGGGGAATAGCTACAGCGGAAGCAGGGGAAGCAACTGCTTTGGAGCCGTGACCTAGAAAGGGCCCATCCAGGAGGAGGAGGAGGACTAACAGTATTATACAATGAAATTATATACAGTGGCAGTATAGACAATGTAGAAAGCAAATGGAACAGCTGCTGGGCCTGGTCTGAGAGAGCGATCTTTAGTAGCCACAGGCATAGCGGCATGAAAGGAAGGGGTTTGCGGCAAAAATTACTGGGGGAGGGGGGCCCCATTCAAAAATTTGCTGTGGTGCCCAATCATTTCTAGCTACGCCACGGGGTCTGCCCCTTTCAACTTCTAGGTCATCAAATTGGGCACATGTCCTGAGGTTGCCCTTTACGCCTTGGAGGTGCTGGCCTACCCTGCAGCCACTGTATACCTATATATGTATACCGGTCTCACCCAACCACTGTTATACTACTGTGCACTTACACTTTGTTTTATTTTTTATATTTTCCCAATGTTTTGGGGTCTACACTAATTTATTTAAAAAAAATAAAAATAAAAAAACAGTTATTGGCGACTACCTTTGGCTTCATAGCCCAAAAAGGCTTTATTTCATGCAAGAATGTAACCACCAATTGTAAGTTCCCTGTCAGTTATGCAGTGCAGGGGTTTGTACCTGGCAAAAATGGTAATATTTCACCCAACAATTTAAAATCTATCTTTTGCCGGACAACATTAAACTTGGCCAGCCACAGCTGGGACACCAGATTTAGGGGATTGCTATTTTGGCAAAATAATTTCACCCCAGAACAAAATCTACCCTTTGCCGGACACTATTCAATTTGGCCAGCCACAGCTGAAACCACTGATTTACGGTATTGTTATTTTGGCAATTGAATTTCACCCCAGAAAATAAAATATCCTTTGACGGACACAATGAAACTTGTCCAGTCACAGCTGGAACACCAGATTTACGGTATTGCTATTTTTGCAACTGAATTTCACCCCAGAAAATAAAATATCCTTTGACGGAAACTATAAAACTTGTCCAGTCACAGCTGGAACACCAGATTTACGGTATTTCGATTTTTGCAACTGAATTTCACCCCAGAACAAAATATATCCTTTGCCGGACACTATTAAACTTGGCCAGCCACTGCTGGGACACCAGATTTAGGGGATTGCTATTTTGGCAATTGAATTCCACCACAGGAAAAAATCTATCCTTTGCCAGACAGCAGACAGTATTACACTTGGCTAGCCACAGCTGGAACACCAGATTTAGAGGATTGCTATTTTGGTAATGGAATTTAACCCCTCAATAAAATATAGAAATTTCTATCCTGAGTTTCTAGGGTTGGCAATAAGCACAGCCAAGCCCCTGATGCAGGATATAGCAAAAAAAAAAACTAGTATTGATGGATTGATGGACTTGGTGGCAGCTTGTGCTGGTGCACCACAAGACACAAAATGGCCACCGATCACCCCAGAAAAAAGTGACAGAAAAACGCTCTATGCAGCCTAAAAATCAGTGAGCAATTAACTAGCAGAAGTTGAATGATTCATAGCTGTAAATCGATCACTTCATTAGGTGTTTTTGCTGAGTTTTCCCTGCCTAATCTCGCCCTTACAGCAGCTGCGTCCTCTCCCTACACTAATCAGAGCAGAGTGACGTGCGACACTACGTGACTCCAGCTTGAATATAAGCTGGGTCACATGCTGCACTTGGCCAATCACAGCCATACCATTAGTAGGCATGGCTGTGATGGCTTCTTAGGGCAAGAAGTAAAACGCTAGCTGATTGGCTGCTGTGCAGCCCTTCAGAAAGCGGGAAGAAATCGCCGAACAACGAACCCAAACCCGAACTTTTTTGAAAATGTTCGGGTCCGGGTCCGTGTCCCGAACACCCCAAAATTCGGTACGAACCCAACTATACAGTTCGGGTTCGCTCATCCCTACTCCTAATATGTCTATGTAATAGAAATGCCCCTATAGTTCCTCCCCAATAGCAACGTCCCCCACACTACCCCCATATAGTAGTTTGACCCCACACAGTAATTTTCCCCACAGTAGTAATTTTCCCACACTTCCCCCACAATAGTAATTTCCCCCCACACTGCCTCCACACTAGTAATTTTCCCCCACACTGCCCAACAGTAGTAATTTTCCCCACACTGCCCCCACAGTAGTAATATTCCCCCACACTGCCCCCACAGTAGTAATTTTCCCCTACACTGCCCTCAAAGTAGTAATTTTCCCGTACATTGCCCCCACAGTAGTAATTTTCCTGTACACTGCCCCTACAGTAGAAATTTCCCCCACACTGCCCCCACAGTAGTAATATTCCCCCACACTGCCCCCTCAGTAATAATTTTTCCCCCAGTAGTAATTGTCCCTCACACTGCCCCTATGTGGTAGTTTGCTCCCCATGGAGACTACCAATATAATGCCCTCAGGACTAGCCCAAAGTCAAACTGGTTAGTTAGTACAGTAAGTTTGCACTCACCGCTTGTAACAGGGTGCAAGTTTTTCTACAGTACCCAAAAGGCTCATTATAATTTTTTCTAATAAAACATCATGTTGAATGTATATATTATATATATATAATGTATATAAACGAACCTCCAAGTGCTAACAAAGTACATCAAATCACTTTCACTAAATGAATTGCAAAGAAAGATCCCTTTTTGTTAAATGGGGTTGTCCAGCCTAGAAGTCGACAAGACCAATAGCCCTAAACAATTGTAAAGAAACACAAACCAGTCTGTGGTCCCTCTATGCCCATACTGCTGCCCCATTCTTGGGCACGCCCAGTCCCTTCAGGAAAAGGAAGTGGCTTGGTCCTGTGGCTGCTGCTGCCGATCACAGGCCTCAGCGGTCACATCTGCTTGAATGGCATGTTACTGCTAGTGATGTGCGTTCAAGCATTTGTGACCATTGACTGGAAGCGGCTGGGAATGGAGCAGCAGCGCGGGTGCAATTGAACCTTGGTCAGAGGAGTGGTTTTTTTAATGGGCCACAGTTTAGGACCATTTGGGTTGCTAGCTCCTAGGTCATATAACTTATTTAACAATAAATTTTAAAAAAAAAACAATCCTGATACAGAAATATGATTTCAGTCAACCAAAAACACATATGTTTAAAGGGGTTGACCACTTTGTGGTTATCGTTGACCAATGTGTTTGTGAGATGATTATATGGCACTGACTAAAATAACCTAATATTCCAAATATTAAAATTCTTCACCATTCTATATGGTTTGCCTCCTTGTACACAAAATCTTTTGTGCTGTCCACATAGAGGTCCTGTCCATAAAATGACTGCTGATGGAGGGTCATATGACCAGGTAAATCACCTCCATGTGATGTCTCCTTCATTCAGACATACTACACCTGCTCTAAAATCACAACAGAACAAGTGCAGACGGCAGGTGCAGTGCATCTGAATGGAGGAGACATCACATGGAGGTGATTTGCCTGGTCACATGACCCTCCATCAGCAGCCATTTTATGGACAGGACCTGTGTGTGGACACCACAAAATACTTGGCTAACAAGGGGACATACCTTATGATATATAGAAAATGGTGCAAAATTTCAACAAAGACTATATTAGTAAGTGCCATATAATCCTATCAAAAACACATTGGTCAACAATAACTGGAAAGTGGTCAACCCCTTTAAGTAATTGTTCTACAATTTACTTTGATCAGTTGTTTACAGAAAATAGATAGTTACACAGTCCCTAGTATAACGTGGCTTTAAATGTGGGTTCACATATGACTGTTGAGTTCAGTATATACAAATAGTCTATACATATTAGCTATATTAACATTCTCAACATATCTTCATGTCTTATCACAGAAGCCCTGATGTCCTAGAAGGCAGCATCATCACTGATGGCCACATGAATCTCTTCCCTCCTAGACGGCTGGATGTAACATTTTATTTTGCTTTGTTCACCAGGCGGTCTTCGTTTCCCTTACTTGTTTTAAAAGACCTAGAGAAGATTTACTGAGGTTATTGCATTACTTGACTGGCAAGGTTCCAGCTGAAATGTCTTTTTAAAGTTCTTGCCTGCAGAGTGGAAATTAAGAAGATTCATCAATGTGTCCACAGTGCTTCTTTCTGACGTTGGGAGTCATGGAGGAACCAACTCCAGTAACCAACCTATTGCCTGAGAAATGAGCCATTGGAAATTGAAGTGCATTATTTCTCCTGCTCACAGGCAAGGCACATTGCAATTCTCTCCGGTGCATCTTATTAACAATCCATGCCGTCTAAATCACATTGGGATTATTTTTTTTCTTTCAGGGGTTACTTTACCTGTGCATAGAGCCTTCAATAATATGTTGTTGATCAGTGATCATCCAGGGAAAAATCCCACTGCATTTTTAACAGCAAATACACAGTTCCAATGAAAGTCACCACTGGAGAAATCTGTGCGAACATAATAAATCAGAGTTGTCTCTTGTTGCAGGGTATTCTAAGGCATAAATTACTAAGACTGTTGGTGTTTATTGTAATGTCAAATCATTGGGCATAACTTATCTGCCACTAGATCTCAGCCATAAAGATTAAATATTAATGTTTTTGCTGTTCTGTCATATTTATGAGGACTTTACAAACATGAATGCTATCAGCTGAAGTTTCTTAAATGCTGCAGTATAATTAAATGCTTGCATTGGATCTTATGTGGAATTTCCTGTTACAATAATAGTCATAAGGATGAGACGCAAAGAAAAAAAAGTTAAATTACATTCCAGAAATTTCTGAATGAAGTTGGAGATTTACATTTCAGCACCACAGTTGCACCAATTTTTATTGCACCTCTATGACCACCTTTGGTTAATTTTCCTTAAGGCTTCTCTGAAGCATGGTGTGTTGTATACTGATGTAAAAAAGACTAAGCCAACACTCCCTTTGAGGTAACAGACAGTAACATCTTACACAAGAATGATGGTGCACTATTTCACGTATATTTATTATTTTCAGGAGATCTCAAATATCACTAGCCACGTCCCCTGGTGACGCGACAGAGTCATTACCAACAGGATGCAATGCTTTTTCCCACAACGGGCGTAATTTGTAGGAAACTAGCAGTGGGCTGATTGCAGCTGATCTATTCCTGTGTGCTGTGTTCTGACTAATGGAGCACCAAGTCATGACCCATCAGGTTCCTGGGACTTGGTGCTCTATTTAAACCCCTTCCTGGCCATACACCAGCGTGCCAGTGATTGTCTCAGACTGGGGTACTTAGGGCCCACCCGTGTAACTGATTCTGGGGACCCACCTTAGGGCTCCTGCACACAAACGTATTTTTTTCCGTGTCCATACCATTTTTTATTTTTTTTTGTGGCCTGTATGTGAAACTATTCACTTTAATGAGGCCGCAAAAAAACGGAAATGACTCCATGTGCATTCCCTGTCTGTCTTTAGTTCAGGACCGGAACGTTTTTTGGCCGGAGAAAATACCGCAGCATGCTGCGCTTTTTGCTCCGACCAAAAATCCTGAACACTTGCCGCAAGGCCGCATCCGGAATTAATGCCCATTGAAAGGCATTAATCCGGATCCGGCCTTAAGCTAAACACCATTTCAGGGCATCACCGGATCCGACGTTTAGCTTTTTCTGAATGGTTACAATGGCAGCCAGGACGCTAAAGTCCTGGTTGCCATGGAAAAGTGTAGTGGGGAGCGGGGGAGCAGTATACTTATGGCCAGTGTGGCTGCCGGGGCACTCCAGAGTGACGTCAGGGCGCCCCACGCACATGGATCACGTGATCGCATGGATCACGTGATGCATGCGCATGGGGCACTCTGACATCATTCTGGAGCGCCCCGGGAGCCGCACGGGCGGTAAGTATACTGCTCCCCCACTCCCCACTACTACTATGGAAACCAGGACTATAATAGCGTCCTGGCTGCCATAGAAACACTGAAAGCATTTTGAAGACTGATCAGTCTTCAAATGCTTTCAGTTCACTTGCGTTGTTACGGATCCGGTGAGCACTTCCGGCGACGGAAGTGCACGCCGGATCCTAACAACGCAAGTGTGAAAGAGGCCTAACTTGAAAACTCGGACAACCCCGATAAATCCTCCACAACCAGTATCTCTTTAAATACAGAATATCATTACTGGCGCCATGTAAACCATACGTGTCAATACTGGAGGATGTGATGCACTGTGCAAACTTTTTGGTGCATAAGTCCAACCCGCTTTGTAGGTCACAACCTTTCACAAAGCCCAAGCAAAGGCGCTAGAGGAGCAACGTGAGCAAAGGGCACAAACGGAGCGTCATAACCGAAGCAGAAGCATTAGGGTCACCTGAGGCAAGGTAATAGTGGGGATCCTGGAGCAGGGGTAACTGGAGAAGAGGCAATGTAAGTGGTGCATTTAGAGTGGGGGAATCTGGAGCTGGGGCACTTATGAGGGTGCACCTAAAGCAGAGGCATTAGGGTCACCTGAGGCAGGGTAATAGTGGGGATCCTGGAGCAGGGGTATTGGGGGGCAACTGGAGAAGAGGCAATATTAGGGGTGTATTTATGGGGGTGCACCTAAAGCAGAGGCATTGGGGGGGGGGGGGACCTAAGGCAGAGTCCCCCCAATGCCATTCTGAACTCTGCAGAGAGTAGCACACATTCATAGATCTGTTTCTGCTATAAACAAATCCCCTATTTCCCCCTTACAGTCTTCTACAGCTCACTACTGTCACACACCTGAGAAATTAGCCCAGCACCGCAAAGGAGTCCTTCTCTCCAGCAGCCACAGTTTTCTGACATCAGGGAGACTGGGGGTCCACCAAGGAATCCCCCGCCTCCCCGGTGGGCCAGTCCGAGCCTGCTCTGACTCCCTAACTGTGCTGCTGTTTCGTTTGACTCCATCTCTGTGCTGTTCTGTCTCTGTGTGTGTATGTCTTGCGCTTTAACAGGGTAGGGAACATCGACTAGTTGCAGACTTGCCACTTAGTGCTTGTACTGCAATTAGGCAAGTAAAGCTGTGGTGGTTACAATTAGAGCTCACTGTCTGTGTATTCCTGCTTACTGTGGTTACACACTAGCTGACTGAATGTGCATGAATTTATTGCAAATTCCACCGTATGTAGAATACATGCAATAAGCAACCATGCAGAAATACAGCTGCTGGCAAAGATAATAAGATTAAGGGGTGTATCACAAGAGGTATAGGTGTACTGCAGTACCCAGAAAGATCATCAAAAATAGGGTTATTTACAAAAAAGATGACATATAATACCTATGTATAAAAACCTCAAATGTCAATACAAAGATCTCTCCCATCATCTATTTATACCCAGGACTTTGACTATGACGTGGGAACATCCTCTATGTCTAGAAGAAAGAAGGTTCCTAAATAATCATAGAAGAGGATTCTTCACGGTAAGAGCAGTGAGACTATGGAATTCTCTGCCTGAGGAGGTGGTGATGGTGAATTCACTAAAAGAGTTCAAGAGGGGACTGGATATATTTCTGTAGTGTAATATTATTGTAGCTTACAATTACTAGAATTCTGGAGAAGGGTCCTTGATCCAGGGATTTTGAAGTCAGGAAGAAAATTTTTCCTAAGATGAGGAAAATTGGCATCTACCTCAGGTTTTATTGTCTTATCTTTGAACAACAGCAGGCTATTAGGATGAACTGAATGGATTACCTTACTATGTTAGCATAAGGCCCCATGCACACATCAGTGTTGAAGTGTTACACTATGATGTATTTGAGAGATTTCCCTTGGTAAAATCCTTATGCTGTCATTTTTATGCAAGCTCAATAATATCAATGTTGGTTGAGCGAACTCTTTATTTACCAATACCACTAATGAAATAGATGAGTTTTATTATAAATGATTAGGATTGATAAATGGTTAATTATGACAATATTATTCCTTTTATGTGAACACCAATTGTAGCAATTAGTGATACATGAAAAACTCTTTATAATGACCAAATAACCACCTGTGTATGTGCTCAGAAAATGATATTGATAATTTAAATGAATTCCTAACATTGATATATATAGGAGAATACACAAATTCCTTGTTTAAGATTTTTTTGGTCTATTGTTCTGCTTGTCTTTGATTTTTATAATAGTGTGTTCATGTTCCGTTTAATGAATATGCATGAACTTTTTCCCATGCTATACTGTCCCTCTCATGCCTCCATTCATTTCAGTTAGCTTTACAGAGAGAGGATTTGCACCTTTAAGAAGATGCCCATTAAGTGATTAACTATCAGGGAGGAAGGGGCCTTGTTTACCACACCAGAGTATTAAGCATATCTGTGACATCAATTACTATCATTAGCCAATGCAATTAGACTGACTTTCTAGTCCAAGTCACTGGGGAAGATGCATTTTTTCCATGGTTGCTGTTTTGAAATGATGTCTTGTATCTGATTGATGCAGTAAACCAAATTGACATCTCTGAGCACTAAAAGTCTATCTAAAAAGATAGTATATATGTTATGACTGCTAGGGTCATATACATCAGATCTATGTAATCTTTTTAGCTAATAGAAACTACTATATTTGTTCAAGCTGCTTTGTTCTTATCTTTTGCTTTATTACCCTTTTAGTGTTATAACTGTGTCATGTGGCAGAATCGTCATGCATAAAGCCATTCAGGAAATCTACATACTCTGGTCATCTAATTTAACAAATCACAAACTAATTTTCTGTAGAAGATACCCGCTTTTTAGCTGTCTATTTTATCTGTCAATATTTTTGTAAACAATGTTTAGCTAAATTTTGGCCTCAGAGGGGGCATATACTACTACTGGGTTCAGCAACCTTCAGCACTCCAGCTGCTGTGAAACTACAACTCCCAGCATGAACACTTACTCATCTGTTCTTTTAACTCCCAAAAAAGTGAAAGGAGGATTCTAAGGCCTCTTTCACACGGGCGTCACGTTTGACGCCCGGATAAGAGGCGGGCGCGTTGCGGGAAAATGCGCTTTAATGCGTTTTGCACTCGCGTGGGAAAAATCGGCATGTTTGGTACCCAGACCCGAACCCAGACTTCATCACTGAAGTTCGGGTTTGGGTTGAGTATTCTGTAGATTTTATTTATTTCCCTTATAACATGGTTATAAGGGAAAATAATAGCATTCTCAATACAGAATGCATAGTAAAATGTGGATGGAGGGGTTAAAAATAAAAAAATTAACTCACCTTAGCCACTTGATCGCGTAGTTGCGATCTCTTCTGTCTTTTTCAAGCATTAGCTGCCGGGTAAAGGACCTGTGGTAACGTCAACGAGCTCATCACATGGTCCAATCACATGGTCCATCACCATGGTGATGGACCATGTGATTGGACCATGTGATGTGATGTCACCACAGGTCCTTTAGCTGGCAACTAGCTGGTCCTTTTTAGCTGGCAGCTAATGCTTAAAGAAGACAGAAGAGTTCGGCAACTACGCGATCAAGTGGCTAAGGTGAGTTAAGTTTTTTTATTTTTAACCCCTTAATCCACATTTTACAAAGCATTCTGTATTGAGAATGCTATTATTTGGCCCTCTGGCAGTACATTGCTATAACATGGTTATAAGGGAAAATAATAAAGATCTGGTCCCGTCTCTGAGCAACCAATGCAGAAGTGATGCGTGAAAATCACCGCTCATGTGCACAGCCCCATAGAAATGAATGGGTCCGGATTCAGTGCGGGTGCAATGCGTCCACCTCATGCATTGCACCCGCACGGAAAACTCGCCCGTGTGAAAGGGGCCTAAGAGTTGTAGTTTCAGAACAGCTGGAGTGCCAGAGGTTGCTGATCTCTATACTACTAGATAGAGTTAAAGGAGTGTATCATCAGAAACATGCTATTTAAATTTGTTTTTTTTATTAGGTTTATTATATATTTTATAAACATTTTGGAAAAGGTTTCTGTGTATGAAAAAAAAAAAAACACATTCTCAATATCCTGACACTGCTTATGTTATGTAGGTCCCTTATAAGCTTTGCTGTACTGTATAGGTTGTTACAGACAAAGCAAGAGTCATCTCATTATCGTTAGAATGTGGATGTTAATAACAGCTCTATTGTACTGCCAGAGGGCCAGATAAGGCTCGCAATGCCATATATGCAGATGAACAACCATGTCTTATCATCTACAGACAACTAGGGACAGATTTGTGGATGAAAATGCACAATAATTGAGACAGAATTCTAGTGCACATGCCATGTGACACACTTGCTAAATGCATAAGACACTCTGTATCACACTCAGCAGCGGGTGATGGTTTAGCCACAAAGGGGTCATGGCTTTAGCTGCAACACTGCACCAAAATTGTGCTATTATTTTGCCACAAAATTCTGGCACAAAGGAAACCAATTAATAGGTAGTAAAACTTAGAATAGTCAGTGTGACGAGACCAATCTCGCCACATTGCATTGGAGAAGCCTGGTTGCTCGCCTGCTGCCTTTGGACTATGGCCCCCTGTTAAAAGACATCTTTTTTACCTGCAGAAAAGCTTAATTCGTGCTTTTCTGCCTGGGGTTCGGTAGTTTTGGTTAAATGTGTTATACCACAGATAGGAATCCCATGGAGCCCATTCGTATGAAACTGACTGTAAAGACTTTGGCTCCATGGCGATTAAACTGTATTCGTGTGGTCTGAGCGCCATTCACTTAATAATGTGCGCTCAGACCTGAGCTATCTGGGGATATGTTAAATGTATAGTTTTAATGTAATGTGTCTTACCTGGTGTATTTTAACAGTAATGCTTGTTTTGTGTCCCCATGTGCATAATGGAGTCTTGTCTCTGAAATGTCTGTGTGTATTGTAAAGGGTGGGACATTGTATATTGAATAGTGATGTCTGTCCTATTGTCCCCACGTGTGTATTGGCGATTTCCCTTTGTCCTGAGAGATAATTGAATGACTCCTCAATTGTCTCCAGGACAGAAGACATTGTGTATTCTCCTGCCTGTGATGATTACATTACCCATGTAGGGTGATTGTATCACAGGCAGAGGGGAGGGATATGCTGGGGGGTGTCTGTATTGTCCCATTGTGTGTGATTGGCTGCTGTATCCCGTGTCGCAGTCTTCCTTCTGGTCCCCTAGGGGAGTGTCCACCAGGTGGGAGACCTGCATAAATACCGGGCAGGTAGCCCTCAATAAACTTAGAATTCCTGTTTACCCTCAACACAGAGCCTTGTCTCGTTCTTGGGGGGATTCACTGTATGCTGTTAGAATCCTACTCCACACTGATGAGGGGCAACACCCCGAAACAGCTGTCTGTGGATGGATAACTTGCTTAGGTCTTCCCCGTCACATCCTTAAAGCTTGTAAAAGAGCGGGATTTTGACATAGGGGCCACTTAATATGGTGGTTTTGGTGATCTCTGTAATGGAGACACCCCTTTGCTTGTTTTTCCTTCCTTTGAGGGATATCTGGCTTTCACTGTGTCGTAGACCCATAACTGGGGCTCCACAATCTTTTTGCATTTTATGTTTCCCAGGGAGCTTTGCACTTTGGATTGCTGTGTTTGAGACTCTTAAGTGAGGCTCCACGGTATTTTTGTAGCTGGTCTCCCTAAGATCAGCTATTGCTTTGTTTGTATGCTGTTAGAGACTGATTGCCAGGAGTGTAAGCTGATTGTCTGCTTTTCCTGTTCGTCTGCTAGCAGCTATTTGGGAGGTTCCAGTACGGGAGTTGGAGTGCTATTTTGTATCCAGTTCGGGAGTTTGGTGTTCTGCAGTAGCTGTGCTTATATCTCTGTAAAGGGGGCCGATCGCCTAAACGGTTTTTACCCCTTGTCTGCAGAAACGGTCCGTTACAGTCAGTCTAAAGATGCACCAAATTAATCATCCTGCATCAGTCAATATATGAAAAATCTGGCACACCTTTAGGCCTCTTTCACACAGGCGTCATGTTTGACGCCCGGATAAGAGGCGGGTGCGTTGCGGGAATATGCGCGTTTTTCCAGCGCGGGTGCAAACGTTTGTAATGCGTTTTGCACGCGCGTGAGAAAAATCGCCATGTTTGGTACCCAGACCCGAAGCCGGACTTCATCACTGAAGTCCGGTTTCGGGTCTTCTGGAGAATTGATTATTTTCACTTATAACATGGTTATAAGGGGAAATAATAGCATTCTTAATAAAGAATGCATAGTAAAATGAAGTGGAAGGGGTTAAAAATAATAAAAGTTAACTTACCTAAGCCACTTGATCGCGTAGTTGCGATCTGTCTTCTCTTTTCCAGCATCAGCTAAGAACTAAAGGACCTGTGATGACATCACATCACATGGTCCAATCACATGGTCCATCTTACCATGGTGATGGACCATGTGATTGGACCATGTGATGTGACGTCATCACAGGTCCTTTAGATCTTAGCTGATGCTGGGAAAGAGAGGACAGATCGCAACTACGCGATCAAGTGGCTAAGGTAAGTTAACTTTTATTATTTTTAACCCCTTCCACTTCATTTTACTATGCATTCTTTATTAAGAATGCTATTTTTCCCCCTTATAACCATGTTATAAGGGAAAATAATAAAGATCGGGTCCCGTTGCTAAGCAACCATGTGGGAAAATCGCAACGCATCCACACTTGCTTGCGGATGCTTGCGATTTTCCCGCAGCCCCATTCACTTCTATGGGGCCTGTGTTGCGTGAAAAATGCACAATATAGAGCATTCTGCGATTTTCACGCAACGCAGAAGTGATGCGTGAAAATCACCGCTCATGTGCACAGCCCCATAGAAATGAATGGGTCCGGATTCAGTGCGGGTGCAATGCGTCCTCCTCACGCATTGCACCCGCGCGGAAAACTCGCCCGTGTGAAAGGGGCCTTAGACTGTCTAGTTTATATTGTCTAAATCTTAGAATTAGTAAATCTGCCCCATTATTTGTAGTCTAAAGACCATATAGAGGAATAACATGTACAGTAAAGTGCTGCAGAATATGTTGGCACTATATAAATACAGATTATTATTATTATTATTATTATTATTATTATTAATAATAATAATATTAGTATAGACATTTTCAAATTGCAGTGAAACTGAACATCATACCCAAATTTAGCAGAATGTAAATTTGGATCATGACAGCAGCTGGCAAGGATGCAAACTAAAAAAAGAAAAGAAAAAAATATTCTGCCCCCCATCAAATTGACAGAACGATATTTAAAATTGGATCAATTTGAAAGTCCTATCCAGAAAGAGAAATATAATGTGACAATCATGTACGTCTTCTTTATCCTAATTCTATACAAGCAGAGTACAGCAAGCAAGAGAACTCCACCCATTCTATGGATACTTTGCATCCCGTGTTGCTTTCTCTAGGCCTTCTTGTAGTCAATGGCTCCTGTTATTACACATATTCCTAGAAAAAAAGTAAAAACATGCAGCAATCATGCAAGTTTCTTCTCAAAATTTACTTCCACTGTTGAAAATAAATTGAGAATTGCATCATTTGCTAATATAATATGTTAGATGACTTAGTCCTGGTGTACCCAGGAGACCTGAAAACCAGGAAGCTGCAGAATATAGACTCCTCCTAGTTGTATATACAACTATGCAGGACACTATAAATGGTTTATATATCAAGCGTAAAAATCACATGAGCCTGGTCATAGGGAGTCTGGTCTCAAGGATGTAGGTTGATGTCACTCTCAATGAAGCAGTAATTATTTGCATAATAACATTATGCTGAGGTATAGCCCATTATACAGTTCCCTAATATCCTAGTCTAAGCACCCCCAGAAGTGGAGACACACATTAAAACCAAGCAATGGAAATTCCGGTGTCCTGACCAGTTTACCTGTAGATTAATATGTATAGATTTCTACATCTAGATATCTCAATTAGATATGCAAATAAATATGTGCAATATGTGTAAAATATACTCATCTACGTACTTTACAGCTTTCTGCATACAAGGAAGCACTCAAATGGCAAAATTATTAGTAAAACAAAGCAAAACTCAATTTTGCATTGATTTTGTCTCCTCTGACTGAATTTCCTATAAGTGGATTTATTATAGCAGTGTTAAAGTATATTTGATAAATGGGTTACATTATGGATTTATTCTGGAGAAGCAAGTAAAAATATATCAGGTAGGACTGCTTGGAGAAGACAGCTCCTCACTAGCATATCCGTGCTGTTTTGTGTTTGTTAAAAAACAGAGGCTGCAATTGAAATCCTTATTCCTCTGACAGCAGATTTATCTCAGACTGTAGTATTGCTGAAAGGCTTCGCTCTGTGCTAATACGTCCCAGGAGAGGATGAGATGTTGTGCAGTGAACTCTTCACTTGTTGCTGATGAGGATAACATATACAACTACTATTTTATCGAACACTCCAGGACTATTTCACCTACACAATCATTTTTCACCTGGACATTTGCCCTGGGATGTTGTTGGTTTTTTTCTTTTCATCATCCGCATGGTATTAAATGTGAAATACTACATAAAAACACTAGTATACTAGTACATAAATATACGTGTATCGGGGTAAATGTAAAATGTGGATAATATATACAGCGCTGGGGGATCCCTTTGTGGATCACTGTTCATTTCTGCTGTGAATATTAGGAGAAAATATGCCCTGAGGACAGATTTTGGGCTGATTCACACGACCATGCTCAGTCCGGGAAACACGGTCCATGTTTCGTCCGCATGTCCTGGATCGACTGTGACTCCCCTGACTCAAATTGACTGTATCAAATTGTTTTATGATACATTTAGTTCCTGTGTGATCACGGGTCTATTGTACTGTGCCGACATCATCAGTACAGTAGACCCCCAATCAGATAGGAACTGTGAATCATCACACACTGTGATGAGGTCAGCTTGCGTGAGGGGAGCTGGGGTCGGCACGGGAGATGGGGCTGACACACAGACCGTGTTTCCCAAATCAAGCTCAGTCGTGTTAATCTGTCCTAACACATAGTGAGAGGAAACTCCTTCCTGCCACCTACAAGAAATGTCCATCAGATACTCACCAACAATCATACCAACAGCTAATCGTTTGTCAGCAGCTTGAAAATCTCTTGTTTTTTTTGTTTGCTTTCCTTTGCTATGATTAGAATGATTATTCCTGTAAGAAGTATTACAACTTTAATGAATGCAAAATGAAGAAAAGATTTTGGGGGTCTGACTTGGTTGCTAATGTGGATTTCCAATTCTAACTGGTCAATATTAATATAATTAATATGTGACATACCGTACCTTTTTTTAACATTATGAGAAAAATGCCAAAAAAAATGGCACACCATGGGCATGCTGCATTTAGAAAAAAAAAAAAAAAAAACACTACTGACCCAAAAATGCTACAAAAACACCAGTGTCAGACTAGGGTGCCTAGGGCCCACAAGTAGAATTGACGATATGGGCCTACCCTACAGCTACTGTACATGCAAATATTTCCTGTTCATTTTTATGCTTCATGTCCATGCACATTTTGCCAACCAGAATTGTATTTTGCACTGCCATTGGGGTGCCGTATATCAGGGTGAGTTCTTCCTTTAACGGTTTTTGGGGACTTTCATATTGAGTGCCTTCCCTGCAGCCATATAAAAAAGTCCATAGATAGATACATGTACATAAATAGTCACAGCTTTTAGGCATGGGAAGTATATCATGCCCTCATAACAGGAGGAAACAGAGTAGCTCACCTGTTTCTATGATTGTGCAGAACACAGAGTATATAGGAGCGTGCCTAATCATGGCCCTGAGAAAAGCAACATATGATTTTTCTCTCCCCTGGTGCCTGTGAGCTGCTCATGAGGCAGTGGAACATACAACTGTTTGATAAGCACTGTATAAACAATTACGAGCAAAAATATCCCCCCCCCCCCCCATCTTGAGACATACAGTCGTGGCCAAAAGTTTTGAGAATGACACAAATATTAGTTTTCACAAAGTTTGCTGCTAAACTGCTTTTAGATCTTTGTTTTAGTTGTTTCTGTGATGTACTGAAATATAATTACACGCACTTCATACGTTTCAAAGGCTTTTATCGACAATTACATGACATTTATGCAAAGAGTCAGTATTTGCAGTGTTGGCCCTTCTTTTTCAGGTCCTCTGCAATTCGACTGGGCATTCTCTCAATCAACTTCTGGGCCAATTCCTGACTGATAGCAACCCATTCTTTCATAATCACTTCTTGGAGTTTGTCAGAATTAGTGGGTTTTTGTTTGTCCACCCGCCTCTTGAGGATTGACCACAAGTTCTCAATGGTATTAAGATCTGGGGAGTTTCCAGGCCATGGACCCAAAATGTCAACGTTTTGATCCCCGAGCCACTTAGTTATCACTTTTGCCTTGTGGCACGGTGCTCCATCGTGCTGGAAAATGCATTGTTCTTTACCAAACTGTTGTTGGATTGTTGGAAGAAGTTGCTGTTGGAGGGTGTTTTGGTACAATTCTTTATTCATGGCTGTGTTTTGGGGCAAAATTGTGATTGAGCCGACTCCCTTGGATGAGAAGCAACCCCACACATGAATGGTCTCAGGATGCTTTACTGTTGGCATGAGACAGGACTGATGGTAGCGCTCACCTTTTCTTCTCCGGGCAAGCCTTTTTCCAGATGCCCCAAACAATCGGAAAGAGGCTTCATCGGAGAATATGACTTTGCCCCAGTACTCAGCAGTCCATTCACCATACTTTCTGCAGAAGATGAATCTGTCCCTGATGTTTTTTTTGGAGAGAAGTGGCTTCTTTGCTGCCCTTCTTGACACCAGGCCATCTTCCAAAAGTCTTCGCCTCACTGTGTGTGCAGATGCGTTCACACCTGCCTGCTGCCATTCCTGAGCAAGCTCTGCACTGGCGGCACTCCGATCTCGCAGCTGAATCCTCTTTAGGTGACGATCCTGGTGCTTGCTGGACTTTCTTGGACGCCCTGAAGCCTTCTTAACAAAAATTTAACCTCTTTCCTTGAAGTTCTTGATGATCCTATAAATTGTTGATTGAGGTGCAATCTTAGTAGCCATAATATCCTTTCCTGTGAATCCATTTTTATGCAACGCAATGATGGCTGGTCACCATGGTTAACAATGGAAGAACAATGATTTCAAGCATCACCCTCCTTTTAACATGTCAAGTCTGCCATTTTAACCCAATCAGCCTGACATAATGATCTCCTCGAATTGCATCAACATTCTCACCTGAGTTAACAAGAAGATTACTGAAATGATCTCAGCAGGTCCTTTAATGACAGCAATGAAATGCAGTGGAAAGGTTTTTTGGGATTAAGTTAATTTTCATGGCAAAGAAGGACTATGCAATTCATCTGATCACTCTTCATAACATTCTGGAGTATATGCAAATTGCTATTATAAAAACTTATGCAGCAACTTTTCCAATTTCCAATATTTATGTAATTCTCAAAACTTTTGGCCACGACTGTACACCAGGGCTCTCCCCTCTGCCCCATACTCTTCAATATATCCACGGACCCCTTCTTTTTGCCACATTGAAACCTCACCTTTATACCGAGGGTGTCATTTGGGGTCAAGAGATCAGAGTCACAGCCTTATAGATGACACTACTCATCCTCAGCTTGAAACTCAAGGTCTGGATGACATGCAAACAATTGGTGCACTTTCAGGTTAAACACTAAATATTGATAAAATTGAAGCATTCTTAGACATTTAATAGTTAGACTAAGGTCTATAGGCTTAGAAAGTATAGCTTTTAATTGGATTGAAAACTGGTTGAAGGACCATGTCCAGAGAGTTGTTGTGGTCAATGATTCCTATTCTGAATGGCCCTGGGTTATAAGTGGTGTACCCCAAGGTTCAGTGCTGGATCCCCTATTATTTAACTTATTTATTACTGATATCGGGGATGGGATTAATACCAGTGTTTCTATTTCTGCAGATGACACCAGGTTATGTAGTACTGTGCAGTCTATGGAGTCCATAAACTACAATCTGACTTGGGCACTCTAAGTGTATGGGCATCAACTTGGCAAATGTGGGTCAATGTGGATAAATGTAAAGTTATGCATCTGAGTAGTAATAATCTACGTGCATCATATGTCATCGGGCGAGTAACACGTGGAGAGTCATTTGTAGAGAAAAGTTGGGTATACTTGTAGATCACAGATTAAATTATAGTAAGTCAATCAGCTTGTTTCGAAGGCTAGCAGAATACTGTCATGTATATAAAGGGGCATGGACTCACAGGACAGGGACATCAAATTTCCATTTTCTAAAGCTTTGGTGTGACTTCGTCTGGAATATGCAGTTCAGCTTTTGGGTGAAATTTATGGAAAACGTTCATGCTACAGTGATATTATATCATGAAAGTAGGACATTTAAGTAGAAGCATGGTGATTTTAACATCTCAAATAATTTATTGAAACAAAAGACAACAGTGGTAGATATACCCCCACAAAATATGTCAATGTCTCAATAACTTGTTATGTGGCCTTGAGCATCAATTACAGCTTGACAATGACGTATCATGCTGTTCACTAGTCGACTCTCCGTCTCATGAGTCCTTCAGGTTCTGGGGTATAGATTTACAAGCATCTACACCGCGAATCAGCTCATCTCATTGGTTTTCAATCGGATTCATGGAGAAAGTGCAAGCCACTCCATTTTAGGTACCCAAGTCTCCAGCAGCCGTTCCCTAATGATGGGACCTCAATGAGCTGGTGCTTTGTCATCCATGAAGATCAAATTAGGCCTGTGTTGTTCATGCAGAGGCACAACTACTGGATTAATTATGTTATTTAAGTAGTATGGCCTTGTCACTGTACTATTCAGTGTAGGGTAGTTCTGTATCGACTAGACACAACTGCCCACACTGTAACACCACCACCACCAAAAGCTCATCTGGTGACAACAGTGGCTGAGGCATAGCGCTCTCCTTGACGTCTCCAACATCGTTGGCAGACATCATTTCTGCCAGCATAGAAGCTCCTTGGCCCATGCAAGACTAAGACGCCTGTGCCTGGTAGTGTGGTCAGGTAACCTTGCAGGTCATCTAGCACACAGACCACACTGATGTAAATGGTTTTGAAAGGTCTGACGTGACACTTGGGTGCATTCCCCCTCCCTTTGCCTTGCCTGGAGTTGTGTGGCATTCGTCATCCTGTTCCTCAGGACATTGTTCACAATAAAGTGGTCATCAGTGTGGGATGTGGTCAAAGGACGTCCGCTTCTATGCCTTTCGGTGACTCTTTCAGTCTCTCTGTATCTCTGCTGCAACCAGCTGATAACACACTCCAAGCTCAGTGGCCACTTCCGTCTGAGAATATCCTGCTTGAAGCCTCGCAAAGGCGAGGTACTGTTGCTTATTTGTTATATGTCGTCTTGGCCTCATGATGTCAAAATGTGAACAGTATGATGAGGAGGACTGTTTAAATACCAATTATAATTGAACCACAAAATTTTTGAGAGCGATTCATGGATCAAACACCTGTTGTGAATTTTGCCGTTAGGCTCCTTGTTAGAGAACAGCAAGTTGAGTAAAAAGTACTGAAACATTGAACAGTTGGACATGTGCATTCAAAAGTTTGGAGAAGTTTACATTAAGTTCATCTGTAAAGGTTAGAGCGCATTGTAAGTTCATCCTGGAATTTCACCCACAAACCAAATATCCCTTTTTGTGAGTAGTGTATGCAGGAATTGTTCACACATACCTTATCTAGGGGAGATCAGTAGACTGCCAGCCTAATTGTATTCCACCAAAAAATATATAAACGTCCTAAAATCTCATTGGTGACCTGCCAATGCTTTCTTCAGACCTGGGAAGAGCTTTTCTCGGCAAGATGATTACAGTAATTAGCCTATCATACTTGTTACAAGCCCTCCTAGCTCATTTACATTCTGTAGACAAACTGAGTCATTATGTCCTACACACTAACGTATGTGTATTAACCCCCAATGATACTTTAAAGATGGCACTCACTCGAAAGCAGACCAGCACCACAGCCGCACAATACCTGCTAATTTGCACAGCCGATCATGGGCATTTAACCATCATCAATTGCAACCACTGCATCTGAGATGGCCCAAATGGCTCCCCTACACAGTTATTAAGGGAGCCATTAAAGTGCTATAACAGCCTTGGGTCCTTTGAAGGATCCAAGGCCTGCCATAGCAATGTTCCTATGGAGCCCTATCTGTCGCAGAGCTTCATAGGACCACACAATAAAACTCCCATTGGCTGCATGTTAAAGTCCTAGTGGGACTTAACAAAGTAAAAAAAAAAAAACATTTTTTAAAACTAAAAATATCATCCTCTTTCCTTATATTAACATTTTTTTAAAAAAGATCATAGGCATCGCCAGATACCCAATCTGTGACGAAGCGTGTTAAAAAATCAGCTATTTCCTGGCTGCACGAAGCCTGTATATCAGTGTACATCACTGTGCATTACAGAAACATGCATAGCTAGTCCGCTGTGGTAGTGAAACAGTTACTGTGCGTCACTATGACAGGCAATTGACAGGCGTCAGTCTTAGAATCAGTTTACACTTCACCTATTAGGTCAGTTACGAGCCGAAACTGACCAAAAATCTGAAGTACTGTATGAACTCAGCCTTACAGGTCAATATTAGCGTCAAGTATAAAGGACTTAACTGTGCAGTTGCCCAATATTGCTACAGAACCTTTTCACCCCAAATTCAGTAGTATAAGAACACTATTTTACCGCAATTACAGAATCAAGGATTAACAGAGTTATTTATGTATAAAAAAACATGAACACCCCAAAATCTGTAGTATTAGGCTACATTCACACGTCCGCAAGTGTTTTGCGGATCCACGGAGCCGCGGATCCGCAAAACACGGACACACCGGCAATGTGCATTCCGCATTTTTGCGGACCGCACATTGCCCGGACTCCATAGAAAATGCCTCTTCTTGTCCGCAATTGCGGACAAGAATAGGACATGCTCTATTTTTTTTGCGGAGCCGCGGACCGGAAAATCGGCGGCGCGCTCCGCAAAATCGGATGCGGAGAGCACAGTGTGTGCTCTCCGCATCTTTCCCGACCCCATTCACAGTCAATGGGTCCGCATGTATTCCGCAAAATTGCGGAATACATGCGGACTACACTGCGGACGTGTGAATAAGGCCTAAGGCTGCAATTTCACCCCAATTACAGAATCAAGGATCAACAGATTTATTTATCTATAAAAGAACGTGAACACCCCAAAATTAGTAGTATAAGGCAGAAAGTTCACTCCAATTATAGAATCAAGGATTAACGGATTTACTTATGTACTGTATAAAAGAACGTGAACACTCCAAAATCAGTAGTATAAGGCCGCAATTTCATCCCAATTACAGAAGGAAGGATCAACAGATTTATTTATGTATAAAAGAACATGAACACCCCAAAATCAGTAGTATAAGACAGCAAATTCACCCCAATTACAGGATTAAGTATTAACTGATTTACTTATGTATAAAAGAATGTGAACACCCCCAAATCAGTAGTATAAGGCAGCAATATCACCCCAATTATAGAATCGAGGATTAACGGATTTACTTATGTATAAAAGAACGTCAACACCCCAAAATAAGTATTATCAGGCCACTATTTCACCCCAGAGACAGAATCAAGGATTAATGGAATTTAAGTATTAAAGAATGTGAACAACCTAAAATCAGTAGTATTAGAACGCTTTTTAACCCCAATTAGAAAAGCAAAGTATAATAGAATAGCTCCTATTAGCCAAGCTTTACATTGTTCTATTGCATGACATTATGGGTGATCCATCATTACCAGGCTTCTTATTTTCCCTTTGTAACATGTGCCGCAGCCATTTTAGAAGATAATCTGATTCGTTACGACAAATCGCCAGGAAATTCGGATTCGTGACTAATCGAATGCCTCCAAGGCTCCGTGATGCATTATTTCTAAGTCCAGTTTCACATTTTCACCTCAGTGTGAGGGCTTAGTTGTGTGCACCGCCCACTGACATCTATGTGCTGACCTTAGTCATGGATATGAAATATATGTATTATCGGAAATAAAAGGAAGCAGAAAGCCTGAACAATATAAAAGTATGGAACACTTATAAATAACATGTGATGGCTGAATTTTCATTTTTGACTTGAGTGGTCCTTAAACAAAGCCTCTTGCCTCAGCCGAATACATGGAAATAACCCTAAGGATATACCACAGATGCTGTATCTCTCCTGAAAGGTGTAACAAAAAAAAAGGTATATTCTAAACTGATACCTGTTTCAAACGTAGAACCATTTGGAAACAAAGTCAAGACTTCACAAAATGATACTTAATTTTGTCCGTACCCTTTGGCATCCCGTGCAGTATTATCAGTAGGGTGGACACTAAGGGGGTTATTTATCAATCTGATATGTCCTTTCTCATCAAGATGGATTGGGTAGAATTGTCCATTCTCATGTAGTTGAGAAGTTTTTCTTGCAGTAAGGGAAAGTTTCATTTCCACCCTTTAAAAACAAAGTTCAAGATACCCTTGGCCAGATGACATAGCTAGGGGTGACCCTTCTATATAAAACAAATGAAAGTACCTTGCTGGAGCACACAAGGACCCACAAACTGAATACACCAATCATGATTTCAGTGGTGTCATTTCAGGATATTGATGCATTTGGTTGCTATAATTACATCATACCTCTCCTATGCTGATGTCTGCGATGTTTTTTTAGTATTATGATTTCACACTTCTAATATCGCTGTTATAATAAAGCTGATATTGCTATTATATTATCAGTGTTGTTATTTTACTTGGTTAATAATAGATAGGCTCTGTTTAGTCACCATAGCTGCGATTATCAGCAAAGTCGGACTGGCCAGAGGATCCTCCGGAGGGCCCAAGTGCTGACAAAGTAATGGGCCCCTTATAAAACAGGGCTCCTAAGGTCTAGCAAAGGATAAAAGTGGAGCTTTCCTTGGAACCACTAACTATCAGATATCCTATTAAACAGTGCTGATGATAAGTCTTGAATGTGCAATTGTCACGGTCCCTCTCATGACAGAGGTGAGAAGATCTGAGAGACTGGTGGCACATGAGGGTATCTGACAGTCTCTCTGTTTTCATCTTGCAGTCTTGTTGTTTGGTAATGACCACACCTCTTGTCAGGTGCAGCTTGTTGGTCATTACTATGGCTCTATTAGTTCTGGCTCACACTGCATACCATGCGGTTGATATTTCTTGCTGGAGTTGGTTGAGCTGTGTTGTTCCTTTGGATCTCCTGCTCCTCCATTCTTCTTTAAGCTAAGTGCATTTTATTTTGCATTTTGTTGTTCGCTTGTGTGTGTTGTTGTCTAGGCCTCAGGGAGACGCTGGTTCCTTCATCTGGGGTCTCATTCCCTGCGACCACTCCTAGACCCATCCAGGTTCTCCAGGTCTAAGGTTCCAGTGTAGGAGAATTTCCACCTTCTGGGTCTACTCATACTGGCAGGAGTCAGGGAGAGGTCTAGGGATTCCTAGGAGGTTACCATCCCTCTCCCTTAGCTTTGAGGCCTAGACTCCGGTCTATTCCTTCTATGTTTTATCTGGTGTTATCCCCTCCCCATGACCTGTGACAGCAATAATAAAAAAAAATTACTTAAATATGGACATGTCTATGTTCTGCATTCACAATGTGGGCCTAAGGGAATTCAGTCCTACGCTAATTATCAGTATCTGTCAGGTATATTCCAGAGCCACCAGTCATCAGGGTTCCTCACCACTTGCCATATGACCACAGCAGGCAATCACTTTCAGCAGCTGTGCTTTCACTGTGGACAATATGACACCAGACATTCAAACAAAAAAATGCAACAGCACTCTGCAACCAGAACTCTGCCCAAGATAGAAGCTATAAGAGGACATAGTGTACTAATCAACGTATGCAAACAGTGGAGACATTAGTCTACATTTTGATCAAAGGTAGTAAGCCCACTCACCCCTTCACGGTTGTCTCCTAGAGTGGGTACTAACACTAAATCTGACCTGTAATGGGCCATGACAGTCACATAAAATCCTCCTAGCGCTAAATATTACCTGTTATGGGCCCACGACAGCCACATAAAATCCAGGGAGTGTGGGCCCAGCATGCATGCCGGAACAAACCATACTTATTAACCCCTTCTGGTGCTGTAACAGCCTCATTAGATCCAGGGATGCAGGTACCAACATGCATGCTGAGCCCACTATGCACTCCTCCTGGAGCCAGATGGCTACTAGCAGGTAATGTGAGTACACATTCAGCTTTATACCCACTCTGATTAAAAACCAGCATCTAGGGCAGACAAACTAGTCAGGTGTGCACGACTGAAGTGGAGGCTGCCACACCTCCAACACATACTAAACAGAAACACAAAGGGGGTTTCAGTCAGCACTCCCTGTATGCAGGTGCACATAGCTTTAGCGTTTAGTACCCACTCTAGGAGACAACCGTGAAGGGGTGAGTGGGCTTACTACCTTTGATCAAAATGTAAACTAATGTCTCCACTGTTTGCATACGTTGATTAGTACACTATGTCCTCTTATAGCTTCTATCTTGGGCAGAGTTCTGGTTGCAGAGTGGTGTTGCATTTTTTTGTTTGTATGTATATCTGCCAATAGCTACGTGCACCTGCATACAGGGAGTGCTGACTGAACCCCCTTTGTGTTTCTGTTTAGTATGACACCAGACATTGTCATGGCACTGTAGAGACCCCAGTGACCAGTGCTGAGAAGTAAAAAGTGCGTTTACATTGTGTTACGCCTGGTGCTTGGCTGCATTAGTCAGTGAATCACCGAACACCAAGGAACCCTCAGGCTCCAGCAGCCCTGTCCTAGGTAGAATACAGTATAAGTTTTTGCTGAAGTTTTGTTTAAAGCCATTTCAAGTGTTTCTAGGGGGTCATGAAACACTCTTTAGGTTATATTTACGTGTATGGGATGATTCAGAAACAAAACACTCTATAGAGGGCCTAGAGGACATCTGGTTGCCTTTGAGTCTGTGTGGGGTTTGAATTTTAACCCCTTCTCCCTCAGGTCAGTTTTCACCCTCTTGCCCAAGCCCATTTTTGCAAATATGACATGTGTCATTTTATGTGGTAATAACTTTGGAATAGTTTTACTATCTAACCGATTCTGAGATTGTTTTCTGGTGACATGTTATACTTCATGTTAGTGGTAAATTTAGGTCAATAATTTTTCCTTTATTTATACAAATTTTACAGAAAATTTAGAAAAATTCACAATTTTCTTAATTTTAATTTCTCTACTTTTAAGACAGATAGTAAGACCTCATAAAATAGTTATCAACATTTCCAAATATGTCTACGTTATGTTGGCATAATTCTGTACATGTTGTTATTTTTAGGATGTTAGAAGGCTTAAAATTTTAGAAATCAATGGAAAATGAAATTTCAAAAATCAATTTTATTTGCAGATGTTTTATGTATCATGTTCTTCTGCAATTCAGCAAGCTGTTAACAGCAAAATAAACCCTCAATATATTACTCTGATTCAGCAGCTTAAAGAAAACACCCCATATGTGGTTGTAAGCTGCTCTATGGACTTATGGCAGTGGTCAGAAGGAAGGAGCACCATATGGTTTTTGGAGGCAGATTTTGCTAGAATGGTTTTGGGCACCATGGTATAAAAGAACATGAACACCCCAAAATCAGTAGTATAAGACAGCAAATTCACCCCAATTACAGGATTAAGTATTAACTGATTTACTTATGTATAAAAGAATGTGAACACCCCCAAATCAGTAGTATAGGCAGCAATATCACCCCAATTATAGAATCGAGGATTAACGGATTTACTTATGTATAAAAGAACGCCAACACCCCAAAATAAGTATTATCAGGCCAACTATTTCACCCCAGAGACAGAATCAAGGATTAATGGAATTTAAGTATTAAAGAATGTGAACAACCTAAAATCAGTAGTATTAGAACGCTTTTAACCCCAATTAGAAAAGCAAAGTATAATAGAATAGCTCCTATTAGCCAAGCTTACATTGTTCTATTGCATGACATTATGGGTGATCCATCATTACCAGGCTTCTTATTTTCCCTTTGTAACATAGTGCCGCAGCCATTTTAGAAGATAATCTGATTCGTACGACAAATCGCCAGGAAATTCGGATTGCGTGACTAATCGAATGCCTCCAAGGCCCGTGATGCATTATTTCTAAGTCCAGTTTCACATTTCACCTCAGTGTGAGGGCTTAGCTGTGTGCACCGCCCACTGACATCTATGTGCTGACCTTAGTCATGGATATGAAATATATGTATTATCGGAAATAAAAGGAAGCAGAAAGCCTGAACAATATAAAAGTATGGAACACTTATAAATAACATGTGATGGCTGAATTTTCATTTTTGACTTGAGTGGTCCTTAAACAAAGCCTCTTGCCTCAGCCGAATACATGGAAATAACCCTAAGGGATATACCACAGATGCTGTATCTCTCCTGAAAGGTGTAACAAAAAAAGGTATATTCTAAACTGATACCTGTTTCCAAACGTAGAACCATTTGGAAACAAAGTCAAGACTTCACAAAATGATACTTAATTTTGTCCGCACTTTGGCATCCCGTGCAGTATTATCAGTAGGGTGGACACTAAGGGGTTATTTATCAATCTGATATGTCCTTTCTCATCAAGATGGATTGGGTAGAATTGTCCATTCTCATGTAGTTGAGAAGTTTTTCTTGCAGTAAGGGAAAGTTTCATTTCCACCCTTTAAAAACAAAGTTCAAGATACCCTTGGCCAGATGACATAGCTAGGGGTGACCCTTCTATATAAAACAAATGAAAGTACCTTGCTGGAGCACAATAAGGACCCACAAACTGAATACACCAATCATGATTTCAGTGGTGTCATTTCAGGATATTGATGCATTTGGTTGCTATAATTACATCATACCTCTCCTATGCTGATGTCTGCGATGTTTTTTTAGTATTATGATTTCACACTTCTAATATCGCTGTTATAATAAAGCTGATATTGCTATTATATTATCAGTGTTGTTATTTTACTTGGTTAATAATAGATAGGCTCTGTTTAGTCACCATAGCTGCGATTATCAGCAAGTCGGACTGGCCAGAGGATCCTCCGAGGGCCCAAGTGCTGACAAACTAATGGGCCCCTTATAAAACAGGGCTCCTAAGGTCTAGCAAAGGATAAAAGTGGAGCTTTCTTGGAACCACTAACTATCAGATATCCTATTAAACAGTGCTGATGATAAGTCTTGAATGTGCACTGTCACGGTCCCTCTCATGACAGAGGTGAAGATCTGAGAGACTGGTGGCACATGAGGGTATCTGACAGTCTCTCTGTTTTCATCTTAGTCTTGTTGTTTGCAATGACCACACCTCTTGTCAGGTGCAGCTTGTTGGTCATTACTATGGCTCTATTAGTTCTGGCCTCACACTGCATACCATGCGGTTGATATTTCCTGCTGGAGTTGGTTGAGCTGTGTTGTTCCTTGATCTCCTGCTCCTCCATTCTTTTGCTAAGTGCATTTATTTTGCATTTTTTGTTCGCTTGTGTGTTGTTGTTCAGGCCTCAGGGAGACGCTGGTCTCCTTCATCTGGGGTCTCATTCCCTGCGACCACTCCTAGACCCATCCAGGTTCTCCAGGTCTAAGGTTCCAGTGTAGGAGAATTTCCACCTTCTGGCCTACTCATACTGGCAGGAGTCAGGGAGAGGCCTAGGGATTCCTAGGAGGTTACCATCCTCTCCCTTAGCTTTGAGGCCTAGACTCCGGTCTATTCCTTCTATGTTTTATCTGGTGTTATCCCCTCCCTATGACCTGTGACAGCAATAATAAAAAATTACTTAACCGCTTCCTCGAGCCGCTGACGCACGGATGCGCCCAGGCGGCGGCAAGTTTGTTCCTCCTGGACGCATCCGTGCGTCATTCGCGAGAGCCGAGATCTGCTGTGAACGCGCGCACGCCGCTGCAAGGCTCACAGCAGAGCGCGGCTCTGCAGTTAGCTACAGCCTGCCAGCGATGATCAATCGCTGGCAGGCTGTAAATGTAAAATAAATTAGATCAGTGGTATATCAGACGCTGTGTTGCTAACAGCGCCTGATATATTTGATTACTCTGGTCCTCTGGTGGTCCCATTTACTGGGATCGACTCACCAGAGGACCAGGTAACAATGTAAAGTTGCACCAAACACTACACTAACCCCACCCCCACCCCCTCACTTTATAACCACTATTAACCCCTGATCACCCCATATAGACTCCCTGATCACCCCCTGTCACTGATCACCCCCTGTAAGGCCTCTATTCACATGTCCATATGTGTTTTGCGGTTCCGCTGATCCACAGATCTCGTGCCACGGATCCGCAGCGGATCCGCAAAACACGGACACCGCCAATGTGCTTTCCGCATTTTGCAGATCCGCACATTGCCAGAACTATATAGAAATGCTTTTTCTTGTCCGCAACTGCGGACAAGAAAAGGGCATGTTCTATATTTTTGCGGAACGGAAATGCAGACTCAGAAGCGCGGATCCGCAATTCGATCCGAGCGGGACAAAGTCTGTCCCCATAGAAATGAATGGGTCCGCAATTCCGCTCCGCAAACAGAATTTCGGACGTGTGAATGGGGCATAAGGGTCCCTTATCACCGCCAGTTAGTTAGCTACTTGTTAGGTAGCTAGCGCCCAGCCCACCGCACCGCAGTCACTGATTTGGCAGAGATTTTTTCATCCACATTGATCGATGCGAATGAAAAAAATCTGTGCCGTTCATTTATTTTTTTTTTTTTCAGCCCAGAGGCTGAACGGAAAAATCTCATTACCCGTATGCTCAATATACGGAGAATCGCAGAAACTCCTAATGCTGGCCATACGTGTAATGATTGCGGAGACCCTCAAATGCCAGGGCAGTACAAAACCTCACATGTGACCCCATTTTGGAAAGAAGACACCCCAAGGTATTCCGTGAGGGGTATGGTGAGTTCATGCAAAATTTTATTTTTGTCACAAGTTAGTGGAATATGAGTTAGTGGAATAAGTTAGTGGAATATGAGACTTTGTAAAAAAATAAATAAAATCAATTTCCGCTAACTTGTGCCAAAATTTTTTTTCTGTGAACTCGCCATGCCCCTCACAGAATACCTTGGGGTGTCTTCTTTCCACAATGGGGTCACTTGTGGGGTATTTATACTGCCCTGGCATTTTAGGGGTCCTAAAGCGTGAGAATCCAAATGCGTAAAAATGCCCTGTGAAATACTAAAGGTACTCATTGGTTTAGGCCCCTTTGCGATCTTGGCTGCAAAAGTGGCACACATAGGTCGTCGCATTGTAGAGAGTAGGTCAGTTTAGGGTGTATTTTTACATATACCCATGCTGGTGAGAGAAATATCTCTGTAAATGACAACTTTTTAAATTTTTTATACAAAGTTGTCAATTTACAGCGATATTTCTCACACAAAGTATGGGTATATGTAAAAATACACCCCAAAACACATTGCCCTACTTCTCCTGAGTACGGCGATACCACATGAGTGACACTTTTTGCAGCCTGGGTGCGCAAAGGGGCCCAAATTCCAATGAGTACCTTTAGCTTTTACATGGCTGCTCACAATTTAGCCCCGCCCAAAATGCCAGAACAGTACAAACACCCCACATGTGACCCCATTTTGGAAAGAAGACACCCCAAGGTATTCGCTGAGGGGCATAGTGAGTCCATGAAAATGTAACTTTTGTCAAAAGTTAGCAGAAAGGGAGACTTTTTGAGAAAAACAATAAAAATCAATTTCCGCTAACTTGTGCCAAAAAATCTTCTATGAACTCGCCATGCCCCTCATGGAATACCTTGGGGTGTCTTCTTCCAAAATGGGGTCACATGTGGGGTATTTATACTGCCCTGGCATTTTAGGGGACCTAAAGCGTGAGAAGAAAAATGCATAAAAATGCTCTTCCTAAAAGGTACTCATTGGTTTTAGGTCTTTGTCATTTGGCTGCAAAGTGTCACACATGGGATCGCCAGCACTCAGAGAAGTAGGGCAAGTGTTGGGTGTATTTTACATATACTCATATTGGGTGAGAGAAATATCTCTGTAAATTGACAACTTTGTATAATTTTTTTAAAAAGTTGTCATTTACAGAGATATTTCTCACACCCAGTATGGGTATATGTAAAAATACACCCCAAAGCACATTGCCCTACTTCTCCTGAGTACGGCGATACCACATGAGTGACACTTTTTTGCAGCCAAGATGCGCAAAGGGGCCCAAATTCCAATGAGTACCTTTAGGATTTCACAGGGCATTTTTACTCATTTTGGATTCTCACGCTTTAGGGCCCCTAAAATGCCAGGGCAGTATAAATACCCCACAAGTGACCCCATTGTGGAAAGAAGACACCCCAAGGTATTCTGTGAGGGGCATGGCAAGTTCACAGAAATTTATTTTTTTGGCACAAGTTAGCGGAAATTGATTTTTTTTTTTTTTTTACAAAGTCTCATATTTCACTAACTTGTGACAAAAATAAAATTTTACATAAACTCACCATACCCCTCACAGAATACCTTGGGGTGTCTTCTTTCTAAAATGGGGTCACATGTGGGGTATTTATACTGTCCTGGCATTTTAGGGGCCCCTAAAGCGTGAGAAGAAGTCTGGAATCCAAATGCGTAAAAATGCCCTGTGAAATTCTAAAGGTACTCATTGAATTAGTGCTTTGCGCACTCCAGGCTGCAAAGTCACTCATGGGATCGCTGACTAGGAGAAGTAGCGTAGCTTGGGGTGTATTTTTATATATACCATATTTTGTGTGAGAAATATCGCTGTAATCGACAACTTTTTAAATTTTTTAAACAAAGTTGTCAGTTTACAGAGATATTTCTCTCACCCAACATGGGTATATGTAAAATACACCCTAAAACACATTGCCCTACTTCTCCTGAGTACGGCAATACCACATGAGTGACACTTTTTGTAGCCTGGGTGCGCAAAGGGGCCCAAATTCCAACGAGTACCTTTAGCTTTTACATGGCTGCTCACAATTTAGCCCCGCCCAAAATGCCAGAACAGTAAACACACCTCACAAGTGACCCCATTTCGAAAGTAGACACCCCAAGGTATTCACTGAGGGGCATAGTGAGTCGTGGAGATTTCATTTTTTTTGCCAGAAGTTAGCAGAAATGGAAACTTTATTATTTTTATTTTTTCCTCAGAAAGTGTCATTTTCCGCTAACTTGTGAAAAATGAAATGATACATGAACTCACCATGCCCCTCCATGAATACTTTGGGGTGTCTTCTTTCTAAAATGGTGTAATTTGGGGATATTTATACTATCCTGACATTCTAGCACCTGAAGAAACATGACAGGCGCTCAGAAAGTCAGAGCTGCTTCAAAATGCAGAAATTCACTTTTTTGCACCATAGTTTGTAAACGCTATAACTTTTACCCAAACCAATAAATATACACTTATTGTATTTTTTTTATCAAAGACATGTAGAACAATAAATTTTGCGAAAAATTTATATAGAAATGTAGTTTTTAAAAAAAAATTACAACAGAAAGTGAAAAATGACATTTTTTTGCAAAAATTTCGGTAATTTTTGATTAATAGCAAAAAAAGTAAAAACGTCAGCAACAATGAAATACCACCAAATGAAAGCTCTATTAGTGAGAAGAAAAGGAGGTAAAATTCATTTGGGTGGTAAGTTGCATGACGGAGCAATAAACGGGTAAAGTAGTGTAGTGCAGAATTGTAAAAAGTGGCCTGGTCATTAAGGGTGTTTAAGCTAGGGGGGCTGAAGTGGTTAAATATGGACATGTCTATGTTCTGCATTCACAATGTGGGCCTAAGGGAATTCAGTCCTACGCTAATTATCAGTATCTGTCAGGTATATTCCAGAGCCACCAGTCATCAGGGTTCCTCACCACTTGCCATATGACCACAGCAGGCAATCACTTTCAGCAGCTGTGCTTTCACTGTGGACAATATGACACCAGACATTCAAACAAAAAAATGCAACAGCACTCTGCAACCAGAACTCTGCCCAAGATAGAAGCTATAAGAGGACATAGTGTACTAATCAACGTATGCAAACAGTGGAGACATTAGTCTACATTTTGATCAAAAGGTAGTAAGCCCACTCACCCCTTCACGGTTGTCTCCTAGAGTGGGTACTAACACTAAATCTGACCTGTAATGGGCCATGACAGTCACATAAAATCCTCCTAGCGCTAAATATTACCTGTTATGGGCCACGACAGCCACATAAAATCCAGGGAGTGTGGGCCCAGCATGCATGCCGGAACAAACCATACTTATTAACCCCTTCTGGTGCTGTAACAGCCTCCATTAGATCCAGGGATGCAGGTACCAACATGCATGCTGAGCCCACTATGCACTCCTCCTGGAGCCAGATGGCTACTAGCAGGTAATGTGAGTACACATTCAGCTTTATACCCACTCTGATTAAAAACCAGCATCTAGGGCAGACAAACTAGTCAGGTGTGCACGACTGAAGTGGAGGCTGCCACACCTCCAACACATACTAAACAGAAACACAAAGGGGGTTTCAGTCAGCACTCCCTGTATGCAGGTGCACATAGCTTTTAGCGTTTAGTACCCACTCTAGGAGACAACCGTGAAGGGGTGAGTGGGCTTACTACCTTTTGATCAAAATGTAAACTAATGTCTCCACTGTTTGCATACGTTGATTAGTACACTATGTCCTCTTATAGCTTCTATCTTGGGCAGAGTTCTGGTTGCAGAGTGGTGTTGCATTTTTTTGTTTGTATGTATATCTGCCAATAGCTACGTGCACCTGCATACAGGGAGTGCTGACTGAACCCCCCTTTGTGTTTCTGTTTAGTATGACACCAGACATTGTCATGGCACTGTAGAGACCCCAGTGACCAGTGCTGAGAAGTAAAAAAGTGCGTTTACATTGTGTTACGCCTGGTGCTTGGCTGCATTAGTCAGTGAATCACCGAACACCAAGGAACCCTCAGGCTCCAGCAGCCCTGTCCTAGGTAGAATACAGTATAAGTTTTTGCTGAAGTTTTGTTTAAAGCCATTTCAAGTGTTTCTAGGGGGTCATGAAACACTCTTTAGGTTATATTTACGTGTATGGGATGATTCAGAAACAAAAACACTCTATAGAGGGCCTAGAGGACATCTGGTTGCCTTTGAGTCTGTGTGGGGTTTGAATTTTTAACCCCTTCTCCCTCAGGTCAGTTTTCACCCTCTTGCCCAAGCCCATTTTTGCAAATATGACATGTGTCATTTTATGTGGTAATAACTTTGGAATAGTTTTACTTATCTAACCGATTCTGAGATTGTTTTCTGGTGACATGTTATACTTCATGTTAGTGGTAAATTTAGGTCAATAATTTTTTCCTTTATTTATACAAATTTTACAGAAAATTTAGAAAAATTCACAATTTTCTTAATTTTAATTTCTCTACTTTTAAGACAGATAGTAAGACCTCATAAAATAGTTATCAACATTTCCAAATATGTCTACGTTATGTTGGCATAATTTTGTACATGTTGTTATTTTTTTTTAGGATGTTAGAAGGCTTAAAATTTTAGAAACAATGGAAAATGAAATTTCCAAAAATTAATTTTTATTTGCAGATGTTTTATGTTAATCATGTTTTCTTGCAATTCAGCAAGCGTTAACAGCAAAATAAACCCTTAATATATTACTCTGATTCAGCAGCTTAAAGAAACACCCCATATGTGGTTGTAAGCTGCTCTATGGGCACATGGCAGTGGTCAGAAGGGAAGGAGCACCATATGGTTTTTGGAGGGCAGATTTTGCTAGAATGGTTTTTGGGCACCATGCTGTATTTTAAGGGACCCTGAAGTATCCCTATAGTGGAAACTCCCAAAAAGTTACCTCATTTTGGAAACTCCACCCCTCAAGGAATTTAGCAAGGGGTGTACTGAACACTTTCACCCCACAGCCACTTTATGGAATTTAGAAACACCGTCTTCCAATAAAATGTTGCTTTAGCCCCAAATGTTTCATTTTCACAAGGGGTAACAGGAGAAAAAGAACCCCATAATTGGTTACCCATTTTCTCCTTAATACAAAAAACACCTCGTGGTTGTAAACTACTGTAAGGGCACACTGCAGGACTCAGAAAGGAAGGAGCACCATATGGCTTTTGCAACTCAGATTAAATGGATTGTTTTATGGGCACCATGTTGATATTGCACTGTGGTACCAGTACAGCTATTTTCTTACAACCATACATTTTTCTCCATGTGGGTACTTATTTTTTGTGGGATGAGTTGCTACATACAACTTTTGGATCACTTTTTATTTTGCATTTTGGGAAGCAGGATAAAGAAATGCCGCAATTCTTTCATTCTGCTGGTCAGTATGAATTCAGAGATACCAAGTTTATTAATTTTTTTACATTTTCCCACTTTTTCACAAAACATTTTTATAAAGAAAAATCAAAGCCATAATTTTTTTATTTTTTCTGAGATGTCTTATTCTGGGGCTAATTTTTTGCAGGATGAGATGATGTTTTCATTGGTCCCATTTTGGGATACTTATTGCTTTTTGGTCACTTGATATTAAGCATTTTGTGAGGAACTAAAAATAACTGTTCTGGCATTGTTTTTATTTATTTATTTTTACAGCATTCACCTGACAGGGTAGCTCATGTGATGTTTTTATAGAGCAGGTTGTTACAGATGCGGCGATACCTAATATGTCTATTTTATTTTTTAGTTTTACACAGTAAAAGCATTTTTGAAAAGAAAACAATCTTGTTTTTATGTTGCCATTTTCTGAGAGCCATATTGTTTTCATTTTTCGGATGATTGTCTTAGGTAGGGGCTCATTTTTTGGCAGGATGAGATGACGGTTTGATTGGTACCATTTTGGGGTACATAACAGACTTTTTGATTGCTTGTTATTACACTTTTTGTAAGGAAAGGTGACCAAAAAATTGCTGTTTTGGCACAGTTTTTATTTTTTACAGCATTCCCCTGAGGGAGTTGATCATGTGATATTTTTATAGAGCCAGACGATATGGATGCAGCCATACCTAATATGTCTATTTTTCTTTTTTTAAACCAATTTTTTCCATTTTATGACTTAAAGAGGTTGTCTGAGTTATATTTATATATTACAAGTTGTCTCCTAATAGTCTTAATAATACTTTTGTAATCTACTATTTTTACTGTTTTGATCCAGTTTTGGCCATGCCGCTGTGGGTCACGGGACCCCCAACGTCATCCACCAGGCTCCCTGTGGTGACGTTTCATGTATGAGCTAATTCCAGCCTGAGGGAGTGGCCCGGCTCTGTACACGAAACATCAGAGCCTGTGTGCCTGCCCCCCTCTCTCTGCATCTGGCTGCGTGATCCCTACAGTGCCACAGCGGTGATTGGACACAAAAGCCACCCCCGACCACCAGCCACACAAAAGCAAACCTTTGTGCACTATAGACAGGACAGCTCTATTAAGTGCTTTGGTGTTGATGGTAGTATTAAGAACATTTCTTTATATGCAGATGATATTCTGTTTTGTTTGAGTGACACACCTAAGACTTTACCAAAGTTCATTCACACGGTAGAGAGATGGAACCATGCCAGGTCTTGAAATTAATTGGACTAAGACTATATTACTCCCATTAGAGGACATGGTACTTACTAATACAGGAGGGGTCAATATTCTTGAGATGCATAAATCTTTTAAATATTTGGGAATTAATTTCTCTTTACATTTGGGAAGTTTTTCTTTCCTTAATATTCTCCCTTTGGTCAAAAAGATTAAATCGAAAATTGCTATTTGGCTGAAACTACCCTTATCTAAGGCGGATAGGATTGCTCTTATAAAAATAGTTATTTTTCCTCCCCTATTGTATGTGTTCATGGCTTCACCTATTTGGATTGACAATAATACATTTGTTGTCATAGAAAAGTTACAGTATCTCACAAAAGTGAGTACACCCCTCACATTTTTGTAAATATCCTATTATATCTTTTCATGGAACAACACTGAAGATATGACACTTTGATACAATGTAAAGTAGTCAGTGTACAGCTTGTATAACAGTGTACATTTGGTGTGCCCTTAAAATAACTCAACACACAGCCATTAAAGTCTAAACCACTGGCAACAAAAGTGAGTACAAATTGTGCCCAATGTGTGAATATTTTGTGTGGCCACCATTATTTCCCAGCACTGCCTTAACTCTTTTGAGCATTGAGTTCACTAGAGCTTCACAGGTTGCCACTGGAATCCTCTTCCACTCCTCTATGACGACATCACAGAGCTGGTGAATGTTAGAGACCTTGCACTCCTCCACCTTCCATTTAAGGATGCGCAATAGGGTTTAGGTCTGGAGACATGATTGTCCAGTCCACCACCTTTACCCTCAGTTTCTGTAGCAAAGCAGTGGTCATCTTAGAGGTTTGTTTGGGGTCGTTATGTTGGAATACTGCCCTGTAGCCCAGTTTCCAAAGGGAGGGGATCATGTTCTGCTTCAGTATATCACAGTACATGTTGGCGTTCATGGTTCTCTCAATGAATGGTAGCTCCACACAGCTAGTAGCACTCATGCAGCCCCAAACCATGACACTACCACTACCATGCTTGACTGTAGGCAAGACAGACTCGTCTTTGTACTCCTCACCTAGTTGCCACCACACACGCTTGACACCATCTGAACCAAATACGTTTATCTTGGTCATCAGACCATAGGACATGTTTTCAGTAATTCATGTCGTTAGTCTACTTGTCTTCAGAAAACTGTTTGCAGGCTTTCTTGTGCATCATCTTTAGAAGAGGCTTCCTTCTGGGATGACAGCCAGGCAGACCAATTTGAGGCAGTGTATGGTCTGAGCGCTGACAAGCTGACCCCCCCCCCCCCCCACCCCTTTAACCTCTGCAGCATTGCTGGCAGTACTCATACGCGTGCACTAAACTTCTTTTGTCAACCATGGCGAGGCCTGTTCTGAGTGGAACCTGTCTTGTTAAACCGCTGTATGGCCACCGTGCTGTAGCTCCGTTTCAGGGTGTTGGCAATCTTCTTATAGCCTAGGCCATCTTTATGTAGAGCAACAATTCTTTTTTTTCAGATCCTAAACTAGTTCTTTGCCATGAGGTGCCATGTTGAACTTCCAGCGACCAGTATGAGAGTGTGACAATGAAATCCCCAAATTTAACACATCTGAGACCTTGTAAGTGTAACACTAACAAGTCTCATGACACTGGGGAGGGAAAATGGCTAATTGGGCACAATTTGGTCATTTTCACGTAGGGGTGTACACACTTTTGTTGCCAGCAGTGTAGACATTAATGGCTGTGTGTTGAGTTATTTTGAGGGCACGCCAAATTTACACTGTTATACAAGCTGTACACTGACTACTTTACATTGTAGTAAAGTGTCAAATCTTAGTGTTGACCCATGAAAAGATATAATAAACTATTTACAAAAATGTGAGGGGTGTACTCACTTTTGTGAGTAACTGTTTTGACTGAATTAATTCGGGGAAGAAAGAGGGTTAGATTGAAGCTAAAATACCTATATGGACCAGTTAATATAGAAGATCTTGCAGTTCCTTTCTTTAGATGTTATTTCTTAGTAGCACAGCTTTGTATGTTAGTAAAATGGCAACAGAATATCATCTTGAATGAAATGATTCAGAGATCAGGATATAAGAACATTTTTGTACTATGAGAATCTGGCCAATTAAAGTCAAGGGAAAATAGCCCATGCCATGTAGTCATATAGTTAAGTTAACTGTTAAGGTTTGGGATTGTATGAAGGAGTTGTTGGGTGTCACATCGGCACTTGAATTTACACCTTTATGGGGAATTTATTTTGAAAGTTTTTATTTATGCTTTGTGATGTTTTTTTGAAGAAATCGGGTGTACAATATACTGCACAGATTTTTCGAGATGGGAGGATTATTTCATATGAAGTGATTTAGTCTATGGATGGAGTATGTGGAAGTAACTGGTTCAGATATAAACAATTGTATTCGGCTTTTAGTCGCACGGGTCAGTCCCGTTTATCCACAATTGAAACTAATAGATGTATAGATATTTTGGTTAAGCCACAAGGATTTAGGGTCAAACTGTCACATATGTATAGTACACTGATACAACACATATTTGATCACATGACTTATTCCAGTCAAATAAGGTGGAGCTGAGATGTTTACGGGCTGAATCATGATAACTGGGCTAAGTTATATAAAAGTCAGTATTTATTCAATTAATGATAATAATATTATGGTGCAATTTAATTTTCTTCATTGACTAAAGGCTTCCCCCGCAAAAATGGTTAAGAGCTTGTTCACATCTCCGTTATGGCCTTCCGTTAATACATGGTTATAACGGAAAATAAAAAAATCAATAAGACGGAAATCAAAACGGAAACCTTTAGAGGTATTCTGTTTTGATCCGTCATAAGTATATGAACAAGCATAACGGATCTGTCTGGTTTCCGTTATGCTGGACGGAAAACAAAGTCCTGTTGACAGAACTTTGTTTTCCATCCAGCATAACGGAAACCAGACGGATCCATTATGCTTGCCCATATACAGTGGATATAAAAACTCTACACACCCCTGTTCAAATGTCAGGTTTCTGTGCTGTAAAAAATTGAGACAAAGATAAAACATTTCAGAACTTTTTCCACCTTTAATGTGACCTATAAACTATACCACTCAATTGAAAAACAAACTGAAATCTTTTAGGTGGAGGGAAGAAAACAAAAAAAAACTAAAATCAAGTGGTTGCAGAAGTGTGCACACCCTCTTATAACTGGGAAGCAATCACATTCAAAATCATGTTAAATAAGAGTCAGCATACACCTGACATCATTTACAGTGCCTCTGATTAACCCAAAATAAAGTTCAGCCGCTCTAGTTGGTCTTTCCTGAAATTCTCTTAGTCGCATCCCACAGCAAAAGCCATGGTCCACAGAGAGCTTCCAAAGCATCAGAGGGATCTCATTGTTAAAAGGTATCAGTCAGAAGAAGGGTACAAAAGAATTTCCAAGGCATTAGATATACCATGGAACACAGTGAAGACAGTCATCATCAAGTGGAGAAAATATGGCACAACAGTGACATTACCAAGAACTGGACGTCCCTCCAAAATTGATGAAAAGACGAGAAGAAAACTGGTCTGGGAGGCTACCAAGAGGCCTACAGCAACATTAAAGGAGCTTCAGGAATATCTGGCAAGTACAGGCTGTGTGGTACATGTGACAACAATTCCAAAAGAGCAGCTCTCACCTCAGCCTTCCTTCCCGTGAGCAGGGACACGGACTCTGGACACAGCTGATCCCAATAATAAAGGAAATGAAGCCCAGCTCACCGGGAAGGTTTTCTTATACTTTTTTTTTTCTTTATTAGCGTTGCGATAAAAACTTTTCCAGGTACAGGACAATAACTCGCTGTCTACGCGTTTCGGACCTTACACGTACGGTCCTTACTCATGACAACTTTGTGATCAAATAGCTGCAATATATAGGGGAACAGCTCCTCCCACACTTCTCCTCTCAGCAGCAATTAGCACAAAGTCATGACAGACTTGTTGCACTTAAATACATGTAAGGGTATACAAACATGCATATAACAGCTCCATATAAAAACATACATATATGTCGCAAGGTGATCCATATAAAAAATGTTTTGCATACATTTTTCAATATTGCAATATCAGATCTTGCCTTTTATTCAAGCCATCAGGTTGTCTGGTGTCCAGCTGGAACATCCAGAATGTCTCCCTGTTTAAGAGTTTGCACCTATGATCACCCCCTCGTGGGGGTAACGTAACCCTCTCAATTCCCTGCACAGAGAGTTGAGAAGTGGCGCCCCCATGTACTACTGCGCAATGCAGACTCACTGCCAACACATTACGTTTTTCAAAAAAGGGGACATCCGACAGGTGCTTGCGTATGCGGGTTTTAATTGGATTTGTAGTGCACCCTACATATTGTAGCCTGCAAGGAATGCAGGTAATAAGGAATTTTGTACTCCCTCCCATTAGCCGTGGAAGAGAATTTTTTAGAAGGTTCCATCACCCCGCAACAAATGCACCTATTGTGTCCACAGTGGTAGCTGCCAGGAATATCCAACCAGGTAGGCTTAATTTTATCTATGCTTTGAAATAGACTTGGACTCAACATGTCCCCTATTGTTTGTGCCCTACGCGGTACACACTTGATGCCCTGTTCTATCATCGGAGACCAGTCTTTATCCCCATGTAGAACCGGCAAGTATTTTTTCACAATTCTACAGATTTTATTATATTCCATACTATACTGTGTGGAGAAAACCGAAGAGCGGCCTTCCTCACACCTGCCTCGGAATCCTTTTGAACCGGTTCCTGGAAATAGGAGACTATCTCTGTCGAAAGATGAAACTAAACTCCTACACTTTTCTATTTGTCTAGATTTATATTTCCTTCTAAAAAGACGGTTCTGTATATTTTTTGCCTCAATCAAAAAGGAGTTAATGTCCGAACTGTTGCGTCTCGCTCTTATCATCTCACCTTTAGGGATATTCTGTGTCACATGTGGCGGATGACAGGAGGTCGCTAGCAGTATTGTATTGCCATCCAGCTCCTTTCTGTAGGTACAAGTAACCACCTGCCCACTATCAATGTCCCCCTTTAACTTCAAGTCCAAAAATACTGCACTACATATATTCTGCTGTATGTTGAACTTAATGGAAGGAACACAAGAATTGATGTAGGTTTCGAACAGTGGTATGGCCGCCACATCACCAGACCATACAAACAGCAGGTCATCGATGTAGCGGCCATACCACCGGAAAAGTTTTTATCGCAACGCTAATAAAGAAAGAAAGAAAGAATAAGAAAACCTTACTGGTGAGCTGGGCTTCATTTCCTTTTTTAATGTGACAACAATCTCCCGTATTCTTCATATATCTGGGCTATGGGGTGGAGTGGCAGGATTAAAGCCTTTTCTTACGAAGAAAAACACCCAAGCCAGGCTACATTTTGCAAAAACAGAAGTCTCCCAAAAGCATGTGGGAAAAAGTGTTATGGTCTGATGAAACCAAGGTTGAACTTTTTGGCCATAATTCCAAAAGATATGTTTGGCTCAAATACAACATTGCATATCACCAGAAGAGCACCATCCCCACAGTGAAGCATGGTGTTGGCAGCATCATGCTTTGGGGCTGTTTTTCTTCAGCTGGAACTGGGGCCTTAGTTAAGATAGAGGGAATTATGAACACTTCCAAATACCAGTCAATATTGGCACAAAACCTTCAGGCTTCTGCTAGAAAGCTGAACATGAAGAGGAACTTCATCTTTCAGCATGATAACGACCCAAAGCATACATCCAAATCAACAAAGGAATGGCCTCACCAGACGAATAATAAAGTTTTGGAATGACCTAGCCAGAGCCCAGACCTGGATCCGAAAAATTGGATTGGAAATCTGTGGGGTGATCTGAAGAGGGCTGTGCACAGGAGATGCCCTCGCAATCTGACAGATTTGGAGTGTTTTTGCAAAGAAGAGTGGGCAAATCTTGCCAAGTCAAAATGTGCCATGCTGATAGACTCATACCCAAAAAGACTGAGTTTTGTAATAAAATCAAAAGGTGCTTCAACAAAGTATTAGTTTAAGGGTGTGCACACTTCTGCAACCACATTATTTTATTTTTATATTTTTTCTCCCCTGTACCTAAAAGATTTCAGTTTGTTTTTCAATTGAGTGGTACAGTTTATAGGTCACATTAAAGAAGGAAAAAGTTCTGAAATTATTTATCTGTGTCTCATTTGTTTACATCACAGAAACCTGACATTTTAACAGGAGTGTGTAGACTTTTTATATCCACTGTACTTCTATTATGACAGATCAAAACAGAAAACCTCTAAAGGTTTCGGGTTTGATTTCCATCTTATAGATTTCGTCATTTTCCATTATAACCATGTTATAACAGAAAGCCATAACAGAATACATAACGGTGATGTGAACAAGCCCTTAGATGTATAGAAAGCAAAATTCAGGCTGACCTCGTGGAGATAACAAGTTTGCTAATTTGGCAAAATTGGGCAGCATAGACTTCTATTATGACAGAATGCAATACGGAATGCCTCTTATAGGTTTCCGTGGAGCATGACATCATAGGATTCCATTATGGTCCATGGTAGCGGAATCCATAACAGGATTCTTAGATAACCCGAACCTGTACGCCAAACTTGAAAACACAAGTTCACTCATCACTAATTTTGGGGAAAGAGCGCTTTTTTTTTTACTTGGAACTTTTATTTTTTTTATTACGGTATGTAAAACCCAGCCATGGACCTGGGTCTCACAGGCTTCCGTAGAAGGCTAGCCCCGATGCCTGTGGAAGACATGGGGCTGCCTTCACAGCCATCGGATCCCAGTCACTGCAGTGTGGGAACCTATACCTTCTGCAAACACCTTCTAGGCTGCAGTCAGCGCTGACCATGGCATAGAAGGAGTTAATCCGCCAGCATTGACTTTTACACTGATGGCAGCGGATACAGCCAGGCCCCTGCATTGATCGGGCGTGTACAGCTCCTTTGTCCACCTGATCATCATTATAACTATTACGTCAAATTGCGGGAAGTTATTTCCTGCTATGACGTAATAGTACAGGAAGGGGTTAAAGAGGTTGTCCTGGAAAAGATAATGATGACTTATCCTCAGGATAGGCCCTCATTATCACCTTATTAGGGGTCCAAGTCCCAGAACCCCCGCTGATAAGCTGTTTCAGGGAGAACCTGCACTTACCAGAGCTCTGGTGAACAATGCAGGCTCCTGGCAGCTTTCCAAGAACAGCGCTATACATCATATAGTGGCAGTTCTTGGCATTGCAGCTCAGCCTCATTGACTTGAATGGGGCTGAGCTGCTACTAGGCCATGTGACCAATGTACAGTGATGTCAATAGCCTAAGAAGAGGCAGCGGCGCTCAAGGCCTCTCCTAACGGCTGATCAGTAGTGGTCTCAGGTGTTGCACCCCAGCAGATCTGATACTGATGACCTATCCTGAGGATAAGTCATAAATATCTTTTCCTGAATAAACCCTTTTACAATGAGAGTGTGTAGTACCTCTTTCCTTTTTGTTACCTTATGCCGGATAAGAATTTGCAAACTGTATTGCATGCAGTGCATGTAGGATATTATGCCATGTCTGACCTATTGTCTACAATACACATTATGGAGCATGTGCACATGGATGTCAGTGAGAGGCCTTTAATGAAGAACTGCTTCCTTATGGCCCTTCTGTGTTGACCACACAAGGCATACCTATGGTTATATCTGGCATGTGTAGGATGAGCCCAGTATGTGGAGCAGTAGCAGTGGACGCTGTGTGGGTCTCTGGCGCTGAACGCATTAAGTGTCTTCACTTATTCACACTTAACAGGAAGCTTCCTATAGGTAACAGCATATATTCTTTTTAATGCTATACATTTTGATATTTCATTTCATCTCTGCTTTGGTAAGAGTTGTATATTAACATTGTAAAATGATTTCCACAACAACAGGTGATATCTTAGTATATCGCCTTTTACTTCTCCAGCCTCCTAATTCTATACAAAAAACACTCATTCCAATAAAAAAAAAACACTACTGTGTGTAGCCAAGCGTGATTGTTCTAGCTATATACATTTATGTGGAGCGCAACCAAATCATCATAAAAGCCACAGCCATATCTCAGGGTGTCAGGACAAAGATGTGTGGTCATGACTAGATCTGTGAAGGGACAGTAGCATCCCATTGCGATGTGGATGGAGGAAAGTCACAAATATTAGGCACAGAGGCACTAGGTGATATCAACTGTCTCACAAGAGAAGCACAGTCCTTTAATGTTACAACAGTCCAACTCACAGAATGACAAAGGGGATTTTCTTGTGGTTCTGATCCTTCAATTCTTCCCTGATACAGGGGTATGGGATTGTACAGTATAGTCTTCCTAAGGCCTCGTAATCTTACTTCAGTTACTAAGTGGCTAATGTTACCACCAGGATTGCCCCATTTATAATGTCAGCCACTGCCCCATGTGAGGAACGCGGCCCCTATACACCTACTGTATACGCTCACATTAAAGGGGCCACTGATGTGTAATTCTCCACCACTTATGGCAGCTGGGGTTGCATTTACCCCAACACCATGTGGAAGGGGCATGGCCAATACTAGTAAGTTATATGCCAAAAACAGATTCACAATAAAACCACTAGCATCAACGAGTTCTTTGCTCTAATCCTGCAATGGCGAATTTAGGATTTATCACAAATTAGGACGTTTATAGGTGCAAGCAAATAATTTGTCCAACCCCCCATCCTCTAGGCAGTGATAAACAGGATACGGCAGCGGAAGGAATTTCAGACTGCCTGTTTAGTTGACACCTTCTAGCGCAGTGGTGGCGAACCTATGGCACTGGTGCCACTCAGAGCCCTCTCTGTGGGCACCCGCACCCTGGAAAAAATTTATAGTCTACCAATATGCCTCAGACTTTTCCTGCCATTCATCAGCGCAGGGCGCACTATGAACAGCGCAGGCAGAGCATTGAATGTAGGAAGTCCATTATAGCTAAATGATAAAGGACATGGAACATATACTATATTAGAATATTAGACTGTAGTATTCAGGTTAAATTGCCGTGTTGGCACTTTGCGATAAATAAGTGGGTTTTGCATTGCAGTTTGGGCACTTGGTCTCTAAAAGGTTCACCATCACTGTTCTAGCGCATATACAACTCAAATGTCTATGTTAGGAGAACTTCTTTATTGATAAAATGCCATAGGACAGCGTGTTTCAAAGTCAATGTACTCCTTTTTCAGGTCCTTCAGTAAAAGAAATCTGGTAATCCAGAGCTATCAAATGTCTGGTTACATTCTCACACTGTTACCCATAGACCTAAAGGAGTACATTGACTCTGAAACACGTTGTCATAGGTCATTTTATCAATAATGAAGTTCTTCTAACATAGACGTTTGGGTTGTGTATGCGCCTGAAGGTGTCATCTAAACATATGGTCTGAAATCCCTCCCGCTGCTGTATCTTGTTCACCTCAACCTTCTGAGGGTTGTCCTCCAATTCGGGGGAGAATCCGAAAGACACCAGCAGCACAGGCCCTCTGTGATTTAACTTACACCCACATTAGTGTTGTGCCTAATTTTGCACAACAGGACAAGCCGAGTAGCAATCTCTCTCCCATGATAATTTATCGAAACGTACTTACCCTGAGTGCCGGCTTCTGTGTTGCTCCACTGCATGCTCCAGGCAGTGATAGTCAGCTGTACTAGGGACCATGCCCCCAAGATGCTTCAATTAAAACTCCAGGACTATTGTCAATCATATATTTCTGTTTGCTGCTGACCGTGTGGGTCAGCGTCCATTACCTTGTTTTATTCCCTCTTGTTCTGATACAAAGCTACATGTGAATAGCGTATGACAGAATATCATAGATCAGAGCAGGAAAGAAAGAATGATGACAGAGTCCATTCTCTCTGATCGGCAGGAGCCGGCATAGGCATAGTTGGGCCCTTGCCTCATCCCCAGCTGCTGTGGAAAGATGAATATGTTTATACAATGTCTACTCTATTACATTTATTTCACTTTCTGTATGTCTGTATTGTATTATTTTATTGATTACTTCTACTTGCTCTTATATACACTAGAGCAGAACGTCATTCCGGCATATGAAAACTTTAGGTCTTCCATTTAGCCAACTCCAGTTTTCTTTCTTTATAAGGTGTATTAAACCATTTGCTTTTATTGTGAAAATGAATTAGCAGATTTAGAGGGAGAACACTGGAGCTAATGAGACATTGAAAGCTGGAATAAAGAAATGCAAGCATTCACTGATCAGCGCTATGACTGGCTTTATAGTTGTCAGATACAGTTCACAATAAAGATTTAAGAGACTCTTTGTAGTGTAAGAATCCTATCTATATCGTACCTATTACAATGTCTGCACTTCTAATAATAATAATAATGAATATGATAAGGAATGTCTCATGTTAGAGAAACTTGTGTGCTCAACTAGATCACTGTGTTCTCTATGATGGTAGTCACCATACACAAGCCACCACTGAGCCGTGCATAGAAGATCCAAGGAGCTGTGACCTTTTGTTGAAGTTAAAGGGGTTTTCACCACTTTAATACTAAGGTGCCAATCCTTAGAGTAGGCCATCAATATCAGTGGGGGTCTGAATCTTGGCACCCTGCCTATCAGCTGTTTGAAGGGGCTGCAGTAAGAGCGATGAGCCCTCTTCACTGTTTACATTCTAGTGAATGGCACAAAGCTGCAATACCCAGCCCAGCTTCTACTAAATGTATGGCATGTAACCAACAGCTGATTGGTGTGGGCAGGGGCAGGACTTGTTATATACCCAGGGCCAGGGAAATGTCCTGGTGGGCCGATGCCCAGAGGGCCACCTAAACCCTCCTCTTGGCCAAAAGCCAGGTACAAAAAGATCTGATGCTTTCCGCATTAATTAATTTAGGAAGTATTTTGTGCTGCACTGTGGTATCTGGGGTCACTTTTAGTTTTTTTTTCTAGGGCCAGTTTAATTACTTTTACTTCCAAATGCTTATACATATATATATATATATATATATATATATATATATATAAACACCACAAAAGGCAGCAGCACAGATAGAACAAAATGGTAGGGTGCAATCCCTCTGGGAGGACGGACTGTCTTGTATTGTATATAAATACCAAAAAAGAGACAGCACTCCGTAGTCAGTGGTGATGGTGACCCAATTTATTCCCAGGCAACGTTTCAGCCTTCTCAATGAGGCTTGACAAAGGCCTCACTAACAAAATGTAAACAGAAGTCAATGAGCTTCCTTGGGATTTACTGGTATCTGTTGTGCACCGATTAGGCACAGTGTTGTGGCTTACAGAAGGCACAATGCAGATTACCCAATATCTCAGCATAGATTCATCAGTTGAGCTAGCTAACATATGTGTTCTCACCAGTATGGAAAAAGACACATTTTGAAAATTTTAGATAAGAGAATGTGATCTGATCATACAGAATATGGTATTTTTTATAGCATGTAGCTTTCTCACAAGCTTTCTCTCGTAATGGAAATTCACTATATGCCAGATGTTTAGGACAGATGTTTAGGACATGATCCTTGCTTTGTACACATGAAGATTGTGAATGCTGCCATAGGGTCATAGAGACATTTGTTGGTTTGTATGGCAATGCTGCCATCTGGTGGTAGTATTCATTCATGCACCTATGATACAATTATAGTTTTTTTGTACTGTATAGGGTAGCTACAACTACATAACATGTATTAGTCAATAACCCCTTAATAACCAAGCCTGAAAAAGCCTTAATGCCCAGACCTTTTTATGCGATTTAATGGCCCTTTTCTATTTGTTGGACTACAGAACCCATTATTGTATATTTTTTCTTTTTAGGACACAGAGGGCTGTTTATTGTTTTCTTTTTATTGTATTCACTTCTATAGTGCTGATATATTCCACAGCACTTTTCAGACATTATCATTCCTTATCAGGGAGAACATACAAACTTCATGCAGATGCTGTCCTTGGTCAGATCTGTACCTAGAACTCCAGTGCTGCAAGGCACTATTATTATTACAGAGAAATATGTGCTGTAGTTTTTGTCCGGCCGCCTCTCAGCATGTTTGCCGTGTTGCGATGGGACCATTATTGTGAATGGGGCCGGAGCAGACTTCCGGCGGCACGGTGGCCTAGCGTTAGCACGGATCCGGTAGGCTGTTCCCCCACCGGAGCAGCCAGCTGGACCCTGCTGCCGCAAGTGTGAAAGTAGCCTTATAGAATAAACATCACACACATACACCCATATACACTCATAGACAAAAACACTCCAAGAAGGAATTGTTGGAATGGAATGAAACTTTCTATGTGTGAATGTAATGATGATACATGTAAGTGATTTGATTACAATATTAGCGAGAAAGGGGAGGTTTGTTGGGCAAACTGGACAACTGAAAGGAGGCTCTAGGACCCTGTTGGGCCATCTCTAGCCTGGATATAAGATGAGATACGATTGGGCATGGAGGTATACAGATTCTGTATGGTATCTGAGGCACATTTGCCCACAGATGTTGCAGCTGGGCCTGTAGATTCTACACACTCGTAGGATTCCCAAGCTAGAGTCCCAGTTGGTAATAATAATTGCCTGGAAATGGTCTGGGCAGAGATAGAGGTGTGTAATGAAGGTGTGTCCTGAACCCCTGAAGAAGCCAGAGATCTGGCGAAACATGTCGGGGGGGAGTTGCAGTTTTTAGCAATTTTTAGCAATTGTTGGTCACCCTAATGCAGTTTTTAGGTAGTTCTGTGGTAGGACACCTTTTTGAGTACTGCAGCGTTAGACGAGGCCAGTTGAGTTTGCGAAGCTAGTCAGCCAAGGCATTGAGTCATTTGATTATAGGTCACAGTGTGCGGTGTGCGTGTTGTTGCATGAATGGGATTCGGACAAGTGTGGAGGTCATTGAGTGCGTTTGTTCTCAGCACAGCAACATTCATAGGATTGTCACCATCTAGAATCAAACCGCAGGTGGCTCACTCCCCTAGCTCATCCATGCACCGTGTCTCAGAGTCATGTCAGTCGAGCGGCTGCTAGCTATATAGTGAATCTCCACTGGCCTCATACTTACGCTAGCACAGACAGCTAGCGATTTAGAGATTGTGTACCTCTCTATTTCCCAGCAGATCAATCACTTCAGTGCTTTTCGGTGACAACATAGTTTTTAACTGTTTGTCTTGGCTCACAGCCATTTTAGTATTAGATATTAATAAAAATCAAGTCTTAATCACCATATTATACCTGGATCAAGATAGAGTTAAGCCTTTTAGGCTTTGTAAATAAGCGTTATATATTTACCCTTACACAGGTTAGGTACCTTTATTTGTTAAACAAAAGTCTGTTAACTGGCAAAAAATTTCTTTGAGTGCATCATAGAGCCATGTCTAGCAGTCAACAATCTTTCAACAAGAGGTACACTACCCAAAAGTAGCTTCTGAGATCATTTTAATAGGGCAGGCAGAGAAGCATTTTACACTCTCTTGTGGCAAGACCCAGTGTCTAATCAGTCCACACTTGTAATCATTTTTACATATCTGCTTAAGACATAACTGCATGCTGCTGAGTTTTGCATAAATCAAACATTTCTATCTGGGAGCGTTATTTATTAATTTATTTGTCCATGGGCATATTTTATGCAGGTAGACATCTTCATGTTCCTAAACTATCACCCAGCATTACAATCATGGACACCTTCATGCAAGTTTTCATCAAAGTATAACATTTCTTAAATGCATAAAAATCAACATTTTTGCTAAAAATTTGATCCAAGCAGAGTCTGAGAGTAAAAACACCTTAAAAAAGTTCAAGTTTAGCAGAGTTCATACATACCACTTACATCTATGTGCACAAATTGAAGAGAAGTTAGAAGAACCAGTCCTCGGGCGCTGTCATCAATGGACTTGTAAATGACCTGATGAAGAGTAGTAATGAGCGGCAAGGGCAATATTCGAATTTCGCAAATATTTTGTAGAATATTCGTCATATATTTGTGAAATCGAAATTTCGCGAATATGGTCTTTTTTGCAAAAATCGGCAATGTAATATGCACGTAATGCGCGCACAATACAGGTGTGGGTCACTATAGTATACTAAGTATTGTTGTGAACTTGTGACATCACAGCACTATGTATGTACTGTAGGTATGTATGTATGTAGCATATATTTATGGACATCAGCTACACTATAACACGATATAACCTACACTGACTATCTCCCACTAACTATCTGTATTATATATCTAAACTAACTAACTATCTAATGTAATGACACAGAAAAGCAAAGAGCCACTGCTGTCTCTCTCAGATCTCAAAATACTGCATACAGTGGCTGCTGGGGAGGTTCTTATACAGTAAAGGGGTAGGGAACTTTCCTATTGGTTTCTAGGAAATTTGCTAAGCTCAGACAAAGATATTGCTGCCTTCATATTGGCCCAAAAGCAAGAAGCAGGGAGGGATCATGGGTTCAGAGGAAAGAAAATCAAGAATATTCGAAAATAACAAATATATATCACTGTATTCTAAATATTTGTGAATTCTCAAAGTGGCGATATTCGCGATTAAAATTCACGATTTGAATATTAGTGCCCATAACTGAAGAAGAGGGTTGTTTGCCGTTGAAACGCATAGACTGCTAATAAAGAAACATCTTACTATATTTACCCATCTGTTGATGACAGCGCACAAGGTTCTTCTGTCTGTTTTCTCTTCACTTATTCATCCTAGCGGTGCAGAGTAGTGATGCCACTAACATAAAATTTTCCATTCGCGAACAGTGAACGCAAACTTCCACAAATGTTCGCGAACGGGCGAACCGGGCGAACCGCCATAGACTTCAATTGGCAGGCGAATTTTAAAACCCACAGGGACTCTTTCTGGCCACAATAGTGATGAAGAAGTTGTTTCAAGGGGTCTAACACCTGGACTGTGGCATGCCGGAGGGGGATCTATGGCAAAACTCCCATGGAAAATTACGTAGTGGACGCAGAGTCGGATTTTAATCCATAAAGGGCATAAATCAACTAACATTCCTAAATTGTTTGGAATAACATGCTTTAAAACATCCAGTGTGTGTATACGATCAGGTATGATGTTGTATCGATCAGGTAGTGTAAGGGTTACGCCCACTTTACAGACATTGACAGACCAAACTCCCTTTTAAAGCACCATAAACAACCGCAAACAGTTCATTTGCACAACCGCAAACTCCCCATTTGCACAAGGTTGGATACCAAGCTAGCCACGTCCCGGTGATGTCATTGAAGGTTTCTTCCTCCACCCAGCCACGTACAACACCAAGGGTCCCCGAAAGGTCAATTGAATAGATTTTTTAAACGGGGAGATGGTTAAAAAAACGCTGGCTCCCTCCCCTTTGTTTTTATCCACGGTCACTGCGTCTGCGCCGTGCAATTTACTGTCACACCCGATATGAGTGGTATTTTCTGTAGTACTATTCTCATCAGTTTAATCCCTGTTACATCCCATATCAGGGATTGCCTTTTGTGAAAAAAAATTTAGGCCTGGTACCTTCGACTGCCTTTACAGTGACAGACCAAACTCTCATACACCAAACTGAATTGATTTCAGGAACCGGGAGATGGAAAAAGCAGCTTGGTCGGTCCTCATACTCCTAAATTGGGGCACTGCGCGTGCACAGAGCAATGTGCTGTGACACCCTATATGAGTGGTGTCTTAACTAGTACTATTCCTATCAGTTTAATCCCTGTTACGTACCCTATCCGGTCGAATTGATTAACCATTGTCGAATTAGCGAACCATTACGACATCATGAAATAATTTAGTTCTGAGCTCTGTACTTGCTTTGTATTGGAATTGATGGGGATTTTTTTAATGGTCTGCATCATTTCTAATAAACTATTAAGAGACTTTATTATGATTTTTTATTTTATGTATTAAAAACCCATACAACATATAAAAAAAAAAAAAGGTAAAATAATGTTTTTTCTATGAAATATTATCCAGCCGTCCGATCGCTTTTGGTCTGACCATAATGAAGCAACGGCCTTATCATCCGGGGTGTGGCAACATTGCCAACACACTCATAGAGGTGATGATTGCTTCATTGTGATACGCAAGCCCCTTCACCACAACAAGGTAACGATCACGAAGGGGAATTGACACTTGTATGTGCCTTTTTTTTTTGGTTTGTTTTTGCAGCCACAGTGCTGCACCATAGGACAGAAAAATTAGTCATGTACACATGCCTGAAAAATAATGGCATTGTTGCAGCCGCTATTGTTGCAGCCGCTATTGTAGCAGCGGCCGGAAAAAGTGACTAAAACATTGCGGCTTGAACCCTAGTTGGTGGTGAAGAATTCACGAAAGTCATCCGCTATGCAGACATTAAATACAGCAGCGTGGGGACCATTTTGAGGCCAAGGCATGTAATCAGGCCTTTTGTTAGTCAAACGTATCCCCCACTGTCAGTCCCTTTGGGATCCATGCCTCATTCATCGTTATGAAGGTGAGGTAATCAACACTTTTTTGACCGAGGCGACTTCTCTTGTCAGTGACAATGACAAGGGCAGGCCAGAAGTTCTATCGCAAACTGGGATAGCTCAGGCCACAGGTCAAGCCTGCACACCCAGTAGTGAAGGGGTTCATTGCTCCTCAGAGTGTCGATATCTGCTGTTAAGGCGAGGTAGTCTGCTACCTGTCGGTTGAGTCGTTCTCTAAGGCTGGATCCCGAAGGGCTGTGGCGATGAGTAGGACTGAAAAAGCTCCGCATGTCCTCCATCAACAACACATCTGTAAATCGTCCAGTCCTTGCCGCCGTGGTAGGAGGAGGATTACACTCACCTCTTCCCCTGTTAGATTCCCGTTGTGCTGTGACATCCCCCTTATAAGCTGTGTAAAGCATATTTTTTTGTTTGGTTTTGAACTGCTGCATCCTTTCCGACTTTCGGTAATTTGGTAAAATTTCTGCCACTTTCTGCTTATACCAGGGGTCTAGTAGCGTGGCCACCCAGTACAGGTCGTTATCCTTTATCCTTTTTATACGTGGGTCCCTCAACAGACATGACAGCATGAAAGACCCCATTTGAACAAGGTTGGATGCAGAGCTACTCATTTCCCGTTCCTCGTCCTCACTGATGTCATTGACGGTCTGTTCTTCCCCTCCTCAAAGCCGCCACATTCCTCCTCTGACTCCTCATACTCCTCTTCCAGCGTTGCCGCAGGTCCGGCAAGCGATGATGACAAGGCTGTTTCTGGTGGTGATGGTGACCATCTCTTCCTCTTCACGCTCATCTACAGCCTGATCCAGCACTCTTCGCAGGGCACGCTCCAGGAAGAAAACAAATGGGATGAGGTCGCTGATGGTGCCTTCAGTGCGACTGACTAGGTTTGTAACCTCCTCAAAAGGACGCATGAGCCTACAGGCATTGCGCATTAAAGTCAAATGTTGTGAATGTGACACACCTTTTAGGATCAAGCTGCAGTTTCCTTCAAGAGAGTAGGTCCACACTCCCAACAAAACCAACAAAACAAATTGAATCCGGAAAACCGCGCTGGAGTTAACTTCAGAAAAAAATCTTAAACAATGTTTTCCCCTCGGCTGTCAGAGGTACCGCAGTTAATTGCAATCACTCATGCAGTATCCTGAGGCAACGGTATTACTCATTCGATGTTGTAGTATGTATGTATTCCTGGAATGCTACGTCCACCTTGCCGCAACAACTGAACAGGATCTTCACACTAATCGGCCACCTTCAGGGAAATGGAACAAAGCATAGTGCAGCACCACTTGATACAAAGAAACAAGCGCTCTTTATTATACTTACAAGATTCGTATCTTGTCACAATTGCACGTAAAATACACAGTTTCAACCCGACCTAGGTTTCGCGTGAGCTTCGTCAGGGGCTGACGCTAATCCATAGCAAACATGCTAAAATCCCTCCTATTCCGGATGTGAGCTAGAAATCACGTCACTGTTACAAAAATTTTTTAAAACCACTAAAATTCAAAGCATGATAAAAATATAAAAAGGTGTAGAAAACTTTCATATCATACAGACAGCCTTTATATCCCATTCAATGTTCATACCTTGTGGATATAAAGTATCAATCTTATGAATCCACTCGGCTTCTCTTTTATTTATCTGTTTGACGGGATCCCCGCCTCGCCAGTGTTTAATCACTTTTTCCACAGCACAAAATTTTAACCCCTTAGGGTCTTTCTGATGAAATTTTTTAAAATGTGCCGAGACTCCATGAGTTTCCAACCCCTTTCTGATATTACGTATATGTTCTCCTATGCGTGTTTTAAGCTTTGCAAGGTTCTTCCAATATATTGAATCTTGCAGGGGCACTCTAATAAATAAATCACCCCCTCTGTTTCGCAAGATAAATTCCCTTTTATTTTATATGAATTTTTGATATTTGGGATTGAACCTCATTTAATTTGTGGATTTTCTTCTCGTCCCGGGTTCTATTTTTACAACCCGGACAGAAGCCACACCATGAGAAGACATTGGTTTCCACTTTACAGGGGTGAAGGTTGTTACATCCATGGACTATATGATCCCGCAACGTGGGTGCACGCTTGAAAATAAAAGACGGTTTGTCTGGTAAAACTACCCCAATGACGTTATCGCCCTTCAAAGTATTCCAATTCTTTTTATGATTTGTTTAATCGCAGGGCACTGAATTGAAAACGTGGTATTAAAGGCAAATCTGTACTTATTACTATCTGCTTTTTGTTTTCTGTCACTCCTTTCTCTTTCTGTTCATCTTTTTGTTCTATTAATGTTTCTTGCTTTTTATGTTTTATAGTATTTTTTGTTCCAAAAGGATCTCCTCTTCATAGCCTTTTTCTACAAATCTCTTCACTATAATACTACTTTGTTCTTCATAGTCGCTATCCTTGGTGCAATTTCTTCTAATGCGCTGTAGCTGGCTTGCTGGAATATTGCACAGCCATGGATCATAGTGGCAGCTGGACCTATCAATATATCCATTTCTATCTGTGGGCTTGAAGAAAGTCTTTGTGACTATCTTCCCCTCATCCACCTCAATTGCAAGATCTAGGAAGTGAATACTAGTTTTACTTATTTCTCCAGTCAGTTTTATATTCCACACATTCTCATTGAGCACACCTATAAATTTGTTCAAATCCTCTTCCGTTCCCCTCCATATTCCTACACAATCATCTATGAAACGCCTCCAAAGTCTCAGGGAGCCATGCATGCTCTCTTTGCCCAGAAGTGGTGTAATATTAGTCTTTTCCCAATATGCCATAAAAGATTGGCAAAACTTGGTGCGAATTTCGCACCCATGGAAACTCCGGAGACTTGGAGGTAGTAATCATTGTTGTACCAAAAATAATTGTGATGGAGGCAATATTCAATACATTCAACAATAAAGGTCTTATGTTCATCACTTAGTGTACTATCTTGATTCAGGAAATATTCAACAGCCTCTCTTCCTATTTGATTGGGTATAATAGTATATAGAGATGTTACATCGAGCGTAAATAAAATGGTATCAGCTGGTAGATGTTCTAAATTATTCAAAATACTAAGAACATGCCCGGTATCCTTAAGATATGATGGTACCGTCGGGACATATTTCTGCAAAAATAAATCTACATATTCCGAAATTCTGCTGGTTATTGAATCCAGTCCAGAAACAATAGGCCTCCCAGGGGGCATGTGGGATTCTTGTGTACCTTGGGTAAATAATATATAATTGGGGTCTTAGGGTACATATTATTTAAATATTGAAACTCTTTTTTGTTCAAGATCCCCTGTAACAAACCCTTATCCAGCAATTTTTAAGATCATTTTTATATTGATGTACTGGATTGGATCTTAACAATTTGTACGTAGTCTGATCGCTCAGAATTCGTTTCATTTCTCTATGGTAGTCATCCTTATTCAGTACCACTATCCCACCCCCTTATCAGCCGGTTTTATAATAATTTCTGTATTTTTTTCCAGACCCTTTAGAGCTTCTCTTTCTTTTTCGTTAGATTGTTGTTCTTGTGTGAATACTTTATATTTTTCAAATCACGTAAAACTCCTTTCTTAAAGGCTTCAATGCATTCATTGTCCGCATGGACCGGATAAAATGTAGATTTATTTCGCAAGTGGGTGTGTACCCCACTCATTTTCTCATTTGTTAATATAGGATTTTTACTAAATACTTTGAAATGTTTAGTTTACGTATATATCTGTGTACATCTAGATATGTCTCAAAGCTGTTACCTCTAAACGTGGGGGCATATTTTAGACCTTTACTCAAAATTGCCTTCTCCTGAGGGGATAATATGTGAGTGCTTAGATTATAGATACCTCCAGGTTCGCTCTCCCTTTCTTCGCATTTGGACTTTGTATGTCGTTTACCGCCTCGCTTCCCTCTATACTTCTTTTTTTCTTTTTCCTGGGTGTTTCCCCAGTGCCGGCTGTTCCTCCTGATTTTGGCCTTTTGTAAGTTTGTGAGGAAAATTTTCTTTCATTTCATTTATCTCCCCCACTCTACCTCCCCCTTGTACTGGTTCTTTATTCTCCATTATACTAGACTGAGCTTTCATAACCCTCCCTGGTTTTTCTTTCTCCTCCTGTGATTTCAACTCCTTCACCGTTTGATTCCCTTGCCGATTATTCTCATACGTTTTTTCTCCATAATTACGATTATAATTTCTGGCCCCTCTATAATAATGCTTCATGTGCCCGGGCCGATATGGGCTATTATATGTACGGTAGCCATTAGAGAAATGGGGCCCCTTACGGTAACGGTACGTATGGTTGTTCCTGTAATAGGGGCATTCATCCCTATACTGCGGATATCCCATATGTCTACCATTACCTCCGTGCCTCCACCCATAATGTTGCTGCGGTTTTTCTTCAGATCCCCACTTATTAATAGTGTTATTAGGGTAATCCCTATCATGGGTGTTCACATACTCTCTAGGCCGCTCATCCCTATAGCCACTATGTTCAGTTTTCCTTTTTAAAGGTGAGTTGCTGTTGGTTACTATGGGTGTGTCGCTTTCATTCCTGGAGCTTTTCCACCTGTATATTCGATTGCATTTATATTCCTCAACAATTTTCAAATATTTTCTCTGCTTTTTCTTTTTTACTTCTTGTTCAGCTTTCACCACCGCTGCTTGGCATTTTTGCGATAGCTCACTATATTCTACCATCTCCTTAAATGGTGCTAACTTCTCCTTGATTTCATCAATTTGGCTACATAGCGACGTCAGTTTTTTCTTACGTCTCTCTATAATAAACCTGATTGCATTTAACCCGCATGAATTCAGAAAAATTTCCCAGTCGCACTTATCCTCAGTACTGTCTGTATTGAGAGGTAATTGCCATCTGAGACCTTCCGGTATTTTTTCTTCCACCAGATATCTCTCTAGTGATATAACATCCCAGATGGTGTATTTTTTCTTCCACCAGACATTGCGCATGAGCGTCCAGTAACGTGGCAAAAAAATTCCCAGCTCCGCAGAGACTGTCCTAGCACCCCGGTCATACAAATACTCGTTGATGGCTTTTTCTTGTAGGAGCAGGCAGTCGAACATTAGGAGTGTTGAATTCCAACGTGTTGGGCTGTCTCAAATCAAGCGCCTCACTCGTTTCGCCGCTGAATGTCGGAAAAGTGCGCCATAGCCGTGTAGGAACGCCTGAAATGGCCACACACCTTCCTGGCCTGCTTGAGGACGTCCTGTAAGCCTGGGTACTTGCACACAAAGCGTTGTACAATCAGATTCAACACATGTGCCATGCACGGCACATGTGTCGACTTGCCCAAATTCAATGCCGCCAACAGATTGCTTCTGTTGTCACACACCACTTTGCCGATCTCCAGTTGGTGCGGGGTCAGCCACTGATCCACCTGTGCGTTCAGGGCGGACAGGAGTGCTGGCCCGGTGTGACTCTCTGCTTTCAGGCAAGCCAAACCCAAGACGGCGTGACACTGTCGTATCCGGGATGTGGAATAGCCCCTGGGGAGCTGGGGGGGGGGGGTGCAGTTGATGATGTGGAGCAAGACGCAGCAGAAGAAGAGGACTCAGCCAAGGAGGTTGGCGAAGAGGATGGAGTAGGAGGAGTAGAGGAGGTGGCAGCAGGCCTGTCTGCAAGTCGTGGCGGTGTCACCAACTCCGCTGCAGAGCCACGCATTCCATGCTTGGCAGCCGTCAGCAGTTTTACCCAATGCGCAGTGTACGTGATATACCTGCCCTGACCTTGCTTTGCAGACCAGGTATCAGTGGTCAGATGGACCCTTGCCCCAACACTGTATGCCAGAGATGCCATGACTTCCTTTTCAATGACATGGTAGAGGTTTGGGATTGCCTTTTTTGAAAAAAAAATTTGTCTGGGTACCTTCCACTGTGGTGTCCCAATAGCGACAAATTTTTTGAAGGCCTCAGACTCCACCAGCTGGTATGGTAAAAGCTGGCGGGCTAAGAGTTCTGTCAAGCCAGCTGTCAGTCACCTGGCAAGGGGGTGATTCTGTGACATTGGCTTTTTACGCTCAAACATGTCCTTGACAGACACCTGACTGTGGGCAGATGAGCAGGAACTGCTGAAGGTGAGAGGAGGAGTGGCGGTTGGTTGAGAGGGGGCAGGGAGGACAGCAGTGGTTGACGTGGCTGAAGATGCTGGACCAGGAGGAGCATGGTGGCTTTGAGTTTGTGTGCTGCTTGTACTCATGTGTTGATCCCATAGGCGTTTGTGATGTGAGATCATGTGCCTTCGCAAAGCAGTTGTACCAAGGTGGGTGTTGGACTTCCCACGACTCAGTTTCTTTTGGCACAGGTTGCAAATGGCATTGCTGTTATCAGAGGCAGACACACAAAAAAAATGCCACACTGCTGAGCTTTGTAATGACGGCATTCTGGTGGTGGCAACAGCATGCGTTGACTGGCGTGCTGTCTGGCTGACCCCAGGTGCCGATACATGCTGTCTGACTGTGCCACTAACTCCTTGCGACGACCTCCCCCTGCTTCCAACTCGTCTCCTCATTCTCTCTGTTTCCCCATCTGAACTTTCCCCCTCTTCTTCTCTTCGACCAGGCACCCACGTGGCATCCGTGGACACATCGTCATCATCAACCGCTTCACTTGTATTTGACACCTCAGCAAAGGAAGCAGCAGCGGGTACAACATCATCATCATCATCATCACACTGTACGTCCATGTGTGTAATCCTGCCTGACTGAGACATATCCCTGTAATCTACATCATCTGGCAATAATGGTTGCGCATCACTACTTGCATGCAACTGATGTGTAAATAACTCCTCTGACGGATCAAGTGAAGCGGCTGTGGTGGTAGTGGTGGTGGTGGCGGCGGGCGGGAGCGTGGTAAATTGAGAGCAGGTGACCGAAGCTAAGCTGGAGGAGGATGGTGCGTCAAGGTTCTTAGCGGAAGCTGTTGAAGATTGGGTGTCCTGTCTAAGCCAGTCAACTATGTCCTCAGAATTTTTCGGGTTCAGGGTACGTGGCCTCTGAACACTAGGCATTATTCCAGGGACAGTGGAAATCACAGCACCACGACCACGACGGCCCCTGCGGGGTGGCCTGCCTCTGCCTGTCATTGTTTTTTTTTAGATAAGTGGTACTACGCGTGCTAGGTACTGTGCCACCCGGTATCAGTGGTGGGCACTGGCAGTGGGCACACTACAGTCTGTGGAAGTGGGCCTGACACACACTGGCAGCAGGCAAGCAACTGAATTTAGACTACTGCCTAAAAATTAAATGCCTTATTTATCGGCAAGCTACTGTGCCACCCGGTATCAGTGGTTGGCACTGGCAGTGGGCACACTACAGTCTGTGGAAGTGGGCCTGACACATACTGGCAGCAGGCAAGCAACTGAATTTAGACTAGGGTCAGTTTAGTTAGTGTTGTACTCAGGCGCATAGCTTGAAATGACTGGGACCCATAGTAAAAAATTTTATGGGCCCCCCCTCCCGGATCTCCCACCCCCACATACCTATCAGACCTCCCACCCCTTCCAAAGTTCCCACCCAAACAACCCTCCAGGACCTCCCACCCCAATATCCCCACACCCCTCCCTAGATCCCACTGTCATCCACAGATCCCCCCTAAGTGTCATCCACAGATCCCCCCCTAAGTGTCATCCACAGATCCCCCCCTAAGTGTCATCCACAGATCCCCCTTTCCACAGATCCCCCCTTTCCACAGATCCCCCTTTAGTGTCATCTACAGATCCCCCCTAAATGTCATCCACAGATCCCCCTTAATGTCATCCACAGATCCTCCCTAAGTGTCATCCACAGATCCCCATTAAATGTCATCCTCAGATCCCCCCTTAAGCGTCACCCACAGATCCCCCCATAAGTGTCATCCATAGATCCCCCCTTCCACAGATCCCCGTTAACCGTCATCCTCAGATCCCCCCTTAAGTGCCATCCACAGATCCCAGCTTAAGTGCCATCCACAGATCCCCCCCCTTAAGCGTCATCCACAGATACCCCCTTGAGTGTCATTCACAGATCCCCCTAAGTGTCATCCATTGATCCTCCCTAAGTGTCATGCACAGATCCCCCTGAAGTGCCATCCACAGATCCCCATTAAATGTCATCCTCAGATCCCCCCCCTTGAGCGTCATCCACAGATCCCCCCTTAAGTGTCATCCACAGATCCTCCTTTCCACAGATCCCCCTTAAGTGTCATCCACAGATCCCCCCTTAAGTGTCATCCACAGATCCCCCCCTAAGTGTCATCCACAGATCCCCCCTGAAGTGCCATCCACAGATACCCCCTTAAGCGTCATCCACAGATACCCCCTTAAGCGTCATCCACAGATACCCCCTTAAGCGTCATCCACAGATACCCCCTTAAGCGTCATCCACAGATCCCCCTTAAGTGTCATCCACAAATCCCCCTTAAGTGTCATCCACAGATGCCCCCATTCCACAGATCCCCCCTAAGTGTCAACCACAGATCCCCCCCTAAGTGTCATCCACAGATCCTCCCTAAGTGTCATCCACAGATCCCCCTTAAGTGCCATCCACAAATCCCCCCTTAAGTGCCATTCACAGATTCCCCCCTTAAGTGCCATCCACAGATTCCCCCTTAAGTGCCATCCACAGATTCCCCCCTAAGTGTCATCCACAGACAGATCCCCCTTCAGTGTCATCCACAGACAGATCCCCCTTCAGTGTCATCCACAGATCCCCCCTTAAGTGCCATCCACAGATCCCCCCTTAAGTGTCATCCACAGATGACAGATCCCCCTTTCAGTGTCATCCACAGATCCCCCCCCCCCTAAGTGTCATCCAGAGATCCCCCTTTCCCCAGATCCCCCCCTAAGTGTCATCCACAGATCCCCCCTTATGTGCCATCCACAGATCCCCCCCTTAAGTGCCATCCACAGATTCCCCCTTAAGTGTCATCCACAGATCCCCCCTTAAGTGTCATCCACAGATCCCCTCTTCAGTGTCATCCACAGATCTCCTCCCCGCCACCTGCTAGCTAATTTATTCATGGCACTTGCCTCTGTAAATGAAGAGAAGCGCTGTAATCTCACACAGGCACACTGGCAGAGGCCAGGAAGACGGCGCATGCGCACTTCAATGCCTCTGCCAGTGCGCCTGTGTGAGATTATGCCGCTTCTCTTCAATTACTATTACAGGCAAGTGCAGTGAATAAATTAGCTAGGATGCGGCGCTGGGCGGGGAGGAGCGGCGCCGGCGCCGCCTGCAAAACTGTGCTCCTCAGCCAGCGGCCCGGGCCCCCAGTGGCGTAGGGCCCCAAAGCCATTGCTATGGCTGCTATGGCGATCCCTAAGCCACTGGTTGTACTGTGTGTTACTTTGCTGCAGCCAACCATTCACATTCATTCTGCTTGCATTGCATATCAATATTTAAAACTACAGTACTTTTTTCATTCTAATGTGTAGGAGCCAGCTAGCAGCCCAATTTTAATCTTAAATTTACATTGTCCAGTTGTGTTTTTCAAAAAAAGAAAATGTGAACTAAGAATGCTGACATGTAGAGTGGCGATTTTCCTCCCCCAGGCTGTGAGCTAAGCGCTGCGATCGGCCAGGGAGATCCCTGGGCGCTGCTCTACATGTCAGGATACTTAGTTCATACATTATCAATTGTTGTCATTTGGTTAATTATTCTTCTTATATAATCATGTATATTTTCTATGCACTGGCACTTTCACTTTCAGTGATTCACTATCACTCCCTTTCCCCATCACTTGATCATGCATGCTGTGTTATACACTATCACATTAATAATTTTTTATTGTGTTTTCACTGTCTTAGTATTTAATGTGCGCCTTACCTGCTTTTACCATGCTAATACATGCATTGTACTTATATATATTAGGTCATAGATTGGTCCGTGATACTTTTGTTCACCATCGAGCGCATTGTACATTCCACAGCGGCCATTTTCCGTTGGTGGAGCGCATTTTGCGTTCCATTACAGCTTCCGGTCACGTGACCATTGTGAATCCTGTTCGTGGTCTCTGTGCTCACTTGCGCTCTGGGGCAGTTCTCCTCCGCTGTTGGAGTGCATTTTGCGTTCCACTATGGCCACTTCCCCTTGGTCACATGACCCAGTCTTCCCTGTCTTCCTGTTACCGCCTGTCACTGCCTCATGTTACCCGGTACTGCTGCTGCGCTCCGACAGCTGACCACCTTCTCACAGGTGAATTGTATTATGATGAATTAATAGGTCTTATTTCTGTGTATATATATGACACACTTACATTGGGCTCATTGCCCTTGAGAAAGCCGGACTGCGTCGGCGATACGCGTCTCTCACTCTGTCCAGGTCCACTGCTCCAGCTGCTGTCAAAGGTTCTGGCTCTAATTTTTTTACCGTATTGCGGTCTGTTTCCATTTATTAGTGGCCATACCTTATTTAACATTTTCTATATGTTGCTTACATGTTGATATTGTGCATAGCTGGTATATGCTTTATGTCCTGATTTTGACGTATTTTGCAACTACACAGTCAATGTTTTTATAGACTATAGTCTTACTGCAGATGTTTTTTCTTAAGTGTTGCAAATGTGTTGTGCCAGTATCCCGTTCCCACCGTTGTCCTACTCTTCCTTTCAGGCATGGACGCTGCGCTACTCAGTCAGCTGGCCTCCGGTCCTGCTGTTCCTTCTTCCTGCTAGCATTAGTCCTGGCCGTCGGCATCCTTAGTGTATCTTCAAAAGGCTGTGGCCAGCTCATCAATGTGTAGGTCTCCAAGTCAGTTTCATAGGGCACATGCGCATGCACTCTGCCTTTTAAAGGGCCAGCACGCACATCCTTAGTCTTTCCCAGCCTATGGATGTCTGTGTATTTAAGGCACTTTCCTTTAGTGGAGGGTGCATGAGCTTAGATTCCTAACTTGCTAGTTAAACCATTAAAGTTGTGCTGTTCTGACTGTCTACCCCGTGTACAGAACCTTTGCCTATTAACCAAGTCTGTTACTCCACTGCCTGCCCTGTCCTTAGCCTGTTTACCGTGTTGACCCTCAGCTGCCTGCCCTGACTATTTCACTTATATGCACAAAATCAGCCTGCCCTGACCTCGACCTGTTTCTGACTACGAGTATGCCTGATCCATTGGCGCTTCACACTGGTGTCTCTGACCTCCAAGGTAGCGGCCTGATGGGTCCCCTGCAGCGAAGGCCAGAATCCTGTATTGAAGTTAAACAGGGAAAACCAGAGGATTACTAGGACAACATCCTTAAGGATAGCCCAAAGCCAAACTGGTTAGTTGGCACAGTGGGTCCACATCCACTGGCCAAATACAAAAATTACATATGTCACAGATTAGTGTACTTGACCTGACATGTTGTTGTTCATCACATACATTTTCGTGGACTCTGTCCAATTGTGCACTTTTTCATTTTGAAAATATTACAAAAATTTCTCAGACTGGTGCACCTAACCTGATGTCTTGTTCTATGTCACAGGTGCTGTACGGTATCTCGTAGTAGTAGAATCTGTCCACTTTACTATTTGTTTCTACATAATTGTGGCTTGACAGCAGATGATGCCACTGCTGCTGTGTTGGTGCAGGCTCAAAAGCTGTCGGAGCGAGGGCATGCTTGGATGGTGGTACTGGTGGTACCTCCTTGCAGGCATCTTCCATGTTGGAATATTTCTCCTATAGCAAACTCTCTCCAATTGCTACTTTTTTAAAGAAATTGTAGAAAATATGCACCACCTGGCATATTTTCCTGCATCACAGTTACTGTATGTTGCATTGGACCCTGTCCGATTAACCTTTTTTTTTTTTAAACATTGTTGAAAATGTTATTACAATTCCACTCATCACAAACAAACTAGCGCGCCTGAGGTGTTGTTCTGCATTACTTCCAAGGATATTGCATTAGACATTTAGCACAGACTAGTGTACCACCTAATGTATTTTCCTGTGTCACAGCTACCACCTATATTGTAGCAGTCTCTGTCCAAATCACCTTTTGTTTCTATAAAACTGTTGCTCAGAAGCAGGCGATGCCTTCAGCGTACCGTCAGAGAAAGTATTTAGCACTGAAAACATTACAAGTGGGGGAAAACATGACATTTGTGCAAATGAATCAGGCAGGGATCCGTGAGGATTTTTTTTTTTTAACACCTCCAGTTGATGCCAATAAATAGATCTGCCATTGCTGATGGTGGCTACTTATCAATGACCCAATGATGCTGATGCCACTGCTGCTGTTTGCCTGTCCATGATATTCCTTACTGTACCAATGCAGCTACTACTACCCCTACTGCCTCTACTACTAAGCTTAACTAGCTACACATCTCCTGTCTGTCAGGTGTCGTCCCGTCCCGTTCCCCCCCCCCCCCATTGTTTTTTTCTGATACTATTGTGTTTTTAAAGGGGTTCTCTGGATACAATGTAAAATGGCCACAAGGAACCTTTCCTAGAAGGTGAACAGGACTGGTTGCCTCCACTTGCAGAGCTGCCTAGATGGTTCAGGGGACAGGGCCTACACAACTCTTCAGTAGATGGTAATGATGCAATCCAGCAGCCTGACAAGAACGCTCACCAATCTGTAGTCTATGCAAGTGTCAGAGAGTAGTGAGGCCCTAACCCCTCGCCACCCTTAGGCAGTTCCACAGGCTGTTTGCATTCTCTGTGTACTATGTCATGTTCACATCATGCAGTTTTGATGTAGTCTGTTGTTTGTGTCTAACTAAAAAAAAGTATAAAAGCATTCCATTAAATGTCTCATCCATTTAGGCAACATTGGCAAGGTCAGAAATAAGTCAATAGACTAATAAAGTTCTCCCGAGTCCAGCAAAGCTGACAAGTGAGCTGCAGCAAACTGGTAATATCAGATTGTTATGTTTGCTCTATGGATAAGTCTCATAAACAAAAACATACCATAATAATAAAAAAAATATATAAAATTTCAACAAAACCCTGACTAAAATAGAATGTCCTTTTCTGATAATACATTCTCTTTAACAAGTGGATACTGCCTTCCAGATTAAGACTAGAGGTCATTTTGGACGTCAACAGAGTATTTACTTGAAGGGTTTGTCTGCTTTTCTTATATTGATGAACTATCAGGATAGGTCAGAGATGAGCAAACTGCGGCTCTCCAGCTGTTTTAAAACTAATTCTCACCATGCCGTGCTGTAGGCTAATATCTGTAAGCAGTCTTTGCATGCTGGGAGTTGTAGTTTTGCAACAGCTGAAGAGACGCAGTTTGCCCATCCCTGGTATAGGTCATCAATATCAGATCAGCAGGGAACCGGCCCCTCCGCCCATCAGCTCTCTGTTCACCTGCTAGCAATCGCAACTGCAGCGGTGAGCAGGTGTAATTACAACTAAGCCGTCCCATTCACTTCTATAGGAAGGCTCCTTTCTATTCAAGTGAATACTACAGACCCGTCCCAATAAAGTGAATAGGATGGCTTAGCTGTAACTATACCTGCTCACCACTGGGATTGCAACGGTGAGCAGGTAAACAGAGAAGAAAAGGCAGCGCTTGTATGAGCTCTGCTTTCTCTTCAAACACCTGATTGGAGGGGCTGCAGGGAGTCAGGTCTCCGCAAATCTGATTTTGATAATTACTCTTCATTCCATCCTTGTAGGATACTGCAGGAACACATGAAACACTGAACATCATAGTAAACGGCACAAGTTCTCTCAGGCTGCACCAGTTGTGTGGAATGCCTAGCTATTAGGTTACTTTACAACATCCAGTTTTAGGCACTCCATTAAGCACATATTTTTAGGCTGTCCTATCACATCCCCTAATCTAACTCTACTCCATTCTCCTCCACTTTTATCATCATTCTTCTAAACCTGATCCATTGCTAAATATCCACAACCCATGCACTCAGAAGCATTACAGGTATTGGCTGGTGACTGGCTCATGCAGCTACTCCCCTATTTTGTTAAAATGGCTGGACCATTGTACAAATCAAGCACTTTTTAGCTTCTGTGCAGTGGCGGATTATAATTGGGGCGTTTGGGCCGGTCGCCCCGGGCCCGGCATCGCTGGGGGGCCCAGCGCCGACCCAAACACCCACGTACTGCGGCGGGGCATGGGAGCGTATAGTTTTCTGCCCTGCCGCCTATCACCGCCATAGGCTTCAGGCGTCATCGCGCGCCTGTATGGTGGCGCTCGCGCACGCTCTGATGTAAGCGCGCCTGCCACACCATTCACCATACAGGTAAGTATTACCTTTTTTTTTTTTTTTTATGTGTATGTGCTAACTTGGGGGGAGAGGAGATATTAAGGGACAGTGGGGCAAATTAGTTAATGGATGGCAGTTGTGGGGAAAAATTAATGGATGGCAGTGTGGGGGCAAAATAATTAATAAATGGCAGTGTGGGGCAAATTAATGGATGAGAGTGTGGGGGCAAATTAATTAATGGATGGCAGTGTGGGGGCAAATTAATTAATGGATGGCAGTGTGGGGGAAATTACTGTATGGGGCAGTGTGGGGAAAATTACTATATGGGGGCAGTGTGGGGGAAATTACTATATGGGGCAGTGTGGGGAAATTACTATATGGGGGCAGTGTGGGGCAAATTAATTAATGGATGGCAGTGTGGGGGAAATTACTGTATGGGGCAGTGTGGGGAAATTACTATATGGGGGCAGTGTGGGGAAATTACTATATGGGGCAGTGTGGGGAAATTACTATATGGGGGCAGTGTGGGGAAATTACTGTATGGGGCAGTGTGGGGAAATTACTATATGGGGGCAGTGTGGGGAAATTACTATATGGGGGCAGTGTGGGGAAATTACTATATGGGGGCAGTGTGGGAAATTACTATATGGGGCAGTGTGGGGAAATTACTATATGGGGGCAGTGTGGGGAAATTACTATATGGGGGCAGTGTGGGGAAATTACTATATGGGGGCAGTGTGGGGAAATTACTGTATGGGGGCAGTGTGGGGGAAATTACTATATGGGGGCAGTGTGGGGAAATTACTATATGGAGGGCAGTGTGGGGAAATTACTATATGGGGGCAGTGTGGGGAAATTACTATATGGGGGCAGTGTGGGGAAATTACTATATGGGGGCAGTGTGGGGAAATTACTATATGGAGCAGTGTGGGGAAATTACTATATGGGGGCAGTGTGGGAGAAATTACTATATGGGGCAGTGTGGGGAAATTACTATATGGGGGCAGTGTGGGGAAATTACTATATGGGGGCAGTGTGGGAAATTACTATATGGGGGCAGTGTAGGGAAATTACTATATGGGGGCAGTGTGGGGAAATTACTGTATGGGGGCAGTGTGGGGGAAATTACTGTATGGGGGCAGTGTGGGGAAATTACTATATGGGGGCAGTGTGAGGGAGATTACTATATGGGGGCAGTGTGGGGAAATTACTATATGGGGGCAGTGTGGGGGAAATTACTATATGGGGGCAGTGTGGGGGAAATTACTATATGGGGGCAGTGTGGGGAAATTACTATATGGGAGCAGTGTGGGGAAATTACTATATGGGGGCAGTGTGGGGGAAATTACTATATGGGGCAGTGTGGGGAAATTACTATATGGGGGCAGTGTGGGGAAATTACTATATGGGGGCAGTGTGGGGAAATTACTATATGGGGGCAGTGTGGGGAAATTACTATATGGGGGCGTGGGAAATTGCTGTGGGGGAAATTACTATATGGGGGCAGTGTGGGAAATTACTATATGGGGGCAGTGTGGGGAAATTACTATATGGGGGCAGTGTGGGGAAATTACTATATGGGGACAGTTTGTGTGTGTGGGGAAATTACTATATGGGGGCAGTGTGAGGGAAATTACTATATGGGGCAGTGTGGGGGAGATTACTATATGGGGGCGGTGTGGGGTATTGGGGGACATTATTTTTGGGGACACTATACAGGTATTATTACCTGGAGCACAATATAGGGTGTTGTTATTATTATTGGGGGCCCTCTAGGGGACATTATAACTGCTGTAGACACTATAGGGACCTTTGGGATAATTTATAAAGCTGGTGTAAAGTAGACCTGGCTTAGTTGTCCATAGCAACAGATTCCACCCTTCATTTTTAACAGCTCCTCTGGAAAAGGAAAGGTGGAATCTAATTGGTTGCTATGGGCAACTAAGCCAGTTCTAATTTACACCAGTTTGATAAATGACCCCAATTATGAGAAATCTAACGTGTCTGTGTAACAAACTCTGTAGAGACGAGATGCGGCGGAAAGGATTTGTCATGGCAGTCTGGGTCAGACGGAGGAGAAGAGGAAAGAGAAGATCTACATGACAGGAGATGTCCCTGGATGTAAGAGGTATGTGGTGCTGTATCCTCACTGCTGTGACCTGCCTCTCATCTTCTCCTCCAAGTCTTTATCATAATCATATGTATTTTAAATTTGGCAACTTAAACTTTAATTTTTCACCTGCAGCCCTATGTAACAGCCCAGATACCAGTGATAACTCTCTGTGTGCAGATAATGTTGTACATGTTCCCTGCAGTCCTATGTATACTAACACCCCACATAACAGAATAAATCACTGTGTTATGTGGGGTGTTACATAGGACTGCAGGTAACATCTATGACATCTGTACACAGAGAGTTATGAGATGGTGGGGGTCAGACTCCTGTTTGAGGAGACTGCGATGTCCCAGTGAGCGCCGCAGCCTCTTTGCTCCTTACCAAGCACAGCGCTGTCCATTTGACAGCACTGCTCTTGGTATTGCAGCTCAGCCCCAATCACTCAGATGGGACAGAGCTGCACCTCGGCCACGTGAACAATGAATGTGACATCATATGGCCTAGGAAGAGACTGTGACGCTCACAAAGCACCGCAGCCTCTTCACACAGAAAAAAAAACCTGAAACCTAAAATGGAGTGGGGGGGGGGGGGGGGCCCAAGTTGGGTAGACAGCCCCGGGCCTATCATGCACTTAATCCGCCCCTGCTTCTGTGTCACCACTATCTCCGCTTAGATTGCAAGCTCTTGTGGGCAGGGCACTCATTCCTTTTGTTTTAATTGTTTTGTGACTATGTTATTTATGACTGTCTGTACATGAACCCCCTGATTGTAAAATGCTGGGGATATGTTGGCTCGATATAATTTTTTTTATTATTATTAAAGGTGTTCTTTACTTTGTTACAACTGATGATCTATCCTCAGGATAGATCATCAGCATCTGATCGCCTGGGGTCCGACACTCGGGACCCCCGCCGATCAGCTGTTTGAGAAAACAGCGGTGCTGCAGGAGCGCTGCGGCCTTCTCACTGTTTACCGCTGCTAGCGCCCCGCCCAGTGACATCATGACTTGTATCGGTGAACAGAGCTTAGCCCCACGCCACTTGATACAAGTCGTGACGTCACTGGGCGGGGCGCTAGCAGCGGTAAACAGTGAGAAGGCCGCGGCGCTCCTGCAGCGCCGCTGCCTTCTCAAACAGCTCATCGGCGGGGGTCCCGGTTGTCAGACCTCGGCCGATCAGATGCTGATGATCTATCCTGAGAATAGATCATCAGTTGTAACAAAGTGAAGAACCCCTTTAAGCAGGTCTATTCATTTAGGGTACTTATTTACTGTGATCAGGCAGGTGCATTTAGATTGTGGCTGAGTTACAGATTTTATGACATGTAATTGACTCCCACAATGTTCTTGGCTATCCTTATATAAATACATTAATCATTATGATGGGATATCATACAAGTTGTATTTGGCTTGCTGCCTTCATTACATTTCTTTGTGTGCCTGTAATTATTTTTTTAAGTTATAAATCCAGAAGAATGATGTGCTGGATTGTTGTCACTTTTATCCAATATACCTGTAAGAAAGAAGCAAAGAACAATCCTATTCCTGGAAGCACAGCTGGATCATGAGTAGCAGTTTTCCTTCTGGCTCCTACTGTTCATGCAGGTGTAAGTCCTACAGGCAAAGATTACTGGCTTTCTTCTTGCTGGGTAAATTAATATGGAAAAGACATGAAACAGACTCCAGAGAATTGGGAACTGAACATGACTCGAAGTTGTAACTGAGAATATATGAGAAGAGAATATATGATCTTGTAGGGCACCAAAAGGTTGGGATTTTAATGGCGGTAAAGTCTAACATCAGTCAATGCTTTTCTTATTATATAGATATGCTGTAGGTAACAATTTCATTGTAATACGCAAAACTTCTCACAGTAACAGTGGAAATCTTCTGTTTGGATTTGACCACACATTTATGAGGACATCTGAAGACATCTTAGGGTTGTCTAGGGTTGGACAGGACAGGCAGGACACAATCACCCACTGAGCTAAGAGTAGTCAATCAACTTTTATTTCTCATGGTGTCCATTACAGTGGATTGAGCCAGTCAGCGATTTAGACCAGATTTTTCTTACACAGGTAGACTAAGCCACTCAATGCAAGCAGCACTGCTTGGCCACTATGCCTGGTGCCACCACTGCAGCTGCCTTGGATACTTATGTGGGCAGAAACCAGCAATTTATAACAACATGTGCAGTATACCAGTCCAACAGGGGAGGTCACGGCGTGAGTATAGGTAGTATAGGGAGTATAGTATAGGGCAAAAACACAGTTCTGGTTACTCACAGTTTTGTCGTCCTTGGGCAGGCCTGCACAGTTGAAGGGGAGAATAGCACTGGATTCTCCGGGGCAAACTCTGCTACAGGGGACACCGGCCAGGTGGTGTTTGAGGTGCCCTTGATGGTGATTCCGGTTGGGTGTGCTTTTGCGGCTGGGCCCCTGGTCGTGATGCCAGCACCTTGGCAGTGCAAGATGATAAGAGCAGTGGTTATGTTGATTAAAGACAGACAAAGGTTGAATCCAACTCACAACTTTTACTGTACGCAGGTTCTTGGCCACAAGTACATCCAAATACGAACAGTCTTTTATGCATATGAAGGTAGAAAGTTGTAAATCCAAGGTAACAGTCATTCTGCATATATGTATATATCAGGCTAGGATATGGAGATAAGTCTGGACTGGTATCTTTAGCTCTTTGCCTTGTTCTATTCTCAGTAACGGTGGTTTAGTTCCTTACTTCTACATAAGTGCAAATAACAGCTGGCCTGGCTGTAAAATATATTGTAGGTGAGACTGCCGGAAGCTTAAATCCTTCACCTGGGTACAAAGGCGCCTAAAAAGCTTAGTATAACGGCTATTGTCCTTCATTTGTCTTTCTGCAGTTAAAAAGCAATTTTCACTTGTAACCCCGGAACAGTGGACAGTAGAAGAAGGTCTCACCTAGGCCTTGTTTCTTGGCTTTATAACTTGAGATGGACTGTGGCTCTGGGCCATGGAGCTCCAGAGAGAGCTGAGAGGAAGGGGTCCTCTCTCTCCCCCTTTCCTCCCTCCAGCAGACTACTTCTCACTCCAACTACCACATGACTCACTAGGCCTGAACTGTAGTATATATAGACAATGGTGCTATCCCCATCTAGTGGTGGATGTATGTACTGCACCCTACAGGCTGTTACCAGGGATTTCATAGGATAAACCAGATATAAATGTATAAATGGCATGAAATGCAATATGACATATGATACAACAACTTTGCAGTGCCCACGTATACCAGTGGGACGCTGTACGTGTACTAGTAAAAGCAACTAAATGATCAAAGTTTGTGCTCATAAAGTCTAACTATATTCATAAACTAAAAATTCAGATGTCACTTAAATCTGCTATGCTGTTTCAAGCAGTCAGCAGTTCCTCAATATCCTCCATTAGGGATGTGATCTCAATTTTATTTTAAATTAATGTCAATGGATCCTGTCACCTCTTTTCTCATCCTGTCGGAGAGTCAGTTTGTTGGATGCCTGTTTCTAACCCTAATGATCTCCATTAGACTCACTTTAAACCGTACCTAACCTTTTAACAAACTGTTAATCAATAGCACAGTGTGTGTACATGAGGTATAACTATTTCTGGCCATTATATGACATGTATCTGGCATTTTCAGAAGTTTTCATCTCTGCATGCTGAATATCTAGTTTACAGTTCTCCCAGAGATGGTGGTTGAAGTCTAGCTGCCAAGCACTGCACAGAAAATAGGGGAGAATTTGCTTCCTAATCTTCTCTTACTCACTAAGAAGCAGCCCTAGGATCATGAAGGACATTACAGAGAGGTACTGACCTGTATAGATGTGTATAAAGCACTTAGGAAGTTTATATCTCAGTTCATGTACACTACAGTGGATATAAAAAGTCTACACACCCATGTTAAAATGTTAGGTTTTTGTGCTGTAAAAAAATGAGACAAAGGTAAATCATTTCAGAATTTTTCCCACAAACTGTACCACTCAAACAGATTTTTTTAGGGGAGGGAATAAAACAAAAAAAACTAAAATAATATGGTTGCATAAGTGTGCACACTTATAACTGGGGATGTAGCTGTGTTCTGTGTTCAGAATTAAGCAATCACATTCAAAATCATGTTAAATAGGAGTCAGCATACACCTGCCATGATTTAAAGTGCCTCTGATTAACCCCAAATAAAGTTCAGCTGCTCTAGTTGGTCTTTCCTGAATTTTTTTTAGTCGACTCGCATCCCACAGCAAAAGCCATGGTCCACAGAGAGCTTCCAAAGCATCAGAGGGATCTCATTGTTAAAAGGTATCAGTCAGGAGAAGGGTACAAAAGAATTTCCAAGGCATTAGATATACCATGGAACACAGTGAAGACAGTCATCATCAAGTGGAGAAAATATGGCACAACAGTGACGTTACCAAGAACTGGATGTCCCTCCAAAATTGATGAAAAGACGAGAAAAAAAACTGGGAGGCTACCAAGAGGCCTACAGCAACATTAAAGGAGCTGCAGGAATATCTGGCAAGTACTGGCTGTGTGGTACATGTGACAACAATCTCCCGTATTCTTCAGATGTCTGGGCTATGGGGTAGTGGCAAGCCTTTTCTTACGAAGAAAAACATTCAAGCCAGGCTACATTTTGCAAAAACACATCTGAAGTCTCCCAGAAGCATGTGGGAAAAGGTGTTATGGTCTGATGAAACCAAGGTTGAACTTTTTGGCCATAATTCCAAAATATGCGTTTGGCGCAGAAACAACACTGCACATCACCAAAAGAACACCACCCCCACAGTGAAGCATGGTGGTGGCAGCATCATGCTTTGGGGCTGTCTTTCTTCTGCTGGAACTGGGGCCTTAGTTAAGATAGAGGGAATTATGAACAGTTCCAAAAACCAGTCAATATTGGCAGAAAACCTTCAGGCTTCTGCTAGAAAACTGAACATGAAGAGGAACTTCATCTTTCAGCATGACAACGACCCAAAGCACACATCCAAATCAACAAAGCAATGCTTTTACCAGAACAAGATTAACATTTTGGAATGGCCCAGCCAGAGCCCAGACCTGAATCCGATTGAAAATCTGTGGGGTCATCTGAAGAGGGCTGTGCACAGGAGATGCCCTCGCAATCTGACAGATCTGGAGTGTTTTTGCAAAGAAGAGTGCGCAAATCTTGCAAAGTCAAAATGTGCCATGCTGATAGACTCATACCCAAAAAGACTGAGTGCTGTAATAAAATCAAAAGGTGCTTCAACACAGTATTAGTTCAAGGGTGTGCACACTTTTGCAACCATATTATTTTATTTAAATATTTTTTCTTCCCTCTACCTAAAAGATTTCAGTTTGTTTTTCAATGGAGTGGTACAGTTTATAGGTCACATTAAAGGTGGAAAAAGTTCTGAAATTATTTATCTTTGTCTCATTTTTTTTTTTTTACAGCACAGAAACCTGCCATTTTAAGAGGGATGTGTAGACTTTTTATATCCACTGTAGCTCCAGCAGTCTGCTTGTCTGTGTGTGTGTCACTGTGCTCCTGGTCATCCCTCCACGTCCCTTATCCATAGATTTGCAGTGACATGTGTAATGTGATCCTCCTGTGGATCTGCCCCCATCTTGGACAGATTTAGGCATTTTTCAAAGTAAAAATCACGGATTTGGGTAAACAGCTGATAACATTAGAACTAGACATGTCTCTCTTATAAGAGATGTGGTCGTTTGTACTATTGATTTAAATAAAGTTGTGTGAAATGTGTAGGCCTATGTTCCTTCTTGTGCCACCTCTTTTCATTTGGTAAATAAAGCAATGGCTGGAGGTAAGCAGAATACAGAACCTATATGTCCTGTAACAAGCACTTTACTGATGTTTTATTACGACTGCCTATTGCAATGTGCATAAATAAGGAGCAGGGAAGAGACTGTGCAGGGAGGGGCAGGGGACTAAGGAATGTTTAAAATACAGGGATTAAGAATAACAGGGTGAAACATGAAATGGACAAGAACAGGGTATAATTGGGTAGTAGATATCATATACTGAAATCTATAGGCCACTCCTACCATACCTTACAATGAAAAATACCTTTCTGAGAAACGGATGTTAAAAATGGAACAATTCAATTGTATGGGAGCTGACTGTCAAAACAGTGAAAACAGACAGGATAGAACATGTACTCTTTTTTAAAGTCTGTTATTCACTGGCCATCAAAAAAAAAACTTCACAGACCAGGGATGCTCAACCTGACGCCCTCTAGCTGTTGCAAAACTACAACTCCCAGCATGCCCTAGTAGCTGTAGGATGTCAAGGCATACTGGGAGTTGTAGTTTTGGAACAGCTGGAAGGCCGCAGGTCTTGCATCGCTGCCATAGACCATTGTTCTTAAAACGGAACTGTGATGGCCGTTAAAAAAACTTCCATCAACTTTTTAGTGTCATGTGCACTTGAAATGCATTTGAAACTTGGCATTGTACCTTGTGGTCTCAGGATCCCACTAGTACCGGTGGTACGCATACGCTTCCCAGAATTGCTCAAGAGATGGGGAAAAAAAAACGAATTGATTCATTTCTGCATCTTATGTCCTTTCTATTAGAGGAGGAACGTATTGTATATGAGAAAACCACTGCAGCTTTGAGGGATCAGATCGAGGGAGTACAATAATTTGCAAACAATCCTGAGTTTCCACGTAAGGAACAAACACTCCAGCAAACAATTGAGAGGTTTACAGCCCAAATCAAGGAGCTCAAGCATTTTCAATAAGTAAGGGACACAACCAATTTTAGGGAGGGACACATCTTCCATTACGCTCAAAAACAAAACAAGGCGCTTGAGTTTGAAATGGAACCCTCTTCATCTGAGGGTGAATCTGAGAGTGGCTCTAGTAGAACACAACATATACAGTCTGTACAGTCAGTTATAGCTAGAGGAAGGCCCCACAACAGAGGTAGACGTAACAGAGGCTCACGTACGCGGGGTAATTTTTTAGGGAGGAATCAACCAATGTGCGATTACTTGTTGAGGGACAGAAAATAAAGTTTCAAAGAAAGGAGGAGTTTCCTACGAATGAGATGCAAATTATTAACCTATCCAACAGACCTTTGAATGGTGATGAAATAAGTCTTCTCAAGAAAGGTCTTTTATTTGAGCCCACTAACACAATCAATTAGTTCGATTGAGTAAAAGACCTCCATCTTTTTATACTGTACGGAGGTTGAAATGGAGAAAATTCTTCCTCACGCATGACAAAGCACAATGTGAGGCATTGGGCATTGAGATGGAAGATCTCTGAGATGTCCGTATGTCGGCTGAGTTATGGGGGGAGGGGAACAGGGGTCCAGTAGAGGGACCCTTTACATATCTGAGGTCCCCTTCCTCCAAGAACCCACCGATTGGGGATCATACACCATGCAATACCTTTTTGAAGGTGATGACTGACCAATTGAAGAGGTTGGAGGGATGCAGGATAGGTCAAAGTAATTTGATACACAAGGAAATGAAGGCACTGAAGGGTCTAGAGTCAGATCACTAATTAAACCTTCTGACAAAGAAGAAAATATTGTAATTTTAGATCATCAGCAGTATACTGAAATATATTTTGAGTGACCGACAGTGCTATTCGATCCTTCCATCCAATCCGTTGTCATCATATCATAAGGAGCTCCACATAATCCTGTTTGGGCATTGGATTCAACACTGATAAGTAAAGTTGAGTTCCTACTCCGTAAACACCCACAAATAGCCTGTTTTTACGGCCTCCCAAAAATTCATAAGGGTCCGAGTCCACTTAAGGGAAGACCAATTGTGTCGGGCACGAATAGCCTGACACATCCTATTAGTACCTACGTGGACCAGATCCTGAGGCCGTTTTTCACTGCATTGCCCTCTTACGTCAGGGATTCCATGGATGTTATCAAATGTATTGATGGCATCCAAATGGAAGAAGGCATGAGATTGGCAAGCCTGGACGTAGAGGTGCTATAAAGTTCCAACCCACATGGGAAGGGATGTGATGCAGTGGCTGCCACTCTACAGGAACGCGGTATCCATTTTCGACCCCAAAATGCATTTGTGCTCTAATTAATGACATTTATTTTGGAGCACAATACTTTTCTCTTTGACAATAAGTATTACCATTAAATTAAAGGTGTGGCCATGGGAAGCCCATGTGCCCCTACCTTTGACAATATATATCTGGGCAGATGGGTACGCGAAATTGCAACTGGAGAAGCATTAAGAGAGTATGCATCATCGATTGTAATGTGGATGAGGTATATCGGCAATTTGCTTATCCTCTGGGGTCTCTATTTCACATGGGAGACTCACCCATCTACCATTACATTCCTTGAGTTAACCATCTATAAAGGAGAAGATGGCATATTGGGTACACGTCTATTTAGGAAGAAGACAGCTACAAACAGCCTGTTAGGCTGGAAGAGCTGTCACCCGCCAGCCCTTAAACATGGCATCCCTAAGGGCCAGTACCTGCGATTGAGGCGCAATTGCTCGACCATGCGGGATTTCAAGGTAGTGGCGGCAGACTTGCAGCAAAGGCTTAGACGTCAAGGGTACCTTGATAGGGTGTTGAAATCAAGCATATCAAAATGTTCTTAGCTGTAAAAGGACTTCGCTACTTAACCCACGTCAAAAGAATGCTACTTTAGAACAAATTCAGATCATCGCAATTTTGATGAATTACATGAACTGGTGAGGGGAATACTATCCAACTTCAGGGGCATTTTACATGCTGATCCGGATGTGGGGCATTTGGTCGGTGAGAGTCCAACAATCATTTACAGACGGGGAGGTAACATCAGGGGCTGTCTGGTACATAGCTTCCACCAACCATCACCAAAGTTCTCACTGGTTGCCGAGCCCCTTAAAGGGTACTTTCAGATGTGGCAAATGCAATGCCTGTAGTTCAATCAAGAAGGGCAGCGTCTTCACCAGTATGTCTATGGGGCTTTCCTACAATATCAGAACATTTATCAATTGTAGGACAACGGGATTGGCATACCTTGCCACTTGTTCGTGTGGTGCTCAATATATAGAAAAAGAATTTAGGTGACGTATTGGTGAGCATTTGCGGGATATACGTAAAGAGGCCGATACCCCAATAGCCGCCATATGACGGCAATGCAAAAGGATAACACAGCGAGGTTGCATTTGAGGGCATAGAGGTGATCAGACTATCTCCGAGAGACAGGGACATGGATAAATGCCTGTTGCAAAAAGAAGTGCAATGAACCTTTCGCCTTGATACGGTGTGACCAAACGGTCTGAATGATCATATATCCTAAAGCTGTTTTCTTTTATATGGAGGATTCAATAATGAATGGGGGAGTTAGGAGATAAGAGAGTATTGTGATAAGACACACTATGTGTAACAAATGATATTTCCTTAATGTGGGGCCTGGAAGGAGTTACAGACCATGTATCTGACACCTATGCTTATCCTCATTAATGACAGGGTAGTGGGTAATATGATAACAAGGGGACTATGTTGTATCCCATATATGATGGCGTGATACGGGGGGGGTCTCACTCACTCCTGTGATTACAATTGATATTAGGTCCAGACTTGATCTGCTACTTTGTTTAGTTACTGGTGCCAACAGTGACCCAAGTCACATTTGTAATAATTTTGGGAGATATGTATGATGTCATGCAATCTGGGATGGTCACTGATAACCTCACTCAGGTTATCAATGATGAGGTCAAAGAGGTGATAATTTTGGTCACATAGGTTAGTGACCAGTGACACTCCTGTGCGATTAGTGTTTACAATCTCTCTATGCGATGACAAACCTGGGCACTCACTTTTATCATTTATAATATCACTCACTCTTATCATCCATAATACCCCCATATTAGAGAGATCTTCTTTCTCGTCACGGCCGGCCAATGTGAGTGATAGCTGACGTCTGCCCCGGGGAGTGGCTTCGGTTGAGCGTTCCTACCTCCGGAGCAGAGCCAGCATATTGGCCAGGTCAGCGCTGATGGGCGGAGTGCAGCTACTTAACCTGCTCTGGACCGCCGCACGCAGGATTGCGTGATCTCGGCGGCCCAGTTACTCCTCCTTGACGTGTCGGCGTTCACAGCAGCTCGCAAGTTATACTACATCCTGCCAGCGATGATCAATCGCTGGCAGGCTGTAGAAGTTAAATAAATGAAATCAAACAGGTATATCAGACGCTGTTTTGCTAACAGCGTCTGACATACCTGCTACCTGGTCCTCTGGTGGTCCCATTTGCTGGGATCGACCACCAGAGGACCAGGTAGCTATGTAAAGTAGCACCAAGCACCACACTACACCCCCCTACCTGTCACTTATTAACCCCTGATCACCCCATATAGACTCCCTGATCACCCCCCTGTCATTGATCACCCCTCTGTCAGGCTCCATTCACATGTCCATATGTGTTTTACGGATCTGTAAAACACAGACACCGGCAATGTGCTTTCCGCATTTTGCAGATCCGCACATTGCCAGAACTATATAGAAAATGCCTTTTCTTGTCTGCAATTGCGGAACGGAAGTGCAGACCCGGAAGTGCGGATCCGCAATTCCAGATCCGAGCGGGACAAAGTCTGTCCCCATAGAAATGAATGGGTCCGCAATTCCGTTCCGCAAACAGAATTGCGGACGTGTGAATGGGGCATAAGGGTCCCTTATCACCGCCAGTTAGTTAGCTACTTGTTAGGTAGTTAGCGCCCAGCCCACCGCACCGCAGTCACTGATTTTGGCAGAGATTTTTTCATCCACGATGATTGATGCGAATGAAGAAATCTGTGCCGTTCGTTATTTCTTTCAGCCCAGAGGCTGAACAGAAAAAAAAAATCTCATTACCCGTATGCTCAATATAAGGAGAATCGCAGAAACTCCTAATGCTGGCCATACATGTAATGATTGCGGAGACCCTCAAATGCCAGGGCAGTACAAAAACCTCACATGTGACCCCATTTTAGAAAGAAGACACCCCAAGGTATTCCGTGAGGGGTATGGTGAGTTCATGTAAAATTTTATTTTTTGTCACAAGTTAGTGGAATATGAGACTTTGTAAAAAACTAAAATAAAAATAAATAAAATATCAATTTCCGCTAACTTGTGCCAATAAAATAATAATTATCTTTTTCTGTGAACTCGCCATGCCCCTCACGGAATACCTTGGGGTGTCTTCTTTCCAAAATGGGGTCACATGTGGGGTATTTATACTGCCCTGGCAGCCTAAAGCGTGAGAATCCAAATGCGTAAAAATGCCCTGTGAAATCCTAAAGGTACTCATTGGAATTAGGGCCCTTTGCATCCAGGCTGCAAAAGTGTCACACATGTAGTATCGCCGTACTCAGGAGAAGTAGGGCAATGTGTTTTGGGGTGTATTTTTATATATACCCATACTTTGTGTGAGAAATATCTCTGTAAACGACAACTTTTAAAAAAAATGTATACAAAGTTGTCAATTTACAGAGATATTTCTCTCACCCAACACATTGCCCTACTTCTCCTGAGTACGGCGATACCACATGTGCGACACTTTTTTGCAGCCTAGGTGCGTAAAGGGGCCCAAATTCCAACGAGTACCTTTAGGTTTTATAGGGCTGCTCACAATTTAGCTCCACCCAAAATGCAGGAACAGTAAACACACCCCACAAATGACCCCATTTCGGAAAGTAGACACCACAAGGTATTTACTGAGGCGCATAGTGAGTCCGTGGGAGATTTTTTTTTTTTTTTTTGCCAGAAGTTAGCAGAAATGGAGACTTTATAATTTTTTTTTCCTCAGAAAGTGTCATTTTCCGCTAACATATGAAAAAAAAATGAAATGATACATGAACTCACCATGCCCCTCCGCGAATACTTTGGGGTGTCTTCTTTCTAAAATGGTGTCATTTGGGGGTATTTATACTATCCTGGCATTCTAGCACCTGAAGAAACATGACAGGTGCTCAGAAAGTCAGAGCTGCTTCAAAATGAGGAAATTCAGTTTTTTGCACCATAGTTTGTAAACGCTATAACTTTTACCCAAACCAATAAATATACACTTATTGGATTTTTTTTATCAAAGACATGTAGAACAATAAATTTAGAGAAAATTTATATAGAAATGTAGTTTTTTTTAAAATTTTACAACAGAAAGTGAAAAATGTCAATTTTTTGCTAAATGTTTTGTTATTTTTGATTAATAGCAAAAAAAGTAAAAATGTCAGCAGCAATGAAATACCACCAAATGAAAGCTCTATTAGTGAGAAGAAAAGGAGGTAAAATTCATTTGGGTGGCAAGTTGTATGACGGAGCAATAAACGGTGAAAGTAGTGTAGTGCAGAATTGTAAAAAGTGGCCTGGTCATTAAGGGGGTTTAAGCTAGGGGGGCTGATGTGGTTAAATTAGTGTGTTTCAGGTGGAGTGCGCTCTCATGTGTTTATCTGTCACTTTGTAAATAGTGTTAGCTGATATTAGTACAGGGCTCCTGATCAGTGCTAAGTTTTAGCCAGAAACGCGTAGAGCCAGGGTCAGCAGTTTATCAGCAACATATGTCATTAGTATGGAATAGGCAGCGATAATATTGTTTTAATATTGTTAGTAGTGAGGGATACATAGGCTGACGTTAGGGCACCTATGGATGATAGCGTTGGTGGAGGGTAATATTTGTGGTACACCAAGTGTGAGAGTGGTGGTAACTAGTGAGGCAGCAAATACCCCCACCTGTACCCTCACTAATATACAAGAGCAGCAGTGTGTGTATAGGTTTAATTAGGCATCAAATCAGCAAATTAGGGTGCCTCTCTGACTGCTCTAGTATATGGTTTCTTACATGTATAGAGTAGTAATGTGATTGTCCTCTCAGATTTTAATCAATTAGTTTAATAAAGTTTGCTTGTTATTTTATTTTAGCATGTAGCCTAAGGCTTCCAGGCCTGTCATAGTAATAGGAACATTGTAATTTTACCATAGACTAAAGTAGTATTTGACTGTTTTCTATGGTATAAGCTACGTATCTATCACAGGTTGAAGTCCACTAGTGTTGAAACAGTAATATAAGGTTGTTAAAGATAAAAAATAAAATGAAAAATGTAATCACCCACTTTCCTCATTTTACAAATAAAAAAAAAAAACAGAAAAACAATTGGTATCACCACGTCCTAAAATGTCTGAACTATTTGCCCCATACAGTGAAAAATGAAATCTAGGTGCCCAAACTAACTTTTTTTTTTTTGGTCTCTTCACTTCCCAAATAAAAAAAATACATACCACAAAATTGCATCAATAAAAATAGCAGCCCTGCCCACAAAAATGAGGGGTTACACAGCTCCATAGAAAGAAATTTTAAAGTTATGGGGGTCAGAATACAGCAATAAAAAGAATTTTTGTTCAAAAGTTTTTACTTTTTTTAAAGTTTTAAAACATAACAAAAACAATGTAAGTTTGGTATCACTGTTATAATATTCAACAACAGAATAAAGGTAAAGGTTCATTTTTACTGCTCAGTGAATACTGTTAAAGGAAATCTGTCACCAGGAAAATCGCTATTGAAGTAAAGCCATGGCCTAATAGCACTTAGTACCTTATTCCCAGATGTGCCTTTGTTCCAGCAATAGATGTTTTTTATCTTCTGAAAATCCAGGTTATTTGGTATGCAAATGAGCCGATAAGGTGACCAGAGGGGCGTCACTCTTGCAGGAAGGAGCCCAGGCACGCCCCCTGCCACAATGTTTAACATAGTTTAACATCTATTGTTGGTAAACAGTTTGAAGGTTTTCTGAGAAATGCTATCTTAGAGGATCTAAACGGAAATAAGCAAATAACGCCATATCAGCATGGCTTCATGAGGGATCGGTCACGCCAAACTAATTTAAATCGGTTTCTATGAGGAGGTAAGTTCTAGACTTGACAGTGGCGAATCAATGGATGTCGTATATCTGGACTTCTCCAAAGCATTTGACACCGTACCTCATAAAAGGTTAGTATATAAAATGAGGATGCTCGCTGGGAGAAAATGTCTGTGAGTGAGTAAGTAACTGGCTGAGTGACAGAAAAAAGAGGGTGGTTATTAACCACTTCCCGACCGCCTAACGCACAACTGCGTTCTCGCGGCGGTCGGGCTGTTCTGGGGCGCCGCAGATCTGCGTCATCTCGCGAGACGCGAGATTTCCTGTGAACGCGCGCGCACGCGCGCGCGCGTTCACAGTAGCGGGCGTCTCAGGAGTTTAACTACAGCCTGCCAGCGATGATCCATCGCTGGCAGGCTGTAGATGCGATATAAATCGCATCAAACAAGTATATCAGACGCTGTTTTGTGAACAGCGTCTGATATAGCTGCTACCTGGTCCTCTGGTGGTCCCATTTGCTGGGATCGACCACCAGAGGACCAGGTAACTATGTAAAGTTGCACCAAACACTACACTAACCCCCCCACCCCCTCACCTACTAACCCCTTGTTAACCCCTTGATCACCCCATCTAGACCCCCTGATCACCCCCTGTCATTGATCACACCCCTTGTAAGGCTCCATTCAGACGTCCAAATGTGTTTTGCGGATCCGTGGATTCACGGATCCGCGGATCAGATCCGCGGATCTGCGGATCCACAGATCCTCAAAACACGGACACCGGCAATGTGCTTTCTGCATTTTGCAGATCCGCACATTGCCAGAACTATATAGAAAATGCTTTTTCTTGTCCGCAATTGCGGACAAGAATAGGACATGTTCTATATTTTTGCGGAACGGAAGTGCAGACCCGGAGCGCGGATCCGTAATTCCGGATCCGAGCGGGACAAAGTCTGTCCCCATAGAAATGAATGGGTCCGCAATTCCGTTCCGCAAACAGAATTGCGGACGTGTGAATGGGGCATAAGGGTCCCTTATCACCGCCAGTTAGTTAGCTACTTGTTAGGTAGCTAGCGCCCAGCCCACCGCACCGCAGTCACTGATTTTGGCAGAGATTTTTTCATCCACATTGATTGATGCGAATGAATAAATCTGTGCCGTTCATTTTTTTTTTTTTCAGCGCAGCGGCTGAACGGAAAAAAATCTCATTACCCGTATGGTCAATATACGGAGAATCGCAGAAACTCCTAATGCTGGCCATACGTGTAATGACTGCGGAGACCCTCAAATCCCAGGGCAGTACAAACACCTCACATGTGACCCCATTTTAGAAAGAAGACACCCCAAGGTATTCCGTGAGGGGTATGGCGAGTTCATGTAAAATTTTATTTTTGTCACAAGTTAGTGGAATATGAGACTTTGTAAAAAATAAAAATAAAAATCAATTTCCTCTAACTTGTGCCAAAATTTTTTTTCTGTGAACTCGCCATGCCCCTCACGGAATACCTGGGGTGTCTTCTATCCACAATGGGGTCACTTGTGGGTATTTATACTGCCCTGGCATTTAGGGGTCCTAAAGCGTGAGAATCCAAATGCGTAAAAATGCCCTGTGAAATCCTAAAGGTACTCATTGGTTTTAGGGCCCTTTGCGCATCTTGGCTGCAAAAAGTGGCACACATGTGGTATCGCCGTACTCAGGAGAAGTAGGGCAATGTGTTTTGGGGTGTATTTTTATATATACCCATACTTTGTGTGAGAAATATCTCTGCAAATGACAACTTTTTAAATTTTTTTATTCAAAGTTGTCAATTTACAGAGATATTTCTCTCACACAGTATGGGTATATGTAAAAATACACCCCAAAACACATTGCCCTACTTCTCCTGAGTACGGCGATACCACATGTGTGACACTTTTGCAGCCAAGATGCGCAAGGGGCCCAAATTCCAATGAGTAACTTTAGGAGGGCATTTTACGCATTTTCTTCTCACGCTTTAGGGCCCCTAAAATGCCAGGACAGTATAAATACCCCACATGTGACCCCATTTTGGAAAGAAGACACCCCAAGGTATTCGCTGAGGGGCATAGTGAGTCCATGAAAAATTAAACTTTTGTCAAAAGTTAGCGGAAAGGGAGACTTTGTGAGAAAAACTATAAAAAATCAATTTCCACTAACTTGTGCCAAAAAATTTTTCTATCAACTCGCCATGCCCCTCATGGAATACCTTGGGCTGTCTTCTTTCCAAAATGGGGTCACATGTGGGGTATTTATACTGCCCTGGCATTTTAGGGGCCCTAAAGTGCGAGAAGAAAAATGCGTAAAAATGCCCTCCTAAAAGGTACTCATTGGAATTTGGGCCCCTTTGTGCATCTTGGCTGCAAAAAGTGTCACTTATGTGGTATCGCCGTACTCAGGAGAAGTAGGGCAATGTGTTTTGGGGTGTATTTTTACATATACCCATGCTGGGTGAGAGAAATATCTCTGTAAATTGACAACTTTGAATAAAAAAATTTAAAAGTTGTCATTTACAGAGATATTTCTCTCACCCAGCATGGGAATATATAAAAATACACCCCAAAATACATTGCCCTACTTCTCCTGAGTACGGCGGTACCACATGTGTGACACTTTTTGCAGCCAAGATGCGCAAAGGCCCTAATTCCAATGAGTACCTTTAGGATTTCACAGGGCATTGTTACGCATTTGGATTCTCACGCTTTAGGTTCCCTAGAATGCCAGGGCAGTATAAATACCCCACAAGTGACCCCATTGTGGAAAGAAGACACCCCAAGGTATTCTGTGAGGGGCATGGCGAGTTCACAGAAATTTTTTTTTTGGCACAAGTTAGCGGAAATTGATATATATATTTTTTTTTATTTTGTTTTTACAAAGTCTCATATTCCACTAACTTGTGACAAAAAATAACATTTTACATGAACTCACCATACCCCTCACGGAATACCTTGGGGTGTCTTCTTTCTAAAATGGGGTCACATGTGGGGTATTTATACTGCCCTGGCATTTTAGGGGCCCCTAAAGCGTGAGAAGAAGTCTGGAATCCAAATGCGTAAAAATGCCCTGTGAAATACTAAAGGTACTCATTGGTTTTAGGGCCCTTTGCGCACCCAGGCTGCAAAAAGTTCCACACATGTGGTATCCCCGTACTCAGGAGAAGTAGCGCAATGTGTTTTGGGGTGTATTTTTATATATACACATGCTGGGTGTGAGAAATATCTCTGTAAATGACAACTTTTTAATTTTTTTATACAAAGTTGTCAGTTTACAGAGATATTTCTCTCACCTAACATGGGTATATGTAAAAATACACCCCAAAACACATTGCCCTACTTCTCCTGAGTACGGCGATACCACATGAGTGACACTTTTTGCAGCCTGGGTGCACAAAGGGCCCAAATTCCAACGAGTACCTTTAGGTTTTACATGGCTGCTCACAATTTAGCCCCGCCCAAAATGCCAGAACAGTAAACACACCCCACAAATGACCCCATTTCGGAAAGTAGACACCCCAAGGTATTCACAGAGGGGCATAGTGAGCCCGTCTGAGATTTTTTTTTGCCAGAAGTTAGCAGAAATGGAAACTTTATTATATATTTTTTTCCTCAGAAAGTGTCATTTTCCGCTAACTTGTGAAAAAAATGAAATGATACATGAACTCACCAAGCCCCTCCGCGAATACTTTGGGGTGTCTTCTATCTAAAATGGTGTGATTTGGGGGTATTTATACTTTCCTGGCATTCTAGCACCTGAAGAAACATGACAGGTGCTCAGAAAGTCAGAGCTGCTTCAAAATGCCGAAATTCACTTTTTGCACCATAGTTTGTAAACGCTATAACTTTTACCCAAACCAATAAATATACGCTTATTGAATTTTTTTATCAAAGACATGTAGAACAATAAATTTAGAGAAAATTTTACATACAAATGTAGTTTTTTTGAAAAATTTTACAACAGAAAGTGAAAAATGTCATTTTTTGCAAAAATGTCGTTAAATTTTTATTAATAGCAAAAAAGTAAAAATGTCAGCAACAATGAAATACCACCAAATGAAAGCTCTATTAGTGAGAAGAAAAGGAGGTAAAATTCATTTGGGTGGTAAGTTGCATGACGGAGCAATAAACGGTGAAAGTAGTGTAGTGCGGAATTGTAAAAAGTGGCCTGGTCATTAAGGGTGTTTAAGCTAGGGGGGCTGAAGTGGTTAACGGTACACACTCAGATTGGGTCACTGTCACTAGTGGGGTACCTCAGGGGTCAGTATTCGGCCCTATTTTCAATATATTTATTAATGATCTTGTAAAATACCTGCATAGGAAAATATCAATTTTTGCAGATGACACTAAACTGTGTAAAGTAATTAACACTGAAGAGGACAGTGTACTGCTACAGAGAGATCTGGATAGATTGGAGGCTTGGGCAGAGAAGTGGCAGATGAGGTTTAACACTGACAAATGTAAGGTTATGCACATGGGAAGCAATAATGCAAGTCACCCGTACATACTAAATGGTAAAACACTCTGTAACACTGACATGGAAAAGGATCTAGGAATTTTAATAAACAGCAAACTAAGCTGTAAAAACCAGTGTCAGGCAGCTGCTGCTAAGGCCAATAAGATAATGGGTTGCATCAAAAGGGGCATAGATGCCCGTGATGAGAACATAGTCCTACCACTGTACAAGTCACTAGTCAGACCACACATGGAGTACAGTGTACAGTTCTGGGCTCCTGTGAACAAGGCAGACATAGCAGAGCTGGAGAGGGTTCAGAGGAGGGCAACTAAAGTAATAACTGGAATGAGGGATCTACAGTACCCTGAAAGATTATCAAAATTAGGGTTATTCACTTTAGAAAAAAGATGACTGAGGGGAGATCTAATAACTATGAATAAATATATCAGGGGTCAGTACAGAGATCTCTCCCATCATTTATTTATCCCCAGGACTGTCACTGTGACGAGGGGACATCCTCTGCGTCTGGAGGAAAGAAGGTTTGTGCACAAACATAGAAAAGGATTCTTCACTGTCAGAGCAGTGAGCCTATGGAACTCTCTGCCTGAGGAGGTGGTGATGGTGAGTACAATAAAGGAATTCAAGAGGGGCCTGGATGTATTTCTGGAGTATAATAATATTACAGGCTATAGCTACTAGAGATGGGTCGTTGATCCAGGGAGTTTTTCTGATTGCCTGATAGGAGTCGGGAAGGAATTTTTTACTCCCCTTCCCTTTGCCTTCCTCTGGATCAACTAGCAGGATGACAGGCCGAACTGGATGGACAGATGTCTTTTTTTGGCCTTATGTACTATGTTACTATGTAATGTGTCCACCCACCCCTCCTACATCACATTCAAGCCATAACTCTGCCCCCCTTTTCCCTGCTCCCAGCATGAGGGCGGGCTTGGGCACTAGCAGGAGGCATGCCTGGGCTCTTTCCTGCAAGAAAAACGTTCCTCTGGGCACCTTCTGGCTCATTCGCATAACAAATAAACTGGATTTTCAGAAGATAAAAAACATCTATTGCTGGAACAAAGGCACATCTGGAAATAAGGTACTAAGTGCTATTAGGCCAGGGATGCCCAACCTGAGGCTCTCCAGCTGTTGCAAAACTACAACTCCCATCATGTCCAGACTGCCTACAGCTATCAGCCTACAGCAGGGCACGGTGGGAGGGTAGTTTTACAACAGCTGGAGAGCCGCAGATTGGCCATGCAACTATTAGGTTATGGCTTTACTTAAATAGCGATTATCCTGGTGACAGATTTCATTTAATATGAACCATGTAAAACAATGGCAGAATTGTGTTTTTTCTAGTTCCATCCCATTAATATATATATTTTTTCATTTTCCTAATCATTGTATGTAATAATAAATGTCCCAAAAAAAAAATTAAGCCCTTAAAAATGTAAGGTCGCCAGCACATATACACTGGGTAGTTATCAGGAATGAGCATCTCTACAAATTATTATCCCCGATACTTGACCCAATGATTGGTCCATGTACCAAGGACCTTTCATAGCTCCACTCCTGTGTTGCCTAATGTAGTCATGTACAGTTCTCACATAGTTTTATCTTTCAGGTCTCTCTGTAAGGACCCTAATAGCACAATCAATGTGAGTCTACTTTGTAATGCAGATTTGGAATGCTTTCTGCACATAATATGCAGTAAAATTCACCTTACATTCACTAAATGGACAGATACCTTGGTGTAGTTTATAAAGTAAATTGCTCCATTGACTATGTGCAGCAGTGCAGAAAACTCTGAACTGCTATGAGTTCCAACCCCTATCTATTAAAATACTAATGACCTGGAGGGAAATGGCTTCCAAACCTTATCATGTCAAGTGTTAAAACAGATGTGCTCTGCCTGCTTTACATTTTGTTTAATACAGTCATCACATCAAAAAGTGAAGCTATCCTCTAGTGCTGTATGAACGGCAATGGCGGAGCTAGGAATTTCCTATGTATGGTGCATTGGATTGCAGTTCCCAGAAAGGTGATAATCTGCATAGACTTCATGAATAAGATACACCTAGAACCCTGTATTTATTCATGAGCATATGAAACCAATCCTTTTGATAACCAATCAAACCTTTCATTTTTCCATTGCAGTTTAAAACATGAGAGCTGAGCTGCGATTGGTTGCGATGGGCAACCGTCACTCCTATTAGACAATTTTGATAAATGAGACCCTTAATTATTAGAACCGATCATATGTAGAGTTCTAGATTCCTATTGTGAGGTTATTAGATCACGTTTATGGCGGTTGCTTTGGTAATTTACCACAATGGCTAGATGTGGCGCAATAATTTATGGATTTTTTTTTTTTTAAAGCCATCCATACTATGCAGCATCTTCTAAATTTATAAGGGAGATGTATTAGAACTATCTAAAAAAAAAAAAAAAAAAACTGTCTTTGTCGCCCATAACAACCAATCCCACACAGCTTTCATCTCTTATAGTGCTCTTGAAAAATGTAAGCTGTTCTGTGATTGATTGCGATGGGCAACAAAGCCAGTTTTCATGTGCCACGGATTCTTAAGTGTAAGGGTCTATTCACACGTCCGTTGTGTATTGCAGATCTGCAAATTGAGGATCCGCAATACACTGGGCCGCCATCCCTATAGAAATGCCTATTCTTGTGTGCTATTGCGGACAAGAATAGGACATGTTCTATTTTGTCGAGAGCCGCGGACCACCAAGATCAGGGCCGCGCACTGGAAATGCGGATGCGGACAGCACACTGTGTGCGGAACTAATCCGGACCCATTCTACGGACGTGTGAATGGACTCTATTTGTATTGCAGCGTCCTGCCATAACTCCAGCAGGTGATTGGTTACCTTACATTTTTTACAGTACTATTGTGACTTGAAGACACACATCTGAAGACAATGTGAGTTTCTGGAAGTCAGAAAAATGAAAAGCATGAGGCGGCACCCAACAATGTAGTCAAAAAAGTCTTCACTTTATTTTTTTCCCATATACATCATAGAACTATTAAAAAAGGCAGGGGCGGACATGGTAAATTCCACACAGGCTCAAATTGTACCGGCGGCCGTTTCGCACTCCTGCGCTTCCTCAGGCCAATGTGAATTTCTGTTGTACCATACAACTCATTTTATTGCAGAAAACCATCAATGAACCTATTTACTGTAGCTTCATTTCCTGTAAATTCCAGGCAGAGTACTCCATACAACAGTGCTACTGTACACAGTACCAGTCATTTTGCATATCTATAGTTAAAAAAAAATAAATAAAAAAAATAAGTTTGTTTTTCTGCTCAAAGCCGACCATACTCCATTTGGTGTTTAAGGCACTATTAGGCCATGTTACACCTGATCGAAAATTTCTTCTGCGGATATGACCCAAGCAAAAGCTCATATAACGCATGGTCCAATAGATTTCTACATGTAACATTTTAGAGGGCTGGTGCTTGGAGGACTAAGGGGACCCACTACCTTACATGGGGGGGACTGAAGTCCATCAAGTTCAACCTTTCTGCAATCAATTAGACAAAACTGTTATATTGACTATAATCCTTGATGTCATTTGTCATTGGACAAACATCTAGCCCTTTTTAACCAGTTCAAGACCGGTCCATTTACCACCTTGCTGACTTGGATGCATTATCCGTTTCTAGTGGATGGATCTTTAAAAGCTGTAATTATTTTCTATTCGGTTATGTAAATCATTTTTGTGCCTTTTACGTAATATATAGGGCTTTATTTTTGTGTTATTTATACCTTAACTGTTAAAAAACCCAGGAGAATGTAAAAAAAAAAAAAAAAAAAGGGGGGGGGTAGTCATTTTTATTTTGTTAACAGAACAATTATGCAACTAAAATATGACTAAAATGATGTCCTCTTTTCATAATGGTTGTTTTCAACCCATGGGAACTAACAGTGAGCCGAAGGTACCAAGTCCATTAGGAATCAGCGGTGAGGCGGACATACTTGGCCCATAGCTGGATCCGATCAATCTGGGCTTGTAAAGACTTTCTTCCCCGTCATTCAACGCTGTACAACAAGGAAGCGAACCACCAATAAGAAGCCCCAGCCGCCGTCACGTGGGACGCCATTGGATGACGGTAGTGACCACGTGGGACGCCACGGTAGGTCCTGGCAGGTCACAGTACACAAGGCTGAGTGAACGGAGGTCGGGAGGAGAAGAACACTGTGAGCGGTAACGTACTTTACAAATGATTTGGGTCATATACAATTAACCCTGCCTTGTGAGATTCGAACCGCAATACTTTATCTATCGAGACTATTGAATTAAGAACTGCAGTATTGGGCGGCGGAACACAGTGTTTTGATCGCTGACTTACATATTAGATGGTGATCTCCTACCCTCCTGAACTATCGATGTAAAAACCGCGATATAGGGCAGTGGATTATAAGGATCTGAGCATCTGAAGTTGTGGAGCAACACGGGGAGTACTTGTACCCCATGGTTAAACTATAGAACAAACCAGCTGTTTATATGAATCAGGATATATCCACTTTGGTTTTATCTCATGGTGAATATTAATATAAAAACCGCATGTAAGGCGGAAGATGGCAGCGGTTGAAACACTAGAGGCTTGTGTAATCCTTGTATAGGTGAACACATTGAATACGGTGTAGGACATTGTGAATTTTATTTTTATTGATTTTAAATATGTTTTCAGTATATATATACTAGATGTGTTATGGATATATAGTCCAAATAAATTTTTATGCAACCAGTCTCCATGTGCTCTAGTGTTAGTTGAGTGCCTCCCTTTTTGATATATTACCACTTTTTTGTTCGTAACGGCATAGGGGTTAGCCGAGGGAAGAGCACCCTCGTCAAAGTGGGAACCTAGGTGGAGGCACTGTGTGTAAACGCCTTTCTGAATGAAGCTAGGACAGCCACTGATGTTTTTTCATTAGTGACAGATTTCATGCATCCACATTTTGGCAAATCCAACACTGAACCAGTTTCACGAAACTTAGCAAGCTAACTGTAGCATGGGAGATGGGTGGTCTCGTAGGGTGTCTTGCATTGAAATCTGCTGCAATGACCCTGTTACTGCGTTCACCAGACATCAACACAATTTCTATCAGCTCCTCACGTGTTAACCTCGGTGACATGTCAATGGCTGTAAACAAAGAGAAACTTGTAAATAACTCATGAAAGAATAAAGTTACGTTAAAACCAAGCACATCATTGTTTTTCTTGTTAAATTCCCAATATGTTTGATGTGTCACATGACCCTCTTCCTATTGAAAAAACAAAAGTTGGATTCAAAATGGCCGCCATTGTCACCACCCATCTTGAAAAGTTCCCCCCCTCACATATACTAATGTGCCACAAACAGGAAGTTAATATCACCAACCATTCCCATTTTATTAAGGTGTATCCATATAAATGGCCCACCCTGTATACACACACACTAATAAATTATATATATACACACACACACACACACACACACATATATACACACTAGGCCTGCACAATATATCGCGAAAGCAATCGCAATTAATCGCCATATCGCAATCCCAATTTGCCAACTCAAAAATGCTGCAATTATATTACCGTATTTTTCGCTTTATAAGACACACTTCCCCCCAAAAGTGGGGGGGGGGGGGGAATGGCAGTGCGTCTTATAAAGCGATGGTTGACTTTGTACGTGACACTGACACTATCTCCGGCCGCTATGCTGCACAGCGCGGCCGGCGATACATCAGTTACAGTGCGGGGAGGGAGGAGGGGCTGGTGGAAAGTCGCTATTTTAATGAACACTTGTTCTTATATCTATTTTATTTATCTGTTCTGTGCAGGGATATTAGGAAAATGGCAAGTTTTGTATTTTGTACTTTTGCAGTAATGCAAATATGTATTTTATTTTGAAAAACACTGCGCATTTCAGTTCTTGAGTTCAGCATAACTACATTTCACATTATCAGTCATCTGTGTGTGCTTTTACCTTGAAAATCCAAGCAGATAGACCTCTAGCACAATTTCCTTAAAATATCGCATCGCATATCGTTATCGCAATTTTTAGGGCCCTAATCGCAATCGCACAAAATTCCCATATCGTGCAGCCCTAATACACACACACACACACACACCATTAACACAGGCTTTTAGAAAAGGATGGCCAGAGGCCGCTCACCCCTCTTTTGCAGGTACCAGAGCTGGGGTGGAAGCAGGATCGTCAGCCATATCCTTCTTTTCTTCCTCCATAATAGCTTGCCAGAGGTTTCCATCCACATTCCTAAACTGGGCTGTCCAAAAGAAACCCACTAGGAGACGCTCACATGCGGTGTTAGACTCCCATGTAACCCGCCAGCACGTACATCCGGGTTTCGCGCTCTATATGCGCCTCCACAGACGTCAACACGCACCGCGCCCTCCCGAATCTGGTGCTTGTGCGCTCCAGGCCTCGTTCTCGGATGCCTTCTACTTCCTGTTACGCCATCAGGATTCTGGAAGTAAACGCTCCTCCCCTGAGCCAGGTAAAAAAAAAATGCCTATAGTGTGCACCCACGCCACCTAGCAACATGCCCCCATAACACTACAAAACCCCTTAAGACTGGCTACCGCGTCTCTGCCAGACCCCCAGCGCATCATAACATGCCGCCCAACTTCACAGAACAGGGGAACCACAAGTAAAGAAGGGTACCCAAGGGAGAAGCCACGCAGTACCACAGGCTTCCCTCAGAGACAGGAAACCATACTGAGGTGGGAGGAGAGCCTCCGCCTTTTTGTACTTCAGGTTTCCTGTCTATGGGGGCGGATCCTCTCTCGTGGTGCTGTATTGGGTGAGGGGAAAAATAGAACTCTTTCACAATGAGCAAAGGTATGTTTGGAGAAAAAAGTGCATAGAATTTAATGAAAACACCTCTCCAACCATTAAGCATGGAGGTGGATCAATAATGCTTTGGGGTAGTGTTGCAGCCAATGGGACAGGGAACATTAACGAGTAGAGGGAAGAATGAATTCCAGTTATCGCCACTTGTTGCTGAGAGGGGCAGAGATGTCAGCACTGTTCAACGTTGCGTATCCCGATGTTTGAGAGAACGACAACAAAGTGACAGCAAAAGGTTCACAGACGCTGCACGGACTGATCATCTGATTAGAAGAATGGCACATAGTGATCCATTCTGTACTGCATGTGAAATTAGACATCACATTCCAAGCTTAGGGCAGCAACGTCTACACAAACCATCAGGAGTAGGGATGAGCGAACTTGTGTTTTCAAGTTCGGGGTACAAGGTTCGGGTTATCTAAGAATTCCATTATGGATTCCGCTACCATGGACCATAAAAGTTATAGTCCGTGGTAGTGGAATCCAAAACGGAATTCTTAGATAATCCGAACCTTGTACACCGAACTTGAAAACACAAGTTTGCTCATCCCTAATCAGGAGGTGTTTGTACAACTGGGCTATGAGCCAGACTTCCAGGTATAGGTGTTCCATCGGTCTGTAGGATTATCATTCTCCAAAATGTCCCAGGAGCCGTTGTTCAACAGGACAACACCAGGCCGCATGTTGCTTATACTAATGTGAGCAGCCTGCCTGGCCTTAACATGCTCCCATTGTGAACATCTGGCGTGTCATTGGTCTCTCAAATTGCAAAGCGCACTGCCAGCAGTGAATCTTGACTGACGATTTGCATACCCAAGTACATTCAGCATGGCAGAACATTCCTCAGACAACCATTAATAACCACCAAGGCGTGCGTATTTCTTCGTGTATTGCTCATACTAAATACTGAATAAATCAAGATATTTTGTTTCCATTTTTATTTATAATTTGCATATCATTAACATGTCTATGGATCCTGTGATTTCCATAATTACAAGACTTTCCCTTCTCGGCCTTCTAATATCATTGGTGAAGAGAGTATATTTATTTATAAATATAAACGTCTAAGGCATCTTTTATAGACTCGTATAGCACAATTTTTCAAGCTTCTCATTATGAGACCTTTCATCCCACTTAATTCTTTCTACCTCTATCTCCTTTTTAGTAGGTGGAGATGGAGACCAAAACCTAATCCCATATTCGACATGTGGTTGTACCAGGGATTTATAGGGTGCTTTCACATGTGTGACCGACTGCTTCGGTCATTTCAGGGGAGAAGCAGCGGGCCTCCAGGAGGTACGGGGCCACCGTTCTCGTGATTAGTGGGTGTCACAGCGGTAGTACCCCCACTGATCTGACAGATATCCACAGGATAGAGGACAACTTTTACCTACCGGAATAGCCCCTTTAGGTGACGTTCAGACAGATTATTGCTAGCAAGGATACAGTATGTACAAACACTAGTTAGCGATAATCTGTCAGTGTAAATGTTTTGCCAATTACCGACGAATTATCAAAATGCTTGTTCATCTGGATCGCTGGTGCAGTCACCTAAATCATTATTTGCCGCCAGCAGATCATGCCATGTAAACAGCAGTCTACTGCAGGAAACAATGACTCTGTATGGGGAAGAGCGATGGCAGTAGCAAATCACACCTCCCCATACTGTGGAGGGGATCGCTGCATGTAAATGCAGCGGTCTCCTTCACAGACTAGCAGGTGATTGTCGGGAAGGAACAGTTCTTTCCATACAATTGTCTACTCAGTTGAGCAGGGCAAAGGGGCCTTAATAGGACCATAAAAGTCAAAACCACGGTTGATAAAAGAAGTATCTACAAAGAAGCAGACATTTGAAGTCCTTACCTGTATGTCAAGCCCGGAGCAGGAAGTTGGGTGTAGCGGTGCCCCAAAACAGCATCAGGGAATAGGTGAGGCGAGTAATGCTACATCCTTGATTTACCATTTATTAACAGATTCCAGAGAATAATACAACTACCACCCAAAGCAGCACTGAAAAGTAATCTTCTATGAGGCATGATCCTCTCAAAGAATATGACCAACGTACTTCTATCACAGGATATCCTTCTCAAAAGGGTCTTTTTGAGAGGTTTCCCCTGTATAAAAGGTGTATAAACCAGTTATAATGTAATCATCGTGCATTACATAATCATAAAACTATTAATCCTTGATTTTTTTTCCCCATGAAGAATACGTGCACAATTTGATGATTGATAAAGTCCTGCCAAGTCCTTCTTGACTTCAGAGACCGGCTTAATTCGCATCTCAATATTGTAACTGTGTAAAAGCCCAAAATAACATTAAGTAACATAAGAATAATGCCTCATTAACACGTCCGCGTTTTGGTCAGTGATTTTCATCAGTGATTGTGAGCCAAAACCAAGTGCGGCTCTAAACACGACAGGTGCAAATCTCATGTCGGTGGAGGTTCCATTCCTGGTTTTGGCTCACAATCGTTGATGGAAACCACTGACCAAAACACTGACGTGTGAATGAGCCTTAAAGCAGGAAACCTTTTGAAGGGGTGGTCCAGAATTTTACTATTGATGGCCTATCCTGCTCCCCCGCCAATCAGCTGCATCAGAGTAGCAGGAACTACACAGCTCTTTTATGTGGCGAGAAGAGCTGGTAACTGCACTGCTGCTATAGTTCCAGTGCTGAAGCTACTCAAACAGATCAGTGAGAGGGCGGAGTGCTGGAGCCATCAATTCGATAGATGGCCATTAAAACCCCTTTCAGATGAGCGAGTGTCACGCTGCAGACACGCAGAGCAGTACCCGTCCTGAACTTTCAGCACTGCCAGGGGCGCATAGCATTATACTGCTTTATGATGCTATATAACCCTTACAGTTCTGGAATGTATTGTACATAATGCTGTCAGTGTTATCCAATACATTGCAGAACTGTAGGGGGTTACATAGTATCATAAATTAATACGCTATGTGCCCTATTGACGGGTTCTGCGCTGCAAGTCCGCAGAGTGACAGGGGCCTAGTAGTAAAATCAGGGCCAACCATTTTAAGGATTTTTTCTTTTCATTTTCTATCCACCCCAGAATTTTATGGGTTTTTTTTACAAAAAAAAAAAAATGTAGCGTGGCAGCAGCCCAATACGGTTTTTTTTGGGCAAGGTTTTGTTGCTTGGGGCGAACATACAACTCTTACATGGAGCTGTAATATATAGGCATGACCAAGGGCAGATTCAAATAAAGCAATATGGCAAAGTGTACATAACTTCTCACAAGACATTGCAGGTGACAACCGCTATACAGGTAGAAGAACTGTCTAGGCAGCACTCCTTTATGCTCGTAAGCATATTCAAGTTTTGAGTTGCTTTTTTCCCTTCTTCACAGGGAAACTTCCCTGTAGGGTCTATGGCCAATCCACCCCTGTTAACAGCAGGGTTCCCTATTCTCAATTGAATGTCTGGGTTGAAACAATCAAAATATTAAGACTGGTACTTTATTTCAGCATGAGAATGTATCCTACAGTAATGAGTCTCTAAAAAAATGTTACTGAATCCATGCTCTGCAGGATTTACACTGTCCACATGCTGACCGGTAGTGGTAAATATAAGCTATTAAGGAAACTGGCAGCAACAGTAACCCCAAAAAGAAGAGGTCAAATTCCCAGTAAATGCCCTTAGAAAGCTATTAACTATGTATGTATGAGATAGGAATTCAAAATAATTTCTTTTTTTCCCTCTGGAAACAACACCAGATATGTCCATCAGATGTTTGCAGTTCAGCCCAATCATTTGAAATATACAATGGTGCTGGGGGAAACCACAGTGCTAAATAGGAGTAGTAAACTACCTAACCAAAGATCAAAAGGAGAAAACCTATCAAAAGCAAATATATAAGCAACGCCATTACATGTTCAAAAATAAGAATGTAGAAAATCCTAGGGCGAATTATTTTTAAGTGAAAAACTACTGAACAGCAATTAACGTCACAGCAAGATTTATTAATACATCCAAAAAGAAAAAAGAATCATTTGTCACACTATATACAGATAATACACATTTTTATACACATATTACATTGGGGATTGTATCTTTTTACCCATTTTCCTTTTTTTCTTACACAAGAAAATATACATAAAAATGTAAACTTCTGTATACAAAAACCCTTAAACAACTAAACAAAGACCATATAACAAAAGAGTTTTTTTTCAGTTATTTGGGGATTTGAATGGCAAGATGGTACATTCACTGCCAGAATAGTCATGAAATGGTCAGTAACTTGCATTACGAAGCAAAGTATAGGAAAAATAGTTCTTTATAGACAGCCGTATGCAGGCAGGTGCGAAAATGAAGTAGGACATAATTTACAATGACCCTATTCACTGCATGGAAATAAGTCACGCAATAAAAGACAAAATAGAGTCTTAATGGACTTTAATACACTGTTCAATTTTACTTAATGCAGTTAATTTAAAAAAGGTGCTCAAAGAAGTTCTCTAAAAATGCCAACACGGGCCTCATTTGTATTGTCATATGGCATACCCAGGTCAATATGGGCACGTACCAGGTGTGTTTGCTTGCCCATATGTGGCCCTTAAAGGAAGTAGATCCGTATAGTTCTATGCTTGAGGCCTTTTAACTTAACTTTTCTGGCGGTAACTTGCATTAAAGAGGTTGCCCAAGTGTTATATAGATGATCCATCCTCAGGATAGGTCATCACTAGGGACTGAACGGAGCAGGAGCTCCATACAGTATTAAAATGTAATGCTCAGATTGGCTCTAGCGAGACTTCGCGCAATAACGTCAAATTAATTTCTATTGTAAAAAAAAATGGAAATGGTTCTTTACAGTACAAATTATTTTATGAAATTATTGCGCAAAATCTCACGAGACTCTGGGCAGCAGTACTTTGGCTCATCAGAGCCAATACATTCTAATACTGTACAGAGCTCCTGCTCCATACAGTATTAGAATGAAGTTTTATGCGAATCGACTTCGGATGTTTCATCCGAAGTCGATTTGCTCATCCCTAGTCATCACTATCTGATCGGTAGGTGTCCAACTTCCTGTAACCCCACTAATTTGATGTTTAAAAGGCCGCAGGACTCCATGAGCCAACAGCCTCTTCCTAAGCCAGTGATGGCATATGGCATGAGCGCAGCGCAGTCCCATTGAAGTGAATAGGGCTGAGCTGCAATATCAAGCCGCTATCCAATGAACAGCGTTGTGCTTGGTAAGATGCAAGGAGGCTGTGGAGCTCAAGAGAGTTCCTCAGAATCTTCAAACAGGTGATTGGTGGGGGTGGTGTCATCAGACCCCCATCGATCACATGATTATTGATCCTGAGGATAGGTCGGTAGTTTTAAAACACTCCGACAGTACAAAATATGCTACACACCATCAGTGAATGGGTTAAGTAAAATATGGTCCCCCCACTTAGCCATCTGTATACATGAGTTTTTGATAGGGAAAGGAAAACGTTTCAGCATATAAGCCTAAGATACACTAACCACGTTGCAGAACGGAGTGTAATAGGCTACACCTGGAGATTGAAAGGTTAACACGTGAACTGCAGCAGACAAGTGTGACAGAAAACATACACCCATCGTGGTATCCTTGCTACCATGCAGGTATTTCACAGAATAAATCAGACAAACCTACCAGTGCCACTTTCGGCTGTGTGTCTACGCCAGTGGATTGCAGATACTAGCAATGTTCCTTATTTTAGTTGCATAATATAAAAAAAAAGATAAGAACATTAAGTTAGGCAATGTTCAACCGTAAGAAGTGTTAGCTGAATGCATCCAGAAGCGGATTTTTTGGCTAGTGTTGGATGATCTCCATACGTCTCTGGATGCTTCTGATGGAGCATTTTCCTAAGCAACAGGGAGACTGAGGCTGAGAATGGCACATTGGTTTCTGCCTTGATATGAATTCTCCAAAATAATATTTCTGGAAAGATCCAACCTTTTTTTCTTCTATGTTTTTGGATACACGCCGACTTAAATGGTTTCAGAAAGTGAAGGTCTTATAAATTGGGTAACTTCTCTTTTCTTCTTCATTTCTCTTCAGCATAGGTAATTAACAAGTAGTGACATTAGGCGTCACCCACACAGCACTGAGCCTGTACAGAGCGGAGGCATACTTTGTATTGTGCTCCTTATGGCGGTATATTAGGGAGTTTTTATCGCCTAGAAGCACCAATTTTTTTCTGCTAGATTCTTATGGAATCTGGCAGAAAAAAAAACCTGTGTGAAAATCAGAGGCTTACAAAAGGTACGGTAGGGTCTTGTAAAAGTCCATCACCATACCATGCTCTGTACAACTCGCACTATGTGCATGAGGCCTAAATACAACAGTGCAAAAAATGGAGCTGTAACCTATAGCAAGCATTCCTTTATACATGGTCAATTAAGGATAAAGGCAGTTTCAGCCGATGCTACAGATTAAGGCACTTTTCTTCTGCAGTCACCTATGCACCAGTTTTAAGGGTACTTTCACACTCGCGTTGCTGGATTCAGTCAGGCAGTTCCGTCTCCGGGACTGCCTGCTGGATCCGGCAATCTGTATGCAAACGGACAGCATTTGTAGACGGATCTGGATGCAGATTTGTCTCACAAATGCATTGCAATACCGGATCCATCTCTCTGGCTGTCATCCGGAAAAACAGATCCGGTATTAATTTTTTTCGCATGGCGGTAATTTTAATGCCGAATCCGGCATTAATAGATTTCAATAAAAATTAATGCTGGATCTGGCATTCCGGAAGTGTTCAGGAATTTTGGACGGAGACAAAACTGCAGAATGCTGCGATATTTTCTCCGTCCAAAAACCGTACACAGTGACTGAACCGATGCATTCTGAATGGAGAGAAATCCGTTCAGTATGCATCAGGATGCATTAGGATAAACCTGATCAGTTTTTTCTGGTATTGAGCCCCTAGGACGGAACGCAATACCGGAAAGGTTTAACTGCTAAAGAGAGAACATGTTCACAGAATACTGCCGAGAGAGCGCGGGATATTTCAGGATTTGGCACATCTATTTAAACAGTGCTCTGGAAATAGCCTTTAAAAGTACAGGTGTGAAGTCACACACATTATTCGCCAACACATTCACTATTAGACAAACACATTAAATCTACTGTTTCCAATACTTGTCTTATCATAACATTTCACATACACATTTTTAAAGGATTCCATTTGTACAACTAAATTTGGGTAAAAAAAATTTTTCATTTATAGGTGTAATTATTTTTGTTCTAAAATTTTTCATATATCTCAATTTCCACTGGAATACAACACATCCTTACAAAGCTTCTATATCACATTTACAAATTGCATCCTTCTGTATATAAACCCAGCTAGACCCCTACAGATGTGCTAAAAACTGATACAAGCCACATAATGAGCCTTTATCTGACTGTATGTCCATACATTATCATAGGCACAGATTCCAAAGCAGATCTGCAAGGTAGCAAGGACCGCATTTACACCTACACGGTATGCCGCAATTCCAGTGTAAAATTCTAGCTCAGCTCTCAAAAGTAAAATAAAAAAAGCTTGTATATAGATAATTTTTAATATAGCTATCAAATACACATATGCAACATAATTCAGTACACTCAATACAGCTTTAGTATAAAATGTATAATTTACGAGGCAATGTTAGCATAAATTAATATAACTTTTCTCTTAAAATCTAATTTAGGTTATCAGAAAGCTCAAGACAGGGGAACATACAGGGGATATCCTTAAATAAAACATTAAAGCTCAGAGGGGGAAAAAAAAATATAGGAAGCTTTGCTTACATATGTTAACCTGAAAAAGAGCATGGGTAAAAACACAGACACGCTACAGACACACTCATACAATTCTTAATAAAAGGACTTGAGAGATTCTTGTTAACATTGTAACTGCCCTTGTTTCCACCAAGGGAATCCCTGAGACGTACTAAATTCTACGGCAGCTACACGGGCACAACAGTTGGACCTTGAACACCCTAGGAAGATGCGGATGATTGCAAAATGGAGAACACAACACTTTGGCCATGGACAGACAACACTTTGTTGCAAATCAGAAAAGTAACCGGACTCAGCGATTTACAAAAAATGATCTGGAAACTAACTCCACAGACATGGCAAAGAAGCGCTCCTGTCTAATATTGTATCAGTGCTGCAACCTTTCCATCTAAATGCTCTGTACACTGTCACTTTACATTGCCTCTGCAAGCAAAATGGAAAATGCTGATCATTTCCACTTGCTTTGGCTTCTTTAACCATGTAGCTTAGGGTACAGTCATACATGCAGTTATTATAGCTAAAAACAGGAGTGCTAAACCTAAAAAAAAAAAAAACTAAAAAAAAAAAAACTCCTTTCTCTCCTGTTATGATCCACTCCTGATTTTGGCTTCAATACACTTCATATGCACATATGGCCATATCCTTAGAGTTATAAGATGAACACGTCTGAATGGTCAATCATATAGCAGGTTTCTATCCTGGAATAAATCTGCCCCGTTTTCAAAAAGTGCATTACATTTTACTCTTCTCTGTAGCACAATAAACGGATAAAAAAAAAAAAAAAAAAAAAAAAAAAAGAGGGAAAACGTATATAATAATAAGAATAATGCTCAATGTCAAAACAACCATGGTGCGTCTTTACTGCCTCTGATGTGGAAGCAAAGTTGTTACACTGCAACTTTCTTTTCATTTGTTGAATATACAGAACATGGCATCATGGGCAGAATAAAGAGGATAAAACTGCACTGTTGTCTCATCACACATGCCATACATTTACATTTCTTTATACAGTCAACCAGAGCGTTAAGGTGTCAGCGCCTGAACAGCAGTGCATTCCAACCTACCTGCCTGACTATAATGAAATATGTGCCCGCGTGAAGTCACAAATGAACTGGGGGGAGTGGAGAAAGAGGCGTTTCATATGTGCCAATAATACAATTATGGTACTCAGCCTTAGGTTGTAGTTACAACTATTACTACATTCAACTTACGACGACACAAATATCAACTAGAGTAAAGTCTGCCCTTCTCCCTTACATGTTATAGAGTGCTCCGCGCAGTGGTGAAGGCTTCCTCCACTGCTCCTTGTGGTCAATATGATTCAGCAGTCTTAGGCCTCATGCACACGACCGTTTTTTTATGCTGTCCGCAAAAAGGGGTTCCGTTGTTCAGTGATCCGTGTCCGTTTTTGCCTTCCGTTGTGTTTCCGTGTGTCTTCCGTTTTTTTTAGCGGACATGACCCAAAAGATTTTACCAAAAGACAGGCTGACAATGTTTCCCAAGTGCCTGCCAAGGGATCCGCAAAAAAACCGGACACGGAACGCGGATGACACACGGATGGACATCCGCATTTTTCACGGACCCATTGACTTGAATGGGTCCGTGAACCGTTTTTCACGGACAAGAATAGGACAGGTTATATTTTTTGACGGACTGGAATCACGGACCACGGACACGGAGGACAAACGGTGCATTTGCCGAGGTTTCCACGGACCCATTGAAAACCAATGGGTCCGCAGAAAATCACGAAAAACGGAGCAACGGACACGGAATCAAACAACGGTCGTGTGCATGAGGCCTTAGGAGCAGAAAATGCTACAATCGTGTGGCTTTATTAAAGGGGTTATCCAATTCTAAAAATGTCCCCGTACAATGCCCAGTATAAATTATACTTACCTGCTCCCCTGTACCCACGTCACTCCGGATCCCATCATGGCCGCCACGGCCCCCTTGCATAACAGGTGACATCGCTGAATGTTTTGTTCCACGTGATGGGGAGATGCAGCAATGGCAGTGCAGTGATCTGAAGTGGCGTGGGTGCCGGGGTAAGTGTGATCTATAGGAGGGACCTGGACATTGTGGGGGTGGGGGGCATTTTTAGAATTGAATAACCACTTTAAGTTTATCCCTTGCATAGTACACGGTATTCTGAACGCTATCAACCAATCAACAGCACAGGGTCTGCTAACAGAAGGAAAGAATCCCGTTTACAGTATCGCTCAGGATCTTCAGAACTCAGCAAGCCTTATGATTAAGTTAGGGGCTCTCCATTTTCAGGTCACTATTATATATTTTAATTAAAAACAACCTACCATTTATCACCTACCGGCCCTAATCAGACTGGTGTCTTCATGGTTACAGAATACACACACACCCCGTGCAATCCGACTATGCAGACATGTGCTACCTCTCCAAGAAGTAGACATGGTTTTATTTGCAGTCTGTTACCACGTTGCACAAAACAAAAATTTTCAACAAATCTAAATGCAAAATGGCTTCATTTTTTTCCATTGTAGATGCAGTGAAGCAATATAAAATGGTTACAAACATCGACAAGGATTTAAAGGGGTTGTACCAAGTTTAAAGAGGTTCTCCAGAAAATAATCAAATAAAATTACTGACAATACCTAAATATTACTTTATTATAAACACATTCCAAATAGCTTTTACTATTTATAATGGCTAATTTTCCCTAGGGGCAAGCATCAGGGGAAATAAAATGGCCACTGCCCTATTAGCACACACAAAACCTGTTCTAATAACAGATGGATGGATTAGTTAGTTCAAAAGCTCTCAGCTCTCCTCACTACTCTTGCTGTCATGAATTACAATCTTACATACAGCTGATAACAGCTACGTGTAGTAAGAGAGCAAATTGAAAGTGCAGAGGAGGACAAGGGTGAGGGATGTGGCCAACGGGCAGCAGCACCTCTATGTACTCCGCTACATTACCGCATCCATACAGTAGTCTGTCTTGATCATCCTCTCTGCACTTTCAGCTGTAAGTACGGTAATTCATATCAGCAAGAGTAGTGAGGTGAACTGAAACAACTCATTAGCTAACTGCCTTGGAGTAACCCATCCAGCTGTGTTATTAGGACGGGTTTTGTGTGTGCTAATAGGGCAGTACTATTTTATTTCCCCTGATGCCTGCTCCTTACAGAAAACAAGTTATTATCAGTAATAAAACTCTATTTGGGAATATGTTTATAATAAAGCAATTTTTAGATACTTCAGATACTAATACATTTTATTTTAATTACTTTGCAGAGAACCACTTTTAAAGTTAACCCCTCCAAAGGATAGGGGCTAACTAGATGATCAGTGGGGACCCAAGTGCTGATGATAGACCATCGAAATCAGATCAATTGGGGGTCTGACACTAAACCGATTAGCTGTTCAGAAGTAGCCGAGAAACTGGAATTACACAGCGCTGTCCACTGCGGACTGAATGGAGCTGGTTACTGCCGCACTGCTCCCACTGACGTTGGTGGGAGCAGCTGATTGGCGCAGTGTCAGACTCTAATGATCTGATATTGGTGGCACATACTCCGGATGGGCTATCAAAATCCACTTGGAGGAGACCCAGTACATAAGCCAATTCATTTCTTTACAATAAACATACATTAAATTGGCTCCATCTTTTACTATTCCTATCCAATAGCTTTATGTATGTTTCGTATCAAGACCGAAATAAGTAGGACCAACTTTACTTTCTTCATGTAATCACTGTAAACAGTACCAAGCGACGCATCAACAGGAGAGGGTGCACTAGGACTACAACAAAACATTTATTTCAATGTGTACCCACCACACAAAAAAATGAACAAGTCAAAAATTAGCTACTGTATACAGTCACTGAAAGCAACTAAGACACTTTTAAAAGAAATTGCACATAATCCCATAAGCCATACCCATACGAAACAACATTAACCCAAAGCGGCCGCTAGGCATGGACTAGCATAGCGGGATCACTAAAAATCTTTAAATCAATAATGGACACAATACTGTGGATATAGTTTGATAAATTTAGGAGCCAATTTAACCTTAAAGGGAATGCGTCACCAGAAAATGACCTATTGTTAAATCACATTTTTAAAGAATTTTTGGTGATGTTAATTTTCCATGTCAATATCTGTAATTAAACAAAAACCTAGTTTTTACACTGGCTACAAGGCCTAATAATAGGCACCACTTCTTGGCATGTCTTGGTTCTTTTTTGAGGAAAAAGACCTGTGGTGATGTCACTGAGCTCATCACATGGTCCATCACCATGGTGATGGACCATGTGATGAGTGCAGTGACGTCACCACAGGTGCTTTTCCTCCCAGGTCCTGAACAAGTGGATGAGGCGAAAAAGTGGATGAGGCGAGTTTAATTATTTATTTATTTTTAACCCCTCCATCCCTAATTTACTTAGCATTCTGTATTAAGAATGATCATATTTTCCCTTATAACCATGTTATAGGTGAAAATAATAAAGTTCGGGTCCCCATCCTGATAGTCTCATAGCAACCATGGATGCTTGCGATTTTTACGCAGCCTCATTCACTTCTATGGGGCCTGCGTTGTGTGAAAAACGCACAATATAGAGCATGCTGCGATTTTTCACGCAACACACAAGTGATGCGTGAAAATCACCGCTCATGTACACAGCCCCATTGAAGTGAATGGGTCCGAATTCAGTGCGGGTGCAATGCGTTCACATCACGCATTGCACCTGCGCGGGAAAACTCGCCAGTGTGAAAGGGGCCTAATCCTGTCTGTAACGATATCACCTCTGGATCCACTATTCCCAATAGGCGATTGTCAAATCTAAATCTACTTTTACACTAGCGTTTTTTGCGGATCAGTCAGGGATCTGCAAAAACGCTTCCGTTACAATAATACAACCGTCTGCATCCGTATTGAACCGATCCGGTTGGATTATGTCTTATATAGCCAAAACGGATCAGTCATGAACACCACTAAAAGTCAATGGAGGACGGATCCGTTTTCTCTGACGCACCACAGAAAAACGCAGCTTCCAGCGTTAGTCTATCCGCGATGGGGAAGCAACCAAACGGAATGGAATGCATTTTGGTGCATTCCTTTTCGTTCAGTTAAGTTCTCATTGACAATGAATGGGGACAAAACTGAAGCATTTTCTTCCGCTATTGAGATCCTATGATGGATCTTAATAGCAAAATTGAAAACGCTAGTGTGAAAGTAGCCTTATCTATCTTTCCTTGTACAATGACCTCTGCACAGGTCAGAGCATGCTTAGAAAACTCTCCCATAGAAGTCAATAGGGTCACTGTGTCTATTGGCCATGAGGCTGCCGTAAGGCAATCTTAAGCTGTTTGAAGAGAATGCCGCACTCATACGAATGCTGCCCTCCCTGCTCTGTAATTGCTCAGCAGTGAGCAGGTGTAATTACAAGTATAACATCCCCATTACTTCCATGGGATGGCTTTATCTGTCCAAGTGAATACTACAGAGCTGTCCCATAGAAGTAAATGGCGCTGCCTTCTCTTCAAACAGCTGATCGACAGGGGTGCCGGGAGTCAGGCCCTCGCATATTTCATATTGATAACCTACCCTGAGGATAGGCTATCAACGGTAAAGAGCAACTACCCCTTAAGTAGCCAAGCAATAACAGCTTTCACATCAATAGAGAAACAATTCAAAAAGTTGAGGGGACACTTTTCCCCCCCAATTTAGGTAATTTGAAGATGGTCTAACCCCAGTCTGTTCTAAAGATACATAAGGAGATATTTATCTGATGCAAAGGTATAATGGATCAGATTCCAGCTTTCACTTGAAATAAGAGAAGCAGATTACTATCCCACTTCTCCTTTTGCACCAGTTTTGATGAACCGCCATCATTTTCTCTAAGGTTACAGGATAGGCTAGGATACACTAATCATGTCTGTTTTACATTCAACATCCTCAACTAAATCATTAAATGTTAATAAGGACATGTCAGCATGATCAACCCTAATAAACCAGGAATACTGCCTGGTAGGGTTGTTCATAATGATTAAAATGATACCAATATTATGTCTGTACATTTGCTTATTACTGAGTAATCTGTTTTGATCATTTTGGAGCACAGAGGAGTTGGCCACAGTCCGAGGAGCACCAATCATTCAGCTGTGGCCCCTTCCAAAAAATGGACGGGGTTAGACATTTGTCTAGCCCTGCACCTGCGTCATGGATCTCTGTCTCACTGCATGACAGTAAATCATCTGCTGTTGCTTCCAACCACCATAGATAACGACTGAGCATGCAAGTACACACTGCCTTGACAAGATGTCTAGCCTTGTCAATCTAAGGGAAGGGCCGAAGCAGAAGGAGCATCGAAAAGGTGTTTACAAACTGGTTCTCCAAGAGCTCTGGCCGGCTCCTTGGTGCTCAACTCATCTTGGCTTGTGCTGCACCTAATAAACTGTGATTTTATGGAAACTACTTCAAGGTAACCAGTAAGTGACACGCTGCTGTAGTCAGGGTGTCTTTCACAGATAGGACAACAGTCACCTGATGACAGATTCCCTTCAAGTCTTTTTTGCTTTCTTACAAGTGTGCTTCAGCCAATAGTTTACATACCATGAGCTTAGTAGTGACAGAAAAGTCAGAAGTTAAGACTTCTTTATGTGGACTGTTTCAAATTTAGCATTTGCATCTCAGTTAACCCCTTGAGACTTGTCCTGGACTCCAATTCCATGTCTTACTAGTACTTTTTAGAGGGTCTGAATATTAATGGGGCTAAATATTTATGAATACCTGCACAATTGGCACCAAATTCTACCAAATGTAGCGTTTCATTAAAAATAATTGCTTTCTTTAAGAACAAGTGGCAAGACTTTTCATGGTATACTACTCAAAATATCAAGGTTTTCTAAAATGATACCTGGAATGTCAGCCTATTAGAGAGAGAACCTAAAAAAGGGAAAAACGTCATACATACCGTACATTTCTCCTGTGAGTTAGAAAGCACTGAGCAGAGGCTCTTTTATCAGCTTGTACCCCTTCTATCTATTATACCCATTCACTTGGCCCTGCTGACGATGATTAGACAGATGGAGCTCTTTTACTACAAGTCACACAGCAATATAGCCCATAGCTTCAAATAATAGGAATGATTGCCCTCCTTGCTGCATAGGCACAGTGAAGCACTTAAGGTTTTTATTTTTAAAGAAAAGAATCTGTCCAAGAAAAACAATGTGTCTTCATACCAAAACCATCTTTCCCATTATCTGAGAGATGAAGACAGGGGCACGGTACCAAAGAGGTTCTTGAAAATCATATAAATACTACTTTATATCAGGTTTAGAGCTAAGATAATGTCATCTGGTCATTTAGGGACACGGTGCATCAGTGCAGTCAAGATGACACACCGGGATGACGCTGTCATGAGACACTAGGTCATTCTGGATGACATGCCGCTGAGGCCTCTTAAATAAATGGGACCAATAGGAACCATGCATGAACGGTAAACTGAAAAAAAAAAAAAATTCCCTTCAATTTTTTTTTTTTACTGGCTGCAGTTTTCAAAAGAAAAATCATTAAAAAAAAAAACAAAACAAAACTTTGTGATCATAACATATTTGTTTCCAGTATAGACAAAGTCCGGCTTCCAATGCATTTGCATAGACAAATCTGCATGTAGACTTTTTTGAAGGAGGCTGGGAAAACGACAAGGTGCAATACATCTGCAATTAGCTTACCAAAAAAAAACCAAAAAAAAACAACGCATTTGGCCAAAAGAACGTCAGAGACTTTGGTCAAGGGTCCATCGCTATCAAGTAAACATGAGTGGACCATCTCAAGTGTATGGAGGGGTCACAACTCTCCCCAACGGCGGAGGTAGGATTTTAACATGCCCAACACTTTGTTCCCCCAGGAGATGTCTGGCAGGGGCTTATTCCCCTCTGCTCCTTGTGTATGGGAAAGTTGGGAGAAATCTTAAGTGTATGCAAAATGCAAGACCATGAAAACGAGTGCAGTGCAGACAGCATGTTATAGAGCAGGAGGAGCTGAGCAGATAGATGTACAGTTTATGGGAAAGGATTCAGTCTAACTTTTCTTGCTATGCTTAGGAGTTAGAGTCATGTGGGTGGTCCTACCCAGCTCTGAATCACCGCGTTGGACCACCCACATGACTCTGACTCCTAAGCATGACTTTTATGAAAAAGTTAGGATAGTGTGCTGAAGACCAGCTTTAAACTGGATCACATAAACCTCTGCATAGAACCCAGGCCACGGGTAACTATGATCATCTCCAACTTCTAGATATATTTAGACTAATGACTAGACTGAAAAGTTTTATTAAGAGCCTGGCCATCGTAAAGCATAGTACACAGGCGGCACATACTGCATTACTCATTTTGAAGAGTATGTTCACCTGTGGCCATCATTTCTTCATGTTACACACAAAATTACTCTGCAGAAATAGGAGAACTTGTAAATACTTGGCATCAGGTATGAGTCTGTAATATAGCCAGTGCTGCATTCATAATTCTACTGGATTCAGAGCCAGAAATTCCCAGAACTCCATGCTGCTCCGAAATCTGCATAGAGTTTACCCTTTCAGTCAGTAATATTGTGGGATGAAGTTATTTAGAAGATGCATGCCAACAAACTGGTCAATGGTTTCCAACAGCAACCAGCAGAATTGTGAATGCAGCTCTGGATTATAATAAGGCAGGCTGTTAACCAGGGTCGCTGGAATAGAATTCCATTAATTTGTTTCAGAAACATGTTATATAGATTTAGAAGGGGTTGTTCCTGCAGCAAGCAGTTCGTTTATGAAAACCTCATTCAGATGTATGGAACATCCGTAGAAATTTCTACAAATCTGCCATGTGTGAATATACCCCAGCAAGCTCCTCTTCAACGTACCCCACCAACTGATGGGCAAAAGCAGACTATTACACACAATGACAAGCCGAGCAGCTACATGAGACTTGAGTAACGGAATCCTTTCATACTACAGTCCAACAGTGGCCATACATACTGCAACAATGTCAGTGGAACGGGACAACAACCCAACGTGTACGACAGTGTCCTGGCTCACAGCCGCAGATGGCGGTACGTGGAAAAAAGGGTCAGGCTTGTTTCATTACAACATGTCTAACCCTTTTATTCACAGCAGATGAGCCACGGCAGCTGCCAGACAGTGACTTCTTCCCCTCTCCTCATGTGTGCTCAGTTGATGGGTCAGCCTTTGGGTTGAGCAAACTTGTGTTTTAAGTTCTGCGTCCAAAGTTCGGGTTTAGGTTTATTAAAGAATCCCGTTATGGATTCTGCTACCACGAACCATAACGGAATTTGGAATCCATAACTGGATTCTTTAATAAACCAGAACCGCGAACTTAAAAAACAAGTTGGCTGAACACTAGTCGGCAGGAATAGCGGACACATGACACATTCGATCTAATCCAATCTGATTAGCCAGTGCTCTAAAGATAGACATTTTGTCTTTCATGATATTAATAATCTGCCACCTTTCCTTATATCATATTGTGCAGGATTTCACATGGGGTCACTCACTCCAATATATACACAAACATTTTATTACAGATAAATGTTCTAATCTCATATCTTCAGAGTAATGGCCCATTCACTCGGCCGCATGAACGGGTCCTGTCCGCATCCGTAGTTCCTTGCTGCGGCCCCGCAAAAAGATAGAACACGTCCTATTCTTATCCACAATTGCGGATAAGAATAGGCATTTTCTATGATAGTGCCAGCCATGTGCAGTCCGCAAAACACTACGGTCATCTGAATGAGCCCTAACTGGACTGCTGCTATATTACTGAGCAATAGTTGGAGGACTCTGCAATATGTAGTTTGCCCCACTTCTCTTTATAGAATTTTAACAAGAAAATTGAGTTGCAGTGTAAACCATAATTTACTTTTTTTTTTTTTTATCTGAAACTGAATATACTAAAAAAGGGTCATCCTGGGATTCAGATACTGATGACCTATTCTTAGGTTAGGTAATATCAGATCAGTGGGCGGCCAACAACTGGCAGACCCACCGATCAGCTGCGTTCCAGAAACACGGCCACCGGAACTAAAGCAGTGGATGAAGCTGAAAGCAAACAGCTCCGTTTTCTGTGCAGTGGCCATTTGTGGTTACTGCAGCTCAGCTCCCAAGTGCAGTTTCGGCAGCTGCGGCTCCTGAAATCAGCCGACCGGTAGGGAGTGCCAGCTGTCTGACCCCCACGTTCTGATACTGATCACCTATCCTAACAATAGGCCATCAATATCTTAATCCTGGCAAACCCCATTAAGGATTATTCTAAACCAAATCAATTTGATTGAAGTAAAAAAAAAAAAAAAAAAAAAAAAAAAAAGGCTCTCTTAATTGGCTTAGAAATGACATTTTAAAACTGAACAGGAAAACTGACTCTTAAAAAAGCAATAGATTTAAGGTTATCCAATATACTTACTCAAAGCGGCCGCCAATGTCTGTAACCTACAGGCTTCTTCACATCTACCAATCTACCATTTAACAACCAATACATCCAGCCACAGACACCATTAACCTGCAATTATATCCCCCCCCCCCTCCCAAAATACCCCATGCAGATATTCCACCTACAAAAGAGGAATTCAAAAGCCAAGTAAATCATTTTAACTTTTCGCCAACGGAATCAGTCGCCTCCTCACCTCATTTAGTATAATTTAACGTGGGCTAATCCTAATGCACTGCATATGCCAGATACCACGTGGTGAAAACCATCATCTTTCCAGGTTTCGCATTATAGTTAATGGGACCAAATAGTACATAATACGCAGCTCTCGTCAATCACTTAGATCCTTTATGCCCTGTTCATACAACACATCTTATTCTACTTCATGGTCCACACATTGAGTTTAAATCCAACAGAAAACATGGAATGGAGCTACTGGAAGCAACGTTTCATGCTAATGCAGCCCAGATCTGCAAGACTTCTCTAGACTTTAATAAAAACATACAAAACACTCACACACAAGGGAGCCGAGATCATAATAGCTTAATCTGTCAAGAAAAGGGCATTGGGTTCATACTGCATTAAATAAGAGTGTCAGAGAGATTCTTCTTAGTGGCTTAGTCTAGCGGTCTACTACTCCGTCCCTCTTCTGCCCGTAACTGGAAAGGGACTATAGATATCAGGTAGTAAACAAATGAGGCATTTATCCTGGTATCAGACGTTAATGTAGAAACCCAATATCACTCAGCAAGAAAAAAAAACAGTAAAGCAGACAAACAAGAATAGGAGCACCAGTGCTATTACAGCACAAGGAGGACTTTAAGCAAAATATTCCTCCAAAATGAACAAGGAATAACCAAGGGAATTGTGGTGTGAGAAAGGAGGAGAAAGCGGCAGTCACTTCCCATCCAGCCTGTTCGATTATGCAGCAAGGAAAGATATCAATTAGGATTCGTGAAAGAGGAGGAGTTGTTGGTATTTGTAGCCGTGGCACCTGTCACAGCGAATCCTGCAGGAGGTGCAATTGAGCTATGGCTGGGTTGCAGGTCTTTGGGGATGCCACTGTGAGACGATAACTGATGACCAAACGCTGCTATGAACTGAGGGAGCTGCTGTTTGGGTGATGTGGAATCCATGAGTTCGGTAGAAGGAGGGCTTAGGCCGCTGAAACTTGTCTGCGGTAACCCCGGAAGCATGTTGGAGCTATTAGGGGTCACAGTGGAGAAAGTAGGTTGGGTAACCTCTGAATGAGAAACAGCTTGAGGGGTAGACAAAGACGTCGAGAGTAGGTGCCCATCAGAACTTATGAAGGTGCTAAATGTTGATGGATCGCTAAGGTTCACAGGAAGGTTTCCCCAGTGAGTTCGGGGATTTACGACCGCACTCAGAGGTACATCCAGCTGGGTGGTGAGCAAGTGCTGAGTAATAATGGGCACCTCTGAAGAAAAAGTTAATGTTAGACCATCACCAGAGAAGGCGGTGGCGTGTGGGGAGGTCGTTTGGTCACTATATGGTGATGGCACATGCTCACTATCATAATGGCTTCCATGGGGGGATGAATGTGAATGGTCACTGCTATATTGCTGTTGTGAGGCGATTCCATCTTCTCCTTTGCTCAAGATCTCTCCTGGGAGAGACCTCTGGGATGCATGACTGCTTTGTTGTAGTCCATGGTACGAACCCGTGAAAGGCCTCTCTTCAAGAGAGCTGTGGCTTATTAGAGTGGTAGAAGTAAGGCCAACATTAGCAGGGGATGAAAACTGCCTCTGAACATGCCCGCTCAGAGATGCAGATGAGCTAGATAAAGCAGCACGACTAAGGAGGTTTTCATCCAATTCCAGACTGGTAAAGTTTTCATGAACCATCCGCCTATTGAGTAGCTCTCCAAGATCTGTGTGATCTTCTCTGGTCAGCTGCTGGATTTCTGAGCTTCCAGCACCTGACGAGAATGATGTTAGGCCGCGGTCTGAGAGGTCATGACTACTAACACTATCAGCTTGGGCCAGCACCGCAATGGAACTTAGACATTCCAGAGATGTAACAGCTTGAAGGGCCCTCTCCAATTCCTCTGCCTCTTCTGTGGTAGGGAGAAGTTCCCCATTCTTGCCTTTTGAAAAAAAAAAAAAAAAAAACACCATGGTTACAATCATTACAAACATTAGCTTTCATTAGTGTGAATCCACACATGGCAGATTTTTTGCAGAAATATCTGCGACTGTCTCATTTATATAACTAGGGCTTGTAGCTATCCCTGTGCTTGATGCCATAAAAACCTCATTCAGATTTTCAGTCACAGAAATGTGTGCAGCAAATCTGCTGTCTGAGAGTAGAACCCTAAGGCCTCTTTCAGAAAAGCCTTGTCCCGTTATGGACACGGTTTATTTCACAGGCGCGCACAGCATTAAGGCTCGTTCACACAAATGTTTTTGCGTTCCGTATAAGGGCCTTTTTTGCGTTCAGTATACCGTCCGTATACGGAACCATTCATTTCAATGGGTCCGCAAAAAAAAAACTGAATGTTCTCCGTATGCATTCCATTTCCGTATTTCCGTTTTACTACATTTTTAGTCATGTCCTTTAATTGCCCGCAAATCACGTTTCGTAGCTTAATTCAAGTCAATGGGGATGTAAAAAAAACGGTATGCATACGGAACGCATATGTATGTCTTTCATATGCGTTCCGTTTTAGCGGAAATATGCATTGAAAATTTTAAGCCCAGCCCAATTTTTCAATGTACCGGTACTTACTGTTAAAACATCATTATATGCTTCAGTTTCCGTTTGCGATCGGCAAAAAACTGATCACAAACGGAAACCATACGGAAACGGAACGGAATCACTACTAAAAACCAAAAACGGATCCGTTAGAAACGGACCTCAAAACCATACGGTCGTGTGAACGAGCCCTTATAATGATTTATAATGCTGTGTGTCTCTGCATGACCTGACATAATGGCGTCAGTATAATTCTGCAGAGACGCACAGCATTATAAATCATTATAATGCCGTGTGCTTCTGCAAAACAAGCAGTTTGGAGTGTGATTTACGCATTGGACACACTTGTCTGAAAAAGGCCTAATTTTGCCAGAAAGTAGTTACTCTACATAAGGTTTAGGACAGAGATAATATAACAAAGTGAACAGCACAAAATTATAAAGATATAACCAAACGCGTAGCTAGTGGTGGGACCAGGAAGTTGGCTGCCAACGGCCAACAGAAGTCGAAGAGACCCACACCAATGGCACAGAAAATGCCAGGGCCAGGAAACACTTTCTACTTTAACTAATGAGTGCTTCCATTGTGGAATCACTCATTAGTACAGGAGGCCTGGGGAGCAGTGAATATAGCACCTCAGGCATTACTCACAACTATCTGGTCCGCTGGGTGCCCATGTTTGCAAAGTCAGGTCAGAGTGCTGAAGCAGGAGCGTAGTGCTGGCAACACCCAGAGCACAGGAGAGGTGAGTATTTGTTTTTTTATCTGGTCTGAGCTCTGCCTTTAGGGCAGTGTTTCTCAACTCCAGTCCTCAGGGCCCACCTACAGGTCATGATTTGAGAATATCCCACAGAATGAGTACCTGAGGTGAGTCCTGATGCACTGACACTAATTATATCACCTGCTAAATACTAAGGAAATCCTGAAAACATGACCCGCAGGTGGGCCCTGAGGACTGGAATTGAGGAACACTGCTTTAGGGGAAGGTGGGGTGGGAGTTATAAGGAGCACAGGGGTCTGAATGAATTTGGGGACTGATCTGGGATCTGTATGAATTTGGGGACTAATCTGGGATCTGTATGAATTTGGGGACTAATCTGGGATCTGTATGAATTTGGGGACAGATCTGGGATCTGTATGAATTTGGGAACAGATCTGGGATCTGTATGAATTTGGGGACTAATCTGGGATCTGTATGAATTTGGGGACTAATCTGGGATCTGTATGAATTTGGGGACTAATCTGGGATCTGTATGAATTTGGGGACTAATCTGGGATCTGTATGAATTTGGGGACTAATCTGGGATCTGTATGAATTTGGGGACTAATCTGGGATCTGTATGAATTTGGGGACTAATCTGGGATCTGTATGAATTTGGGGACTAATCTGAGATCTGTATGAATTTGGGGACTAATCTGAGGTCTGTATGAATTTGGGGACTAATCTGGGATCTGTATGAATTTGGGGACTAATCTGGGATCTGTATGAATTTGGGGGCTTACCAGGGGGGCTGTATTAATTTTAGGGCCTCGTCAGGGAGCCGATAAGAGGTCTGCATGCATTTGAGGTCAGATTTGGGGTCTGAATAAATCTGGGGCCTAATCTGAGGTCTGAGGTATAAAAATGGGGGCTGATCTTGGAGTCTGTATTAATTTTGGGTTCTGGAGGCTGATTAAGGGTCTGAATAAATTTGGGGTCTGTATTAAATTCAGTGCTAATCTGGGGTCTGTATGAATTTGAGAGCTAATCTAGGGTTTGTGTGAACTTGGGAAGTGATTTGAGTTCTAATCTGGGGTCTGTCTGAATTTGGGGTTTGATGCAGCGGGGACTGGTTTCAGCAAGCTGCAGAACAGCCCATGCATCTTAAATGAAGAACTGCAGCAGTTAGAACACGCCATCCATTTATATCCGATCTGTATATAACACAGCATGTTGCGGCAGAGGTGTGACGAGACACAGGCAGTAATACACACAGATGTAAATGGACGGTGGAGTGTTCCGCTGATCTCCATTTTATAAAACACCAAGCCTCCAGCAAAATGAAGATCAGCAGCCGCAGAAGTTAGTTAGAACACACCGTCCACTACATCTGTATATAAAACGCAGCCTGTCACTGCAGGCCTCTGCCTCAAGTTGCTGTACTACAGTTACAGCCTCCAGGAACAAGTGAAGGGACAGCATGCCCCACAGCCAGGTAGGAGTATTTTATGTTGGTGGAAGAATGGCAAGGTGTGCTCAGTTTTTTGATGTTCACCCTACAACCTGAACAAAACTATAGCGAGAAAAACCAGCCTTAGGATGCACCTCTGCAGTTGGAAACATGCATTGGGGGTATCACTCAAATGTATTTTGCCAAATCCCCCCCCCCCCCCCAACCCCCGATGCTGAACACCTAGCTAAACCTTTGTAAAAAACAGAATACCTTCAAAAAAATCAAAGTCTTGTAGATCATCCGGCAAACGTGGGAGAACATCAGAAAAGTCTTCCTGATTCAGCTCCAAATCATGGGGAATGTCTGTAATTTCACTAGTGATGTCATCAGGTAGCTCTTCTGTGCTCAGGTCTGGTGTGGATGGACTCCTATATGCAAGTAAAATAAAGATGATTTCCACAATTTTATGTTAAAGCATACATGTTGTTTCTTCAGGTGAATATTCAGGATGAGCCATTGTGTGTGTACCTGAGGAATAACACTATATCGCCATTATATTACTTGTATTTAAAATTTTCACCAATTCTCTCCTCTACAGGTTCTCTCTAAAGGGCAGTTTTCTCTGAGCAAGTGGGTGGAGAATAGCTGCTGTAACGTCTTCCATACAAGAGGAGATCCTGCTCCAGTTTTACTTTCCAGCACCCCCACGTAAGCAGCAGCATGGAGGACAATACACAGCTGTACTGAGCAGTGTAGATACGAATCCAGCACTGGGGTGAGATGGAAAATGTAATGAACACTGCAACCATGTCTGTGTGTGTGTGTGTGTGTCTCTGCCTCTGTCTCTCTCCAGCAACCCATTCCTCCGCCCTCTATATAGACTTCTATGGGCAGCATGTAACCTGACCCATCAGTGAGCTGATAATCCATCTCACCTGTCAACAATTCAAAGTGAATTATCAGTAGGGATGTCCTGATACCATTTTTTTTAAGACAGAGTACCGATACTTTTATTTAAGTACTCAGCGATACCAATTATAACAATGAAATAAATAACACATAGTTTAGTCATAGGGGAGATTTATCAAACCTTGTACAAAGAAAAAGCGGCGCAGTTGCTGATAGCAATGAAAAAAAATTAAAGCTGGAATTTGGTTGCTATGGACAACTGCTTTACTTTTCCTTTGTACAGGGGTTAATAAATCAATAAATAGGCATATAACAGTGTTTCCCAACCAGCATGCCCCAGAGTACTGGGAGGAAGAAGTGGCTTTAACTTCCTCCCTGTGCTAGGCAACCACATAGGACTTGGGAGCCGCCGCACAGAAGTCCGGCCCCCACGCCGATCAGCTGGGACACACTGCCATCCCCACGCTGATCGGCTGGGAGCACTGCCGCCACATGGAAGCCGACACAGGATCCGCGGCAGCTGTCCCCACCGCTGATCGCCATCAGGTATCGGCGACATTCCATGAGTACAAGTACTCGTGCAAATGGCCGGTATCGGTGACGATACTGGTATCGGTACTGGGACATCCCCAATTATCAGTTTAGTAGGCAGGAGAGAGAAAAGAGGTGGCTGATAGCTGAAGAAAGACATTATTCTCTCTCTTACAAAGTTGTTTTTTTTTAATATTCCCTTGTACTATTGATTTATGCAACTTTGTAGGAAGTACAATGGTCTCACAAACCTCCATTCCCAGCTGTCATGTGATTTTATTCAAGTCAATACTGGGTCTAAAAAGTGATTGGCGAGCACTACAAGGTTTCCATTGTCTGTGGATAGTGCTTATTTAAACTAAAAATTAGAAGACCCTGTGGGGGAGATTGGTGAAAAGGAAAACTGGCTTAGGCTACTTTCACACTAGCGTTTTGGCTTTCCGTTTGCGAGATCCGTTCAGGGCTCTCAAAAGCGGTCCAAAACGAATCAGTTTTACCCTAATGCATTCTGAATGGTAAAGGATCCGCTCAGAATGCATCAGTTTGCCTCTGTTCAGTCACCATTCCGCTCTGGAGGCAGACACCAAAATGCTGCCTTCAGTGTTTTGCTGTCCGCCTGACGAAGCGGAGCCAAACGGATTCGTCCAGGCACACAATGTAAGTCAATGGGGACAGATCCGTTTTCTCGGACACAATAGAAAACTGATCCGTCCCTCATTGACTTTTAATGGTGTTCAAGACGGATCCGTCATGGCTATAGAAGACATAATACAACCGGATCCGTTCATGACGGATGCATGCGGTTGTATTATTGTAACAGAAGCGTTTTTGCAGAACCATGACGGATCCGCAAAACACGCTAGTGTAAAAGTAGTCTTAGTTATACACAGCAATCAATCGGATTCTACCTTCTACCACCATTTACATCACATCTCTTAGGTAATAACCTGAAGAAGGGAACATTACCACCAGAAACATTCACTTTGGCAGTGGCCACAATAAATTCCTAATTTGAAGCATATGTTCACAAGTGCCATCTCTTATTCTGAAACAGTCAAACACTGCTAGAAGGGGTGCGTTTGGCACCTGACACATACTTTGCATGCGAGCCGTCGATAACAATACAAACAAAATGCTAGATAATTGAAGACTGTATGCAAACAACATGGGGGTCATTCATCAAACTGGTGTAAAGTAGAACTTTAGTTGCCCATAGCTCCTTTGGAAAATGAAAGGTGGAATCTGATTGGTTGCTATGGGCACCTAAGCCAGTTCTACTTTACACCAGTTTGATAAATCTCCCCCAAGGAGTCCTAATTTAACAGGGTTAGGAGTCTCTTCAAGGCAGACAGAGGTCAAATGAGTATGTGTAAACAGGCAAAACTGAAGCACTGACCTTATACTAGTGACCTCCACTGGCAGTGATAGGCTGCTGGGCATACAGAGGTTGCCTTGGGGCACTGCAGGTGGAATGGGTTTTTGAGGCCTTCTGGGTCCCCGCCTTCTCTTTTTCTTATGTTTTTTGGTAAGTGCAGGAGGCTTGGTCTTTTTCCTGGGTTTCCTCTGCTGCTGGTGCTGAACTTTGCGTGAATTGTCCCCGCGCAGGAAGTTATCCTTAGAACGCCACAAAACACAGACATGGTTAGTAAGCGTTACAGACAATCTGTCCCAGGCTTATGACTGCAGCATACAGTAGTGACAGAGACCACTTACTGTCACTTACAGTTGTTCTTTATGTATTTTTCTTAAAATCACTGTTTATTAGTTGTAGCAAGACCTGGTATTCTGCTGGGCACCTCCCCGCACACTGATTAACAGCTTTCTCTCTATACCGTGTATATACTGTGTCTATACTGTGTCTAGGGAGAAAGCTGTCAATCAATATCAGGCATGGGGGAACTGGCAGCTTATAAATGTGAGGACTCCTCATACAGTATTGAGAGGACTCCACAGTCTGGATTTTAGGAATACATCAAGACAAAAAGTACCATATTTTTCACTTTACAAGAAGCACTTTTCCCCCCCAAAGTGAGCGCTTTCATTATGGACTATGCATTAGGTGCAGGGAGTGAAGCGCTACAAGCGTTGCTGTTACTCACTCTACCTAGTCTTCTTCCCTGGGGCTTCACTGCACTGTCCTCACTGCGTCTGATCCAAGGTCCTGATATGGGGGGTGGGGTCTGATCCAAGGTCCTGATATGGGGGTGGGGTCTGATCCAAGGTCGTGATATGGGGGGTGGGGTCTGATCCAAGGTCCTGATATGGGGGGGGTGGGGTCTGATCCAAGGTCCTGATATGGGGGGGGTGGGGTCTGATCGAAGGTCCTGATATGGGGGGGTGAGGTCTGATCCAAAGTCCTGATATGGGGGGTGGGATCTGATCCAAGGTCGTGATATGGGGGGTGGGGTCTGATCCAAGGTCCTGATATGGGGGGTGGGGTCTGATCCAAGGTCCTGATATGGGGGGTGGGGTCTGATCCAAGGTCCTGATATGGGGGGGCTGATCCAAGGTCTTGATATGGAGGGGTCTGATCAAAAATATTTTTTTCTTGTTTTTCTTCTCTAAAACCTGGGGTGCGTGTTACCAGGTGCGTCTTATAAAGCGGAAAATACGGTAAGCTACTGAGCAGGAGCCAGAGACTGTTACTACTTTAGAACACCCTGGTTGCTACAAGTATCGGTCTATACTGTACTGGGCATTATCCTGGTCCGTATTTAGAAAGCAGCTGCTCCAGCCTTGTCTTGTTACATTACACTGCATCTTTAATGTCACCTGGCTGCCAAGAATGAATGGCCTTCACTTGTCAAACAGCTGGTTTAAGACCTTGTTCACTCAGCAGATCCTCAAATCATGCAGCCCAACCGATAAACATGCATGTTAACCCAGCCAAGAAAACAAGCTATTTCCAAACGGGAGGAAGAAAACAGGTTGCTGCACATCTTACATTTCTTCTGACATGGCGAAACATAGAATCAGACGGGAGAAATCAAACCTGTCTGACTATAGTTTACCATCAAGACACAGTCAGGCTGTCCCCATACACAACAGATCGCTGGTGGATCCCATCAAGACCCACAGACAAATATCTACTGTGTCCTTCTGCAGGCAGCATGTTATAGAGCAGGAAGAGCTGAGCAGTTTGATATATAAAGTTTAGTGGGAAAAGTTTCAAGGTTCAGTTGTAGACAGGGGCCATCTTATAAGTAACTGTCAGTTATCTATGTATACACAGCTCGATGTTTAGGCCGACTATAGGGAACAAACACTCATTCCCAATAACTGCCCTGTCTAAAGGTGCAGCCGATCACCTGATGAATGAGCGAAGCGCTTGTTCATCAGGTGAAACAATCGTTCATGCAGACAACTTAAGCCATCGTTTCTGGGCAGCAGATCTTGCCATCTATACAGCACTCGGCTGCCCAGAATCACTGCCTGCTCGTCAGAGGAGGTGAGAGCTGCATTTACGTGTAGCAATCATCTCCTCGTTACTACAATGGCTCATCCCCAAACAAATTCACTGTTTCTGGGCAGATCGCTGTTTACACATAACAATCTGCTGCCCAAAAACAATGATTTCAGGGACCACATTTCCAATGCTTTTATCCAATGAACGGCTTGTTCACTGGGTGATCGGCAGCACCTTTACACTGGCCATTTATCAGGAATGAGCGTTCATATGACTGTTCGTTCCCGATAATCAGCCCAATAATCGGGCCATGTCAAGGGGCTTCTACTAGAGTTGTTTATTAGGCCACCCAATATACAGGAGCATCATGTCTCTTTACTTACCATTTTCTTGGCATGTTCTTCACAAAGAGGTGTTTGATGAGTAACATCAAAAACCGGTACAGAACACTGTTGCCCATCTGCAAATTTCGCTGTGCAGCTGGTAAAAAGCTGCTGGGAGGTGTTTGACAAGATATCTGCTTTTCATTAAGGAAATGTTGTACATTAAAAAGGTTAGCATCACGACACAGAGACCCAAAATCTAAACATATTTAACATGTGGTAGAAAATAATTTAGACGCACTGGACTATTGGTTCCCCCACAGGGTGCTCTCAGTCAGGTAGTTCCACCCCACTACCTAGTATTCTAAAATGGGAGTAAATAAATAAATAACTGTACTTCAGTGGTCTGAAGAAGGGGACACAGTTAATCCCCGAAACGCGTCTGGTCTGACCCCCATCTGGACTTCTATGCTTCGGTATATCATGTCTAATAATCACACGGTGACCGACCAGCGCCGTACAGCATATTGAAAAAGCCGCGTGAAAGGTGACCATACACACGTACATCGCATCTGGACAAACAGACACGTGCCAAGATTCACCAGCATGGTACTGGACACACAGCTTGAAGGACAACGAACGTTTATGTAACACGGTCCAGAGCTGTAGGACGTCAAAGGTCGGGATCCGGGGTAAGACTGTTTTATATTAATAAGCCGGCTCATCTATCTATCTCACAGTACAGAACCTCAGAGGGACGCCGCTACATGTAGTCTGAGCGATCGCGCTCCAATCATCTATCTGTAGGGATCTTACAATTCGATCGCAGTCTCGTTTGCTACCAACAGAATAGAGACAAGAACAGATTAACCAGCCCAGCTCTGATACACATCGGGCTTTGTATATATTAAGACTGCTGCTAATACACGGACTACTGCTGCTTATCAATTTCAGGCTGCTACAGGTCATTTGTTTGTTGTGTGGGTTGCTATAAGACTTTGTTATCTATTAAGTATTACTAGAATTGGATATTCACTATTGCTGCTGTAATGGTTAGCGGCTGCTATATGATTCCTATTGTTATTGGTTGCTACAGTTTGTGATTGATTTTTATTGGCTGTTTTAGGAGATCAATTTTATCGGCTGCTATAGGATATTAATTTTATCGGCTGCTCTAGGACTTATTCCGGTGTATATGTATTGGAATTATTTATGAACTCCCATATATCTGTTCTCTATCAATATGATGATTTGCGCTTATTGAATATTGTGCTTAGCGAACACTCTACTGTTATTTTAGGGCTACTATTGTGTCTTTTATATTGGTTATTATTTCAATTTTATCTTAATATTAATAAATTATGGGTCAGATATCCTCAGGTGTGCCCAGTTATTTATTTATTTACTCCCATATTTAACATGGGATCAACAATCAACATCAGTAGCTGCGAGATTTCATATATTGGTGAAGCAGTAGTAGCTTTAGACATGACCTGGACCCAACCAAAATTTTGAGTTAAAGCCAACACTTGGATGTTGCACACCAAGCAACCAGCACCATGTTGTTCCTCCCTTATTCCTTCAGGGAAACTTGGAAATGCAGTATAAAACATGAACTTATATGCAAATTACTTTAAAGTAGTCATCCTGTCAGGCTGATCGTGTGAGTAGTCAAGGCGCCTACTGTAATAGCGCCCACTGAACCACGAATGATGGTCCAAACATGGTCCGACGTTAAATCAATAATACATGCAAGAGATTTTTTAGGAGTGATTCTGCCGACGTTGCAATAGTTTAAACATGCATCCTTAATCTTTTAAAGTACCGGATCCTTTTTTGGTTTCGCATTTTCGTTTTTTCCTCCTCTAGTTCTAATAGCCATAACTTTTTTAATTTTCCATTCATATAGCCATATGGCTTATTTTCTGCAGGATAAATTTTTTTTTTTCAAGGGCACCATTTATTTTACCATGTCTGTCTTGAAAATAGGAAAAAAATTCTTTGAGTAAAATATATATATATATATATATATATATATATATATATATATATACATACACACACTTTTTTAAAAGCCAAGCTTTTTGGGGGTTTTGACATCGCAGTGTTTACAGTGCGCTAAAAACGACATGACATTTTAGTAAAAAAAAAAAAAAAAAAAAAAAAAAGATAAAAACAAACTTTTTTCCGTTACGGCGTTCACCACAGAGGATTTTTTTCAAATACTTTAATAGTTCAGACATTTTCGGATGTGGCGATATCCTTATGGTTAATATATTTTTAGATCTAAAATTGAGAAAGGGTGGTGATTTAAAATTAATATTGAAAAATTTTTGGAACTTTATTTTTTATTTTTACAGTAACAACTTTTAGCCCCCTTAGGGGGCTAGAACCTGGAATCCTTTGATCCCTTGTCCTATTCACCCTAATAGAGATCTATTAGGGTAGTAGGATTTTAACACAGTCCCTGCTGAGCTGTGCCTGCTGAGCATCCAGGTTGCCATGGTAACTGATTGGAGCCCTGCAATTTCACTGCTGGGGCTCTGTTTGGAAAGCAGAGGGAGCTGCATCCGTCTGCCTTGCTTCACAGATGCTGCGATCGGTGCTGATCGCAGCATCTGAGGGGTTAAATGACAGGGTTTAGTAAAATCGCACTACCCAGTCATTGCGGTCGGGTGCTGCATTAAACAGCCGGCACCTGCCACGTATGGAGTGGGCTCGCCCCAGAAGCCTGCTCCATACATTGCCTCAACCACCGTGACATCCCGGTCTGTCACGGTGGTTAAAGGGGTTACATATCCGTGTCCGTTTGACTTCAATAAAAAATAAAAACCCATTCATGTTTAAACCGTGAAGGATCTGTGTGGCCTCCATATTTCACAGACACTGCGCAGCTGAAAATAAACTTCAAAAGCATGAGGCCACACATGTTGTGTCTGTGACCGATAGACTTTAATGGGTGGATTTGGTCTGCATCATTGTCCAAAGTAGTGCAAGTCTCTGACGCTTTTCACTGACCCACAGTCAGTAATAAAATGCTAATGTGTGAAAAAACATTAAAATCAGTGGTTACGTGTTCTGTCCGTGAAAAGTAGAAACGTAAACGAATCCTAAAACTCACTAAAATCACTTTTGAGCCTACTGTTATTTAGTTTTTTTTTAACCATTGGCCAAATATGTTCATGCTGTCCAAAGGCAACATGGAGACACATGGTGACCTCTGCCATTGCTAGCCAGATTTACAGAAGCGAGCAGAAAAAGATCTTTCCTCAAAACGTCACACCTGTTTCAGTTACCAAGTGCCATAGGCGCTCCGCTGGACTGCAGTCCCAACCAGCAGTTACCAGAAAAGGATACGCTGAAAACAGTGTCTTGTGTACGGGAGGGCTCGGTTTGTGCAAGACACGCTCCTCGCAGTTGCAGTGCAAAGTGCTGCTTCTGTTCCTCTGAGCTCTGGTTGAATAGTTCTGCAAAAAAAATAAAAAAAATTGAAAATTTTCATTTCAGCTTAAAAATTCTACAACCAAAAAACCAGAAGAAAATTAAATCTTCCCAAGGCCCCCTGCAATCTGGTTTCTTAGCTATACCGGCCTGTAGGAAAGCTGCATGACAACCAAATGGTAATATGACAGTGAAAGTGTACGCGCTTCTATGCATCACATTACTGTGCAGTTTTTAAAAGGGACAATAACTTGTACTTGGACTCCTTACCTGGACCTCATGCGTGTAACTTTGCGCCATTCTTGCATTAGCTGCCCAGCTGACTCAGGTTCGCTGAGGGCTGCTTTCTGCAAAGCTTTCCGGAATGCATGGCGATATTTCCGCTGACAGGATTCTGCTCGCTCCAGGCGGCAGAGGTGCTTGTATTTTTGTTGAAAATAAGTGCAAAGTTGTGCAACCCTGGAGCTCCTGCTGTGCGCTACCTCTGCATCATACCTGAGATCACAAGGCAAATTGCAGCATAAAACAACATCGTAAGCAGTGACGTACCTTCATCGATACCACTTGTTACAATAACACAAAAAGGTAGCAGACCACTTCCCTTCCCATAAAAAACATATACCACACAGTGTGTGTGTGTGTGTATATATATATATATTTATTTATTTGTAGGGGGATTCAGTGGGCTACATTCGACACTGCCTATACAGTGGCTTACGTCACTCACTGAACCCAACTACAAAAAAAAAGAAAATATAGTATACATTTTTTAACGGTGGTCCTCCATCAGCGATATTTGCATTGGGAAACCTTTATCTCTGGCAAGGCGCTATGTGCACCAAGCAGAAGAGACAATGTCATGATGGTTGCAACTGGTAATTCAATGGTGAAACAAACACAGAAGTGCGCCCATTGTATTCCTCTAGACTGCAGCGGGTTTTTTTGAATAGTGATTGGGGGCAGCGGACAAGGGTATAAAGAATGGGGAACAGAGGGTCGAGGAGAAAGCATCGTCTAACAGTTTAAGCGTACACTTTCAGATAACAGAAGAGTCCGCCATGTGGGTACATATATTTCATAGCATTATATCTGACCATTATATGACTTATCTGGCACTTCCTAGCAGTCGCCCCTCTGAAGGCTCCATTTCGGATTCTGAATGGTCTCCGAGTTGGCGGGTGGAGACTAGCTGTTAACATGTCTGCCTAGAGACTACACAGAGAGGGCAGGATATTCTGCTCCCCAACGCTCTCACTCAGAAGCACCATATAGGACAGTGATGGCTAACCTCCGACACTCCAGCTGTGGTAAAACTACGACTCCCAAGATGTACACTTGCTCGGCTGTTCTCAGAACTCGATAGATGTGGAGCATGCTGGGAGTCGTAGTGGCATCACAGCTGGAGCGCCGGAGGTTAGCCATCACTGATTTTGGACATTATGAAGAAGTACTGAACAGTAGGGATGTGTCTGTCCCCCTGCAGACCACTTCTCCACCTCCACGGTTATCAATTGGGCTTGTAATCTGGTTCTTCAGTGAGCAGACAATGAGGCTTAGTTTAAGACGAGGGGGCTAACAGAAGAGGACCCCAAAAAGGTTATATGCAAAGAAGTCACAATACATTTGCCGGATTTTTTTTCCAAATGGAGGGCAATTGCTTATACGGCCCTACAGGTGTTGCTGGTTGTATATATTTTGAGCTGGCCCCTCGACCTGGCTGAGACTTAGCTATGCCTCACCTACCTAAAAGAGACTTTCACCAGGATTAACCGCCATACATAGAAAACACTTACTTTTTGCAGCCGTGTTGGAGACTTTCACGGAATGACCATGCAACCTGGTAAGGAGATGCTTGATCAGAGTCATCATGTTCCTCTCCACTGTCTTCTGACCAGTCAAACCCTATGGAGAAAAGGTTTAGGAACCACCGTCAGAATGTCTAGCAGAGGAACCATAGTTCAGCAAACAGAATCCAGGAGCTCACAGGATTGCTCCACTAACTTACAGACAATCCAAACTGAGTAGCTCAGATCAATAGTCAAGGTTTTCATGTTTTGGCATCTAATAGGATGTGTCTCGTTTACACAGACCCAAATGTCAAATACAAGTTCAGGCATCACAGGACCTTCCCCTAGCACCTCTCACACTTTATCAATGGTATACCTAGGAAGCATGGGGTTAATCATTTATTTCCTTTTGAGTAGGTAAAAACACTGAAATGTTCAAACTCACAAAATAAATATAACGTCTACAGTTATGCAGATGACCAGGCGCTCGTGGCAATAGCATTGAGGTGTTTGCAGCCAACACAGAAATAAATCAGCATTGCAATTCTAAAAGGCAACCACTAGATGTCGCTAGCTACTGGTAAATGGGGAAAAAAAAAAAAAAAACACACACACACACTGGGCGACAAGAGTAAAATACCAGCTCATACTGTGAGGTCCATATATATTTGGACAGAGACAACATTCTTCTAATTTTTGTTCTGTACATTACCACTAGGGATTTTGAACAAAACAATTCAGATGCAGTTGAAGTTCAGACTTTCAGCTTTAATTCAGTGGGTTGGAACAAAATGATTGCATAAAACTCAATCCCTTCATTTCAGGGGCTCGAAAGTAATTGGACAAATAATTGTAAATAAAATGTTAATTTCTAATACTTGGTTGAAAACCCTTTGTTGCCGCCGCATCCTCCGTCTACAAAAACGCTCCCTCCTCCACTTGATTGACAGGGCCAGCGAGCGCGCTCCTCCTCCGGCTGGCCCCGTCTGCAGTTTATATCCCGCGCCGTACCGGTCTTCATTCGACGCAGGCGCTCTGAGAGAAGGGCGCTCGCTTGGCTGATCCTTCCTCAGTGCGCCTGTGCCGATGACGTCAGCCCTACACCCGTCTTCTCTTCCGGGTGTAGGGCTGACGTCATCAGCGCAGGCGCACTGAGGAAGGGGCAGCCAAGCGAGCGTCCTCTCAGAGCGCCTGCGCTGAATGAAAACCGGTACGGCGCGGGATTTGAACTGCAGACAGGGCCAGCTGGAGGAGGAGAGCGCTCGCTGGCTCTGTCAATCAAGTCGAGGAGGGAGCGTTTTTGTAGACGGAGGATGCGGCGGCTACCAGCAAGTAACTGCCAACTTGCTGGTAGTGAAGAAATTAGCATATGACAAAATTACTATTTTTAAAGAAATTAAGGCACAGACCGAGGTAAGAGCAGTATATATGGAATCGGCGGACAATAGCGATTATATTAAGCCCAAAAATGAAAAATGATGTTTGGGGGGTGACAGAAGCCCTTTAAAGGGTTTCTGTCACCAGATTTAACCCTATGAAGTTAGCTGACAATAGCGATGTGCTAATGTCAGCTAAACCTAACTACCCTATTCTTACTTTTCTCAGTGCCTGCATTAACCTAAAAATCAAACTTTTATAATATGCTAATGAGGCTCTAGGAGCAGGGGAGGCGTTGTTCCTGCTCCTAGAGCCTCCGTTCTCCCACCTTGGTCTCCTCCCTCCAAGTCTTGATTGACAGAGCCAGGCAGCGCTTGCGTCCGTCTGCCAGCCCTGTGCTCGGATGAAATCTCGCACCGTTCTGAACTCAGCGCAGGCGCGGTGAGGAAGCTGGCAGCCGGCGAGCATACTTCCCTCATATTATAAAAGTTCGATTTTTAAGGTTAATGCAGGCACTGAGAAAAGTAAGAATAGGGTAGTTAGGTTTAGCTGACATTAGCACATCGCTAATGTCAGCTAACTTCATAGGGTTAAACCTGGTGACAGAAACCCTTTAACAATTGAAATGCATGCTCTATTGGGTTCAGATCCAGAGACTAACTTGGCCATTCAAGAATATTCCACTTCTTTGCTTGAATAAACTCCTGGGTTGCTTTGGCTTTATGTTTTGGGTCATTGTCCATCTGTATTCTGAATCGCCGACATTCAGTTTCGCTGCATTTGGCTGGATTTGAGCACATAGTGTGTCTCTGAAAACTCCAGAATTCATCAGGCTGCTTCTGTAGTGTGTCACATCATCAATAAACACAAGGGACCCAGTGTAACTGGCAGCCATGCCCGCCCAAGCCATCACACTGCCTCTGCCGTGTTTTACAGATAATGTGATACCCTTTGGATCATGAGTAGGGTTGAGCGAACTGGTGTTTTAAGTTCTGCGTCCAAAGTTCAGGTTATCGGACCATAACGGAATTTGGAATCCATAATGGGATTCTTCGATAAACCAGAACCTTGGACGCCAAACTTTAAAAAAAACAAGTTCAGTCAACACTAATCACGAGCTGTACCATGCCTTCGCCATACTTTTTTCTTTCATTCTGGTAGAGGTTTATCTTGGTTTCATCTGTCCAAAGAATGTTCTTCTAAAAGTGTGCTGGTTTTTTAGCAAAGTCCAATCTCGCCTTCTTATTCTTGAGGCTTATGAGTGTCTTGCACCGTGCAATGAACCCTCTGTAGTTACTTTCATGCAGTCTTCTCTTTATGGTAGATTTGGATATTGACACGCTTATATCCTGGAGAGTGTTGTTCACTTGGTCGGATGTTGTGAAGTGGTTTCTCTTCACCATGGTAATTATTCTGCGATCATCCACCACTGTTGTCTTCCATGGGCTTCCAGGTCTTTTTGTGTTGTTGAGGTCACTAGTGCTTTCTTTCTTTCTCAGGGTTTACCAAACTGTAGATTTTGCCACTCATAATAGTGTAGCAATTTATCGGATGGGTTTTTTTTTTCTTATCGGATGAAGGGTGGCTTGTTTTACCTGCATGGACAGCTCCTCTGACCGCATGTTTACTTCTCAGCAAAATCTTCAAAATGCAAGAGCACCACACCTCAAATCACCTCCAGGCCTTTTATGTGCTTAATTGAGAATGAAATAATGAAGGAATTGCCCAAACCTGCCCATGAAACAGCCTTTTGTCCAATTACTTTTGGTCCCTTTAAATACAGGGTGCCATATGTAAAGGGGCTGAAACTCCTAAACCCTTCATGCAATTTTAATGTGTATACGCTCAAATGAAAGCTAAAAGTCTGGACTTTATGTTTTAGTAAACAGGTAATAAAAACAAAATTTGTGTCAGTGTCCAAATATGTATGGACCTAACTGTATATCAAACGCCCATTTCCTACATGCCAAGAGTATATTCACATGAGGCAGATTATTGCAGAAATGTCTGCGATTGTCCTATTCTTCCGAATGAGACTGGCAGAAATCCATGTGCTTGCTGAATAAACAATCGCATTCCGATGCATGGAGCATGTTTCTACTGCAATGTCTCATGCACACGACCATATGTATTTTGCAGTCCACAAAATACAGATACATCCGTGTTGCATGCACTTCTTTTGTGGACCCACGGTCTGCGGCTAATTATAGGACATGGTATTTTTGCGGAACAGACACAGGCATGCGGAAAGCACAGGCCTCATCTGTGTGCTTGCCACATGTCCGTTCTGCAAAAAGTTAGAACGTGTCCGCAAAATGCAGAGTACAGGGCCTAGTTAATGGGTCTGCGAAAAAAGACAGATGGCACAAAAACTGCATCCGTATTTTGCAGATCTGCTATTTATGGATTAAAAAAACGGATACAGTCATGTGCATGAGAACTTAAGAGCGGAAAACCGAAAAGGATGGAGTACCAGAATCTTTGACACAACAGACCCCAATGGCAACCGACACATCCCACTGACCATGGGCAGATGTGCTATATTTCCCGGTGGGCCGATGCCCCGGGGGCCACTTAATCCCTCCTCTTGGCCATCAGCCAGGTACATAAAGATCTGATGCTCTCAGCATTAAATAATATAGGAGTACCAGGCACTTGGCCAGGGGCTTCAGGTGCCCCACTGAATACAATGATATTGCCGACCTCACAGCGATGATACAGCTTCAGGCTGAGGGGGCGGGTGGCAGTATTTTGTGACTCCATTGGTCTTGCGCTCCTGATTAGCCTGTCTGTCCTATAGGCTGATTTTAATTAGTGCAGGTATCGAACCATACGGATTGGCTCCTAGCAACCATCAGTCAAAAACACTTGCTTGCGGACGCAATGCGTTTTTCACGCAGCCCCATTCACTTCTATGGGGCCAGGACTGCGTGAAAAACACAGAATATAGAACATGCTGCGATTTTCACGCAAACGCAGAACTGATGAGTGAAAAAATGTATGCATGTATACAGACCCATTGACATGAATGGGTCAGGATTCAGTGCGGGTGCTATGCGTTCACAAACTCGCTCATGTGAAAGGGGCCTAAAGCTGTAGTCTGCTCTCCCGGTATTCATTCGAAGACGTCTGCTTCCCGGAGCGGTAAGGTTTAGCTGGCTCAGCATGCATGTAGGACCTGCACTCCCTGCATTTAATGGAGGTCATTATGGCACCAAAAGCCGCAAGAGGCAGCGTGGACCCAGCATGCATGTGGAACCTGCATTCCTTGTATTTTGTGGTAGCCAATATGGCACCCAATAGGTAGTATTTAGTGTTAGGTTCCTGTCCTAGAGAGAGATCGCCTTGATGCTGGCAAAAAGGAACAAAAAAATTCTGTACAAAATGCCAAGAATCTAACATTTATAAAATAAGCGTAGCATTAGCACCAGAATATTTCTAATAACTATGGCGTTATTGTACTTTATTTGCTGCTGCACTGTCTTCATGCTTTCAGCCATGGCGATGTGCACCTACCTGCGCATTGGGATGTGCTGAATGACCCCCTTTTTCTTTGCAGTATTTTGTGCCGCACTTCAGTATTGCTAGCCCCGCCTACTTCGGTTGCCCCACCTTCTATTTGGACACGCCTACAACACGAGGCCACTTTACGTTCATAATCCACCTCTGCCACTGACTACTAATCCGTTACGGTCACGGTGTCACTTGGTGGGAAGAACAGCGCTGCATACTACCAGCATTCTTCCTGTCAAGTATGATGGAGCTGCAATGGAGGCTCTGATGCAGATGTGAACGCAGACTAAGGCCTCCTGCACATGACCTTATCTGTTTTGTGGTCCGCAAACAAACAAACAAACGGATACCTTCCGTGTGCAATCCGAATTTTTCTTAATGGCTATTCTTGTCCACAAAACGGACAAGAAAAAGGAATGTTCCATCATTTGTGGACGCAGAGACCACACAGAGGACATTCGGGTGATGTACGTATTTGCAGACCCACAGAAATGTATGGGTCCATACGCGATCCCCAAAAAATGCAGATTGTACATAGACCAAAAATACAGTTGTGTGCACGAGGCCTAACTTATACATTTGTCATTCTCCAAATAACTGCAGACTTTCCAAAGTCTTAGCTAAATATCCGAGGTTAGACAAGCAAAAAAAAGAAAAAAGCGAAACTTGTGTAATAGGATGCAATACCGTCTGGATAGAATAAAACTTGCGCCCAAAGACAATGAACGCTGAATGACTAGAAAGCAGATTGTGGGTGTAGAATAGATTCTACTATGTGTGTACACGTCCATCTATAAAACATCAGATACATGTGGCAGAAAAAAAAGAGAGAGCGCACCCCTACCGTGTCATAGGCCAGTCTCAGGCAACCAAAATGGAGTTGCGTAATTCTACATTCGCAGTAGCATTTGGAATCCGGTATTCTGATCCGAGGACAAGACTACCGGAGCTCACCTATCTGGCACTGCCACGACTGTGTACCACCTAATTCCCAGCAAAAATGCCGGATTTTGGCAGGACAGCGGCTTTTGCTCTAGCCGACAGCCTCCATTTATGTCAGATATGAACCTGGCCTAATCTGGAGTATTTAAAATTTACAATTTCGACCAACGGGTCTCATTCTATCTTTCTGATGCTGCTCAGTAAAGTAGCATGCCAGCCATAGCTCTCCTGTAGCCGTGCGTCTGCCATCACCACTCTTTTTGACACACTATTATTATTGTGTTTTATATATCACCCATTCCACCCCAAATTCTTGTACAGCCCCGCTTCTCTGCACCTCGTATCCTTCATTCCTCGCCCATTTCTAGCCCGACTGCTCTAAGCATATCTGCATCAGGTCTTCCTATTCACAGATAACCCCGCAGTGGCCGGCCTGACAACTTACATGGCGACTAACTGTCCGTTTTATGGACTTACCCAAGTGTGGAAACAAATCCGAATCTAGCTGCTGCTTCTGTGTGCACAGTTTCATTAGTCTCTGCAGCCGGCTAACACAAGAGGAGTACGTGGGTAAGGCGGAGGCTGTCACCTGAATCCTGTCTGAACGTGGTGGATCTGTGGGGGGCGGGGGGGCAGGAAGTGGTCTCTTATTAGCCAGAGTCTTTACTTGTGCTAAGGAGTGCGCTATGGGTGACGCTCCCTGTACTGGTAAGCTGGTATTCTGAGGTTGAGGTGACGTACAAGCCAGGCTCGGCGTTAGCCCAGTGGATTTCAGTGACGTTGGCGCTGGTTGCACCAGCATCTGCTGCTCCTGGAGAGGCAGAGGTTGCAGCTGAGAAGGTGCAGGTTGAGGGCTAAAGTGCTCTTGATGAACTTTTAAAATCTCTGTCTCTTTCAGTCGCTGCCGATTCTGGGCCAACTTGCTCTGTAGTTTCTTCTTTATGGATGCTCCCTTCTTAACTTCCTCTTCTTCCTCTTCAAGCGTGAAGGAGTCATCCAAGTCTGTTTCCAGGTAGTGGAGAGGAAGCCTGGCTCCAGGAGGGGAAAGTGTCATACCATCTAGTCCATTGGGCATCTTCAATGCCAAGGTGGGCACCGTTAGGCTGAAGGCCACGGTTTCCATTGGATGCCTTGCCTTTACTTCCTCCAGTGCATCATTCTTTTTCTTCCTTTCCTTTTTGGGGATAAAGCCCAGTACCTGCAGGTGACTGTTGCAGTACCTTGTACAAAGAAAGAAAAGAATAGCCATTAGCGGCCTGAGACTAAAAAGTAACTCTTTAATACTAAACCTGAATTTCAACATTACAGTTGTTTAGTATAGCCTGGCAGAGACTGATCTGAACCCGAACATAAGCTCTCCTTCACTCAATTACCATGTCTGAGTGGAGCGTCAGAGCATTTCTCGCTCCAATGCTCCCCCTTGCCCAGCATCAGGCAGGACAAGGACTTTTTCTTTACTACCGGCACAAATGGGTGGTCTTCAGCTAATTTATAGGCTAGGGTAGCGCTAAAGACTGCCCATTAGTGTGGGTGACTTCACCAGGATCAGCGCTAGGTGGAAGTCTCTGCCTAGCATACTGAGAAAAACAGTAAACAGCCCTTGTTCTGCGCTATGCAGCACAGGACAAGGGGGGCTTCGGAGCTAGAATCGCTCCAATGCTCCACTCGTACGTGGTAAATGAGTAAAGGGGAGCTTACGTCTGGTTTCAGGTCTGACCCCGGACAACCCCTTTAACAGGATTGTCTCAGTTCAGCAAATGACATTATCATGCAGAGAAAGTTAATACAAGGCATTTACTAATGTTTTGTGATTGTCCATATTGCCTCCTGTGGGGGCTGGATTCATGTTTCAATCACATTATACACTGCCCGTATCCAGGGGTTAGGACCACCACTGCAGGGAAGATATGAGGTCACCGGGACAAGAGCTGCTGAGCATGTGCGCATATGTGCGCTCCCAAGGTCGCAGCCATCACAGGCCGGCGCCTCTTCCTATAGTGTGCAAGCACGACCACTGCTCCTGGATTGCAGGGTGGTCATAACCCCCGGAAACAAGCAGCGTATACCGCTATGAAAAAATGAATCCAGCCAGCAAGGAGGCAATAAGGACAATCACAATACATTGTGTTAGCGTTGTCTGCATGGTAAATGCCATTTGCTGAAGGGAGACAAACCCTTTAAGGCCTGGGCTACACTGCACCTTTTTGTAGCACGACTGATTAATTTTAACTATTGCATGACAGCTACAGTCCACACGACTGCATTCATCTGAATACGTTAATTTGGATTGCAGCTGTAGGCCTTAAAGCGATTGATGCTGCGCTCAGAGACTGCCTGGGACATCTGTGAGTGATTATCAAGTCACGGTACAAAGAAAAGGAAAGGTCGGATCCCCTGCAGGGAAGAAGAGGTCTGAGAAAGGCACTGGTGAGCATCTGGGTCCATAGGACCTCCTAACAAGAGCAGTGGTGCGACGTGCACGAGAGGAGAACATCTGGCCTAGCCTGGAAGGGACATTACCATGGACCATATTATCTGAAGATATCAAGTGATAGGATTCTTAATATTTGACCAGAGAATTTCTCTCCCAAAACCATGGAAATGAATGGATCTTCTATTATGTAGTGTGCTCCTCACCTCTCCTGAATGTCTGTTTTAGTAACTACTTGCATTGCACATGTAATAATTCTGGACCGTAATTTCATATAACGCTATATTGTGCCATTCCTCTAATGTTTTTACTACAATGAATGAGTTGACAGCAGTCTGCAACACTGGCCCAGCTGGGTGTTACTAGTTGGGGGGGGGGGTAACATTCCAATCACTGCTGCCAGGGACACACCCCCAACTGGTAAGACCCAGATGGACCTTTACTGCACATTGTTGGCAATTCATAAAGGGACAACCAGGTCAAAAGAAAAGATGCTCCAAAAGTGCTAAGAAAAGTCAGAATAGTGCTGCATGCTTTCAAACAATGAAAAAAAAAAAAAAAAAAAAAAAGGATTGTTTCTTCTAAGCTAAGGAGCATGTGATCTATTTTCTCCTGCACACACCTTAAAATTAGGGTACAATGGGGTTTAACCCCTTAATGGCTGAGCAATTTTTGTTTTTTTACTCCCAGCCTTCCCAAAGCCATAACTTTTTTATTTCTCTGTTCACAAAGCACATATGAGGGCTTGTTTTTGCAGGACAAATTGTAATTTCTAACAGCACCATGTACAGTTCTATAAGATGTAGAGGGAAGCAGGAGGGGGGCGGGGGGATTCTCACCCTATTTTTTTGGTATTGTTTCTACATTGCTTCCTATATGGTAAAACTGACCTGTAACTTTCATTCTAAGGGTCAGTATCATTACAATGATAACGCATATGCATAGTTTTTTTCACCATATTCTTGCCCCCATAACTTTTTTTATTTTCATGTGTATGGATTTGTGTGTGCGTGTGGGGGGGGGTGGGGGCACGATCTATACTTTTCATTGGAGTGTGACTTCTGGATTTCAATTTTTTGTGAGAGGCAAAGTGACCAGAAACAAACAGAAAAATCATCCATTTTGACTTTTTCTCCATTTCAAATAAATATTTAATATTTTAATAGTATGGGCACGTGGCAATGTCCATGATGTTTATTGTTTTAAATGTTTATGTATTTTTATTTCCATTTGGGGGGAGGGGGTCATTTGAATCATAGGCTAGTGCTTTTTCCTATAGTGTGCAAGCACGACCACCACTGATGGATTTCAGGGTGGTCTGTAACCATGGAAACAAGCAGTTTATAATGTGATGGAAAATGAATCCAGCCAGCAAAGGAAGCAATATCGATAAAAACACTACATTGTACTTTGTATTAACTTCCTCTACATAATAAATTCCATTTTTTGAAGCGAGACAACCCCTTTAAAGTCCCGACCACCAACGTATACATTCGGGTTAAATTGGAATCTAAAGAATAAAACAAAAAATGTCAATAACAGAGGGGTAATGCAGTCTCGCATGAGATTCTCGGTATTCTGCTGAACCGCTTAGTGACCAGCCTGTTTTGCGCCTAGGCAACCTATTTTTTTTTTTTCCATTGTTGCACTCCAAAAGCTAGAACTTTTAATTTTTCTATCAAGGCCATCAATATAAGATTGGTGGGGGGGGGGTCGGACTCTCTACACCCCCGTCGATCGGGTGTGTGAAGGGGCCGTTGTGCTAGCGCAGCCTCTTCATGGTACACATTGGTCCGTCTACCGTCACGCTGTCTACTTGGCAGCGGCTGGATATTGCACCTTCGTAACATTTACATGAATGGGATGAAGTTGCAATATTTTGCACCACCCCTGCCAAGTATACAGCGTGAAGGCAGACGGACCAACGGATACAATGAAGAGGCTGCACTGCTGGCCCTCCGAATACCTATCTTTGGAGCGGTGGCTAGAGTCAGATCCTCACCGATCTCATATTGATGGTTTATAATAATCTAAACTCGGAAACCCCTCTTTAACCGTATAAAATGGCGATGTTACTGTAAATTATTCAGTTATAGGCTCACACAACTTTGCAGTACGCCAGAGGTTGCCCCACTTACCTACGGTCCTCGGATTTCGGGATGGGATTAGTGCAGCGCTGGCTGTTGTACTTGGCCACATATTCACATTGCTTGAAGGGGGCAGTCTTGTCCTCTAAAACGTGTCGGATACAGAAGGCGTAGCCGTTAAGTCTTCTCTGCTTGCAGAGCTTGGGACTGTAGGAGCATAGGGGCTTATTATCAACTTCAGAGAAGTGTATGTGTTTGCCTTCATACATCACGTGTCTCTGTTCCTTGTGAACATCAGCTGGAAAAACAACCAGGACAATGATAGGAGTCAACACTCGGCTCATTGTGGGAAATGGGATGTCCTGAGGGGATTAACCAACAAAAAGGACATCTTACCGGATCTTAAACTTTAGACATTTTATCTGCTTATTACGGGACGTGCTCCGCAACGAGACTTCTACCACAGCAAGCTACAAGGTTCCCTGCAGAAAGTGTAAGAACAGAAGAGAACTTTATTATAGGATTGTGGATTCTTATACATTAAACCAAATTCAGTGGCATTCTGAAATACTATGATGTGGACACACAGTTTCTCAGTAACAGATTGGCAGGGGTCCGTTTCCCAGCACCCCACCGATCAGCTGCTCGAAGAGAACGCAGTGCTCGTATGAGCCCTGCCTTCTCTTCACTGTTTGCCTGCTCCCTGTTGACAGTGCAGCAGCAAGCAGTGTCATTACACCTTCTACGCTTTTGTTAGGGTACTTTCACGCTAGCGTACGTGTAATCCGGCAGGCAGTTCAGTCGCAGGAGCCGCCTGCCGGATCCACCGATCAGTGTGAAAACTGACAGCATTTGTAGACGCATCCGGGTGCGGATCCATCTACAAATGCATTGCAAGAACGAATCCGTCTCTCCGCTTGTCATGCGGATGGACGGTTCCGTCTTGCAGTCTTTTCACAGTTTTCCCGGTCTGCGGATCCGTCCTCCAGTTGTTTCACAATGTCGGATCCGGCACTAATGCAAGTTAATGGGAATTAATGCCAGCATTCCGGCAACTGATCAGGCATTTTGGACGGACATAATACCGCAGCATGCTGTCCGCCCAAAACGCCTGACAGTGACTGAACGGAAGGCATACTGATGCAAACTGAACAGATTTCTATCCATTCAGAATGCATTGGGATATGCCTGATCAGTATTCATCCGGCATAGAGCCCCGACGACGGAAAAGAATAACGCAAGTGTAAGAGGGCCCTTACACTCCCATCCCATTGAAGTGAATGAGATGGCGGAGATGTAATTACACTGCTCGCCGCTGCAATGTGAACAGGCAGACAGTGAAGAGAAATCAGTGCTTGCAGGAGCACTACAGATGATGGGCAGGGGTGCTGGGTGCTGATATTGAGGACCTACCCTGAGGACAACCTCTAACAGCAATTCATACCAGAAAACCTGTGTTACAAAAACACCAGTGTGAACAGGTCCAGAACAGATCTTTTTCATTTTGATTCTGCAACAGTTTTTCCAAAAAAAAAAAAAAAAGGTTAAGTGATTGCTAGAGGCCTCGCCCCTGGGACCCCCTTAATACTAGAGAATAGGACAAAATAGCTAATTCTGCATGCTCGAGGACTTGAAGTGAGCAAGACCAATTCCACACATGTGTAATACAGATGTCCCGAACTAACAGCATTATAAGGACCTATGATGGTGAGAGCTCATGGCCCGACACTAACAGGCAAGCTGCTGGAGAATAAAGGCTGTGTGACAGGGGCCACAGCGTGCACCTACTACACCATCCATTCCTGACTGCAGCAAAAAAAACAAAAAAAAAAAATGGCGTCACTGTAAATTACCCAATTTTTACCACGTGACCTGTACACATGAACAGCACAAACCATGTGTTCACCTTTTTGGTGCGGTTTTGCGCCCCCTCTAATCTCCACCCCCCAAGTAATTATTACAGATCAGATGTCAAGCAAGCCTGTGTCCAGATCTGTGTCGGAGGCTGTTAGGGGCTTCCCATGCAGATTCCAAGGCAGAAAAGCACAGAATTATAGCCAAAGGGGTCCGTCGGGCTCAGTAGGTGTCCGTCATGAGAAGGATCCAGCACCTCCGTTATTCTGCTCCAAATCTCCGTTTTCATGGACGGACAGCCCCCATGCCATTGAATGAGACCGTTTTTAACAGCTGTTGGCGAATGAAGCTTTAGGGTAGAGCCGTGGAATAGTTACACTTACAGTAGCAGCAGAACCCCGTCCATACAATGTGGAGCGTGTCCGCACTAGAATACGCGCATAACCGGACATGCAGCACAGATCCGAAATCTGCCGCACGTCACTTTATGTTGTGGACATCTACGACAGTCCAGTAATCACTTTCACAACAAACTCTGCGCCATTTGGTATGGATCCACAGCGGACCGTTCACTGTGACGGCATTTTTTACAGGGGGAAGGGGGTATCTTACGGGTTCTTTTAAGAAGTACTGACATTTTATTTTGTTTTTATATTATTCATACCTTCTCACTATTACATAGGAACTGTACTCAAAGAATTGATGCCTAAACATTGAGCTGTATTACGGGTGAGAAGAAAGAGAAGGCAGGCTAGGATGTGCCCAGCGACACTTGAGCAGCTGGAAGGCATCACCCGCCCTTTGTTACTTTCAGGACGGTCCTAGGCCGTACACTTTATACTCGGGGGCCTTTCTTCTGGTGCCGGCTAATTAGCCGTGTAGTCATGGAGCAGATGGCTGGTTGCTCCAAGGATCGATTGGGCGCAGGAACAGCACTGCTAACCCCACTGAATAGCAGCTGTGAGGGATACTAGTTCTGTCCAGGCCGAGACAATTCCTCCCTTCCCCCGTCTCCTGTATACTTCGATTAGAAAAGCCAGCAAGAGCTGAAAGAGCCCCCACAGCGCCTGCATCGTAGGCCAGTCACATATACGTGCAATTCCCACTCTTCATCACAGCAGAGGCCGGACTGTCCGCCATGCACCACTTCTTCCCTCACTCTTCCATCACAGCAGAGGCCGGACTGTCCGCCATGCACCACTTCTTCCCTCACTCTTCCATCACAGCAGAGGCCGGACTGTCCGCCATGCACCACTTCTTCATTACAGCAGAGGCCGGACTGTCCGCCATGCACCACTTCTTCATTACAGCAGAGACCGGACTGTCCGCCATGCACCACTTCTTCATTACAGCAGAGACTGGACTGTCCGCCATACACCACTTCTTCCCTCACTCTTCCATCACAGCAGAGGCCGGACTGTCCGCCATGCACCACTTCTTCCCCCACTCTTCATTACAGCAGAGGCCGGACTGTCCGCCATGCACCACTTCTTCATTACAGCAGAGACTGGACTGTCCGCCATACACCACTTCTTCCCTCACTCTTCCATCACAGCAAAGGCCGGACTGTCCGCCATGCACCACTTCTTCATTACAGCAGAGACTGGACTGTCCGCCATACACCACTTCTTCCCTCACTCTTCTATCACAGCAGAGGCCGGACTGTCCGCCATGCACCACTTCTTCCCCCACTCTTCATCACAGCAGAGGCCGGACTGTCCGCCATGCACCACTTCTGCCCTCACTCTTCATCACAGCAAAGGCCGGACTGTCCGCCATGCACCACTTCTTCATTACAGCAGAGACTGGACTGTCCGCCATGCACCACTTCTTCCCCCACTCTTCATCACAGCAGAGGCCGGACTGTCCGCCATGCACCACTTCTTCCCCCACTCTTCATTACAGCAGAGGCCGGACTGTCCGCCATGCACCACTTCTTCCCCCACTCTTCATTACAGCAGAGGCCGGACTGTCCGCCATGCACCACGTCTGCCCTCACTCTTCATCACAGCAAAGGCCGGACTGTCCGCCATGCACCACTTCTTCCCCCACTCTTCATTACAGCAGGGGAGCAGACTTCCCACAGGCATCAGATCTGGATTAGGCCTCATGCTCACGCTGTAGCCGGTTTTTGTGGTCCGCAAGTTGAGAGTCCACAAAACACTGATACCGGCATGTGCGTTCTGCGGAACGGAACATCCTGCCCTCTATAGAACAGTCCTATCCTTGACCGTAATAGAGATAAGAATAGGATGTGTTCTATTGTATTGCGGATGCGGCCCCATTAAAGTGAACGGGTCTGCATCAGACCCGCGGATTGGATGTGGACAAAATATATGTTTGTGTGCATGATCCCAGATTTAGTGACGGTAACTATTCAACTACAGACGCAGGCCACAAGACTGCGTTCAGCTGAATCCATTGTAGCCGTAGTTCCATAGTCAAAGGCAATCGCTGGCGAGCCCGGGCGTTACACGTGCTGCCACCCTGTAGGGACGTGTCCCATCAGGTGCGAAACGGAGCATGTCATATTGCAATAGCACAAGCCATGACACCGCTGCATTCCCACGACCGTATACGTACTGCAGGTCACAAATGGCGGATCCGCAAAATATACGTTCTATCTTTTGTGGAACCGACATACGGCTGCGGACAGCACACAGATGCAGCGTGTATATCTGTTCCACAAAAAATAGAGCAAGTCCTATACTTTGCCACCAAATGCACAAACTGCAGATGCCACCTGGACCACATCCGTATTTTGAGGATTCGTAATTTGCGCTCTGCAAAACGGACATGGTTGTATCAATGCACCCTTAGTCTGAAATAAGCCTACAGTGGTTCAAGATGCAGCTCTGTCCACTCCTCATGCTTTACACTGCAGCTATGCTCATTCTTTATACTGTAGCTCTGTCCACTCCACCTATGTTCATTCTTTATACTGTAGCTCTGTCCACTCCTCATGCTTTACACTACAGCTATGCTCATTCTTTATACTGCTGCTCTGTCCACTCCTCATGCTTTACACTGCAGCTACAGCATGCTCATTCTTTATACTGCTGCTCTGCCTACTCCTCATGCTCTATACTGCAGCTGTGTTCGTTCTTTATACTGTAGCTCTGTCCACTCCTCATGCTTTACACTGCAGCTATGCTCATTCTTTATACTGTAGCTCTGACCACTCCTCATGCTTTACACTGCAGCTATGTTCGTTCTTTATACTGTAGCTCTGTCCACTCCTCATGCTTTACACTGCAGCTATGCTCGTTCTTTATACTGCCGCTCTGCCCACTCCTCATGCTCTACACTGCAGCTATGCTCGTTCTTCCCACTCCTCATGCTCTACACTGCAGCTATGCTCATTCGTTATACTGCAACTCTGTCCACCCCTCATGCTTAGGCTGTGTTCACATCACATTTTTGTCTTACATTTAACATATACAAAATAATATACCTCAAACGGATGTGTCAGGCCATGTTCACATCTCTGGTGAATGTTTGCAGTAGGCGACAAATCACCGACTGATCACTGCTGAGTATAATGGGATCCGGCCGCTTTACGGCATTAATGCTGGGATTCAGCTGGAAAATACCGCTCCATGTAGAGGTTTTTGTCGGTCCGCCAGCATTTATACCAGAACAGCCCGCCGGAGACCAGCATAGAGTTCCATTACCGTACACACATTTTTTTTTCCAAATGTATACTTTAGGGCTACATTCACATGACAGTATGTATTCTGCGGTCCGCAAAATGCGGATCTGCAAGAAAATACACATGACGTCTATGTGACATCCGGGTTTCAACCTTTTTTTTTTGCAGAACCATTGTAACAATGCCTATTCTTGTCCTAGGACGTGTTCTATATATTTTGCAGGGCTACAGAACGGACATACGGACATTTTTTGCCGACCCATTGAAATGAATGGGTCCACATCCTATCCCCCCCCCCCCAAAAAAAGGGGGAATGGACACGGAAAATATGTTTGTGTGAATGTAGCCTAAATGTAGGACAAAAACATGATATGAACCCTGCCTTAGGCCTTGTGTACACGACCGTATCAGTTTAGCAGTCCGCAAAATACAGATGCGGTCTGTGTGCCATCCACATCTCCATGTCACAAAAGATTGAGCATGCCCTGTTCTGGTCCGCAAAATGCAGACCATAGACCCATTGAAGTCAATCGGGCCATTAAAAAATGAGGATCGCACACAGACCGCACCTGTATTTTGCGGATCCGTGAATTGCATCCAGATTGGATGCATTTTTCACGCCAGTGAAGAAAAACTGAACACCACTCAAGATCTCCCAGCAACCATCGGAGAAAAACGCATTGTATGCCGATCCTTCTATTGTTCATGCAGCCTCATTCCCTTCTATGGAGCCAGAGCTGCGTGAAAAATGCACAATATAGAACGCCGAGATGATACGTGAAAAACTATACTCATGTACACGTTTTGATGCATTTTTCACGCGCGTGATAAAAAAAACTGAAGGTTTACAAACAACATCTCTTAGCAACCATCAGTGAAAAACGCATCGCACCCACACTTGCTTCTGAATGCAACGCGTTTTTCACTGAAGCCCCATTCACTTCTATGGGGCCAGAACTGCATGAAAAACGCAGAATATAGAACATGCTGCGATTTTCACGCAATGCAGAACTGATGCGTGAAAAAAAACGCTCATGTACACAAACCTATTGAAATGAATGTGTCAGGATTCAGTGCAGGTGCTATGCGTTCACGTCACGCATTGCACCCGCGCTGGAAAACGCGCTCGTGTGAAGGGGCCTTGCGCTTTACGCCGCACCTCTGTCCACCCCTTGCGCTTTACGCCGCACCTCTGTCCACCCCTTGCGCTTTACGCCGCACCTCTGTCCACCCCTTGCGCTTTACGCCGCACCTCTGTCCACCCCTTGCGCTTTACGCCGCACCTCTGTCCACCCCTTGCGCTTTACGCCGCACCTCTGTCCACCCCTTGCGCTTTACGCCGCACCTCTGTCCACCCCTTGCGCTTTACGCCCCCCCTTTGTCCACCCCTTGCGCTTTACGCCGCACCTCTGTCCACCCCTTATGCTTTACCTTGCAGCACTGATTGACAGCAGGCTATAAGTTCACCAGAAAGCTGCTGTATGTCGAGGAGATTTTGATTACAGCGAGGACAGAATAATAAAGTACAAGTGACACTGAACACCCAGTGATGATCGGGTGACTGCCACACACACAACCGAAAGTAAAATGCGGCCCGACGTTTGGCTCTGACAACAACTGCTATGGCTGTAAGGCCCTGTCCACACTGGTGTCACAGGTTCTATCATGGACATGGGAGGTCTGCTTTCATCCATTTTACCACAAACCCTAGTGGTCCTAAGCCCTTTATTTAGCATGGGTCCATCCAGTTGTCATTTCTTTTTAGCAGGTACAGCAGACAACACAACTCTACCCGTCAGAGGTAACCAAAACCCCGATACCAGTGTGTACAGCGCCTTAAAGGGTTTGTCCCATCTCGCCGTCTCCACGTGACTCCATAACTCCGGGAGTTACAGGCGCAAGATAGGACAAACCCTTTAAGAAATGCCATCTACCGTTCTACAGGTGATATCCTGCTTATTGATTTAGTAATGCCGTATATCACTGCAGATCTACTCCTTTACATGGGCCAACTGATAAGGCAATTATCGGGAACAGACCGTCCATTCCCAATAATTGCCTGTTTTTCAGTGGTGGTGAGAGCTGCATTTACAAGCAGCAATCATTTCCTCTGTGTGGCGGTGGATGAGTGCAACTGTGATCGCTTGTCCCCATACAGATTCATTGGGGGTCATGTACAAAGACTGTCTTTGTACACCGGTCTTTGTTTTACCATTGCGCTGCTGGAGGATTCAACAAATGTATGAGGCGTGCGCCTCATGATAAATTAGGCGCCACTCCGGCAGTCCGGGCGCCTGCAGTAAAAACTAAAAATGTTAGTAAATGACCCCCATTGTTTCTGGGCGCTGCACCAACAATGCGTTTGCTCACATTACCCAGGAAACATAATCAGCCCGTGTAAAAGGCCTAAAGAAGCGACATAAACCCGGACCTGTTCTTATCACACGAATCGCACCAAACCCACGTCCACACAGAGAACGTACGCCGCAGGTTCTACCGCAGCAGCAAAGGTGACAAGAACCAACAAATCTCACTGCGTAAGGGACACCTGTATCTCCGTGTGGAGACCGACCAGCAAACAAATTGTAACCCCTCAGCAGGTCACCTTATGCTGCGGATTTAACCCTCGGCAATACACAGGGTGAAACTTGCGGCAAGTGTGTAACTCAAGCACTTTTCGTCCTGTGCGGACGTGCCCTTAGGCCTCGTCCACATTACCGTTTTTCACTGACATGTCATGTCCGCATTTTCCATGGACAGCACACGTACCCATTGACTTAAATGTGTCTGTTCACATTTCAGTATTTTTTTACTGACCGCGCGTTAGTAAAAAAAAAATACGGAGACATGCACACTACTTTGATCTGTGATGCGGACCAAGCACGCCCATAGAAGTTCATGGGTCCGTGAAAATCACACACACATCCGTGTTGTGTCCGTTTTTCACTGAAGACTTATAGGAGATTCTTTGGAAATGTATTTTCAGCTGAGCAATGTCAGAGACCAACCACAGATCCTTCACGGATGAAACCCCTTCCTTTTCGTTTCACGGATGTGACACTGACACGGAAATGTGAACGAGGCCTTACAGGTGGGACAGTTCCAGTAACAGGCATGCTCAGCTGCCAGGGCTGTGCATCCCCTGCCATGGACAGAATACATAAGCTGTTCATGGCAGTATAATAAGTACTGGGAATACCACCGCTCACCCTGCATCGCAGCAGGGGCCCAAGGCTTGAGTCTTGAACATTTTCCAATGGAAACCTCGGTACATGCACAGGATAGGCGATAACTATTAGATCACTGAGGGTCCTACCACTGGGACCCCCACTGATCATGAGAACGAGGGCCTCATACCCCCTGCAGCACCCCCCAAAAATAAACAGAGTGGATGGTCAGGCCTGCGTGCTCTCGCTCCAGAGATAGTGGAGCGCCATCCCTCGGCTGTCACTGGAATTCCCATAGAAATGAACGGAGCGGCCACATGCATGCCTGACCGTCCGCTCCATTCATTTCAGGGGGGCTACAAGGGATACAGGGCCCCCACCGATCTAATAGTTCTCCCCCATCTTATGGTTAGAGGGTAACCTAATCTACCAGGAATACCCCTTTAACACTTTCCAATGGACCTCGTCTTCGGCCTCATGCATACAACTGTATTTTTGGTTCTGCTTCAGATAAACATTCATTTCTACGGGGCCACAAAAAATGCAGACGGCACGCGAACGTCATCCGTGTGCTGTCCGCATCCGTATTTCTACAACAGGACAGAATGGGAAGGTGCAGAACACATACGGTCATATGCAGGAGCAGGTATTGTGGGGTCCCAGAGACAGAATAACCTGCAGAACAGGCCCCCACTATAGTCCGTACAGGGCTTGTCACCCAGCTTTCCCAGGCTCCGGAATACGCTGTACACACAGCATTACTAGGCAATGCTGTAGAGGAGAGCTCTGGGAGGGGAACTGAATGGCGGTCATACTGCTCGTCACCCAGCTTTCCCAGGCTCCGGAATACGCTGTACACACAACATCACTAGGCAATGCTGTAGAGGAGAGCTCTGGGAGGGGAACTGAATGGCGGTCATACTGCTCGTCACCCAGCTTTCCCAGGCTCCGGAATACGCTGTACACACAACATCACTAGGCAATGCTGTAGAGGAGAGCTCTGGGAGAGGAACCGAATGGCGGTCATACTGCTCGTCACCCAGCTTTCCCAGGCTCCGGAATACGCTGTACACACAGCATCACTAGGCAATGCTGTAGAGGAGAGCTTTGGGAGGGGAACCGAATGGCGGTCATACTGCTCATCACCCAGCTTTCCCAGGCTCCGGAATACGCTGTACACACAGCATCACTAGGCAATGCTGTAGAGGAGAGCTCTGGGAGGCTGGGTGAGAGGCACTGAATAGCGGTCATACTGCTCGTCACCCAGCTTTCCCAGAGGCAGGTACCCAAAGGTCAAGTGATTATCAGAAGAGGGTGACTCGTGGACTCCTACATACTGGTGGGGGGGGGGGGGGCATTCTTTATGGAGTAAAGCTAGACGAACGCTGATCTCGCATGTTAAGCGGCGCTCGTTTAGTCATCCTATGGAGCCATCCCCGGACCCCTGTGTACACGGGGAGATGAGCTGCAGAGAACGATGCGTTTAAGGGTCCATTCACATGTCCACTTCTGATCTGCTGATTTTGTGGGTCGGATGCGGACCCAATAATTTCAGCTGTGTGCTGTCCGCATCCGTATGTTCCACGGCCCCGCAAAAAAAATAGAACGTATCTCATACCTGTCCGTTTTGTGGGACGAGCTGATCCGCAAAATGCAGAACGCACACAGCCGGTGTCCGTGTTTTGAATATACACAACTTGCCAACCGCAAAACAGACACGGTGGTGTGCGTTCTGCATTTTGCGGATCAGCACGACCCACAAAACGGATACGGTGGTGTGCGTTCTGCATTTTGCGGATCAGCACGTCCAACAAAACGGATACGGTGGTGTGCGTTTTGCATATCAGCACGTCCCACAAAACGGATACGGTGGTGTGCGTTTTGCATATCAGCACGTCCCACAAAACGGATACGGTGGTGTGCGTTTTGCATATCAGCACGTCCCACAAAACGGATACGGTGGTGTGCGTTCTGCATTTTGCGGATCAGCACGTCCCACAAAACGGATACAGAGGTGTGCGTTCTGCATTTTGCGGATCAGCACGTCCCACAAAACGGATACGGAGGTGTGCGTTCTGCATTTTGCGGATCAGCACGTCCCACAAAACGGATACGGTGGTGTGCGTTCTGCATTTTGCGGATCAGCACGTCCCACAAAACGGATACGGTGGTGTGCGTTCTGCATTTTGCGGATCAGCACGTCCCACAAAACGGATACGGAGGTGTTCGTTCTGCATTTTGCGGATCAGCACGTCCCACAAAACGGATACGGTGGTGTGCGTTCTGCATTTTGCGGATCAGCGCGTCCCACAAAAAGGATACGGTGGTGTGAATGCCCCTTAGGCTCAGGCAGCAGGTGAGCTGATGGATGAGGTTACACAGGTACTGACCAGGAATGGTCCGATCTCCCTCACCCCATCAGCAGCCTGCTTAGGGCACGTTCACACAGAGCAGTAGACCGGCAGATACAGGAGAACCACTAGCTATGATGTGTTATGGCTTCTACCGAAGACTGTCCAGAGCTGACAGACCTCCTGCACACAGTACACATGCGTTATGCATTAGTGTACACACAGCTCCGGTACTGCTGCGGCAGGATAATGGTCGGTGCACCTGAGGAAGCAGTACCGGAGCTGTGTAAACACTAAACACATAAAACCGCGTTCACACCTGACGGCCGGTGCCCCTGCCGGCCAGTACTGCAGTGCGCCCCCGGAAACCGGCCGCAGCCGGGATAATACCGCAGTCGGAGCCCATAGCAGGGGCTGCGGCTTCTGCCGGGACCGGGGCTGAGACATCCCGTCCTCCCGGAAAGGCCTCGGCCCCGAACCGGCTATTCTCTCCTACATACCGGCGATTACCGGGCCGCCGCGCGCCACAACATCCCCAAAAAGTGACGGAGCAAGGCGGGGAAAATCGGTAAAAATCCCTGTCCCGGCCTAGTGAGGCCTTGAGGATCCCCGGCCTATCCTACGGTCTATGACCGGTATCAGTGCGCCGCCAGCCGGCACCAGGGCCTCACTGCAGGCCGGGGACTCGCCTGTGGCCCTGTGTTCTCCACTTACCTTTTGAGCTTTTTTTTCTCTCCTCCTTTCTCCCCCCTTTTCTGTTTGGCTGTCAGATCCCAGGACCTCCCCAGCCGGCTGCAATCAGGACCGGGGGCGCTGTGTCTCCCTGGATCTCCTCCTTCCAGCCAGGACCCCCTGTAATAACTGTACGATCGGAATTAATTTCTACAGGGGGAAGGGGGGGTGAGGAGGAGGAGGAGGAGGGGGTGGAGGTCATAAAAAATCTGGTAGTAGGAGAGCAGGGGGGGTCGGCGCCTGGGAATCCCCGCATATATTCTCCGGCAGGAAGGCTGGGCTGCTCCTACTGCCGCAGCCTCCTACAGCACCACTACCGGCGCCCAGAGGACATGACAGCGGGGCCGCCGCTCTGCCCTCCGACCACAGCGGCTCCACCATCATGGAGATCCTCCACCTAGAAGTCTGCAGACAGCTGGGGAGGACGAACTGCTGCCACCCTGCAGGTACCGCTCCTCATCACCTGGACCACGCCGTCCTCCAAGCGTCTCCCTGTCATGGACTTCTCATGGATTTCATGAATAAACTCCTGCGCTCCAGAGGCCGCCTGTACTGTCCTCCCATGTACTGACATGTACTGTACTGTACTGTCCTGTCATGTACTATATCGTACTGTACTGTCCTGCTGTGTACTGTACTGTCATGTCATGTACTATATCGTACTGTACCTGTCATGTACTGTCCTGTCGTGTACTGTCCTGTCATGTACTGTACGGTCCTGTCCTGTCATGTACTGCTATGTACTGTACTGTACTGTCATGTACTGTACCGTACTGTCCTGTCATGTACTGCTATGTACTGTACGGTACTGTCCTGTCATGTACTGTACCGTGCTGTCCTGTCATGTACTGCTATGTACTGTACTGTACTGTCCTGTCTAGAGTTGTTTCGGTACCAAAATTTTGATTCGGTATCGATACCACAAAAAAGTATTGCGATATTCGATACCATTCGATACCACGCAAAAAAAAAAAATGCCAAAAAAAGCCGCGTGCACTCCTCATTTTATGGAACGTCCGGCCAATAATACAACAGTCCAATCCTATTTTTTGGGGGGACAAGGCGACTAAAATAAAATGGCGGACTGTGCAGTTTTTCTTTTCTTTTTTTTTTTCTTTTATGGGCGTTCACCGCTTAAAAGATAATTTTTTTAATAGTTTGGACTTGAGACGTAGCGATATGTAATATTTTATTTATTGTTTATATATTTTATATGTAGAATTGGGAAAGGGGGTGATTTATACTTAATATTTTGGTGTACTTTTTTACAGTTTATTTATTAACTATTTGCCCCTTAGGGGCTAGAACCTGGGATCTTCTCATCCTATTCACCCTGATAGAGCTCTATCAGGGTGAATAGGACCTCACACTCTCCCTGCTGCCCTGTGCACACAGCATCAGGGAGCAGACTATGGCAGCCAGGACTTCAGTAGCGTCCTGGTTGCCATGGTAACCGATCGGAGCCCCAGCATTACACTGCTGGGGCTCCGATCACTGCCACTGCCACCAATGAGGAGGAGGTGAGGGGACCCTGTGGCCACTGCCACCAATGCTTTTAATACTGGGGGGAGGAAGGAATGGGGGGGCGCACTGGCCACCAATGTATTTAATAATGGGGAAAGGGGGGGGGACATTGGCCAATGTCTTTAATACTGGGGAGGGGCGCACTGGCCACCAATGAGGAGTGTTCTTTACTATACAGATGCAGGCAGAAGAAGCTCATTGCCGGCACCTGCCTGTGACTGGGCGCTGCGATCCACGGCAATTAACCCCTCAGGTGCCGCACCTGAGGGGTTAACTGCCGCGGATCGCAGCGCCCGGTCACAGGCAGAGGTGCCGGCAATGAGCTTCTTCTGCCTGCATCTGTATAGTAAAAGTCACCCCTCATTGGTGGCCAGTGACCCCGCATCCTCCGCCACTCTCGCTCTATTGGTGGAGACAGCACAGGGGGCGGGAGAGACTGCCTTCTTCTCCCTGTGCTGCCGAGGAGAACATGGCCGCGCTGAGAGCGGCGCAGCCACGTTCTCTGATACTGGGCTGTGTGGCAGCGCAGCCCAGTATCGATAAAATGCTAATCCTGGTATCGAGCTCGGTACCAGAGAAAAGTATCGATTGGATATCGAAACTTCGATACCCGAAACAACCCTAGTCCTGTCATGTACTGCTATGTACCGTACCGTCCTGTCATGTACTACTATGTACTGTACCGTACTGTCCTGTCATATACTGCTATATATTGTACCGTACCGTCCTGTAATGTACTGTACTGTCATGTACTGCTATGTACTGTACCGTACTGTCCTGTCATGTACTACTATGTACTGTACCGTCCTGTCATGTACTGTACCGTACTGTCCTGTCATATACTGCTATATACTGTACCGTACCGTCCTGTCATGTACTGCTATGTACCGTACTGTCCTGTCATGTACTGTACCATACCGTCCTGTCATGTACTGCTATTAACCGTACTGTACTGTTATGTACTGTCCTGTCCTCCTATGTCCTTTCATATACTGTACCGTACTCGTACTGTCCTGTCATGTACTGTACTGTCATGTACTGTACCGTACCGTCCTGTCATGTACTGTACCGTACTGTCCTGTACCGTACTGTCCTGTCATGTCCTCCTATGTCCTGTCATGTACTGTACCGTACTGTCCTGTCCTGCTATGTAATATCATGTACTGCTCCTGCTGGTCAGCATTCTTTTTACTATTGCATTGTACTTATTTTGAGCTATAAATAATTTTTTCAATTGGTCTATATTAAAAATATGGAATCCTTTTTTGTGTACAGGGCTGAGATGTTGTAGTAGCAGCCTATGGATTTTCAGTATTTTCCGTCAGACCAGGAGCTGATGGGCTCCTTATCTCTGTTCTCTGACATTATAAAGACTGGTTATAACTCAGTTCTTATCTGACTGACAAGAAAGTGGCTTAACCCCTTCATTAGCAGCATCGTACATGGACGGCGGTGGAGCAATAGGCAAACATGGTGCCCGCTCGCACGTACAGAGGACGTCATGGCCGGCGGGTCTCCGCTGTTTCAAACAGCAGAGACCTTGGGCAAACTACCGTGACTGGCAATCAGGGTGGATTTGATTTAAATCACTAGTCAGTAAGGCTTGATTTAAATCATAGTTTTGTACATAAAGTCTAATTCTTGCTGGTATAACTTATAATATGCAAGTAGATGAAGATTTTTAGAATAACAAATTTTCATATTATTTTTTTATCCCCAGTTTAATAGGTTAATCATTCATATTAGGACAACATTTCTGTGGTACTTAGGCTGATCATGCGCTGGCAGGCTGTAGATGTTAAAAAAATGGCATCCGAATCGCATATCAGACGCTGTTTTGTAAACAGCGTCAGATATGCCTGCTGCCTGCTCCTCTGGTGGTCCCTTTTGCTTGGGACCACTAGAGGACACTGTAAGTGCACCAATCACCACACACCAACACCCCCCCCCCGGTCACTAATTAACCCCTCATCACCCCCTGTCACCCTCCCTGTCACTAATAACCCCCGCACATTGCCAGAACTATATGGAAAATGCAAAAAAAAAAACAAGGACGCGGTGTTCTGTGACTTTGTACAGGAGGCTCTCGACCTCGTTCTCTCCAACAAAGTATTTCTTTATGATAAACAGTGGTACCGCCAGATATTTGGTACGGCCATGGGCACGCCTGTGTCATGTACCTTCACCAACTTATACAGAATTGCGAAATAGATGCGGACATTTTTGCGGACGTGTGAATGGGGCCTTACTTTGCAAGCACTCCTATGTCCTTTCCCGTCTTTTTTTTTTTGCACATTTTTTGGCAAAGATTTTTTCATCCACATTGATCGATGCGAATGAAGAAATCTGTGCCGTTCGTTTTTTCTTTCAGCCCAGAGGCTGAACGGAAAAAAAAAATCTCATTACCCGTATGCTCAAGATAAGGAGAATAGCAGAAACTCCTAATGCTGGCCATACGTGTAATGATTGCGGAGACCCTCAAATGCCAGGGCAGTACAAACACCTCACATATGACCCCATTTTGGAAAGAAGACACCCCTACTTCTCCTGAGTACGGCGATACCACATGTGTGACACTTTTTTGCAGCCAAGATGCGCAAAGGGGCCCAAATTCCAATGAGTACCTTTAGGATTTACAGGGCATTTTTACGCATTTGGATTCCAAACGACTTCTCACGCTTTAGGGGCCCCTAAAATGCCCCACAAGTGACCCCATTTTGGAAAGAAGACACCCCAAGGTATTCCGTGAGGGGCATGGCGAGTTCATAGAAAAAAAAAAAAATTTTGGCACAAGTTAGCGGAAATTGATATATATTTTTTTCTTACAAAGTCTCATATTCCACTTACTTGTGACAAAAAATTAAATTTTACATGAACTCACCATACTCCTCACGGAATACCTTGGGGTGTCTTCTTTCTAAAATGGGGTCACTTGTGGGGTATTTTTACTGCCCTGGCATTTTAGGGGCCCCTAATACGTGAGAAGTAGTTTGGAATCCAAATGCGTAAAAATGCCCTGTGAAATCCTAAAGGTACTCATTGGAATTTGGGCCCCTTTGCGCACCCAGGCTGCAAAAAAGTGTCACTCATGTGGTATCGCCGTACTCAGGAGAAGTAGGGCAATGTGTTTTGGGGTGTATTTTTACATATACCCATGCTGGGTGTGAGAAATATCTCTGTAAACACCACCTTTTTAAAAAAAATTATACAAAGTTGTCAATTTACAGAGATATTTCCCCAGCGCCTCCGCAACGGCATAGCAGGAGGATGTCCCCGCCTCCTTTGGACAGGAAACAACGAGAAAGAGGAGACTCCTGTGGTTAAAAGAAAGTGTGCCATGTGTAAAAGATCACTTACCACAAAGACTAAAAAAGCACTTTGTCCCAAGTGTACAGACAAGGTGGTTTCTGAAGAGTCTCCTTCCCTATTAGACTCCATTCGATCTATGATCAAGGAGGAAGTACTATCAGCAATTCAGACCAGACTTCCACCATGCTCTCCTCAGCCCTCTACGTTGCAAAGGTCTCAGACCCCTGACCTTTAGATAGAACTGCAATCTGATGAAGGAGAAGTTTTTTCCTTAAGACTCTGATTCCTCTGACGATGAATGTGGGAAGCCACTCTGTGGTCCTGAGGACACGGATCGGTTGCTCAGAACCATCAGAGCCACGATGAAAATTGAGGAAATCAAAGAACCGCAGTCCGTCCAGGACAAAATGTTCCAGGGCCTAGGGGAGAAAAAGAGGAAAGTCTTTCCGGTACATAATAACATAAAGATGTTAATACACAAAGAATGGAGAGACCCAGAGAGAAAGTCCATAATCTCTACCTCATTTAAAAGGAAATATCCATTTGCTGAGGATGATTCAAAGTTTTGGGACAAAACCCCGAAAGTCGATGCACCAGTAGCACGCATCTCAGAAAAGACCTCCCTCCCCTTTGAAGACATGGGCCTTTTAAAGGACGCTTTGGACAAAGAGTGTGAAAATCTCCTTAGACGATCCTGGGAGACAAATACAGCAATGCTTAAACTTAAAATTGCCGCCAGATCTTCAGCTTTGTCAAATTCCACCAGGAGAGCTATCTGGCTCAGATCTTGGTCAGGTGATGCCAGCTCTAAAAGTCGTCTTTGTTCCATTCCTTGTGAAGGAGATAAACTATTCAGCTCTGTGCTCGAGGATATTCTAGAGAAAGCGTCAGACAGAAAAAAGGGATTTCCGGTTGAGTCCCGGTTCTACCAGCAGAGAAAAACCTTTCGTAACCAAAGGAAAGCTAGACCTGACCAAAGAAAAAAGGACAACTCGGGGAGATGGCAAGCCTCCAAAGGGAAAGGATTCCTTTTCAATCCCGAAAGTTCTACTAAACCAGGACAATGACGCCAGGCACCAGGTAGGCGGCAGGTTGAAGATGTTCTCATCAGCCTGGGAGGATCTCACAACCTCCCCTTGGATAGTGAATACCATTACGATGGGTTACAAACTAGAATTCAAAACCTTGCCGCCAGACAACTACACTATCATGATGCCGAAACTAAAATCAGAAATACAGGTCTCTTCAGTCCGAAATATCCACCCTTCTACAGAAACAAGTGATAATACCTGTTCCAAAGCATCAGGAGAAACGGGGATTCTATTCGCCCATATTCTTAATCCAGAAACCAAACCGGTCCTTCAGACTCATCTTCAACCTCAAGAAACTGAATGAATTCATGATATACAAAAAATTCACTATGGAGTCAGTGAAATTAACTGTAAATCTCCTTCCTCGAGACTGTTACATGGTGACGTTGGATCTCTCCGATGCATATTACCATGTACCCATCCACAGAGCATATCAAAAATACCTCAGGTTCGCCATCCTATTAGAAGGCCAAGAACATCACTACCAGTTTCAGGCTCTTCAATTTGGGCTATCCTCAGCTCTCAGAATCTTTTCAAAGATCATGGGGGAAGTCGCAGGGCACCTACATCTCCTGGGAATTCTAATTATACCATATTTAGACGACCTTCTGATAGCGGGCACATCCCTCCAGATGCTAGAGTCACATTTGCGAATCGTCCAACGAAAATTGACAGACTTAGGGTGGATAATCAATTTTCAAAAATCAGACCTATCTCCAAGCCGACGAAAAAAATTCCTGGGCATTCTTTTAGATTCCCACTGTCTCATGTCTTTCCTTCCGCAAGACAAACAGGAGGCAGTGCGGTTCAAGATCTCAAGCTTCTGTTCAAAAAGGAAGGCGACCATCAGGGAATTCATGAAACTTCTGGGATACCTGACCTCTACCATACCAGCGGTAAGATGGGCTCACTACCATACCAGAACTCTACAGAGACACCTCTTGGAATCCTGGGATGGCAGCCAAAGTGCCCTAAACAGATGGATAAAAATCCTAGCCAAAGTAAAGATATCACTCATGTGGTGGAAGATAGAAAGAAATCTCCAGACCGGAGTATTCTGGTGCCCAGAAAAACAGATCATTGTTACAACAGACGTAAGCTGCCGAGGCTGGGGAGGTCACACCTCAGATCAAATTGTCCAAGGAACTTGGGACTCCAATATGTCAGCGGCATCTTCAAACACAAGGGAGTTGGCTGCGGTCCTACATGTTCTAGAAAACCTGCAAGAGGTACTTCAATCTCATCATGTGAAAATCTTATCTGACAATGCCACCACAGTGGCTTATCTGAACCGACAAGGAGGCACAAGATGCAGAGAGCTAGAAGATCTGGCCGGAAAAAAAAAAATTCTGGGCAGAAAAGAACATACAATCGCTAGTGGCAGTCCATCTGAAAGGCGAAAAGAATCAGATAGCAGATTATCTCAGCCGTCAAAATCTAAAAACCGGAGAATGGTCTTAGGATCCAGAGATGTTCAGAACCATTTCTCTCAAATGGGGCCTTCCCATAAAAGACCTCTTTGCAAATCGCAGAAATGCGCAAGTAGGCCTATTCGGTTCCCTTTCCAGCAGCGATCACCCATACATGGTGGACGCCCTATCCTGCCCTTGGCCCAATGGACTGCTGTATGCATTTCCTCCCTACAATCTCATTCTGAGGGTCCTGACGAAAGCTATGGAGGAAAGGGCTCATCTAATTTTTATTGCCCCATACTGGCCGAAAAGATCTTGGTTTCCGCTCCTTAACAGCCTATCCAAAGGTCAGTCATGGAAACTCCCCTCTTATCCAGGTCTTCTTCGCCAAGGTCCAGTTTTCCATCCAGACATTCCAAGACTACAATTGACAGCTTGGAAGGTGAACGCAGTATGTTAAAACAAAAAGGCCTGTCGGAAGCGGTTATTTCTACTATTTGCAGTAAAAAAGAAGTTACATGCCGCATATGAAGAAGAACATGAAAAGCCTTTCTGGACTTTGCAGGTGATAAAATATACACCTCTTCCACTCCTGACATTCCTCTCATCTTGGATTTTCTATAGACAAGGGTCTGCGTCCCAATACCCTGAAAGTACAAATTTCAGCCCTGAGCAGTTTTCTAGAACTAAGGCTGGCAGAATTACCGTTGATTAAACGTTTCATTAAAGGGGCATTCAGAAAATCTCAGTTTATACATTCCACAGTTCCCCCCTGGAATCTAAACCTGGTGTTAGAAGTCTTAATGGATCCTTTTGAGCCTCTCCAGGATATATCTCTAAAGCTACTCACATTAAAAACAACCTTCTTGTTGGCAATTACATCAGCCAGAAGGATTGAAGAAATCCAGGCCTTTTCTAGCAAACCTCCATACCTAACTATTCTAGAAGATAGTGTTGTCCTTAGACATGCTCCCTTTTTTCTCCCCAAAGTGGCTTCAAAATTTCATAGGCAACAAGAAGTATCACTTCCCTCCTTTTGCCAAAATCCAGTAACTGAGAAAGAAAGAAAGAAAGAAAGAAAGAAGAAAGAAAGAAAAATACCATAATCCGGATGTTAGGAGATGTTTATTGGTTTATTTAGAAGCCACAAAAACATGGAGAAAATCTGATCATTTGCTGATTCAGTACCAAGGCTTGAATAAAAGGGCAGCAGCAAGTAAAAGTACGATAGCAAGATGGATTTGGAACATAATAGAACTGTGCTATCTCCATAAGGAACTAACCCCTCCTAAGGGGATCAAAGCGCATTCTACCAGGGCTGTCTCGGCCTCTTGGGCAGAAAATGCCTCTGCCTCGGTAGAACAAATATGTAAAGCCACAACATGGAAAAACCCAAATACCTTTTTTAGGCATTATAAGTTAGATGTTTTGCAAAATATTGATTTATCTTATGGCAGAAAGGTGTTATCTGCTGTTGTCCCACCCTAAAAAAATGTATTTTTCTCTTATAATCCTCCTGCTATGCCTTTGTGGTATAATCCTCCTGCTATGCCGTTGTGGAGGCACCGGGGAAAAGAGTCAATTTCTCTTACCGGTAATTAGTTTTTCCAATAGCCTCCACAACAGCACGGTATTCCCTACCCTATTATATCTATTGGGACACATTATGTTACCTTGTTTTTTCTATGATGTAATGCCTTTATTTTTCTTAATACAGTTGTTCAAATATTCTTGAGTCCTATCTCATTAACTGAAGCAGGTACTGGGAGGGGGCCTTTTAAAGTCATGCTTCTACGTTGTTTCCTGTCCCAAGGAGGCGGCGACATCCTCCTGCTATGCCATTGTGGAGGCTATTGGAAAACCAGTTACCGGTAAGAGAAATTGACTGTTTTCTCTCACCCAGCATGGGTATATGTAAAAATACACCCCAAAACACATTGCCCTACTTCTCCTGAGTAAGGTGATACCACATGTGACACTTTTGCAGCCTAGGTGCGTAAAGGGGCGTAAAGTCCAAAGAGTACCTTTAGGCTTTACAGGGTTGCTCACAATTTAGCCCCGCCCAAAATGCCAGAACAGTAAACACACCCCACAAATGACCCCATTTCGGAAAGTAGACACCCCAAGGTATTCAATGAGGGGCATAGTGAGTCCGTGGGAGATTTTTTTTCTTTTGTCAGAAGTTAGCAGAAATGGAAACTTTATTATTATTTTTTTTTCCTCAGAAAGTATCATTTTCCAGTAACTTGTGAAAAAAAATGAAATCATACATGAACTCAGCATGCCCCTCCGCGAATACTTTGGGGTGTCTTCTTTCTAAAATGGTGTCATTTGGGGGGTATTTATACTATCCTGGCATTCTAGCACCTGAAGAAACATGACAGGTGCTCAGAAAGTCAGAGCTGCTTCAAAGTGCCGAAATTCACTTTTTTGCACCATAGTTTGTAAACACTATAACTTTTACCCAAACCAATAAATATACACTTATTGCATTTTTTTTAATCAAAGACATGTAGAACAATACATTTAGAGAAAAAATTATATAGAAATGTAGTTTTAAAAAAAAATTGGTAATTTGTTATTAATATAAAAAAAAGTAAAAATATCAGCAACAATGAAATACCACCACATGAAAGCTCTATTAGTGAGAAGAAAAGGAGGTAAAATTCATTTGAGTGGTAAGTTGTATGACGGAGCAATAAATGGTGAAAGTAGTGTAGTGCAGAATTGTAAAAAGTGGTCTGGTCATTAAGGGGGTTTAAGCTAGAGGGGCTGAGGTGGTTAAATTTAGCACTGAAGGGGTTAATTCTGGATTCATAGGTTTGTAGAAGTTAGGATTAAGGTCTTTTTCTCAACTCTGTTAGAACATTTTTGCTGTGAAGAAGAGGCTGTGATCGCTGCTGAGTCAAATTCAACTTTAAGATCTGCAAAAATAAACCAAGCATCTGTGATAATATCTTGTAGGCAGAGAAACTACCCAATAATCTTACAAAAACCTCTGGAAGAGCATGACATTGTGAATGGATTAATGGATTTTTTTACCAAAAAAATTTAACATATACAGCCTTATTCTACATAATTAAACAACTAATCTTTATTTCATTATGGGAATAACCTTTGGATGGTAATATATTTTCCTCAAAAAGCATTTTAAATAAAAAAAATCCGATTTAAATAAAAAAAATGATATATATTTTATTTTTTTAAATCATTGATTTTTATCCACCATGCCGGCAATAATGCCATTCCCAGTAATTAAAACGTTTAGATACCGTGATCAAGTGAGATCACCGCATCTAAAGGGTAAAAAACCCCGGGCTTCTTACCGGAATCCTCTGCGGCCAGTGAAGATGCCGGTAATTGATTTTAACACACTCTCGCTGAAGAGACTCCGCGCATTAAAGCTGCAATTTTTATTTTGGCCAGCAGGCGACAGGCCAACATAAGAAATGAGCAATTCTGAGCAATAACTGCAAATGAAAAATGTTCAGAATTGAAAAAACAATTAAAAAAAAATGCAAGCTTCAAAACCATCACAAAAAAGTAAAATATTAAATCGCCCCCCTTTTCCTAGAATAAAAAAATACATAAATACCAATTATATATATTTTTTGTTATCACCGCGACCAAAATCACCCGTACTATTAACCCCTTAAGGACTCAGCCTTATTTCACATTAAGGACTTGGCCATATTTTGAAAATCTGACCAGTGTCACTTTATGTGTGAATAACTTTAAAACGCCTTTACTTACCCCGGTCGTTCTGAGATTGTTTTTTCGTCACATATTGTAATTCATGACACTGCTAAACATGGGTCAAAAAAGTTAATTTTTTTGCATAAAAAAATACAAAATTTACCAAAAATTTGGAAAAATTACCAAATTTCAAAGTTTCAGTTTCTCTACTTCTGTAATACATAGTAATACCCCAAAAATGGTGATGACTTTACATTCCCCATATGTCTACTTCATGTTTTGATCATTTTGGGAATGCCATTTTATTTTTTGGGGATGTTACATAGCTTAGAAGTTTAGAAGCAAATTTTGAAATTTTTCTGAAATTTTACAAATCCCACTTTTTATGGACCAGTTCAGGTCTGAAGTCACTTTGTGAGGCTTACATTATAGAAACAACCCAAAAATGACCCCGTTTTAGAAACTACACCCCACAAGGTATTCAAAACTGATTTTGCAAACGTCATTAACCCTTTAGGTCTTCCACAAGAGTTCATGGCAAATGGACATAACATTTAAGAATTTAAATTTTTTTGGAAAATTTTCCAATATAATCCATTTTTTCCAGGAACAAAGCAAGGGTTAACTGCCAAATAAAACTCAATATGGGTTGCCCTGATTCTGCACTTTGCAGAAACACCCCATGTGTGGTTCTAAACTACTGTTTGGCCAAACGGCAGGGCGCAGAAGGAGGGGAACGCCATATGGGTTTTGGAAGGCAGATTTTGCGGGACTGTTTTTGTTTATACCATGTCCCATTTCAAGCCCCCCGTTGCACCCCTAGAAGAGAAATTCCAAAAAAGTGACTCCATCTAAAAAAGTACACCCCTCAAGGTATTCAAAACTGGGTTTACAAACTTTGTTAACCCTTTAGGTGTTCCACAAGAGTTAACGGCAGATGGAGAAACAATTTTGGAATTTCGATTTTTGGGAAAATTTTCCATTTTAACCCTTACTTTATTACTGGAAGAAATGGGTTAACAGCCAAACAAAACTCAATATGGGTTGCCCTGATTCTGTAGTTTGCAGAAACACCCCAAATGTGGTCGTAAACTACTATTTGGCTAAACGGCAGGACATCGAAGAAGGGGAACGCCATATGGTTTTTGGAAGGCAGATTTTGCTGGACTGGTTTATTTACACCATGTACCCTTTCAAGCCCCCTGCTGCACCCCTTGAGTAGAAACTCCATAAAAGTGACCCCATCTAGGAAACTACGGGATAAGGTGGTTGTTGTTTGTGGACTATTTTAGGGTAAATATGATTTTTTATTGCTCTATATTACACTTTTTTGATGTAAAATTTTTTAATTCTATAATTGTTTCTACATTTGCCATTAAGTTTTGTGGAACACCTAAAGGGTTAACAAAGTTTGTAAAGTAATTTTTGAATACCTTGAGGGGTGTAGTTTCTTAGATGGGGTCACTTTTTTGGAGTTTCTAGTCTAGGCTACATCAGGGGGGCTTCTAATGGGACATGGTGTAAATAAACCAGTCCATCAAAATCTGCCTTCCAGAAACCATATGGCGTTCCCTTAGTTGTGGATATATAGCCATTTACGGCCACATATGGGGTGTTTCTGCAAACTACAGAATCAGGGCAATAAATTTTTAGTTTTGTTTAGCTGTTAACCCTAGCTTTATTACCGGAAAAAATGGGGCAGATTGATACGGACGTGGCGATACCTAATATGTCTACTTTATATAATTTGTTTAGATTATACACTATTATCATTTGAGGAACAAAAATTAAATAATTTTAGTATCTCCATAGCCTGGGAGCTAAAGTTTTTTTTTTTGGTTGGGTGACTGTCTAATGTAGTGGCTCATTTTTTGTGGGATGAGATGGTGGTTTTATTGGCACTATTTGGGGGTGCATATGACTTTTTGATTGCTCCATATTACACTTAAATTTGATGTTAGGTGACAAAAAATGGCTTTTTTTTACATGTTTATTTTTTTTTTAACGCTGCTCATCCGGGGGGGTTGGGTCAAATGTTATTTTTATAGGGCAGATTCTTACGGAGGCGGCAATACCTGATATGTCTACTTTATATAATTTGTTTAGATTATACACTATATTATCATTTGAGGAACAAAAATTAAATAATTTTAGTATCTCCATAGCCTGGGAGCTACAGGTTTTTTTTTTTTTGTTGGGTGACTGTCTAATGTAGGGGCTCATTTTTTGCGGGATGAGATGGCGGTTTTATTGGCACTATTTGGGGTGCATATGACTTTTTAATGGCCTTTTATTACACTTTTTGGGATCCAAGGTGACAATAAAAATGGCGTTTATCGAGGGGCTAGTTTATGGGGTATTTTTATAGAGAAGATTTTTACGTACGCGGCGATGCCCAATATGTATGGCTCTCAGACTTTGGAGACACTAAGCAGGCAACTGTGGCACTCCAGATGTTGTAAAATTACAATTCCCACCATGCCCTGCTGATAGCTGTAGGTTGTCTGGGCATGCTGGGAGTTTTACTACATCTGGAGGGCCGCAGTTTGAGGATGCCTGCACTAAAACTAATATTTTTTTGGAGAAAAAATTGTTTCCGTGTCTCCAAAAACTAAAAGCTATATTTTTTTATGTTCTCTAGGGCAGTGTTTCCCAACCAGTGTGCCTCCAGCTGTTGCAAAACTACAACTCCCAGCATGCCCACACAGCCAAAGGCATAGGCCCGGATGATCGGGGCACGTGTCACATTGAGTGGTGGTGTCCTTCCGTATCCCCCTCTTGTGACACACTCTGCATTTTTTTGTGGATTGTCCCTTCTTTCCAGTATGGGGGACCACATCTGGAAAGTGTTGGCCAGGGACGATCAGGGCGCCTCCAATTCCCGAGGTACTCCGACCTGCTCTTTCCCGGTCTGAAAAGGTCCTTGAGGACTGCCACATAGAATTGGAGGAATGTCCCTGTGCTGCCAGCGCTTCGGGATAGTACAAAAGCATTGTACAAGGCAACCTGTACCAAGTAGACCGCAACTTTTTTGTACCATACCCGGGTTTTCCGCATGGCATTATATGGTTTGAGGACTTGATCAGAGAGATCAACTCCTCCCATATACTGATTGTAGTCGACGATACAATCGGGCTTGAGGACCATTGCCGTGGTACCTCGCACAGAGACGGGGGTGGTGCCGTTACCGTGAATTGTGGTCAGCATAAGGACATGCCTCTTGTCCTTATATCTGACCAGCAACAGGTTGTCACTGGTAAGGGCATGGGTCTCACCCCTGGGGATAGGTAGGGAGGCCGCGATGATTCTTCCGCATGGTCCCACAAGCGGACGTGAATCTGGCGGCAAGGGACCTGAACAAGGGAATGCTAGTATAAAAGTTATCCACGTACAAGTGGTAACCCTTATCTAGCAGTGGGTACATAAGGTCCCACATGAGTTTCCCGCTAACACCCAGAGTGGGGGGACATTCTGGGGGTTCAATACGGGAATCTCGCCCCTTGTACACATGAAATTTGTAAGTGTACCCTGAGGTACTCTCTCAAATTTTGTACATTTTCACGCCATACCTCGCTCGCTTAGAGAGAATGTATTGGCGGAAACTGAGGTTTGCCTTGAAAGCAACGAGAGACTCATCAACCGCGACCTCCCTTCCAGGTACGTAGGCCTGCGCAAATTTGGCCCCAAAGTGATCGATGACTGGCCGTATCTTATACAGACGGTCATAGGCAGGATCACCTTGGGGGGGGGGGGGGACATGCTGCATTATCGACTTGTTTGGCAACGTAAAACACTTCCTTCCCAAACACACACAGATACCCCCTGCCCTTTCTTTTTCTCACCTACTAACACTTTCTCTGCTTCTCATTATTGCTAGTGATATCTCACAAAATCCAGGCCTCCCCTCAGTAAATCCCCACTATCACCTCTACCTCCTACTACAAATCTCATTCCACAAATTTCTGCAACCCCTTAAACCTAATAACCATTCCTCTGACCCCTGCTTCTTTGGTTCCTCTTGATGGAGCACTATGGAACGCTCGCTCTGTCTGTTACAAACTGTCCTACATTCATGATCTGTTTATCTCTCAAAAACTTTCCTTTCTGGGTCTCACAGAAACATGGCTGACACCCTCCGACACCTCCTCCCCTGCTGCACTCTCGTATAGTGGATTTCATTTCACTCACACCCCCCGCCCTGGCAGTAAACATGGTGGAGGAGTTGGTCTTCTCCTATCAGATACCTGCTCCTACAGCCCAACTCCACTGCCAGCCTCCATTGCACCCACTTCATTTGAAGTACACTCTGTTCGCATCTACTCTCCCTCCAACCTCCAAGTAGCTGTTATTTACCGCCCCCCAGGCCCAGCCACCATCTTTCTTGACCACTTTAACACCTGGCTCCTACACTTTCTTTCTGCCAACATCCCCACCATCATCATGGGTGACTTCAACATCCCCATTGACACCTGCCACTCAGCCGCTTCTAAACTCCTATCACTCTCTTCCTCCTTCGGCCTCTCACAGTGGTCTTCCGCTCCCACACACAGAGATGGTCACACTCTGGATCTTATCTTTACCCGCCTCTGCTCCCTATCTAACCTTTCTAATTCGCCTCTCCCCCTATCCGACCACAACCTACTCACCTTCTCTTCACTCGTCTCTGCTGCTGCAACCCTGGTCCATACCCTAGTACACCCCGGCAGGACCCTTAAACATCTCGACTTTCAATTGCTCTCCGACTCTCTTCTGCCGCTCTCTTCAATTTGTTCCCTCCAAGACCCAGATACGGCCACCACCCTATGTAACACCACAATAAGTGCAACTCTGGACATTATTGCCCCACTTACACACAACAAAACCAGAAAAATCAACAGACAACCCTGGCACACCAACCTGACCAAAAATCGCAGACAAGCTTCCAGGGCTGCAGAGCGGCGATGGAAGAAATCCCATTCTAAAGATGAATTCACCGCATACAAGCAATCCCTCCTCATTTTCAAATCCTCACTCGCTGATGCAAAACAGGCCTACTTCTCATCTCTCATATCTTCCCTATCCCACAACCCAAAACAACTTTTTAACACCTTTAATTCTCTTCTCCGTCCACCAGCGCCCCCACCCTCTCCTCTCATCTCGGCTGAGGATTTTGCCACATTCTTCAAACAAAAGATAGTGAACATCAGAGAAAGCTTCAACACACAGACTCTCCACACAGCTGCTTCGTCGTCTTCTCCAAAAACCAGCTTATCCTCCATTACAGAAGAAAAACTCTCCACTCTACTCTCCAAATCCCATCTCACCACCTGTACACTTGACCCAATCCCATCCAACCTCCCCTAACCTAACCACAGTGTTTATCCCAGCTCTAACTCATCTCCTTCAACCTATCACTAACCTCTGGTCTCTTACCCTCTGCTTTTAAAGATGCTACCATTACACCCATCCTCAAAAAGCCTTCACTTGACACTATCGCCCCATATCCCTTCTTCCATATGCCTCAAAGCTACTTGAGCAACATGTCCATTCTGAACTGTCCTCTCACCTCTCCTCCTGCTCCCTCTTTGACCGGCTACAATCTGGCTTCCGACCCCCCCACTCAACTAAGACTGCCCTCACCAAAGTCACCAATGACCTACTACTTGCTAAAACCAAAAAACATTACTCTGTCCTCCTTCTCTTTGACTTGTCCTCTGCCTTTGACACTGTCGACCACTCCCTTCTGTTGCAAACTCTCTCATCTCTTGGCATCACTTACCTGGCCCTCTCAGATCACATCATACCTCAGAGACCGGACATTTAGCGTCTCCCACTATCACACCACCTCCACGCCTCATTCCCTCTCTGTTGGTGTCCCGCAAGGCTCTGTCCCTAGGACCCCTGCTCTTCTCTATCTACACCTTCGGCCTGGGACAGCTTATAGAGTCCCATGGCTTTAAGTATCACTTTTATGCTGATGACACACAAATCTACCTCTCTGGTCCAGACATCACCACCTTACTATCCAGAATCCCACAATGCCTATCTCGCATATCCTCCTTTTTCTCCTCTCGCTTTCTAAAACTTAACATGGATAAAACAGAATTCATCATCTTTCCCCCATCTTGCTCACCCCCTCCCCCAACAGACCTATCTATCACAATCAATGACTGCACACTCTACCCGGTCAACCAAGTCCGTGGCCTTTGAGTGACCTTGGATTCTGCCCTCTCCTTCCAACCACACATCCAAGCACTTTCCACCACCTGCCGCTTCCAACTCAAAAACATATCCCGCATCCGCCCTTTCCTCAACTTTGAATCAGCAAAAATGCTTGTACATTCCCTCATCTCCCGCCTAGACTACTGCAACATTCTCCTCTGTGGCCTTCCATCTAGCTCTCTCGCACCCCTCCAATCTATCCTCAACTCTGCTGCCTGACTAATCCACCTCTCACCCTGTTACTCCTCTGCCTCTCCCCTCTGCCAGTCCCTGCACTGGCTCCCCATTGCCCAGCGAATTCAGTTTAAAATACTAACCAACACATACAAGACCGTCCACAACCGTTCCCTCCCTACATATCTGAGCTACTTTCCCGATACATCCCCACACGCAATCTTCGATCCTCACAGGACCTCCTTCTCTCCTCTCCTCTTATCACCTCTTCCCACACTCGCCTCCAAGATTTCTTCCGGGGCATCCCCCATACTCTGGAACTCGCTACCCCAACATATCAGACTCTCACCTACAGTGGAATCCTTCAAAAGAAACCTGAAAACCCACCTCTTCAGACAAGCCTACAACCAGTGACACTGCTGCCTCTATACCGCCATGACCAGCTTCACCCTCACCTACTGTCTCCTTCCCCATACCATGTAGATTGTAAGCTCTCACGGGCAGGGCCCTCTCTCCTTCTGTACCAGTCTGTAACTTGTCTCGTTCATGCTTAATGCAATTGCCTGTATTATGTATGTGCACCGCTTATGATATGTACAGCGCTATGGAATAAATGGCGCTCTAAAAATAAATAATAATAATTATCTGCATAATTCAGGCATTTCCGGATGGCCATACTGTACAGTGGAGTCTGGTAGAGGACGTCTCCACTCCAGTATTGCCTGCCACTCGGTTTTTGCACTAGACCCATATGCAGCATGAGGCCCCAAAACGTCCTCATCTCGGCTGCACTGACCGGCGTCCAGCCACCGGGTCTAGCCAAAAAGGAGCCCGGGTGCAGAGCAACGAACTGTTGGGCATACAGATTTGTCTGCTCCACCATCAGATCCACAAGTGGGTCACTAAAAAAAAAACCCGAAAAAAGTCCATTTCAGTGAAGCCCACAGTGGGAATCTGGATTCCTGGATTGCCAACAAAATCCAGAATCTCGGGCTCAAAATCCACTGGGGGACACCAGCTAAGTTCATCGGAAGGGCCTCCGGTGGCCTTATTTGGTGGGCCGGGAAACCAGTACGAGCCCCAGGGCTGCTTGTACTGGTGTGCGCCACAGGGTCCCTAGCATGTGGGGCCCCTAGCTCCGCCTTGCAGCGTCTCCGCCGCCTTGGGGGCTCATCGTCAACAGATGATGATGAGGAGGATGCGGATGACAGGAGGAACATGGGATCATCCTCACTGGGGCTCTCGGATTCGGAGAGCATATGGGCGAATGTCTCCTCCACCGAGAACGTCTGGCGGGCCATGGGTGTGTGCGTGTGTGTAAAACTTTATTGTATGTGCGGGGGCACGGGTGTTCACGTACTAAAAAGGTAAAGTAAAAAAAAAAAGAATGGACAAGTGTTAAAAAAAGGAAATAAGTTCAAACTTGCTGATCAGCGGTACAACGCTGATCAGCGGGGCGGGCGATGCGCTAACAGTGCCAGCCACGGTCAGCGCACGCAAACAAAAAAAAAAAAAAGTGGTGGTGGGTGGTGGGGGGTCAAGTGACAGCAACCCTGGGTGGGTCTAGGGTCTCACAGCTAAGTGCTGTGGACCCCAACCACCACAGACAGTGCTGAATCTGTTGTGTGTGTTTTTTTTTTCCCCTAACGAACTCTCCCTCTAACTCTATCCCTTCCTAATTGTACCTCTCCCTCACTGACCCTAACCTAGCTGATGGGTGCAGGAGGGTGATAGGGGTCGCTGGAGCTGGTGCTGCGCGATCTTCACAGCACAGCCGCAGCAGCAGGAAGAAGAGTTTGAATCTCCCGCCTCTCTCCCCGGACCAATCACAAGCCAGCGCCGCCACCACCATCCCCAATGCAAGGACGGTGATTGGTGGTGTGTTATAACACCACCGATCACCGCTCTTTTCCGGTTCATCGGGTCACCGGAGACCCGAATGGACCAGAAACGCAGCAAACCGCAGGTCTGAATTGACCTGCAGCTTGCTGTGATCGCCGATACGAGGGGGTCGCATGCCCCCCCCCCCCCGGCGTTGTGACAGCGGACATCCTGTACCCATTAACCCCCACCTCGCCGCACTGTTAATTTAAAGATATGATGTACCGATACGTCATGGGTCCTTAAGGACTCGGCAATCATGACGTACCGGTACGTCATAAGTCCTTAAGGGGTTAAAATATTTTACCAATATGGCGAATGGCGTAAAGAAAAATGGCCAATTTGCCATTTTTTCATTGCTTCTCTTACCCCAAAAAATGTAATAAAACGTGATCAAAAAGGCACACAGATTTCAAAATAGTATCAATAAAAACTACAGATTGTCCCGCAAAAAATGAGCCCAAACAGCTCAGTAGATATAAGTATAAAAAAGTTATGGGGTCAGAATATGGTGATGGGAAAAAAAATAATTTTGTTCTTATTTTTACACTATTTAGTCATAAAAAACCTATACATATGTGGTATCATTGTAATCGTACTGACCCAGAGAATGAAAGGCACAGGTCAGTTTTGCCATAAAAGGAACGCTGTAGAAACAAAACCCGTAAAACGGTGGAGGAATTTTTTTTTTACAATTTCACCCCATTTGGATTTTTTTCCCACTTCCCTCTACATTGTATGACATATTAAATGGTGGCATTATAAAGTACAACTTGTCCCGCAAAAAATAAACCCTGATACAGCTATGTGAATTGAAAAATAAAAAAGCTATGGTGCAAGGAAGATAGGGAAGAAAAATGAAAAAAAAAAAACTCCGGTATCCTAAGGGTTAAATAGTTGTTTATGACCTCTTAGTAGTTTAGAGATAAGGTTTATTAGAGGGGCACAAAATGAAAGTACCAGTTACACATTTAGAAAAACAGTTAACCCTTTGTGACAGAACGGCTCAATATTTTTAATAAAGGCCAAATGAAAATATGATTTTTAGCCAAAAATGAGTAAAATGCAATCATACACAAAAGTTGCCTCCAAAGGTGTACATAGCCTTTAATAAACCCGCAGAAGAGTAGGCAGTGGTACAGGGGAACTCTGATGTCACCAACACTAGTGCCAAGGCAAAACCCACTTTCATCACTGAACACTACTGCTTGCCGTTGATGGCCGTATGCCAGTTCTTAGTAGGGATGGAGAGACCACATTAGCTACTACGGTTGATCCCATCTGGAATTCATGGAGGGAACACTGACCAACCTTCGGTATATCCAGGACATTATAGTACCAGTCCTACTGCCTTGTTTGACTCAGTTAGGACACGTGGTGTTCCAAGATAACACTCGTCCAAGGATCTCCCATACACCGCAGCCAACAACCACCTTGGCTGAACTAAGGGTCCAAGTTTAGAGAGCTTGGAATGACCTACCATAGTCTATGGTTTACCATATATACAGTTGAAACCAGAAGTTTACATACACTATATAAAAAGACACATATGCATGTTTTTCTCAATATCTGACATGAAATCAGAATAAACCTTTCCTGTGTTTGGTCAATTAGGATTACCATAATTATTATTATTTGCCAAATGCCAGAATAATGAGATATAGAATGTTTTAACCAGTACAGGACCGCCTTAACCGCTGGGATGCGTCCTGCGGGCAGTCCTGTAGCTCTGAGATGACGCGTCGGCGCGTCATCTCGTGAGAGCCGAGATCTCCTGTGAACGCGCGCGCGTTCACAGAGAAGCGCGGCACGGCAGTTAGGCTACAGCCTGCCAGCGATGATCCATCGCTGGCAGGCTGTAGATACGAATAAAATCTCATCAAACAGCTATATCAGACGCTGTTTTGTGAACAGCGTCTGATATAGCTGCTACCTGGTCCTCTGGTGGTCCCATTTGCTGGGATCGACCACCAGAGGACCAGGTAACACAGTAAAGTTGCACCAAACACTACACTAACCCCCCCACCCCCTCACCTATTAACCCCTTGATCACCCCATCTAGACCCCCTGATCACCCCCTGTCATTGATCACACCCCTTGTAAGGCTCCATTCAGACGTCCATATGTGTTTTATGGATCCGTGATTCACGATCCGTGATCCGCGATCCGATCCGCAGACCCTCAAAACACGGACACCGGCAATGTGCTTTCCGCATTTTGCAGATCCGCACATTGCCAGAACTATATAGAAAATGCTTTTTCTTGTCTGCAATTGCGGACAAGAATAGGACATGTTCTATATTTTTGCGGAACGGAAGTGCAGACTCGAAGCGCGGATCCGTAATTCGGATCCGAGCGGGACAAAGTCTGTCCCCATAGAAATGAATGGGTCCGCAATTCCGCTCCGCAAACAGAATTTCGGACGTGTGAATGGGGCATAAGGGTCCCTTATCACCGCCAGTTAGTTAGCTACTTGTTAGGTAGCTAGCGCCCACCGCACCGCAGTCACTGATTTTGGCAGATTTTTTCATCCACATTGACCGATGCGAATGAAAAATCTGTGCCGTTCATTTATTTTTTTTTTTCAGCGCAGAGGCTGAACGGAAAAAATCTCATTACCCGTATGCTCAATATAAGGAGAATCGCAGAAACTCCTAATGCTGGCCATACGTGTAATGATTATGGAGACCCTCAAATGCCAGGGCAGTACAAACACCTCACATGTGACCCCATTTTAGAAAGAAGACACCCCAAGGTATTCCTGAGGGGTATGGTGAGTTCATGCAAAATTTTATTTTTGTCACAAGTTAGTGGAATATGAGACTGTAAAAAAAATAATCAATTTCCGCTAACTTGTGCCAAATTTTTTTTTCTGTGAACTCGCCATGTCCCTCACAGAATACCTTGGGTGTCTTCTTTCCACAATGGGGTCACATGTGAGGTATTTATACTGCCCTGGCATTTTAGGGTCCTAAAGCGTGAGAATCCAAATGCGTAAAATGGCTCATGAAATCCTAAAGGTACTCATTGGTTTTAGGGCCCCTTTGCGCATCTTGGCTGCAAAAGTGTCACTCATGTGGTATCGCCGCACTCAGGAGAAGTAGGGCAATGTGCTTAGGGTGTATTTTACATATACCCATGCTGGGTGTGAGAAATATCGCTGTAAACGACAACTTTTATATTTTTTATTCAAAGTTGTCAATTTACAGAGATATTTCTCTCACCCAGCATGGGTATATGTAAAAATACACCCCAAAACACATTGCCCTACTTCTCCTGAGTACGGCGATACCACATGAGTGACACTTTTTGCAGCCTGGATGCGCAAAGGGGCCCAAATTCCAATGAGTACCTTTAGGATTTCACAGGGCATTTTTACGCATTTGGATTCTCACACTTTAGGGCCCCTAAAATGCCAGGTGAGTATAAATACCCCACATGTGACCCCATTTTGGAAAGAAGACACCCCAAGGTATTCCGTGAGGGGCATGGTGAGTCCACAGAATTTTTATTTTTGGCACAAATCAGCGGAAATTGATTTATTTTTTTTTTATTTTGTTTTTTACAAAGTCTCATATTCCACTAACTTGTGACAAAAATAAAATTTTACATGAACTCACCATACCCCTCACAGAATACCTTGGGGTGTCTTCTTTCCAAAATGGGGTCACATGTGGGTATTTATACTGTCCTGGCATTTTAGGGCCCCTAAAGCGTGAGAAGAAGTCTGGAATCCAAATGCGTAAAAATGCCCTGTGAAATCCTAAAGGTACTCATTGGTTTAGGGCCCTTTAGCACCCAGGCTGCAAAATGTGTCACACATGTGGTATCGCCGTACTCAGGAGAAGTAGGGCAATGTGTTTGGGGTGTATTTTTATATATACCCATACTTTGTGTGAAAATATCTCTGTAAACGACAACTTTTAAAATTTTGTATACAAAGTTGACAATTTACAGAGATATTTCTCTCACCCAACATGGGTATATGTAAAAATACACCCCAAAACACATTGCCCTACTTCTCCTGAGTACGGCGATACCACATAAGTGACACTTTTGCAGCCTGGGTGCAAAGGGCCCAAATTCCAACGAGTACCTTTAGGTTTTACATGGCGGCTCACAATTTAGCCCCGCCCAAAATGCCAGAACAGTAAACACACCTCACAAATGACCCCATTTCGGAAAGTAGACACCCCAAGGTATTCACTGAGGGGCATAGTGAGTCCGTCTGAGATTTTATTTTTTTGCCAGAAGTTATCAGAAATTGAAACTTTTTTTTTTTCTCAGAAAGTGTCATTTTCCGCTAACTTGTGAAAAAAATGAAATGATACATGAACTCACCATGCCCCTCCGCGAATACTTTGGGGTGTCTTCTTCTAAAATGGTGTCATTTGGGGGTATTTATACTATCCTGACATTCTAGCACCTGAAGAAACATGACAGGTGCTCAGAAAGTCAGAGCTGCTTCAAAATGCGGAAATTCACTTTTTGCACCATAGTTTGTAAACGCTATAACTTTTACCCAAACCAATAAATATACAATTATTGGACTTTTTTTTATCAAAGACATGTAGAACAATAAATTTAGAGAAAAATTTATATAGAAATGTATTTTTTTGAAAAATTTTACAACAGAAAGTGAAAATGTCATTTTTTTGCAAAAATGTCGTTAAATTTGTATTAATGGCAAAAAAGTAAAAATGTCAGCAACAATGAAATACCACCAAATGAAAGCTCTATTAGTGAGAAGAAAAGGAGGTAAAATTCATTTGGGTGGTAAGTTGCATGATGGAGCAATAAACGGTGAAAGTAGTGTAGTGCGGAATTGTAAAAAGTGGCCTGGTCATTAAGGGTGTTTAAGCTAGGGGGGCTGAAGCGGTTAAAGGATAACTGTCACATTTAGACCCTAATTTCAGTTTTCATATATGTAGTTACTAATATGATAATATTCCTGAATCAATAACTATTAGACTTACTTACCCCTTATTTAATAAGATTCAGCCCTTAGCAACCAGTCTGCATAAAACTGCAACTTCACTATTCTGTTAAGATGGCCGCCCCCAGCCCTGAGGCTAATCCATAGGACGCCTGCAGTGAAGTTAGTGAAGACCAGCTCTGTATAGGGGGGTCTTGCAGTGAAGTTCCCAGGTCTGGCTGAAGCCTGTAGTCCTCCTACAAGCTCTCCTCTTATCAGATAAGGCTGTCATTTATACACTGAGCAGCCACATTCTCCAGAACTGCTAAGGGAGTGTCTGCCAAGCACAGGCATGTGGAGAAGTTCACACACACAGCCCAGCACTGTTATCTCCTGTCAGGAAGAACCTGGCTTTTTATACATTCCCTTACAATGCTGACTCACTATCAGTTCCCAGTGCACGCAGCGTGCTCCGTCCTCTCATCTGGTAGACGGAAGGAGCATAGCAACCTGGTTTTATCTCAGGTAACAATAGCCAATACTGGGGACTTTTAGGTGGCTTTTAGGGGTTATTTAATAAATAATCAGAAATTAAAACAGGGCCAACAAGGTGATATTAATCACCAAAATCCAATAGTAAAAAAAAAAATATTTGACAGTTATACTTTGTCATTTTTATTACTTTCTGCAAAGTCAAAAGTTTATATACATTTCATTAATATTTGGTACCATTGCCCTTAAACTGAATAACGGGTCAAATATTTTGGATATCCCTCCACAAGCTTCTCACAATAGTTGGTCGGAATTTGGGCCCATTCCTCCTGACAAAACTGGTGTAACTGAGCCATGTTTGTTGGTCGCCTTGCTCCACCTGCCTTTTCAGCTTTGCCCATAAATTTTCGATAGGATTGAGATCAGGGCTTTGTGATGACCACTCCAAAACATTGACTTTGTTATCCTTAAGCCACTTTGTAACCAGTTTGCCAGTATGCTTCAGGTCATTGTCCATTTGGGAGACCCATTTCCGCCCAAGCTTTAACTTCCTGGCTGATGTCTTGAGATGTTGCTTCAGTATTTCCACATAATCTTCTTTCCTCATGATGCCATCTATTTTGTGAAGTGCACCGGTCCCTCCTGCAGCAAAACAACCCACAACATGATGCTGCCACCCCCGTGTTCACAGTTGGGATGGTGTTCTTAGGGTTCTTTCACACGAGCGTATCCCGTGCGTGGAATCCACTGCGTGAAAGAGAGCCAAGCCCCGTTCTGGACAGCAGAGACACGGAGAATTAACATGATTAATGCTTCATGCCTCTCTGTGACATTTTTACTACAAAATCACAGTGACAACTTTATCTCACTGTGATTTTGTAGTAAAAAGATCCCAGAGAGGCACGGAGCATTATTAACAATGTTAATGCTTAGTGTCTCTGCTTTCCGGAATGGGGCTTGGCTCTTTTTCCTCCAAACATAACAATGGTCATTATGGCAAAAAAGTTCATTTTTAGTTTCGTCAGACCACAGGACATGTCTAGAAAAATTTAGGTCTTTGTTCCTTTGTGCATTTGTAAACATTAACCTGGCTTTTTTATGTTTCTTTTGGAGTAATGGCTTCTTCCTGGCAGAGTGGCCTTTCAGCCCATGTTGATACAGTAATCATTTCACTGTGGATATTGAGACAATCTTACCAGCTTCCGCCATCATCTTCACAAGGTCTTTTGCTTTTGTTCTTGGGTTGATATGAACATGTCGGACCAAAGCACGTTCATCTCTGGGGCACAGAACCCATCTCCTTCCTGAGTGGTATGATGGCTGGACATTCCCATCTTGTTTGTACTTGCGTATAATTGTTTGTACAGATGAACGAGGCACCTTCAGGTATTTTGAAATTGCACCCAAGGTTAAGCCAGACTTGTGCAAGTCCACAATGTGCCTTTTTTATAGTGTATGTAAACTTGTGGTTTCAACTGTGTGTATGTATATATATATATATATATCTCATCACTATATATATATATATATATATATATAATATATATATATATATATATATATATATATATATATAATATATATATATATATATATATATATATATATATATATATATATATATAATATATATATATATAATATATATATATATAATATATATATATATAATATATATATATATAATATATATATATAATATATATAATATATATATAATATATATATATATATATATAATATATATATAATATATATATAATATATATATATATATATATATATATATATATATATATATATATATCCAGCATCTGTATGACCCTTACCATGCCAGAGGGGCATTGTGTATCACAACAAGGGGAGATTCCCCGTCAGAAAAAATCAGTCATGATCAGTTATGCACCTGTTTTAGGGTACTTTCACACTAGCGTTTTGGATTCCGTTTGTGAGATCCGTTTCAGGGCTCTCACAAACGTTCCAAAACGGATCAGTTAAGCCCCAATGCATTCTGAATGGATAAGGATCCGTTCAGAATGCATCAGTTCGGCTCCGTTCCGCCTCTATTACGTTTTGGAGGCGGACACCAAAACGCAGCATGCAGCATTTTGGTGTCCGTCTGAAGAGGCGGAGCCTAACAGATCCGTTTTTTTTTACAATGTAAGTCAATGGGGACGGATCCGTTGTCAGTGACACAATATGGTGCATTTGAAAACGGATCCGTTCCCCATTGACTTTCAATGTAATCCAAAACGGATCCGTTTTGGACTTTGTCATTTTTCTTTAACCCCTTTGGGACACATGACGTACCGGTACGGCATGTTTCCCGAGTCCTTAAGGACACATGACGTACTGGTACGTCATGAGTTGTTCCGATCACTGCTGCTCAGCTGGCAGTGATCAGAACAAGGTACCTGCTGAAATCATTCAGCAGGTACCTTGTTACAATGCCCAGGGGGGTCCTGTGACCCCCCCATATGGGCGATCGCTGCAAACCGCAGGTCAATTCAGACCTGCGGTTTGCAGCGCTTCTTTGCGATCTCTGATCCCGCGGTCTATGACCGCGGGATCAGAGAGTTAATGCCCCAAACAGTTTTTAACCCCCTGCAGCCCCCAATCATACTGTGGCTGCGGGGTGCAGAGGGGTGGTTGCGGCGGCGCGAGGCGGGCGGTGAGGCAGAGCGGTGCGGCGGGCGGGATCGCGATTGCGATCCCCGCCCGCCTCCCTGTAATCTATCCCTGGTGTCTAGTGGTTCTATCAGAGTGTCAGCACATTGCTGACACTCTGATAGAAACGGCTGGCATCTGTGCTGCAGATGCCAGCCGTTTAACCCTTCCGTACCGCGGTCCGTACGGACCGCGGTATGGAAGGGTTAACAGGGAGGGAGCGCTCCCTCCCTCTCCCATCGGGGGGCTGCTGTGCCTTTGCAGCCCCCCAACAGGATGGGATCGAAGAGGGAGGGTGCTCCACTCCCTCCCTATCCATCACCCCCTGCCCAGTTATGGCAGGGGGTGATGGTTGCCATGGAGACAGGACGCTTTCAGAAGCGTCCTGCTCTCCATGGTGCTGAAAGTCTGAATAGACCTGCTAAAGGAATACATATTATAAAGTATACATATTATGTATCGCCGCGTCCGTAAGGACCTGCTCTATAAAAATATAACATGACCTAACCCCTCAGATGAACGCCGTAAACATAAAAAATAAAAACGTTGTCAAACAAGCCATTTTTTTGTCACCTTACATCACAAAAAGTGTAATAGTAAGCGATCAAAAAGTCATATGCACCCCAAGATGGTGCCAATCAAACCGCCATCTCATCCCGCAAAAAATGAGCCCCTACATAGGACAATCGCCCAAAAAAAAAAATATATATGGCTCTCAAACTATGGAGACACTAAAACATGATTTTTTGGTTTTAAAAATTATATTATTGTGTAAAACTTATATAAATAAATAAAAAGTATACATATTATGTATCGCGCGTCCGTCACAACCTGATCTATATAAATAACACATGACCTAACCCCTCAGCTGAACACAGCAAAAAAAAAATAAAAATACGGTGTCAAGAGCCATTTTTGTCACCTTACATCACAAAAAGTGTCATAGCAAGCGACCAAAATGTCATATGCACCCCAAGATGGTGCCAATCAAACCGCCATCTCATCCCGCAAAAAATGAGCCCCTACATAACACAGTCGCCCAAAAAATAAAAATAAAACTATGGCTTTCAGAATGTGGAGACACTAAAAAAATTATTTTCAAAAAGGCTTTATTATGTAAAACTGAAACAAAAACCCCAAAAAGTAGTCATATTTGGTATTGTCGCGTCCGTAACAACCTGCTCTATAGAAATAGCACACAATCTAACCTGTCAGTTCAACTATGTAAATAACAAAAATAAAAACAGTCCCAAAACAGCTATTTTTTTGCAAATTTTCCATTTAATCCATTTTGCAGTAACAAAGCAAGGGTTAACAGCCAAGCAAAACTCAATATTTATTGCCCTGATTCTCTTGTTTGCAAAAACACCCCATATGTGGTCGTAAACTACTGTATGGCCAAACGGCAGGGCACAGAAGGAAGGGAACGCCATATGGTTTTGGAAGGCAGATTTTGCTGGACTGGTTTTTGACACTATGTCCCATTTGAAGCCCCCTGATGCACCCCTACAGTAGAAACTCCAAAAAAGTGACCCCATTTTGGAAACTACGGGATAAGGTGTCAGTTTTGTTGGTACTATTCTAGGGTAAACATGATTTTTGGTTGCTCTATATTACACTTTTTTTGAGACAAGGTAACAAAAATAGAAATTGGAAATTTCATCTCCATTTGCCAATAACTCTTGTGGAACACCTAAAGGGTTAACAAAGTTTGTAAAACTGGTTTTGAATACCTTGAGGGGCGTAGTTTCTTAGATGGAGTCACTTTTATGGAGTTTCTACTCTAGGGGTGCATCGGGGGCTTCAAATGGGACATGGTGTCAAAAATCCAGTCCAGCAAAATCTGCCTTCCAAAACCATATGGCGCTCCTTTCCTTCTGCGCCCTGCAGTTTGGCCATACAGCAGTTTACGACCACATATAGGGTGTTTCTGAAAACTACAGAATCGGGGCAATAAAAATTGAGTTTTGTTTGGCTGTTAACCCTTGCTTTGTTACTGGAAAAATGGATTCAAACGGAAAATTTTTCAAAAATCGAAATTCTGAAATTTTATCTTTATTTGCCATTAACTCTTGTGGAAAACCTAAAGGGTTAATGACGTTTGTAAAATCAGTTTTGAATACCTTGAGGGGTGTAGTTTCTAGAATGGGGTAATTTTTGGGTGGTTTCTATTATGTAAGCCTCACAAAGTGACTTCAGACCTGAACTGGTCCCTAAAAAGTGGGTTTTGAAAATTTCTGAAAAATTTCAAGATTTGCTTCTAAACTTCTAAGCCTTGTAACGTCCCCAAAAAATGAAATAGCTTTCCCAAAATGATCGATACATGAAGTAGACATATGGGGAATGTAAATCAATAACTTTTTTTGGCAGTATTACTATGTATTATAGAAGTAGAGTAATTGAAACCTTGGAAAATTGCAAATTTTTCTAAATTTTTGGTAAATTTGGTATTTTTTTATAAATAAAAATGAAATTTTTCGACTTCATTTTACCACTGTCATGAAGTACAATATGTGACGAAAAAACAGTCTCAGAATGGACTGGATAAGAAAAAGCGTTTTAAAGTTATCACCACAAAGTGACAATGGTCAGATTTTGAAAAAATGGCCTGGTCCTTAAGGTGAAATAGGGCCGTGTCCTTAAGGGGTTAAACCTAATGCAAACGGATCCGTTCTGAACCGTTAGAGGTGCGGATCCGTCTGTGAAAATAAACAGACGGATCCGCACCAACGCTAGTGTGAAAGTACCCTTAGCTATTACAGTACTTTTATATTTTACTATTTTAATATGCAAAATTTTTAAGTTTTTGATTTATATATTTTTAAAAACTTCTTAGCTTGATCTGCTCTGCATCAATCAGCCTCTTTTTAAAGTACATAAATTTAAACAAATGTATCTCCTAGCATGTGTCAGCCCTACCACAACCTAGACACTTTCTACTAAATGCACCCTTTTCCAAATGCGCCAAAATTAAGAATTGGCGTGCAACATTTGTTAAATTTTTCACAAAAAAAAATGACAGCGGCAGGCACGCAAGAAAAAAAAAAATTAATTAAAAAACGGCCTTCATAATACCTCTAGACTTTTTGAAGACCTAGTCTTAGGTTAAGCCATTGATATTAGATTGGAGAATACTTGACTCCCGGAACCCTCGCCGATCAGCTGACTGACTGAACTGCGGTGCTCCAGTAAGAACCACATCCCAATCACTAGCCCCGACATGGCTACTTACTTTTGTTATTCTCTGTGCCTGATCTTAAGGGCTTATGCACTCAGAACATAATTTTGGTCCGCATCCGCTTTGCATTTTTTGCGGGTTAGAGGCGGGTCCATTTACTTTAGTGGGTCTGCAAAAGATGCATCCGTATGTCTGTTCTGTAGCCCCGTAGAAAAAAAATAGAACATGGCCTATTATTGTCCGTATCACTGTGGCCAGGACATTCCGTTCCGCAAAATGTGGAACACAAATAGCCAGTATCTTTGTTTTGCGGATCTGCAATTTTAGAAGCGCAAAAAAGGCTACGGTCGTGTGCATGAGCCCTAAAGGGAGTGTGTCATCAGAAAATGACCTATTGTATAATTCATAGATTTTGTTGAATTTTAGGTAAGGTTTTTAAGTTTATATGTCTACTTTAAAAAAATTCATATAATCCTGCAATTTTTGCTTTTGTCATTAGACCTAGTAGGTCAATATTTTTTGAATATCTTTATTGTACAAATTCAAAAAAAATAAAAAGGTAGAGGCCATACTGCAAGTCCATTTTAAGTGAAGATGTATAGTCACAAAGTCATATAGCACACAAGCATTGATATATGGCACATAAAACAAATGAAATACTCAAAAGAAACAAAGAAAACATTAGACTCAGTGACATTGAGCACAACGTCGGTTTGACCAAGGAGAGTTGCAAAAAAAAAAAAAAAATGGAGTGGTGTAGCAGTTCTCAATATCCAGTGATATCAGCCATCCCACCTATAGACCAAGCATGCTAGTAACCCCTACAAGGGTGACTGATGGGGTTACCGAAAGTGGACCACAGCCAGGATTTCCGTGGGGACTGTAAGTTTTCAAACTTATTATCCCAGCTAGGCTCAGCTAGCCTAAAGATTTGTCTTACTTTTTCCATCCACTTGGGTACAGTTCATGGCTATTTCTTCAACCAATTTAAAGGAATTAGTAGTTTAGCTGCTGTCAATAATTTAGACTGTAAAGTTGGCCTTACACATTAGTCTTTTGTTAGCTGAACCCCCAGAGAATGGCAGTGTGTGTGTGAACGGTTGGGGAGACAAGGATTGGGTAAAATTAATATTTCCACCAGATACTTGTGTTCTACCGGGGGATAAGCAGCCGCCAGAAGTCTGGTAGTGGCTTTCTCCATAGAATACACATACACGTTCAGCCGAATGTGTACAGGAAGCCAGTAGAGATAGCAGTCAGATGAACAATTGTTTTGGAGGGTGTGGAAGGTAATGACAGTTTCATACCATGACGGTTCTGTCCATGTGAGGTTATCTCTCAGGAAATCTCATGAAGTCTTTGCAAAATGAAGACCAATTATGTACCTGGTCTTGTACTTCAGTTAACGAGGGGACAGTGCTCACACGTTCCTTTTGGTTGAAATCATCCCTTTTGATCACCTTTAAACTTTGTATGGCCACTTTAAGCTCTCGTTCTCATGTCCATTTTACGTCCATGAAAAAAACCATCCGCGTTTTATCTGTGAAGGGTTCCTGCCTCTGTTTTTTGCCCTCCGTATTCCAGGGGCACTGCTCAGCTGCAAATTCATTTCAAAAGCCTTTCCTATCTGTGAAAAACCCGACCAAACACAGAGGTCATCTACGGTGTGTTCGTGATTTTCACGGACCCATAAACTTAAATGGGCGCGTTTGGTCCGCATAGGTGAAAACGTCCTGCTAATGAAAAAAATGACCACCAATACGTGTTTTTACAGCGATTATTAATGAGACTAGAAAATTGTTAAAAAAAGTTTTCAAACCTTTTATTAAGGTTAAAAAAAAAAATGAAAAAAAGAACCCTTTTCAATTGAAAAGAAAAGCTTTTCAGTGGAAAAAAATTTTAAATCACCTCCACATATTTGGTATCGCTGCATATGTAACAACTTGCACAGCTTATCTACTTCCTCCTGAAGTCTGCACAGGTCACAGAGCGGCCTAGAAAACTCTTCCATAGAGGTCAATGTGGTCCCCTCCTGACCACTGTGTCTATGGCTCTGTGGTAAATTACTCATATACGCCAGAGTTATTTGTGTCCCAATCTGTGACTTTTCCCCACCTACGCCAGGTCTAAAAAGAGGACACGGCCTGGGCGGACCATGAGGCCTGTCTCATCATTTTCTACACCTGTTTTAGGCATAGAAAAGCTTCTAAATCTACGTCAGCTGATTTAGACCTGTGGTGGATGCTTTTTTTTAATATAGAAAGGGACATGGGGGGAAAAAAAATATTCAAAAAAAATGTTTAGCAAAAACTTGATTTATTCAATAGGTCATGTTCTGATGACACATCCCCTGTCAGGGCTCATGCACACAAGCGTAAGCGCTCAGTGCCCATATTGTGGACCGTAAACGGATGGTCCACAATATACGAGCACTGCCGAGTGCACTCCGTGGTGTGGATGCGGACCCGTTGACTTGAATGGGTCTACAATCCACAACATACTACCGAAGATAGGACTTCACCTATCTTTTGTGGAGCGAAGGCTTCTGATCCGTGCCTCCGCAACGCAAAAAGATAGAACATGTTCTACAAATCTAGGTGCAGCTACTACAAAAAGTCCAGAGCTGTGCCCAATAAGCAAAGAAGGGGTTACTTCAGTCAGATGATTATTCAAACTATTGGGACTCGGACCCCCGTCACTCTGATATTGACAGACTTTCATGTTATGTCCTAGGTCTTCAATTCTGTACTCCCAGAAAATCCTTTAGTTACCATTTGCAGGCAACATTTGTGCAAAAATAATTATTTAGGGATGAGCGAATCGACTTTGGATGAAACATCTGAAGTCGATTCGCATGAAACTTCGTTTCAATACTGTACAGATGAGCCGAAGTTATTACTTCGAAGTCTCGCCAGTCTTCACATAACTTCAGAAATTAATTTCTACTGTAAAATAAAATTTCCCGAACGCCAGTTAAAACCAAATAAGGATCAGAAGAAGAAGTATAAGGTTATGTGGAAAATGTTTTTTTAAAACTTGTAATGAATATAAAAATAATAGAGTATAAGAGTGGAAATATAAAAAGGAAGAACAAAAAGATTTACAAAAATACACCAAAAAGGATACGGAAGATAAGGGCGCAGTTTTACCCAATCAGGGATATAGCACAGGTTACCAAAGAAGTGAGACTCTTCATGTGAATAACCGCAGAGGAGATAAGGAGTTTTGATGATGGACAAAGGATAGATCAGGGTCCATACAGACCCAGACCTTGGTTCAGGACACAATCAAATTTTAATGGTTACTCTAGAAATAATTTTATACAAAATACAGGTTATAGATCAAATACTTTTAGATACAACCAGTAGAACAGGAATTTCTACCCCCCAGACAAGGCGGCTATCAACCCAGGTATAATTATTAAAGTGAAAGGACAAATCACCTGAATACTTATCAAAATGAGGAAAGAAACCACTCAAATACTCGCTATTCCAGAAATAATGGAGCAGGGAGCACGGATAGATTACAGCAGCCAAGAGGAGATTCAAAAAGTTGTAAGGAAGTAGGAACTACCACTGTAGAAGGAATAAGTGCCTCCAATTAACAGAATTTTCCACATCAAGGGATAAAAGGGGTTCAAAGGACCGAAGCGAGAAAGCAGGGAGCGCCGCAAAAAAGAAGTCATGTAGGGGACAACGAGAGGGAAAGAAAGAGGAGCCCAAACCCCAAGAAAAGCAGGGAAACATAACTGGGATTTTGAACCTAAGTTGCCATGTTTTGACGGAGTCCGAAAAGGAAGTTCTGGGGAAGGGTTTAAAATTTGCTCCCACCCAGAGGATAAATAAGTTTGGAGCCTTGCTCGATGTCCATAAATTTATCTGCAAATTAAACATTGCCAAGTATTATGTGAGTAACCAGGCTCCGGTGAGAAATGCAGAAGGAGGACGTGGGGGCGTAGTCCACTCACAGCTAAAAGAAAAATCCAGTTTTTATGCAAAAAATGAAGATAACGCTTGACTGATGGACATTGAAAATTATGATGCGGAGATGTCTAGGTTGTTGGGAGATAGGGGAACTTATGAGCTATTGAAAACCAAAAAAACAACCCCACAACTGAGGATGAAGATGGAACAATTGTTAAAGAGGACCTTTCACTTGAAAATGCATGTGAAACTGAAGACATACCCTTACTTGCTTGTCCCCCGCGGTGCTTAATCAGCTCTTCTTTTTTCAATATGTGCCCCCGTTTGTCCGCCGTGCCCCCTGCAATAACTCCCGCCGTGTATGCTAATGAGCCATTCTGCCAACTGGGCGGGCCTGCAAAAGTTCTCCTGGGCGCATCTGTTTTCTCACTGGCACGGAGCGCATCCAATTAGCACGCTCCGCTCTTAGCTAGGGAGAAGAAGCTCCAGTTCTCGCTAGAACAGGAGCAATTTCATCCATCCTGCTTCCGCCTCCGACGCTGCTCGCCGCGGGAATCCAAGATGGCACCGGCAGCAGGATGAATGAAATTGCTCCTGTTCTCGCGAGAACTGGAGCTTCTTCTCCCTTGCTAAGAGCGGAGCGCACTGATTGGACGCGCTCCGTGCCAGGGAGAAGAAAGACACGCCCGGGAGAACTTTTGCAGGCCCGCCCAGTTGAGCCGAAAGGTCCTCTTTAAAGCAAGGTTGGCAAGAAGGTATCTTGGACAAAAAAATAAAAAATTTGAATACCCGACAAGTTTCCGGTTGTTCCAGTTATTTACTTTTTGCCGAAGATACATAAAAGTGTAACCAACCCCCCTGGCAGACAGATTGTGTCGGGGATAAATTCTCTAACCAATAGGTTGGGAGAATATGTAGATTTTTAGCTCCAAAAATACGTACCCCTGATCCCCTCTTATCTGAAAGATTCGGGAAGTGTCATTAAATTAGTGGAGGAATTTGGAAGCTGTTCCACAGATATGTGGTTAGCCACAATTGACGTGGCATCTTTATACACTGATTATCCCTAAATATTTAGATTTAGAAGCAGTGATAGAAGAGTTCAAAAAAGATTCCCTCATGACTAAGGAGCAAGGTGATTTTATTTTGGAGTGCATTGATGTTTGTCTTCGTCATAACTATTTCTGGTACAAAGATGATTATTACCTCCAGTGAACTGGTGTGGCGATGGGGGCGAATTCGCCAATATTTTTATGGGGTATTGGGAAAGTAAGATCATTGAACCTGTACTAAATAAAACCTCAGACTTGGGTATACTGGTGAATTGGAAGAGGTATATCGATGATTGTCTAGATTTGAATATCTTTATGGAAGACAATCACCTCAGGACAAAAACCTTTTTTAAGGAAACATATGTCAATGGGTACATTGACACCTCCAGCTGACATCACACCCCGTGGTTAAGAAGTATACCTAAAAGGTCAAATCAAAAGGATTTTTAGCAAAGTGAGGTCATCAAGGGACGGTTCCTAGAGAAGGGATATTGTAAGGAAGATCTAAATAAATGTGAAAAAGAGAACAGGGGAAAATTAGAAATCAGAAGAAATTCGTAGGGGAAAGTACAGACCCCCGTTTTTCTTTTAGTACCCAGCTTAATACCCAAGCTGGGATAATTAAAAGTGCTTTTAAACAGAACTGGGGTGTGCTAAAGAATGACCCGATTTTAGGGGAAAGTATTCCAGAACAACTGCTGGTGATTTTTTAAAAAGCCCTCATTTACGCACTAAATTAGTGCGGAGTTTCATTCGGCCAGTTCCTCAAAAGAGTGGTAACAAGTTCACTAGGTGTGGATTTTGTTTACCCTGTAAAAATCGGAAAAGAGAACAAAGAGACCGAGAAGCCCTGTGCGTGCGATCAAACCAAAAAAATTCGGATTTTAAAAGTGCAAGGCTGCATGTCAAGCGATAGTATGGGGGTCATCTACACGTTGAAGTGCCCTTGTGGCCTCCAATATGTGGGTCGAACCCTGATAAAACTTAAGACCAGGGTTCAAAAACATGTTAGAAACATTAAATAGGGTCTGAAATCGCATAGTGTTTCTATGCACTTTAAAACAGCACATCAGAAGAACCCCAGTGGACTGCGGTTTGTGGGTGTCGAGCGTGTGAATCCACATTGGCGAGGTGGTAACAACATTCAACATATTAAGAGAGAGGTTGAGTGGATTCACAGGCTAGACACATTACAGCCAAAAGGTCTGAATATTGATTTAGATTTAAAACTGTGCCTTGCATAGGGTTTCACCTTTTAGCTCGAGGACCTGTGAGAAGGACGTGCCTTGTATTGAGTTTCATCCTTCAGCTCAAGGACCTGTGAGAAGTTGTAAGGGTTCATTGGCTGGAGGTGTCATGTGACCCCATCATGTGATCTCTGACATCACTATCGACCTGAATGAAAGGGATGTTCCTGTGAGAGGATTGGTGTAAAGAATGATCTGGGGGAGGGAGTAGGGATTCCTTATGAATGAGCAAAATAAGAGGTGGTAAGAAAAAAGGAGATAGTTATTTGAGAATTGCTGGTTGTTTTTCTGTGTGATATGATTTTGTGTTTTATATGTGTATGCAGTATATATTTGATATTTTGAAGTATTTTAAAGTTTGGGTTGTACAATTGAATACACGTCCACTTTTGGGTTAAAAGGTAACCTCGGAGTGGGTGTGTCAGATGCCCCTGATGAAGTTTATGTGGCGAAACCCGGGTTGGTGTTTTATCCCTGAGAACTTTTTATACAAAGTCTGAACCCGTTTTACCATTGTGAGTATAATAAATTGCATTTGTACTGACTGACAAGAAGGTTCTTCACTATTGCGGCTATTCTTTGGTTTCGGACAGAGAGAAGCGAGAGGATTGTCTTGCAGCCCGCTGCCACCTGGGTGCTTACCTGCACCGTTGGAGTATCGGAAGAATCTTTTCGGTGGTGTTTGCTACATCTATTTGCTACAATAAGACTGATCCATGTTAACTTACCCATTTCATTTTCGGATTTGCGACGCAAAAAGGCAACGTACTAGAGACAGATTTTATCTTTCTTTTATGAAACTAGAAGTGGCTTTAGCTGGAAGGAGAAGTACAAGCCCTTCCTTTATATCACCATTCCCTTTCAATTTACTTCTGCTTTGGCTTAAAAAACAGCATGACAAACTTCATGCATGATACCAACATCAGGGTGGTTTCACAGTGTTTTTGGGGAGAACATCAGTTTTCGTGGAATTTTTTGCACAAAAATGCTGTAGTCAGATGTTTGCTAAAAGTCAATAGTGAAAAAAAACACTACAAACTTTTTTGCTTATGATGTTTTACTAGGCTTTTAATGCATTGTTTGGGTCAGTGGTGTTTTTCAAAACAGTGCTCCGATTATGGATATATTCTCTCATTACAAGTCACAGTGAGCAAAAAATCCTAAAATATAACTTTTATTAATATACATAAATAAAACCGGTCCTAAGGACCTAAAGATGTGAACGACCACCTAGCAACCAAATTATTGCAAAAAGGAACAGGAAGGGATACAAGCTACTTTCCCCTATACTGGCCCTAGTGGCTACTCAGCCCGAGGGCACCCCTTAATGGTAGGAGCCCCTCGTCCTCGTGCCTAGGGCGTTTCCCCCTCAAGATATAGTGAGGGTTCATCAGGGGTCAGGAGACATGTAATACAGGGAACCAACAACATAAATAAAATAAATGCCGATCGTGTGACTGGTACCAAACAAAGATATATAACAGTACCTTGGAGTCAGCGCAAGTCTACCATCCAGCTTATGGGTATGGGATTAATTACTTACGACCTCTGACGGCGATATGTCCACAATGGCGTGGAGCAGCCACCATCTGCTCCACACCATTGTGGACTAGTTTAATCCCATACCCATAAGCTGGATGGTAGACTTGCGCTGACTCCAAGGTACTGTTATATATCTTTGTTTGGTACCAGTCACACGATCGGCATTTATTTTATTTTATTTATGTTGTTGGTTCCCTGTATTACATGTCTCCTGACCCCTGATGAACCCTCACTATATCTTGAGGGGGAAACGCGTCGGGTCTTAGCGAAATATTTAGGCTGTTATTATACAGGCCAAGAGGGAATATAGTGTAAGGGACATCTAAGGACAGGCTAGCCCTAGGCACGAGGACGAGGGGCTCCTACCATTAAGGGGTGCCCTCGGGCTGAGTAGCCACTAGGGCCAGTATAGGGGAAAGTAGCTTGTATCCCTTCCTGTTCCTTTTTGCAATAATTTGGTTGCTAGGTGGTCGTTCACATCTTTAGGTCCTTAGGACCGGTTTTATTTATGTATATTAATAAAAGTTATATTTTAGGATTTTTTGCTCACTGTGACTTGTAATTATAACCCGCAAAATCCCTGTTAATCATTTCTTCAGTGATATTTATATTCTCTCATTCTCTATAATAGAACTTGAAAAAAATGCATTTTACAAATGTATAGAAAAAAAAAAAGTAAAAATAAAATAAATGCAAAAAATCATGCTACTTTATTACAGGCAAAAATAGTGCGATAAAAAAAATGACTATAAACAAAATAGTTGTCAACTCCAAAACAACACAATTAACCATAGATACTTGACTTTCGCATCCAGATAAAAATAAAGATACTTGAATAAGCATTACTGACCTCTGATTCCGTGATGCTGCTCCTTTTTAAAAATCATCTGCCCGCGAAACCCTTTTAAATTCCGACACTGAGGGGCATAGGAACCATGTGCATAAATTAGTGTTGTGCATTGCAATGGCCTGAATAGACTACATGGGGAAATATGGGACCTTTAGCCAGACAAATAGCCAGAGCACAAAAGTCACACACCAGCAGCATACGTATTAGACCATTTAATAAGATTACAAGTAGTTTGTACACACGATTTTGAATGTGTGGTGTGCCTCATGATATAAGTTGCTTCAAAACAAGCACAGATGAAAAGCCAAAATCGTAAACTGCTCAGACGCTGGTCCTACAAAGAGCAGTGAATTGAAAGCTTCATTTCCCACAATAAATCAGTAGTAAGCGGAACACAGATCTTAGCATGTTGCAGGAGAAGCGTTTAGCAGATGGACGGTTCCTCTACGGCTTGTGCTCCTTCAGTCACAGCTTTTACACACTTGGCCATAGTCTGTGATGCACGGGTTATTGGATCTGCAGAATGAGATTAATAGAAAACAACAGGGAATAAATAAAACAGCTTGTTCACTTGAATGTGCCGTGTTTTGCAGTCCGCAAATTGCGGATGCACAAAACATGGATGCCGCCCTTTATAGAAATTCTTATTCTTGTCCGCAAAACAGACAAGTCTTATAACTTTTGCGGGGCCACGGAACAGATGCAAACAGCACACGGAGTGCTGTCCGCATCTTTTGCAGCCCCATTGAAGTAATGTGGAACCAAACCATGGTTGTGTGAATGAGCCCTTATCCAAATAGTTTCACCCAGTACATTGTATTCTAATAGCAACTGTTCAGCTACTTTAGTATAGGTTATTTCATTGGACTAGTGACATGATTTCTGCATCTTTTTTCATGGAGCTTTCTTTAAAAGGGTTGTCCACTCCTTTATAAGTGATGGTCATCGGACACCTGCACCCCCGCCGATCAACTGTTCTGCAGTAGCTCTGGCACCAGAACACCACATTTGTTGTGCAGTGGGCACAGCAGTTTACTGCGGCGCTGGTCCCATTCACTTAAAGGTGTATTCCTATCACAGACAATGGGGGCATATCGCTAGAATATGCCCCCATTGTCTGACAGGTGCAGGTCCCATCTTTGGAACCCGCACCTACAATGAGAACAGAGCAGGGAAATGAACGGAGGGCGCACTGCACATGCGCAGCCACCCTCCAAAAATAGCAGAGCACTGGCTCGGCTATTTCAGTCTGCCCCATAGAAATAAACGGGAGCAGGGGTCGCGCATGCGTGGTGCGCTCCCATTCACTTCTGTGGGAGCAGCGCTTGTTGGTGGACGGACCCTGGGAAATCCGGGGTCCTTCAGCCACAGCTCTCCCCAATCCGTTCTCGTTGAAGGTGCACACCTATCAGACAATGGGGGCATATCCTAGCGCAGTGATGGGCAACGTGCGGCTCTCCAGCTGTTGCAGAACTACAACTCCCAGCATGCAAAGCCTGTCTATAGCTATCAGCCTACTGCAGGGCATGGTGGGAGTTGTAGTTTAGCAACATCTGGAGAGCCGCACGTTGCCCATCACTGTCCTAGCGATATGCCCCCATTGTCTGTGATGGGAATACCCCTCTAATAGGAGCAGTACTGCAGTAACCAGCTCCATACGCTGCACAATGAAGCTGTGTCGTTTCGGCACCGAAACAACTGCAGAACAGCCATCGTGTGCCAGATATAATAGGCCATCACTTATGTCCACACAAGATGGGTCTGCTGCTGTTCCACAGCACTACCTTTTATATATAACCTGTGGCTCCAGCTTTGTGGTCCAGCCCTTCTGACCCAAACTGGGCCTGTAATGGTCACATGCAATTCCTAATTCCACTGCTGTCAATCAATGGCTTCAGTGGTCACATCCTTTTCATGAACAAGTAACTACTGATGCCAGTGATTGGCAGCAGCAGTCATGTAGACATGATGTCATTGATGTGGGGACCAGAGCGCGGCAATGAAGTGGTGGGACACATAAAAGGTAAGTCAGGGTTTTCCTTTATTTTAGACTGTTTCTGGCTCTGGTTTAATTTCTAGCCTAATAAATTTGGCAAATCAGTTTGTGTCCCGGAAAAATCAAACCTGTGCCAGGTATGTAGATGTCTACTGTAGATTTGTGCTATAATTCATAAGGAGTAAATTATTGTAAAGCTGTTGAGGCACATAAGGCCAGCCCATCATGCTAATATTTGCATAATATTTATAAGATTGGCAAAAGTAGCGTAAAGCTAAAAAAAAAAAAATTGCAATGTGCAAAAAATTTTCACACGCCCAAAAGTTGAGCATATAAATAAATTTATCCTTTATGTTTGTGTTCACCATAATCTGTTATTTGATATATCAGATGTGGCATCATTCTATCAGGCTTACCAATGATTGCTGGGAGAAATGTTTTGGCTGTGGTGGCACGTTTATATTATTTGTATTTTTATCCTAATTTTTTTTTCTATTATGGGGCACCCTCCCGAAGATCAGAAAACAGCTGTTTTATACTATACTTTTCCACTATAACCAGGGAGATCTGCCGTTGCAGTATTTGGACTGTGGAGGTCTAGTTAGCGCTTTTCTGGTCACTAGTATTCACTGCCGCTGTCAACCGAACTTATCTGTTACACAAGCTTATGCATTTAGACTTCTATTTGCTTCCCACAGACAAGACAGTTTGAAAGTGAAATAAAACATTAAAGAGATTTCCAAGAACAGAAAGACATAACTGCTTTCTTTTAAACACAGCCCCACACCGGTCCATGGGTTGTATCCGGTATTGGAGCCGAGCTGTAATGCCACACAACTGGTTGAAAGGGGTGGGGCTGTTTTTGGAAGAAAGCAGCCATCTTTTACCAGTCCTCGAGAACCCCTTTAATCTATTTCTTACCTGTCATATAGAAATCTTTAATTGACAGCTGAGGAGCAACCAGTGGGTCAGCAAGAAGCTGTTGGTTAGCGGCAAGCTGAAATAAGAAGAAAGATAAGATAACTAGAGAAGTGATCTGGAGCGTTCCTGGAAGTCTTCATAGCCAGTGTGCCACCCTGACCCTAGGTACACACCTAAGCGTTTTACAGCGCGTTCAAACGCGCTGTAAAACGCACAACATGTGAAAAGCCATGCTTCCCTATGGGCATGGTTCACATTTGGGCGTTTTACAGCGTGTTTGAACGCGCTGGAAAACGCCTAACGCTGTCGCTTCTACTTGAGCTTCTTTAGGGCGTTTTTGCGCGCATTTCCGTCCATAGGATTGTATTAGAACGCGCAAAGATGAAGAAATGCGCGTTTTCTGTTCCAAAAACGCACGTTTTTTACTAGGCAACCAGCTGAAAAAGGCCACTCCAAGGTGCAAGACAGAATCCTAGGCCCAAGCATGGAGGAAGCAGGCTGTGAAGCATCACCTTTCATATAGGTAGGCCTGCATTTTTAGTGGATCTTGCACCTGTCAATCACAAAAACGCGCGAAAAACGCGCGTTCATTAATGACAAAAATGCGCATACAATCGCGCCGTAGTCGCGCGTAAAAACGCTTGAAAAAACGCACGCCTGCAAAACGCTTAGGTGTGTTCCCAGCCTGAGAGTACCTGCGAGAGCTCCGCTGCCTGTTTGAAGTAGTTGGCTTCTTCCACATCATCATATCGCACCAGGTTTGGAGACACTTCATGTAGTCTATGCCTTACAGCGTCAAGGTTGTCATATGGGAGTGTGACGCCGGCTAACTGTTAGACGAGGGAAAATTTACTAATGAATGACAATCAAAGAAAAGGCATCTCCTCCATATACGCAAATGTTTGTTGCTTACACGGAAACAAATAAACCTTTGTTATGAAAAAGGTAAAAATTGGATGAATATTCCTACCATAGGCAGTACAATTATTCTATATGTTCATATGTACATATCATCTGGATTGTTGCAGATTTGCCATGGACGTCACTTGCAGGATAAATTGACGTGCTGAGAATTGAAAATCCACAGCACAACTCAATTTTCCTAATTCAGCAATGGGAAATCTGCAGCATATCCACCGCATGTGAACATGCCCCTTAGACAACAAACAATAGTGACTTTTCAAAAGTTGAGCAATGAAAAAAAAAAAAAAAAAAAAAAGTTAAACTAAAGGCAGCAGACAATGTACATGTAAAACAAAGCTTTACAGAGCACTTGTCATCACACCCTTTTTGGTACATACACAATGAAATAATTCGGCATTGTGCCGCTATTTCTTCTGAATATATGTATAGACGCAAACAACTAGGAGCCAGCATTCTTAGTTAAGAGTGTTCCTGCACCATCTGATACTGTCTGCTCTGATTGTTAGTGCAGGACCCCCCCCCCCTCGAATTGGTAATGACCAAATGTCAATTTATTCATACATTTCTAGTAGCAATGTGGAGTTCCACGAAAAAAATACTCCAGATCTCATGAATAATGTAAGTATTTACTAAAACGGACATGTGAGAAAAGCCAATGGGTCCTCTTTCTTTAAAGGGGGTTTTCCAGGCCCCCGATATTGTTGACCTCTCCTCAGGATGAACAGGCACCTGCTATCTCAACATGGACATTTTAAAATATCCGTGCAGAAATGGATGCCAACCGCCTAGACGTATATATAGTCACTCAGTGGAAGGTCGTGGAAGGGGTTAATATGCTATCTGTGAGGGTCCGACAGCACAGCTCCGTTCACCCTAGGTACACACCTAAGCGTTTTTCAGCGCGTTCAAATGCACTGTAAAACGCACAACATGTGGAAAGCCATGCTTCCCTATGGGCATGGTTCACATTTGGGCGTTTTACAGCGCGTTTGAACGCGCTGAAAAACGCCAAACGCTGTCGCTTCAGCATGAGCTTCTTTTGGGCGTTTTAACACGCCTATGGGCCATGCTGAAATAGGGGAGAATCACTGAATCGCGCGTATGATGCGCGTTTCTTAGTTACAAAAACGCGCATCCTAAAACGCGCGTCATACGCGTGATTCAGAAACGCTTGGGTGTGTTCCCAGCCTCAAAGTGTAGTGGCTGGGCTGGGTTACTGCAGCCAAGTTCCCAATGAAGTGAATGGGAGCTGGGCTGCAGTAACCTGCCACAGCCACTACACTTTGAACGGCGCTGTGCTTCCAGTTACATTCATCACTGATTGGATATTAAAGGAAGTCTTCCCCCCATATGGCCATATAGAGTGTTCACTCCGCCCAATAGCACAGATAGAGAAGAGTGTAAGGGTACCTTTATCTTTTTCTTCATACTTGAAGTAGGTGTAAAAACTAAGTTTAATCCTTATGCAAATGAGCTCTTGAAGGTGCCCAGGGGCGGCGCTTACTGTATGGGAGCCCAGGCTGCGCTGCCTTTTTTGAAGGTTTCCCCGCCCAGCCTGTGCTTATACCCGCCCTCCTATTCGCCTGTTTCAACCTACAGTCCGGCCGCGATCCCGCGCCAGGCACGCGCACTGCGATGCCTATTGTGGGCACGGCACTCTATATGGCCATATAGGGGTGAAAGACTCCCTTTAATGACCTATCCTGAGGATGGTTCATCAATATCAGGAGCCTGGAAAACCCCTTCAATAATGGGCACAGGCAGGATTTTCCTAGATTTTTATCTTAATGGAAAGAAAACACGTACATTGGAAAAGCATTTTTTACACTCAATAGTGCAGATTAAGACTGGAGATGCTTGGCTCTTAATAAATTTGGTGTATCTTATGGCAATCCATGCACCAGAAAAAGAAGTCTAAGCCAGCTATGAACTAGCGTAGATCTGAGATAACTTATGCCAGTTTCTGGTGTAAATTATAGTAAATCTGTCAGGCCACAACTGGCCCACCTTCCTTTTTCTTGCCACTTTTGGCAAGAAGTGTAAAATGTTGCAAATTAAAGAGAAAAGATGGTATGCCAGAACTGAAATCTACCCGTGCATGTACACTTTGCTTTGACTGTATTATAGTACCTCTGACAGGGCCCGTATGATCTTCCAGTCTTCTCTTGCCATTCCCGGTGGACTGACGGCAACAAGTGTTTTCTGCGTTCTGCCTTCTGTGTTGACATAGGTAGCGGACTTTTCTGTATAAGCAGCTCCTGGAAATATCACGTCTGCCATAGGTGCGCCTACATCTCCATGATGACCTGGTTAATTGCAATAAAGCAGAAGTTTACTAAAAACTAAAAAATCAGTACATAACAGGTTATATGTAATAATGGAATATTAACTATATTAAGAAATGAGTACATATTCCTATCTGCATAATCAGTAGTACAAGTCAAATGTGGAATAATACTAGGAAGAGGGATGCAGCAGCAGTCTCGGACCCTGCACGTTAAAATGCATGGTGTGAGTGGGAAGACCTCATGAGACGCGGCCGGTTGGTCATCGCTTAGAATTCTAGAATTGTCTTCACAGCATACACACTGACAAAATAATACACCGAGGAGTTGTTGGAATGGAATGAAACTATGTGTGAATGTAATGATGATACCTGTAAGCGATTACAATATTGGAGAGACAGGAGAAGTTTATTAGGGTAAACTGTACAACTGAATTTAGGCTCTAGGACCTTGTTTTGCCGCCTCTAGCCTGGATATAAGATAACATATGGTTGGGCATGGAGGTATCCAGATTCTGTATGGTAACCTGTGGTGCATTTGCCCATGGATGTTGCAGCTGTGCATGTAGGTCTGGTGGCCGGGCAGGACAAGGAAGTGTCGCCCATCTGGCAGAGACATTCTTGGGAAGCCCTGCTGCGTATGGGCAAGCATTATCCTGCAGAGAAATGCCAGTAGGAAGCGCTGCCATGAGAGGTAACACATGTGGCTGCAGGATGTCCTGCACATATCACTGCTAGGGGCGATTGACTGTCGTATACAATGGCTTCCCAGATCATCACACCAGCAATTGGGACAGTGTTTCACTCCACAGAAAAGGCAGGATTAAAGCACTCATCACGAGGCCTCCATATTCAAACCCGACCAATGTCTGATCCCAAACAGAACCAGGATTTGTCACTAAGCAGTCCAGCTTTATCATTCACGACACCACTGCAAACTAAGACCACGCTAGCTGGCTGGACATGTAATGCCGCGACTCCAATTCTCCTTCTGCTCTGCCCGGAAATGGTCCGAGCAGACACAGGAGTGTGTAATGAAGATGGCACCTATGTCTGGATGGTGGACAAGACAGATGGGAGCTACTTGTGCTGGTCAGCAGTTCAAACAATCCTCTGTGCTGCTGCTTGCCCATGTAACCACTGCTCCCAACACCTCCTAACAGTTAGGGCAGAATGGCCGAGGTGGCAGGCAATTTGTCGCAATGAGCATCCTGCTTCTCTTAGGTCAATCATGCGCCCACTCCCAAGTCTCCAAGTCTGTCAGCTGGACAGAATGTCTGACATTTCTATCTAGGTGCTTTCTTTTTTGTCAGAGCGTATATTGGATGCCTGCAACATAGTACAGGGACTGACCTTGGTAGATAACGAAGCAGCCTTTTGGCAAGTCCTGACGGGTGATGCATCCGGCATCTGCACCCAGGAGGAAGAGGACTTTTGGAGGATTTTTGCGTATGGCCTCCACCCCTGGTTTATAGCCCAGATCTAGGGCAGCAACTTGACTGGCAACTCTATTGAGACATTGAAAGAAAGATAACAGATAAAAGAAAAGTACACAGATGATGCAGAAGTCCTTAGACAATACACCCAAATTAGCTGTGGGGAACGGGCCTGGCTTAGGTAATCACCTGAGCCACAGCCATACACATCACCAATATAGAGGGTAGGGATCAGCAACCTACGGCACTCCGTATAACTCCCAGCACGCACACTTGCTTGGCTGTTCTTGTATCTCCCATAGAAGTGAAAGGAGGATTCTGGGAGTTGTAGTTTCAGAGCAACTGGAGTGCTAGGGGTTGCTGATCTTTAATACATAAGAAGCTCTCAGCTGTGGTGAAACATATCAGTGGAGATCTGTGATTGCACAAGGGTCCGGACATTAGGACAGCATTCAGAATGAATATATTAAAGGTGTTATCCAGCCCCTATAATGACCTCCCCCTCCTATACATTATACTAACCTGCTACCTGGTGTTCTGCCAGATTTCTATACCTAGAAAAAAAGTCTATACTGGAAGTGACGCGGCAGCGCATCAATCAGCTGGTCGAAGGTGTGCGCAGCGGGGCGAAAATCCACTGTTCTGCCAGATTTCTATACCTAGACAAAAGTCTATACCGGAATTATCAGTTGCAGTTCATCCTTACGGCAGAGCTTCCGTAAGGAAGAAGTGCAACTGATGATTTGTGCGCACTCAGGGGTAGGGAGATCTGATGCAACACTTTGCGCTGCAAAATCTCTATACCCCTAAGTACTTCTGTGGAGGCGCTGCAATGATTCTTTGGCAATACAGTGGTTGTGAGATTGAGCCGCGCTCACCCTCCACCAGCTGATTGATGCGCTGCCGCGTCACTTCCGGTATAGACTTGTCTAGGTATAGAAATCTGGCAGAACACTGGCACCAACGTCACTTTGGATCCCTGCATCTCCCTGTTGCTCAGATCAACACATCCGCAATGCTAAGGAGGCTTGTCACTGGAGCGGCCCGCTATTGGCTGCTCCCTCAGTTGCCGGATGTGTTGATCCAAGTGACGGGGAGATGCAGTAGCGGCCGTGCAGGTATCCGGAGCGACGCGGGTGCCAGGGTGCAGGCAAGTATATTATATGGGAAACACAGACGTCATGAACAAGTCATAGAAATGCCGCAATGTTAGAGAAATCGGGGAGTCCTTGTGTCAATGTGTCGCACATACCTAATAACCGGCATTCCCGCAAGCTGTGCTCATAATATCAAGTCTTTATTTGAGTGGCTTCTGATATACTGAAATCTTACCTGTGCAGAATATTCAGCACTTTCCAATTCTCAGGGACCCCACTACTGCTCCTGGCATTCTGTGCGATTGTGGAAACAGCAGCATGAATGGCTGCTCCATCTTTGCGTTGCAAGGCGCTGCTGCCGATTACTATCATGGGCTTTTTGGCCTGGTTAAGTACCTACAAATAAAGAGAAAATCCAATTATTACTTTACAGAGGTCTTATAATTCCAGGGTATTGAGGAAGGACATGTCCGTTTCCATTAAAAAACTGTGTGCAGCTCTGGTGATTTCATAGCATATCACATCATCCTCTATACCAGGGATGCCCCACCGGTGGCTCTCCAGCTGTTGCAAAACTACAACTCCCAGCATGCCCGGACAGCCTACAGCAGGGCATGGTGGGAGTTTTAGTTTTACAACAACTGGAGAGCCACAGGTTGGGCATCCCTGCTCTATACCAAAAAACGAAGTACAGCTCCAAACTGTAGGCAAGACAGAAATCCTAACATCTCTACTTTAGTAAAAACTTGGTAAACTAAATATTCTCCATGAAGTAATCCCAGGGCAGGTTTTCCCATAACTCTGTCATGGGCGTTACCAGATGGAGTTGTGTCCCTTCATGGTCTGACACTGTCCAGTTGGTGCTAGCAGGGAAACACTTTTCACAACACCCAAATAACAGAGGAGCAGCACAGTGCAGAGTTCTAAGCATATATGCTCCAAATGTATAACTACATGAGGAATGCCACTAGTTACTAAAGCAGACATGTCAGGAAGGGTGACAGGTCCTCTAACTGCAGGAGAAAATACACAATTAGGCCATATTCACACAACCAGAAGTGTTCTGCGGTCTACACAAAACATGTTTACCAGCCGTGTGCACACCGAACCCATTGTCTTCACTGATCGCAAAACACGGTCATGAGAATACGGCCTAAAGATTCAGCACCAGGATAACATTAAAATCCAAACTTTTCCCAAGTTACAATATAAGCAAGGGGCACATCCATAGGTACATGGCCTATCCGTTGATTCTCTAAAGATAACCACACACATTATTCTAAACCTGATCAAAATGAACAATTTCAACCAAAACAATGTTGATGTAAAATTTAACAAACAATAGTTTTAGCTCACCGAAGACAGACTGTCATTGTCTGAAAAGAAGTCAGCTCTTTGAAATTTCTTGAAACAGTCAGACAGATTTTTTTTTAAAAAACATTCCTTATCGTTTTATTGAACACATATGGCCAGTTTGAACAACTTTAGTGGCCAACATAGACTGTGTATGGTCGTGTCTGTGAAATGATTGTTCACCAGATGATTAATTATTCCAACTTCTATCTAATGTGTATGGCTGCCTTTACCCTGGGTTCAGACCTGAGCGTTCTTAAAAGCGCGTTTTACGCGCGTATTTCAGCGCGTTTTTGCAAATAGGAAACGCGCGTTCTTGTGATTGACTGCTGTTGTGTCAATCACAAAACGCGCGACAAACGCCCCAAAAAAAGCTCAAGTACTTGTTTATGTGTTGGGCGTTTTACAGCGAGTTCAAACGCGCTGTAAAACGCTCAAGTGAGAACCAGGGCCATAGGAAACCATTGGCTTTCATGTCTTGAGCGTTTTACAGCGCGTTTGAACTCGCTGTAGAACGCTCAGGTGTGAACTTAGGGTTAATCAGAACTTTAAAGGGGTTGTCCTCAGGGTAGGTCATCAATATCTGATCAGCAGAGGAGCCCATCAGCCGATCTGATATTGAACTATCTGAAGAGAACACAGCGCTTGTACAACCGCTGTGATCTCTAAACTGTTTACCTGCTCACTGTCACAACTGTAACTGTAATTACACCTGCTTGCCGATACAATTGTGACAGTGAGAAGGGAAACCGTTAAGAGACCACAGCGCCGATTGTTGCATGAGCCTTTCCTTGCCTACAGCCACACAACCTGGACCACACCTGATCTGGGAAACTAAGCTCATCAGGTCTGGCTAGTACTTGGATGGGAGACCGCCTGGGAACACCAAATGCTTTAGACCAGGCATGCTCAACCTGCAGCCCTCCAGCTGTTGTAAAACTACAACTCCCACAATGCCCTGCTGTGGGCTGATAGCTGTCAGCTGTTCGGGCATGCTGGGAGTTGTAGTTTTGCAACAGCTGGAGGGCCGCAGGTTGAGCATGCCTGCTCTAGACTAATAGAAAAAAAAGGAAATATGAGGATTTATCTGAGAGCGAGCTGTTTTGCTTCTCCAGTTCATAGAGAATTGTGCCATCACATGTAAGCATTCTATATAGGCACATCCTATATGAAGGTCACATCCAGAAAAGACAGATTCAGTCAATTATAGGTGACCATCATTTACAGCGTCAGCGGGAGGCGGATATAATCCATATGCCGGCTATACCACTATGTTTGGAAGGGCTTTTTCCCCGCCAACTGCGTTTTCTCCTCTCTGGCACGTTGAAATGCTGGAGGGAAACTCATGCCAGAACAGATTTCATGGTTTTCTCTGGGTTGTTTCTGGCATCCACTGCATCGGCTGTATGCAGCGGGCCTTCTGTCAAGCTATGGAATCTGGACCAGGTCATCGGCTCAGATACAAAACAACTGGCTGGGCGCAACAGATATGTGAACCCAAAAATGGTATAGCAGGAAACCATCAGCGCCAAAAATATTTACGCTGTACCGTAAACTGAGGACAATGGTAAAGGCACATACATTTTTTTGAGACATCACATAATTCCAGCGTTTCTCTCTTACCTGGATGGACAACGTACACCACTTAATACGCACCTTACTAAATGGATGTTTTCCTGTTGCAATATCCTTGATTATCTGAGGGGAGTCTCCCAAATGATCATACGTGTAGGTCAGATCGACAGAGCTTCCTACTACAGCTACGTTCAGGTCATTGTGAAGCCAGCTTCATGGAAAACACATGAGATTAATCCATTTTGAGAAGAGTATCACATGGACGAAACATGTACATTGTGAAGTTTCCATTTTATAAAGGATATGCCATCACTTTAGGATTAATGCGGGTCTGCATTCTGGGCCATTCACTGACGCTGAATCGGCTGCACTGATTCATCAGAACACCTACCTGTGCAGAGAACTGCAACTGGTCCCATTCACGTGAACGGACCTGTACAGAACTTTGGTTGAATGGCGAATGGCCAGGGAAAGAACGTGAAGAGCCCATAGAACAGAATTAGCACTGTGGTATCTTCATTTTCAACAATAGTGTGGGGTGGTCAGATCCCCACTAATCATGAAGTGATGGCATCTCCTAGAGGATAGGATTACTTTAAGTTATTTGTGGCTGCAGCAAGTTGGACGCCATTAAGACAAACCTCTTGCGAATTCTTGCATTAAATAGTGGAGCTTCGTATCGTGGATTGGTACCAATAAGCAGTAAAACATCAGCCTCTTCCACACCAGCAATCCTTGAATTCAGTAGGTAATTTGACCGCAGGTCAGTGCTATACATTAAGGGAACAAAAATGTAAAAAAATCAAACACTGTACTAACGAACATCAACTCAGACATCCTATTACTAAGTAGGGCTGCAGTAAACGATTATTTTAGAAATCGAGTATTCTATCGATTATTTTTTACGATTAATCGAGTAATCTAATAAGAATGTTACCATGGCAACCAGGGCTTCAGTAGCGTCCTTGTTGCCATGGTAACCGATAGGAGCCCAGTTATAACACTGCTGGGGCTCCAATCAGAACTTCCACCAATGAGGGGAGGGGACTCTGCTCTGTGGCCACTGCCACCAATGAGGAAGGGACTCTGCTCAGGCCACTGCCACCAATGAGGAAGGGGACTCTGCTCTGTGGCCACTGCCACCAATGAGAAGGGACTCTGCTCTGTGCCACTGCCACCAATGAGGTAGGGGACTCTGCTCTGTGGCCACTGCCACTAACGATTTTAATACTGGGGGGTGGGGAGGCGCACTGCGCCACCAATGAAAATTAACCTTTAATACAGGCGGCAGGCAGCAGATCAGCGGCAGTTAACCCCTCAGGTGCCGCTGATCGCAGCTCCCTGCCTCCTGTATTAAAGATTACAAAGGACCTTTCAGGGTCCGGCCTTACTAACTAGCAGCTACAGGAGCGGCGCCCAGGATGTCCCGCACTTACAGTTATCCCTGGGCGCGGCGCTCGGCTCTCCCCACTGTGTGCCAGTTACAGTGTCCTGCTCCATATGCTAATTACTAATATCGGAGCAATAGGGAGGAGACATCAGCTCTGTGGGCGTTCCTTCTGCCAGCACTGTGATGTTCTCTGCTGCGATTGGACAGCGCAGGGAGAAGAAACGCCCACAGAGAAGGTGATGTCTCCTCCCCATTGGTCCGATATTAGTAGTTGGCACATGGAGCACGAAACTGTAACTGGCCCACAGTGGGGAGAACGGAGCGGCGCCCGGGGATAATTGTAAGTGCGGGGACATCCCAGGCGCCGCTAGCTGCTAGTTAGTAAGGCCAGACCATGTGAGGTCCTGTCGCTGGTGGCCCGCCCCTCCTTCGCCCCGCCCCCCGTCTCTCCTCACTGGCAGCACAGCACAGGGGGAGGAGAGAGCGACTCCTTCTCCCCCTGTGCGCCCCGCCTCCTCCGCTGCCAGCCGCTCTGCACAGTGTCGGGTCATAGGGCGCGCTTACGTGCACTATGACCTGACGGCTGACCACGGAGGGGGAGTAATAGCAAGTGCTGCCCTCCCGCTCCGTGGTCACATGACACAAACGAATCCTCGATGCAAAAAAATTGCATCGAGGATTTTTTTGTGTCGAATTACTCGATTAAATCGAGTAATCGTTTCAGCCCTATTACTAAGACACCCTATTTTCTGTTAGGGTAAATGGAAGTCACAGAGAAAGGTCCTCTCTCAGAACCCCCATCTATGAGCCAAAAGGGAGGGTCACCGATTCATCACCATGCAATATGACATTTCCCATAAATGTCTGCCTGATCACGGCTTCCTCCTGAGAAATCAGTTGTTCACCTGATCATTGTAGAATGTAAGCCCTCGTGGCAGGATCCTTTCTCCTTCTGTACCAGTTTGTAACTCGCCTTGCTCATGCTTAGTGCAATGACAACCCAATGATATGGTGGGCTGTCTACACAGGTTCTGGTTGTATATATACACACACACACAAACTCACATTAAAAAGAGTAAGCCCATCTGAGACAACGGGACATATCGCTACGGACCCGCACCTACACCGAGAATGGAGTGGGAAAGGTGGTTGCGCGGCCACTGCTCCCATTCATTTCTATGGGGCCGACGGAAATAGAGTCAGAGCACGGCTATTTTCGGCAGCCCCATAGAAATGAATGGAGGGCAGCTGCGCAATAAGCCTCCACAACTTTCGGCCCACCGTTCTCAGTGTAGGTGCACACCTAGCAATATGCCCCCATTGTCCGAGATGGGAAAACCACTTTAGTTCAAATGGGGAACTTGGGGCCCCTGTTCTTGTGACTGGTGTGGGTCCCTGTGACTGCATACTCAGCAATCATACATTTACCACCTATCCTGTGGCAATGAATAGTCTATTATTTCTAAATACAACATCCCACTTGAATCATACCAGTTGTGTGTCTACCAAATATCTTCTGTTGTAATTAGACAAGTAATGTTAGGTCTTACCCAGCTCCTGAATTAGGGAAAATTTCTTCAGTACACAAGGTATCTGAATTCAGACGGTTCAGCAAATCTTTTAGAGCAACTAGAGCCTCAGCATCCACCAAACCTCCAGCAATAGCTGCGATATCTTTGCCCTGGACACCTTGCAACTAGAACAAGAGATATACAATTGGTGGAGAACATGCTATGAAGTGACAAATTCTAACATCTGGATAAAAGGCTATGTCCCATCTGGAGAACTTCCTAATCAAACACAGTCAGCAGACTGCCGCGGGTTCACTAGTTGAAACCCCACTGCAGCTGAAATCAGGCACGCTGTTAAAACATGACTAATTTGCAGCATAAGGGCACACGAACATATTTTTTTTCCGCATCTGATCAGCATTTTTTGCTTGTTAATGCAGACCCATTTGCTTAAATAGGTCTGCAAGAGATGCGGACAGCACGCCGTGTGCTGTTTGCATCCATGTGTCCATTCCGTGGCACCCGCAAAAATACAGAACATGTCCCATTCTTGTCTGCATTACAAACAAGGACAGGACTGTTCTATTAGGGGCCAGCTGTTCCATGGTGCAAAATGCGGAAAACACAAGTCTGGTATCAGTGTTCTGCGAATCCGCAACTTGCGGAGCACAAAAACTGCTATGGCCACGTGCATGAGCGCTAATTTGTTTGTATTTGCCTCAATGCTTTCAAGGAGTCATAACTTTTACTGTCCTAATTATTCTAAACCACATGTTCATTTTATTGTATACTTTGTAACAACAAAATCCTTAAGTGTACAGCCACACATGACTTAAAATATAGCAGAAAAGTAAGCTGTGGATCCGTGGCAAAAACCACAGGTAGGTTTTTTTTGTATGCTGTTTTTGCCATGGACACGGCATGGACACGATTGCAAATCTATATCACAGGTCATTTACACTGCAGAGATTTTTTATGTAGTGTGGATGAGAATGCTGTGGATTTGCCTTACCCACTCCAGCTTCCTCCGACAAACCCTCCTTCTTGATTGACAGGGCTAGATTTGTGCATAGTCATCTCACCTGCCCCTGTCAATCAAGGAGGAGAGGGGGGCTGTCAGAGAAAGCTCTCATTACATTTAGCTGAGCTAGTCCTATAGGCATTGTGCCGGGTTTAACACTGAATTCTCCATTGACAGACTCTCTTTAAGAATCAGTTACTTACATTTTCTACACTATATGTGCTATTTTATATATCCATAATGCTTACCACTCCGGCCACCTTAGTCAGTCCATCTTCCCAGGAAGTCTGGACTAGATAACCTTTGTCATCCTTGACCATGGGTTGAGTCAGTCTTTGACGCTTCAAACCATCATAAGCAAATCTATTTCCAGAGAAATTATTCATGACATTAAACAAACATTACTGAATTCAGTATATGCACAGTAGTCACAATAAAATGATCAATGGTACGTGCGCTGCTGGTCTCCAGAAAGTGAAGTGGGTATAGTCACAGAAAGATCAATATTGTAGTGGTGGGACCGCATTGCTCCTTATTCAGACAAGACGTTATCCTCTGGTGCAGATTTCCCGTCATCTCTCCCAAGATGGCGATGTCTCGGGACAGATGACAGGGATATCTGCAACAGAGGATAACGTCTTGTCTGAGGAGGAGTGCGGTCTCACCACTACAATATGCACAGTAGTGAATGGTGAGGAAGAAAAAAAAAAAAAAAAAAACACATACCTGGTTTTATCAGAAATCCATTCTTCATTGATATCCTCGTGCATTCTAGGCAAAATTCTCATGACCTCTCCACCTCTTGTGCTGACCACAATGTTACTACCCAGAGCATCTAGGACATCAATGGATTCAGTTTTCCTGGTTAAAAAACACAGGCCCATTTAGTTTATGTCCTTACTGAGGTTTGCCCAGTAGATATTTATGGAATATAAATGTCACATTGGTGGTGGCTGATATAATATAGATGTATAATATTGACTATAATACTGTATTGACTCTTTAAATCTAACTAGAAATGCAAGTGTATACAGCACTGAACATACCAACCATAAAATACCCATTGAAAGTTTCACGCACCTAGTTTCCCAAGGTCGAGCAGTGAAGGCATAAGGTTTGGAAGTTAATGCTCCAACAGGGCACAAGTCTATGATGTTTCCAGACAACTCTGACATAAACATCTTCTCTATGTAGGTGCCAACTTGCATGTCATTTCCTCTACCTGTAGTTCCAAGGTCATCAACTCCGGCGACCTCACTGGCAAATCTGAAATGAAAGGAAAGCCATTAATATGTACAATTCCTACAGCTTGAAAAAAAGATACTTGTGTTCTGCTTGAAGCAGTTGAGGACCAAGGGAATTTCAGTGGTCTTGTCTAGACAATTTTTTTTTACTGGTAATGATATATTACCCTAAAATAGACCTATATATTTGTATTCATAATTGTCTACCGCAAATTTAGAAATATTGCGTGTACAAGAACAATTTTCATGGGAAGTGGGTTTTCTTTTTTTTTTTTAGGGGCGGGGCGGGGGGGGGGGGGTTTATATATACTCTATCCCTCAAAGGTTAGAAAAGACCACTGGGGAACTATTATTTTTATCTTTACATTCACTCAGTTACAGTTGTGACTGCTAGGGCTGTACTGGGTCTAGTTACAGTTGTCGCTGCTAGGGTTGTGCCAAGTCTAGTTACACTCTGTAGTAGCCTCCATTCTATACAAACTGCTTCTGACTTTTCTACAAGGTCCCTGGCTGTCTCTGACCCGACATTCAGCAGCCGTAGGCTGGTTTCACACGAGCGAGTGTCACGCTCTGGATTCGCAGTGCAGCACCTGTCCCGAACTTCCAGCACTGCTTGGGTAGCATAGCATTATACCGAGTTATAATCCCCTGTAACCCTTAGAGGTCTGGAATGTATTGAATAACACTGACATAATACATTCCAGAACTGTAAGGGTTAAATGGCATCATAAATCAATATAATGCTGTGCAACCCCGGTAGTGCTGGAAGTTCAGGGCGGATGCTGCGCTGTGGGTCCAGAGAGTGACACTCGCTCGCTTGAAACCAGCCTTACTGTGATATTCCAGCTTTTATGGCACCTTTTAATTAATTTGGCCATTAAAGAGCTGATCTTAAAGGGAAAAAAATGACTAATAGCTTAACCTGGGTTCTGCTGTTCCAGAGTGAGGGGTCTGATACAGCTCCTTCTAATCCCCAGCCCATAAACTTCAGGACAAGGCCAATCATGGTCCCCGGCAGTGACGTTTCCCCAAGTGGCATTTCACTGCTGGATCATGTGCCACTTGGGGACGTGTCACTGTTGAGGCCAGTAACTGGTTTCCTTGGTGCATGTGATCTCTGTAACATCCATATGCCCCAAAAGGACACAGACAGGGGTGTTTTATGAGAAAACTTCTTTAATGTTAAGAAATATGGTTACCAGAGGCATAAAAAAAAAAAAAAAAATATATATATCTTACTGTACAGCTGCAATAACTGTGCAAAATCAATTACCGAATACATCTGGTACACTGAATGCAGCGTGTCATGATGGTCTTAACTAAGGGTCCGATGTTCTTGTCCTCCACCGCACGTTTCCCCTCTGTAAACCTGCTTCTGTCACTACCAAACATCATTGACTGATCCTGCAGCAGCGAAATGATAAATGTTAAACTGCATCACTAACCCTCCCCAGCTTCACTTACATAAGAAGCAGCAGAAAACACATAACTGTACATGCACGTCTGCTCCATTCCTGCAGTATCAGCACGTAGCACAGACTAGAAGAGGACCAGGAAAGGAAAAAACATAACTTACCTGCAAATCACATTCTCCTCCTTGATCACAGATGGGACAGTCCAGTGGGTGGTTTGCCAGCAAGAACTCCATTACTCCCTCCCTAATTGAAGTAGAAATGGGGAGGTCGTGATCCATACACAGACGGGCTTGCAGGTCACAGTTTTAGCTTTTCCTTCAGACTTCTGACTAAACACATCAGCTGCTAGAAAAGCTGATATACAGGAGTGTAGAGCCTATTTGACATACCTTGCTTTCCTGCTTTTTTCTGAATTTGTTATTATGTTCCAACCTTTCATGACGGGCATAGCACAAGCAGCTACAGGCTGAGAAGAAGAAAGGGAAAGCTGCATCATCCTTTAAAATGCAGAACACCTCCACCATTTTATATATTCTAGAAAGTTGATAAATAGGTTCTCTATATACCAAACATGTCAATATTCAAAAGGGAAAGTTAAAAACTAGTTTCCCTAATGATTACTGTATTAGGCCAACTATAAAGCTACATTAGTTATTTTTTTAAATTCACTGCTTCTCTCCAGACACAAAATAATAAAAAAAAAGGCAATAAAACTCTAAGATAGAACTATCTGGGCTCATCAACGATGTAGATGTTGTTTCACGGACCTTGGGGGCTTTCTCTATTTCCACAAGACACATGCGACAGTTTCCAGCTACTGACAGCCGTTCATGGTAACAGAAGCGAGGTATCTGTATGCCCACTTTCTCACATGCCTGTGAAAGGAAGAAGATCAAGACAGATCTTTAGATTCCAAATACTGTACGTTATACAAATTACAAGAGACAAACATAAATCCAATACTGACTGATAAAATAATAACCTAGCTCATGAATATCCTTAGTACAAACAAAAAAAAAATAAAGAAAATTGGTGTCATAGAAGAGGGGATAAGTTAAAGATGGTCTTGGTCTCCACTGCAGTCTTAGGTATGTTTGTGGATCAAGATCAAGGATGGTAAGGTCCCTATGTACTAATGTTGGACGAACCTAAAGGCTCAGCGGAACTGGCCAACAATCTAAAGTGTACAGCAGGGGTGCACAACCCGTGGCCCCAAGAGCCAAGGTTTGTGGCCCCCGGACTCCTGAAAAGAAACACAGATGATCGTGTGAGCATTACAGCTCCCGCACTGTAGCAGGGGCAGGTCTGCTCACGGATGTAAGTGACAGCAGGAGAGCCGAGAAGGCAGAAGCAGTGTATCAGCGCCTTCTCCTCAGATAGGTGAGCGGCGCGCTATAGAGGGTAGACCCGGCTTGGGGGCAGAGTAGCGCAGAGCTGCAGGGTCAGGAGACCCTGCTCAGCCCCCACAGCAGGCTGATTTCCCCTGTAACTAGGGCTCCTTTGGTTGCCCCAGTTACATTGGAAATAGTGCTATAAAAAATCTCCTATTGTCTCCCAAAGGTCTTTCAGTGACCTCTTGGGGACAAATTATGTAGAAAAAATATATTAAAAAGTTAAGTTAAAAAAAAAAAGAGCACATTTTGTGTTGCAAAAGTATATATAAAAAAAGTAAAAAAAAAAAATTATAAAATACTAATAAAAGAAAAAATATAAAAAGTGCAAAATAATAGAGTGTTCATTGTTCCCCAACAGTCCTTTTATGACCTCTTATAACAAAACGACACAAGGTACCACTTGGAACCAAACCCGAGTTCGAGAAATGGTTTTTTACAGTATAAATCCATCTCTGAAGTTATTATGCGAAGTAATAACTTCGGCTCATCAGAGCCAATACATTCTAATACTGTACGGAGCACTTGCTCCATACAGTATTGAAACAAAGTTTTCTGCGAATCGACTTCGGATGTTTCATATGGCAAAATGGCAGCAGCACAAAACTCCCAACAATGTAACAGCCCCTCCAAGACAGGTTACTATATATATATATATATATATATATATATATATATATATATATATATATATATATATATCGTCTGGCAAATGAGAGATGGCCACTGAGTGGCATAGTAGATAGAAAGGGAAACCCTTATGGTAAAGTGTTCAATGTGAAACATGAAGCATCATACCATCCTGAATAATGAGGAATAAACCAGTACACTGTACCTGCAGCACTGTGGTGCCAGGCTCAACCATTACTGGTTTGCCATCCACAAAGACCTCCAACAGATTGCTCGCCGCTGTGCTCGATGTCCGGACTATTAATAATAGAAAAGAAAATTACATAAATGAGTGTCCAAGGTATTCCTGATGAAATCTAGATGTTATTTTGTATGGAAAAAAAACAGAACGGCATAATTAATAAGGCTATGTTCACATTCATGTTGGAGGCTCCAATACGGAGTGACAGACACCCCGACAGAAGCCCAGTGAACCCTACAGTAGTCCATGGGCCCCATCCGGAGCAGACATGTGGAGGATCTGGCACTGCCATCATTATATGACTGAGCAGAAATGAAAGCAGATGTGAATGAAACCAAAAGGTGAGGAAAGTCGCCAGAACCCCCGCTGCTTAACAACCCTGACCCAAAAACATGGTCAAGTGTGTAAAATGAGGACTGTGTAGTCCTTATAAAGGCTACTGCCCATAGCAACCCGTATGGCCTTCATTATTCTTCTCTCGCACTGGTTTTGGTAAATCTCCTCCACTGCGGACACGCTTAATATTGGCTAACCCACACAGGCACGTACTCACCATTGCTTGTCAGAGCCCTGCGAACAGCCGGGAAAAGCAGCATGGTGCTGGAAACAAAGACAAGGTGATATATGAAACAAGGATTTGGGATTTCAGGCGATAGGACAGCATTCACACTGCCACGTGTACAGTCCAGGCTAAAGGTGCATTCCAAAAACCATATGTATTCCACAAAAAATACAGGACGTCCGTGTTGCATCCAATTTTTTTTGCGGTTCCATTGTAGCAATGCTTATTCTTTCTGTAAAACGGACAGGAATAGGGCATGCTCTCTCTTTTTTGCGGGGCTAAGGAACAGACATACGGATTTGGACAGTACATGGTGCTGTCAGCAGTTTTTGGGTTGGTCTTTTTTGGTCTGACCTCTAGTGGTCATTTTCTTGTAAGACAGATTAACTAAAGTGGTCTAAAAAGTATGCGCATAAAAATGTGGCGCAAGTGAGCTGAATTTTGGCGGATATCTCTATGAATGTAGGAAAATTGTGGTGCAACTCACAGCTCAGAGACAGGAAAGTACACCAGCCCTGGGATGGCGTAGAAATTAGACTGTTTTTAGACAAAATCTGGCGCAAAATCAGCCACACTTACATACATAGGGCAGAAATTAGGCGCACAAGTTATAAAACGTCTGAATTTGTCTTAAAACTCAAAATAAAAAAAATACATAAGACAGTCGGAAACAGGCTTTTTACTCAGAAAAACAGGCGCAGAAACTTTAGTATATGTGCTCCAGTGTTCCTCAACTCCGGTCCTCGGGACCCACCTAACGGTCAGGATTTGAGAATATCCCACAGAATGAATACCTGAGGTAAGTCCTGATGCACTGACACTAATTATATCACCTGCTCAATACTGAGGAAATCCTGAAATCATGACAGGTAAGTGGGTCCCGAGGACCTGCGCTAAGACATAAGGGAAAATTTATTAAGCTTGCCTGTTTTTGGGCATAAAATTAAACAGACGTATTTCATTCGGCTGTCTTTCTTTTGCCGAGCATTTATTAAAGGGGTTGTCTGGGTTACATATCCCCATTTTCACCCAGGCAGTGCTGAATCGCGCAGGGCAAGGGCTATATTTTGAAGATCCAGTGACATACCAGGCCGGTGACGTCACCACCACTAATGGGCGGGCGCTAACCTCCACCTAGCAGTGAGCCCAGTGATGTCACCACCACTAATGGGCGGGCGCTAACCTCTGCCTAGCAGTGAGCCCGGTGATGTCACCACCACTAATGGGCGGGCACTAACCTCCGCCTAGCAGTGAGCCCGGTGATGTCACCACCACTAATGGGCGGGCGCTAACCTCCGCCTAGCAGTGAGCCCGGTGATGTCACAAGCACTAATGGGCGGGCGCTAACCTCCGCCTAGCAGTGAGCCCAGTGATGTCACCAGCACTAATGGGAGGGCGCTAACCTCCGCCTAGCAGTGAGCCCGGTGATGTCACCACCACTAATGGGCGGGCGCTAACCTCCGCCTAGCAGTGAGCCCGGTGATGTCACCAGCACTAATGGGAGGGCGCTAACCTCTGCCTAGCAGTGAGCCCAGTGATGTCACCAGCACTAATGGGAGGGCGCTAACCATTGCCTAGCAGTGAGCCCGGTGACGTCACAAACACTAATGGGAGGGCGCTAACCTCCGCCTAGCAGTGAGCCCGGTGATGTCACCAGCACTAAGAGGCGGGCTAACCTCCGCCTAGCAGTGAGCCCAGTGATGTCACCAGCACTAATGGGCGGGCGCTAACCTCCACCTAGCAGTAAGCCCGGTGATGTCACCAGCACTAATGGGAGGGCGCCTAGCAGTGAGCCGAAACGACGTTTAGCTTAAGGCCGGATCCGGATTAATGCCTTTCAATGAGCATTAATTCCGGATCCGGCCTTGCGGCAAGTGTTCCGGATTTTTGGACTGCGCAAAAAGCGCAGCATGCTGCGGTATTTGCTGCGTCCAAAGAAGACATCCTGATGCATCCTGAACGGATTTCTCTCCATTCAGAATGCATGGGGATGATCCTGATCAGGATTTTTCCGGCATAGAGCGCCGAGGACGGAACTCTATGCCGGAAAACAAAAACGCCAGTGTGAAAGGACCCTTAAACAGGTCCCTGATTCGTCTTGAACGCAAAAAAATAGGACATGTTCTATTTCCTTGCGGCGCGGAGGCACACTTTAGTGCTTCTGGGGGGGGTTCTGTACCTCCGCTCCGCACATTCCGGACACAACGGCCATGTGCATGAGCCATTAGCCTAAGGGTACATTTACACAAGCGTTTTTATCGGTTCGCATCCGTTCCGCAATTTTGCCGATCGGATGTGGACCCAATGCATTTCAAAGGGGCCGCAAAAGATGTGGACACCACGCGCATCTGTACTTCCATCCCGCAGCCCTGCAAAAAAGATAGCGCATGTCATATTCTTGTCCGCATTTCTACCATAGGGCCGTGTGCGTTCTGCAGTTTGCGTACACAAACACATACGGTCGTGAGCGTATCCTTAGTCTAAGGGCTCATGCACACAAACATTTCTTTTCTGTGCCCATACGGGAACCATTCACTTACAAAAAATAAAGAAAAAATACTCCATGTTTTTCCTCTGCGTCCCTTTTGGTAAATCTCCCCCACGGGGTTTCTACCTTTCGGTCGCCCTAGTATGTATACAGGAGGAGCACCAGCACCCGTCAGCCTGGCACACAGGAGAAGGGGCAGCCCTGGGACTGGCTGGGGTCTCCCGGGTGATACTAGCAGCGCAGTCAGAGCTGTCAAGGGCACGCGAGTCACCCTGTGTGTGACACCCTCCTCCAGCCGCCCACCGGTCCCCGCTGCACACGGACAGCCGCCCACCACCTCACCCTCCCGGGCCTCACTCACCAGGCTGGCTTCCCTTCGCGGTTCTGCAACTATTTGGCCTTAAAGACCACAGCAGCGCCAACTTGCCCTCTGCCAATATGGCCGACTCTGAAATCTTCGGAACCAGTCGGAAATTGTAGCGAGCGTTCGGCGATGTCCGGAACCTGCCCCAACAACTTCCGGAGTAAAGCAGCGCGACCTACAGGTGGGATTCGGAAGTAAACATTCTGTTTACGGCTGACTGGATTTTATTCCTTTATTTCATATTACCACGCACGGGTTTTTACATTACACGGGTGCACTCCCTTACTAAAAATGGCGGATTTAGGGTCCCGTCATCTGGCTCGGCTGAGGTCCTCCCCCTGGATGACGTGGCAGTGCGTGCGGACGTCAGACTATAAAAGCCTCGGCGGCGGGCCTGCGTCTCTCTTTCGCACGCCTCTTCACTGTGTGGTCCGTCAGCAGCAGCAATGGGTTTCGGAGATCTCAAGTCCGCCGCCGGCCTGAAGGTCCTCAACGAGTTTCTGGCCGACAAGAGTTACATCGAGGGGTCAGTGACCGAAGTAAATGTCTCCATTCAGACAGAGCGGTATACGTGCACGGCCCACTGCCATTGTTCCGGACTGACACGTGTGCGGGGCCTGGCGCTCAGGCCGCAGCTCCTGTGTGAGGCCCAGACTACACTGCAGGGCACCAGGCTGATGGAGATGTCTGCCGATGAGATCGATGACCTTTATCTATGGGACTGGCAATATTCTGGACAGACGATGGCAGTGCTAATGGGCATGCATCTGTGATGGGCAGATATCTCCATGGACTGCATGCTTGGCAGTAATACAGGGGCACAATCTGAGAGCCCATGTCACAGGAACACTCTTGGTCAGTAGTGGTAGATGTCCCCCAGTTGGTCTTCCTCCTTATGGTTGCAGGACTGTCTACCATCTGATTGTGGGCACCTTAGGTCTTGTTTGGGGGCTGTGCTATGTCCTCCTTGTAAGATGTAACAGGAGCTTTTATGCCGCTGTGATTTCTGCCCCCATATGAGGCAGTGGAGGAGACTCCATGATGAGTAGATGCTGGTGCTCCTTTTATGTAGACTCGGTGCTAGAAGTGGCGGCCATCTATACTTGGATGATTGGAGGCTGTTGAATCTGTAGGTCCCCATCTGTTTGGGCTGCTTGTATTGGCATAGCAGGGGCATGGGGCTGGCACTGGGTTGTCCAGTGACTGATGTGTAATAATGCTGTCTTGTTCTCCTCAGGTACGTGCCCTCCCAGGCTGACATAGCGGTCTTTGACGCCCTGTCTGGTGCTCCCCCTGCTGACCTATTTCATGCACTTCGCTGGTACAATCACATCAAATCTTACGAAAAGCAGAAGGGCAGGTAAGTGCTTGTCTTTGGTCTGCAGATATAAGGACTATCCAGTTAGATATGCAGTATCGGCACTGAGTGCTTGTCTAGAAGTGCACTCATTCTAAGGCTTAGGAGAATTGCTGGCAATATGATGAATGAACTAAATCACCATCTTTCGGCTGATATGTGATGCACATGTTCTTTCTGACTTGACCAGCCTTGGTTAGATGCCACCTCATGGGTGCTGGATGATATACCAGGCTGCCTGGATGGAAAGCTCTGCACCCTGCAGGGTAACGGCCCTGTAAATATCTGAAGGCAGGCTGGAATATACTTGATATCCACACCAGGGAACTGTCCTGGTGTGTAATAGTAGATTAACATTGCTTAAGATAGGGTTTTATCTTCTACACTATAAAGCTCAAAGGCTGACTCCTTCATTGTAGCCTCCCCGGAGTGAAGAAGCCCTTGGGGAAATACGGCCCGGTGAACATTGAAGACACAACTGACTCTAAGAATGCCAAAGAAGACGACGATGACGACGACATTGACTTATTCGGCTCAGATGAGGAGGAGGTAAGTGCTGGTTGTGTGGTTCCTCTTCAGTATTTTAATGGCCTGTGTAGTAAATGTACTTAATAAAAGCCACATTGTATCACCTTCCATGTTGGACTTACCAGCTCTCCTGACCTGTCTTGGTAAGTTCTGGAGCATCTTGTATTTCTGCATTGTGCTGTTCCGAGGTGTTTCATAGAAATGAGTAAGCTGACAAATTGGAGTCATGGCTGAGGGGTTGTTTCAGCAGTGACCATCCAGTGCATGTAGGGGCACGCCCCTCGGACAATGGGAATGGTAACACCTGGTTTAGCATGTATCCATACATTTCAAGGAATAATGGGAGCAGCACAGTGCAGAGGCATAATGTACTTCATGTGGAATGCATGAAAACATGTCAGGAGAGCAAACAGGTTCTCCTAGAGATCTGACATGTCTGATCTGAGGGTCCTGGGCCTCCGACTCTGGGTTGGCACAATCTGCTTCTGTAGTTCTGTGCAGATATCACTGTCCTAATGATGGCAGTTGGAAAATTCTGACATGGCTAAGATGAAGACGGACGGGTCAGGAGTCCTGCAGCGCACTCGTTCTAGGTGAGGCCTGTTCCCGTCGGTGACCTTGTGGCGCTTTACTTCCCGCTATTGGCATAGTTCTGTCTTGATCTGTGGACGTTGTGTGATCCTTCAGTACTGAACAGAGCACTTCTATTGCAGTGGTTTAGGGGCGGTATTGACGGACTCTTTAAACCATTATACAACCTTCTGCCCACCTTGTGTAACGAAGAGCGGCATTAGTTTGTTCACAATCTGACGGCACGTGTTCAGAGTGTCAGATGTGCAGCTTGTGATCCCCTCGTGGTGACCGGTAACGTGATGAATGAACTTGATCACCATCTTTCGGCTGATACGTGATGCACATGTTCTTTCTGAGCTACCGGTTTAGGCTTTTGGACTCTAAACTGATGACTCCGGGTTCTGCTTGTGACCGTTGATCATTTCATTACAGGAAAGCGAAGAATCAAAGAGAATCAGAGAGGAGCGATTGGCACAGTATGAATCCAAGAAATCCAAAAGTAAGTAGCATGTGCTTGGTTAACAAACTGAACTGCTGAGGTGGATAGACTTATACAGGCCTGTATGATGGCATGTGCCTACCCCCGCTGTTGGTGCTAGATGAAGGCTTTGTCCACAGATACTGGTCTGGAATTGTGTGGCAATGTGGCAGTTCCAGCATTCCTCCTGTGGCACATGAATGTGTTTTATGGACTTTTCCTTTCACTCTGTGAAGGGAGCCATCTATAGAACCAACAATTACCATGTAGATTGAGTGCTTTAGTTTAGGGCCACTTGGTGAGATGCCTGAAGTACAGCGTTCAAGCCTCTGCTCATTGACGTGTGTTGGGAAGATGTTCAGATGTAGCCATTTCTTCTCCCTACAGAACCAGCACTCATCGCAAAGTCTTCTATCCTGCTTGATGTGAAGCCCTGGGATGATGAAACGGATATGGCAAAGCTAGAAGAATGTGTCCGAAGCATCCAGATGGATGGCTTGGTGTGGGGAGCATGTAAGTACCATCATGTACATCTGACACACCAGGCAGGCTTTGTGGCATACATGATGAAAGAAACTAATCACCATCTTTCGGCTGACAGTAATGATGGAGCCTTTATTTTCTGACATGCCACATATTGCCATATGCCATGGCTTTATATCATTGCCCTATCCTCAATAGGTCATCAGTATCGATTGGTGGGGGTCCAACAACTGATCAGCTGTTTAGTTGTGCTCAGGAGTGCTGCTTCTGCTTTAAGAATACCTGTGCGGTCTCCTCCGTAGAGGTGGCGGTGTAAAATACACTGCATTGCCGAGCAGCAGAGCCTTCGCACAGGCACGACTACCTCTTCAAATAGCTGATCAGCGGGATGCTGGGAGTCAGACCCCTGCTGATCTGATATTCAAGACCTATGGGGAGGATAAATCATCAATATGAAACCACTGCACAACCCCTTTAATGTAGGAGCAGAGTAGAACCTCTAACACTACTCTATGGGTATTGTAGACTTGTGTTAATTTTTCAGTAAGTGGCATTTATCATGGAGAGAAAGTTAATACAAGGCACTTAATGTATTGTGATTACCCATATTGCTTCCTTTTCTGGCTGAATTCACTTTTCCATCACATTATATACTGCTCGTTTCCATGGTTACGTCCACCCTGCAATCCATCAGTGGTGGTCGTGCTCGCACACTATAGGAGAAAGCATCAGCCTGTCTGGTGGCCTGGACTTTGGAGCACACATAGGCTGGTGCTTTTTCCTACCATGATGGATTGCAGGTTGGTCTGTAACCATGGAAACGAGCAGTGTATAATGTGATGGAAAAGGAAGCAATATGGACAATCACAATACATTAGTAAGTTCCTTGTATTAACTTCATCTACATGATAAATGCCATGTGCTGAAGTGAGACAACCCCTTTAATCTTTAAAATGTAGGACTCGATAATGACTTGAATATTTAGCTGCTCATGTGCTAGTGAGGGCTTTCCATCCTATCTATCGGGCTAGTTTGTTTCCGTTCTTTACCACTGAATTAAATGTATTAGCTGCATAACTACAGTATATAGTGAAGCTCCTTAGAAGAATGGTCAGCCTCTTTAAAGAAAAGCGGTTATTAAGGATAAACATTAGGAGCCCCATACCCTGTGGAGCCCAGCCACTTCACTTCTGGGGCTTCAGAGGTCCTGTTTGTGAGCAGTGGGGGTCCCACAAATCCAAGTTGTCCTCTATCCTGGGGATAAAGGATAACTACATAGCCAGAATGCCCCTTAAGGCCAAGTGGAGAAACTGACTGTAACATCTCAATTCTCTTGGAACGTCTGCAGAGCCTTTCACTGAGGGTTTTTCTTGCTGGATCTGCCTCAGACACTTGTTCTGTTGTGAGGTGGTTGACATGGGGTTTAGTGGCCGTGTTACAGAACACACAGGCACTCTGTGCACGGTTTCTAACACTTGGAGTGTTTGCAGATAGCTGGACAGTGTTAGTTTTTGCCGGGTAGGTGTGGGAATGGAGTCCCATAGTTGATCATGACTTTTTTTTTTTTTCCCTCAACAGCCAAGCTTGTTCCAGTTGGGTACGGCATCAAAAAGTTACAAATACAGTGTGTTGTGGAAGACGACAAGGTGGGAACAGATGTCCTAGAGGAGAAGATCACAGCTTTTGAGGACTTTGTACAGTCCATGGATGTTGCAGCTTTCAACAAGATCTAATACCCGGCTCTTTACTACATTAGGCACTTAATAAATACCTTGCTTGTAACTTCAGGTGTGCTGTCCTCTGTAGCTTTCACCTTTAGACGTGTCGCTCACTCTTGTCTAGGTGCTCTGTTCAGACTGGATCTCTTTTCCTGCATATTTGGCTTGAGTGCTAGAGAAGCTTTCTAGGGTGAATGGGGACCTAGTGATCATATGCACCTAAAATATGGCAAGTGTCCTTTTGGTATTCCCTGGGTCCACGTGTTGCCATTCATACACTGAATAGTTCTGACTGGATGGAGGTTTTAACAGCTTTATATATAGACCTTGGAGTAGTCAGTGCCATGAGACGGTAAGGTTAGAGGGCTGGGATGCACAGCATTTTCTTCTTCCCATAACCACTGGCAGATTAAAACAATGAAACATAAAGGGGTATTATCATATAAGATGTTTATGGCATATCAAAAGTATATGCCATCAGTGATGGACAGGAGTTCCATGTCCAGGACTCTGATTTATTGGGGTAATGGGAGTAACGTTCTCTGTTCACGCAACAGATGGACTTTACATGAATGTGGCCTCCTAGCTATAATGAAGATGGTTGCGTTAATGCCCGACCTCCTCACCACATCCAATTATGGGGTGCCACTTTGCCACTATATTGGCTTTCCAGTGATTGAAGGTCTTATGCAGGAGCACACTTGTATATTTAGTTCTGGCTGCAGAAAGACAGGGGTGGGTTGAGGTGGGACCTGGATCTTGGACATTTCCTGTCTATAAGCCATAAACATTTCAGATGGGAATATGTTTCAGGCAGAGATGTCTGTGCTGGTTTCCTAGTAAGATGAGTAGAGGTGTTGGTCTTGTCACATGAGCAGTTTGTATGCATTGGCCTTGGGCCACTTTCACACTAGCATTTTGGTTTTCTGTTTGAAATCCGTTCAGGGCTCTCACGAGCGATCCAAAACTGTGTTTTGCCCCTAGTGCATTCTGAATGGAAAGATCTACTCAGAATGCATCAGTTTGCTTCTATTCAGTCACCGTCCCGCTCTAGAGGCGGACACCAAAATGCTGCCTGCAGCTTTTTCTGTCCATCCTGGGATGCAGAGCGAGGCGGATTCATCCAGACACACAATGCAAGTCAATAGGGGCGGTTCCGTTTTCTCTGACGCAATAGAAAACTGATCCGCCCCCCATTGACTTGGAATGGTGTTCATGACGGATCCGTCATGACTATAAGACATAATATAACCGGATCCGTTCATGACGGATGCATGCGGTTGTATTATTGTAACAGAAGTGTTTTTTCAGATTCATGATGGATCCGTAAAAATGCTAGTGTGAAAGTAGCCTTGGTTAGAAGAAACCTAATTCAAACATGCCACTCCATTCATGGACAGGGGTAGAGTGTAAGAGATTGCAGCTGACACCATGTACCAGTAAGGTTTATTACAACATATGCATCGTCAGTAACAGCTCAACTCTTACAGAACATTCCTGCTTTTAAATGTATATATCACCACTGAATGCAAGATCAAGAATTTGTTTTGAAATCTTTCTTTTTATTAAGAATTTTTAGACAGAATGAAATACAGACTAGCCCAGGGATGGGCAAACTGCAGCTCTCCAGCTGTTGCGAAACTACAACTCCCAGCATGCCCAGGCTGGCTACAGCCTACAGCATGGTGGGAGGAGTTTTACAACAGCTGGGGAGCCACAGTTTGCCCATCCCTGGACTAGCCCCTCTAAGGCTAGATGCACACATCCGTTAAACCTGGACGTGACCAGTCCATGGTAACCAGAACTGGATTTCTTCTTTGCAGCCGGAGCGCACGGCATCATTGGTTGCTATGACGCCGTGCGTTCCCTGCTGCCACTGCACTACAGTAATACACTGGTATGATCTATACCAGTGTATTACTGTCCCGCAGGGAGTGCACGGCATCATAGCAACCGGTGATGGCGTGGCTCTGGCTGTAAAGAAGAAATTCAGTCCTGGTTACCACGGACTGGTCACGTCTGGGTTTAACGGATGTGTGCATCTAGCCTAATAGTGAAAATGGTGTAAGATGCCTTTCTATAGAAGATTCTGAAAGTTGGCCTCAATATTGTAAAAATGAAGATACCTGGCTGACTATCTTGGGTCATGCATGGCTGTTACTTTAGATCACTTACAATACTAAGGGTACTTTCACACTTGCGTCGCTGGAACTGCCTGCCAGATCCGGAAATCCATGTGCGAACAGAAGGCATTTATAGGCGGATCTGTCTAACAAATCCATTGTAACTTAGGATCCGTCTCTCTGGCGTCATCCGGAAAAATTGGATTTTTTTTTTTTTTTCTTTGCATTGTTAAAGGTCTGCGCATGTGCAGACAGGAAAACCAGATGCGTTTTGCCGGCATTAATACCGATTGAAATGTAAGTGTTCCGGAATTTTGGCCGGAGAAAATACTGCAGCATGCTACGGTACTCTGGCCAAATACCGTAAGAGTGACTGAACTGAAGACATATTGAACAGATTGCTCTCCTTTCAGAATGCATTAGGAGAAAACTGATCAGTTTTTTTTTCGGTATTGAGCCCCTAAGACGGAACTCAATATGGGGAAAACGTTAATGCAAGTGTGAAATTACCCTAAGGCCAGCTTTTAGCATTTTCTAACAGCTTCACTATGTCAGTGCTATGCAAGCAACATTCTCCAGCGCTGTACATAGGTTGTCACTAGAGATGAGCAAATTTCATATTTTGAAATTCGTTCACCTTTTACCACCAAATGAAGTGTGACTTGCATTATGGATTCTGTTACCATGGACCATGACGGAATGTCTTTAGAGACATTCCATCATAATAGGAGTCTTTGGGCTGCAGAACAACTGTATGAACCATAAGCTTTCCCCTGTGGAGATGTCAAACCACCAGAAAAAAACTGCTTCAACATGTGTGTAAAAAAAAAAAAAAAAAGTTTCCTAGAGACTTTCAGCTAGGCACTTTTACTGTACAATAATGCCACAAGAACTCCATTAACACCCTATGTTCCTTTCCCATTAGCAGTATTTGCACAGTTGCAGCAATGACATGTCTGTGTTCTGCGGATCTATTGCAGACTGTAGTTTACAGCTGTCTGTACATTGTATTCAGACCACAGAATGTCAAATTAATCTGTAGACTGTTCATGGATAGGCTTGGGAGCTGCAAGGCTACCTGCACATGGTGCGGATTTCTGTGCAGAAAACTTGCATGAAGTTGGCACCAAACCTGCACAAACAAAGGCTCATTCACACATCTGTGTTTTACAGACGTGTGCTGTACGTGTTCTCCACAGATGGCACACATCACCATTCATTTTAATGTGTGTATTTAGACATCAGTGTTTTAGCACAGTCCATGGGTCAGTGTTTTTAGCACAGAGGCATGCTCCATTTTGTCTGTGTTCACGGATCCATCACGTGCATTATAGGCTATGGGTCTGTGAAAACTTTTTCCATACGCCTCCCCAACGGCACTAAGCAAGAGGGTACCCCTCTTCCCAGGGACAGGAAACAACGTGAAGAACAAATATTTAAAACCCTCCTCCCCTTTACCTTCTCCAGTTGTTTCCTGTCCCTCAGGACGAAGTGGAGAACTAGCAGGGTTCCCTCCTGTTTAGACAACACACATTTAGCCTTGTGTAAGTTGTCCCTGAATATTCAGGAGGTCTGATGTAGAGCAGCGGGATACAGGACGAGATACTGCTCCCTCCGCTAGCTTCTGGCATAAGTCCTGCGCTGCGGGCAGGCCCGGGCATAAACGGCTCATATCGGAGCCAAAGGGGAACGGAAGACATGCCGGCAACATGAGTCTCCTTCAGGGCCGGAGTCTCGCGAGAGCCAGTCACGTGGACGGAACATGCGCACCACTTGACCAGGAAGTCGCACATTAAAAATGCGGCATGGGGATCCGGACAGCGTGCAGTGCCATTCGCATCCCGGATTGAGCCAGAAGCATGTCGCTCCCAGCAGAGAAAACTTCCGATACCCCTAAGGCCCTCAGCCCGGTAAGCCTCCTTTTCTTGAATATGCACATGTGATGTTGCCTTTTTCACTGGTGGAGGTTTTTGTACTTTTCAGGGCAGAAATGCCGGGAAAAGTGGGGAATCTGCACTAAAGTAGAAGTGCGCAATATGTAAAAGGCAGTTAGCAGGTCACAGTAAAAGACTACTCTGTCAAAAGTGCACGGATAAAATTATGTCCGAAGAGGCCCCTTCTTTGGTGGATAGCCTAAAAACCCTTAATTAGGAGGAGGCAGCTTGGCCATTGATGTTATAAGAATAGATAAGGGAGGGCACTCAACTTCCACTCAGGCATATGGAGACTAGAGGTATAATGTTAAAAAATCAATGAGTTTATTACAAAATGTCTAAAACAAATACAAATAGCCCTATTATGTGATCGGCCACAATGGAAAGATCAGTAATGATAAAATCTTATAACATATACTCTCCAAGGTTATCAAATCTGGGTACCCAAATCAATTAGTGACAATTATAAAATGCATATAAAATCGAATGTGCAAAAAGATCAATTGTGCATATGTACAAACAGTCCATATGGGAATCCTCTATGACCGCAATCCGGTAATTATTCTCCCAAGGGAGATGCAGCAGTTCACTTTTTGTAGAATAGGGGGCCTCCTCGTGGTGCACCCTAAGGTGCAACGCCCTCCTTTTAACCTGCACCCTCTTGTAGCACTATACCTACAGTCCTGATATATAGGCTAGAGGTGTTGATATACGGATTGGGAGTACTGTCTCCGTTCAAGACATAAATGTCTCACAATAGTGTGTCTACGTTATGATCTTTTCATACATTACCGCTCCTCGCGGTCTTCTTGTATCCTCTGCTCTCTCGCTGGTCGATGCTGTGACCTGCTAGGACCTGCCGCAGCTGCCCACGTGATCACCTTCGTCATACAGTGGCGTCCCACGTGACGGTGACTCGGGCGCCTTATTGGTCCTTGCTTGGCGATTATCAGAGCGTCTTATTGGTCTCTCGCTTTGGATAACAATAGCGATACAGCGGTATAGTAATGTACAGTGTCCAAAGTCCAAAGGAAATTCGATCTTCTATTAAGTAGTCTCACTGTTCTGCCCAAACGCGTTTCGGGGCTCCTATGTTCCGGCCCCTTCATCAGTGGTAAAACAGTGAGGAAATTCGAGGCTATTTAAAGGAAGACTTCCTGTGCAAAGCATGCCGGGTGTTAATTTGGAAAACCAGGATTCCCAAATCCAGTTATTCTACTTTTGTTTTAAAATCATACATAAACATTCATCAACATACATGTTGGGATTTTAGGATCTATAGAGAACACATAAAATACATAAAATAAATAAAATACAAAAAAAATAATAAAAAATCCAATTAAAATACAATATCCCCAATCGTCTTCTATATCCCATGTATTCATTTGTTGTAATTTACATTTTAAGTGCACAGACTTCTAGACATTATGATTTTCATTCTGAGTCCGAATGGAAATTTGGAACCATATACATCCATGGCTTTCAGATGTAACGAAGTATAGGGGATGGAGCCCAAAAGAGAGGAAAGGTCAGAGTGTTGATAAACAACCAGACTTCGACCTCGAGTCTCATCGCCCAAGGGCCCCAGCCCCAAACCTACAAAAAGCCAAAAAGTTCCAGATCTGCATTCAGGCCTTTAGGGATTAGCGTCTCAAATTCAAAAATTCTCCTTGTCTCAATCCTAGACATATGGGCTATGTGATTACCCCCCCTCCAAGGGCGTTTAATTTTCTCCATGGCTGCAAATTTTAGGCTGGAGGGGTCACTATTATGTACTTCTTTGTAGTGTCGGGACAATGAGTGTAATTCAAAACCATTCTTAATTTTTCTAATGTGTTCTGCCACCCTTTCTCTTAGTGTCCTTTTTGTTCGTCCTATATATTGTCTACGACACGGACATTCCAATATATAAATGACGTCTGTTGTGTTACAAGTTAATCCCTCTTTGATCTGTACATTGAATTTGTTCTGTGTAGAACGTACCTCCGTTACTTTCTTCGGAATAGGGTTATTTTTGCAGCAGATACATTTCCCACACTTAATGAAGCCCTTAAAGGCCAGCCAGTTCTGGCTTGAATTCCTCTTGGGTTTTATCGAGGGTGCCACTTTTAACCCTAGATTGGGGACTTTAGTATATGTAATTTTTGGTGTTTCTGTTAAAATATTTCCTAATAATTTATCCTCCAATAAATGTCCCCAATGTCGTCTAATACTTCTCTCCATATCTCTATAGTGGGTATTAAAGGGTAATATCAACCTTATTTCCTCTTTCTCCTCTCTTTTAGTTTTTCCCTTAAAAAATTCTCTCCTATCCATATTATCCACTTTTTCCATTGCTCTCTCCAGAACCCATCTTGGGTAATCCTTATCCATGATCCGCTTCTCTTATATACTGAGTTTCCTCTGTACAGTTTCTTTTCAATCTCCTCAGTTGGCCAGTTGGTATATTTACCAGCCAGCTGGGGAGATGACAGCTAGAGTATTTTATATAACTGTTTTTTGCTGTAGATTTCATGTGAGTACTACAGATTAATTTATTGTTTCGAACTTCGATATTCAAGTCCAAAAACTGGATTCTCGTTTTGCTGATAATAGAAGAGAAGCGGAGATTTCTATCATTGTTATTGATCTCTTCAATTAATGTTTGAAGCATTTCTTCCGTATCTTGCCAGACGAATATTATATCGTCAATGTATCTCCGCCACAGGGCCAGGCCCGCCCCCAGTCTTGGCGCAATGGTCTCCATCTCCCACTGGGCCATAAATAAATTAGCATAACTGGGGGCGAACATCTGAAAGCCATGGATGTATATGGTTCCAAATTTCCATTCGGACTCAGAATGAAAATCATAATGTCTAGAAGTCTGTGCACTTAAAATGTAAATTACAACAAATGAATACATGGGATATAGAAGACGATTGGGGATATTGTATTTTAATTGGATTTTTTATTATTTTTTTTGTATTTTATTTATTTTATGTGTTCTCTATAGATCCTAAAATCCCAACATGTATGTTGATGAATGTTTATGTATGATTTTAAAACAAAAGTGGAATAACTGGATTTGGGAATCCTGGTTTTCCAAATTAACACCCGGCATGCTTTGCACAGGAAGTCTTCCTTTAAATAGCCTCGAATTTCCTCACTGTTTTACCACTGATGAAGGGGCCGGAACATAGGAGCCCCGAAACGCGTTTGGGCAGAACAGTGAGACTACTTAATAGAAGATCGAATTTCCTTTGGACTTTGGACACTGTACATTACTATACCGCTGTATCGCTATTGTTATCCAAAGCAAGAGACCAATAAGACGCTCTGATAATCGCCAAGCAAGGACCAATAAGGCGCCCGAGTCACCGTCACGTGGGACGCCACTGTATGACGAAGGTGATCACGTGGGCAGCTGCGGCAGGTCCTAGCAGGTCACAGCATCGACCAGCGAGAGAGCGGAGGATACAAGAAGACCGCGAGGAGCGGTAATGTATGAAAAGATCATAACGTAGACACACTATTGTGAGACATTTATGTCTTGAACGGAGACAGTACTCCCAATCCGTATATCAACACCTCTAGCCTATATATCAGGACTGTAGGTATAGTGCTACAAGAGGGTGCAGGTTAAAAGGAGGGCGTTGCACCTTAGGGTGCACCACGAGGAGGCCCCCTATTCTACAAAAAGTGAACTGCTGCATCTCCCTTGGGAGAATAATTACCGGATTGCGGTCATAGAGGATTCCCATATGGACTGTTTGTACATATGCACAATTGATCTTTTTGCACATTCGATTTTATATGCATTTTATAATTGTCACTAATTGATTTGGGTACCCAGATTTGATAACCTTGGAGAGTATATGTTATAAGATTTTATCATTACTGATCTTTCCATTGTGGCCGATCACATAATAGGGCTATTTGTATTTGTTTTTGTTTTAGACATTTTGTAATAAACTCATTGATTTTTTAACATTATACCTCTAGTCTCCATATGCCTGAGTGGAAGTTGAGTGCCCTCCCTTATCTATTCTTATAACATTTTCTTTACGGCAAAGGGGTTGGCCGCGGAGTGTGCACCTTCGTCTAATTGGGGATTTGTGGTGAGCCGCTGTAATACCTATTTTGATCAAGCTTGGCCATTGAGGCCGAAGTGGCTGCCATACCGCAAAAAGCATCTGCATCCGGAATCTCATGGATTTTGATTTTGTTGAAGACAATAATTCTTCAGATTCTGAAGATGAAGCGGGTAGGCCTCTATGTTCCGTAGAAGGAACGGAATAGCTCCTGAAAGCAATTAGGGCTACCATGAACCTCGAAGAATAAAAGGAAGCCCAAACCATTCAAGATTAGATGTTTTAGGGGATAGAAAAAAGAGAGTATTCCCAGTCCACAATACCATGAAAAAACTAATCTCGGAAGAATGGAAAAACCCAGAAAAAATATCTGGAACCTCTAAAGTATTTAATGAAGCAGACTCTTCCCACTGGGACAAAACCCCCAGAGTAGATGCGCCTTTAGCCAGGATATCCAAAAAGGCATTCTTACCGTTTGAGGACGTGGGATTATTAAGAAATACAATGGACAAAAAGTGTCAGTCCGTTCTTCGAAGTATTTGTCTCCCAAGAGACCTAGACCTTATGTTGAGACCTAGTATTACAATCGTTAATTTCTAACGATAATTTGTTTTCCCTTAGTCCTAACAGCAGCACAGATGGGGTTAACCACCCCCCGTGGACTGGCAGGACCAGCGGAATGTTTAATGAGCCCAAGACTAATAACTCAATTTAACAACTAGTATCTCCTTAAAAGGAGGAAGTCAACCCCCAGCCCACTGTGTTTATAGCAAGAAAAAAAAAACTAGACTTACTAGGGTGGGAAATTTGTGTGCTGCTGTTAGGACTAAGGGAAAACAAATTATCGTTAGAAATTAACGATTCCCTTACGTCCTACCAGCAGCACAGATGGGGAGATAGCAAGAAGAAACCCCTAGGGAGGGCCCTCCTGCCTGGCAGAACTAAGAAAAGTCTGCCCAAAGGCCGAAACTCAGCTAGACTGGCATCTAGTCTATAATGGGAGATGAATGTCGATTCAGAGCTCCAGGAGGCAGCTTTGCAAATCATGTTGAGAGGCAGAAGACTCCTCTCGGCAAAAGAAGTAGCCACAACTCTAGTAGAGTGGGCCTTCACGAATCCCGGAGGGTCCAGATTGTGGACACAAAGGATTCCTTAATAGCCTCCTGAATCCACCGACTGATGGAAGGTTTGGATGCCTTATAGCCTTTAAACTTACCGGCAACAGGATTAGCAGATTCTCATCTTTCCTGAACTCCTTGATCTATCCACATAGATCCGGAGACATCTCGACGTCCAGAGGATGTCTAGCAGGTTCCTAGGAGGAGGTGGTAGATGTCGACAGAACCGGGAGGAATATCACCTGGTTGATGTTCTGGAAGGAAGGAACTTTAGGCCTACAATACGGGAGGAATCTAAGAAGGTCCCGGTCATGTAAGAATAGGGCTCATGTGCTGAGAGAGCTTGAAGCTCAGAGACCCTCTTGGCCAAAGTCACTGCAAGGAGAAACACAAACTTCCAAGTGACGAACTTGATGTCCACCTCCTCTAACGGTTCAAAGGGGGAGATGCTAACCCCTGAGAACTACTGAAAAACCCATTGAAAAAAAGGGGTCTCAGTACTGTAGGCTTTAATCTTTCAGCTCCTTTAAGGAACCGTTTGATCAGCGGGTCCTGAGAGAAAAGCCTGTTAAGGCAAGCTGAGATGGCTGAAACTTGAACCTTCAGAGTAGAAGGGCAAGGCCTCTATCAAGGCCGTCTTGCAGGAACTGAAGGATAGCGGAGAGGGGCGGATCTGCAGACGCCACCTCAGTTGAGGTACAACAGGATGAGAATATCCTCATAATACAAGAGTAGGCTCTCTTGGTAGAGTCCGCTCTAGAATGAGACAGCGTTCTCAGGACCGACTCTGAAAGCCCTTCTATCCTGGGAAGGGACTGATCAACCTCCAGGCTGTCAGGTTGAATCTGTGCAGATCTGAGCAGAGGTGAGTGTCCCACGACACCAGGGTCTGCTGTGGGGAGCCTCCAATATTGTCCTCGACTCAACTGGGTGAGCTAGGTAAACCAGGAATTCTTCGGCCAAAACAGTATGATGGCTATCACTGAGGCCTGATCCTGACGGATTTTCATCAATACCCTCGGTATCATGGAAAAGGGAGGGAAGATGTAAGCCAGCCTGAACCTCCAGGATATTGACAGAGCGACTAACGCCAGAGGGTTGTCCTCCCTGTAGAGGGAGCAGAACCTCTCCACCTTGGCATTGAACCTTGTTGCCATGAGACCCACCTCTGGCATACCCACTTGAGGACTATCTGCTTAATTCTCCGGATGTAAAGACCACTCCACCGACGGAAGACCGCGGCTCAGCCGCTATCATATTGAGGGAGCCTTGGATGTGGATTGCAGATAAGTGGGAAGGTACAACTCTGTCTAATCCAGAATCACCCCGATCTCTGACAGGAGGGGAAGTGATCTCGTGCCTCCCTGCTGGTTGATGTAAAGTACCGCAGTCACATTGTCTGACTGGACTTTCACCGCTTTGCCCCTGATCTGAGGGGCTAAGTGAAGGAGGGCTAGCCGGATAGCTTGAATCTCGCGGAGATTGGATAAAAAAAAAAGCCACTCCTGAGGAAACCAGGTCCCGTGAACTGGAGAGTCGTCTAGGTGAGCGTCCCAGCCTACTTAGGACGCATCCGTAGTCAATATGACCCAGACTGGCTGGGTCATAGACTTCCCGTCTAAAAGATGGCACCACCATCTGAGGGAATACAGAGTTTGCCAAGTCAGGGAGCACAGGGAGTTTAGCCCAGCAGGGCTGCCATTCCATTAGGAGAGGACCTCCGACTGTAGAGGGCAGAGGTGCCATAGAGCCCAAGGGACTGCTTCCGCAGATGCTGGAATGAGCCCCAACATCTTCATGAGAGTCTGAATTGGAACTCGCCGGGGAAAGGAACTTGCTGTGTTCTGAACCTGGAATCTTCTTTCTGGAGTCAACTGGAGCGACATCCCAGTGGAGTCGATTATGAAGCCTAGATATCTTACTGAAGTCGACGGGCTCACGTTCGACTTCTACCAGCTGATGAGCCAACCTAGGTGGAACAGAAAGGAGATTGTTACCTGAAGACGTTGGGTTAGGACCGCTAGAGCAGAGGCTTTCAAAGCCAGTCGTCCAGATAAGGAATGATGGTCAGTCCTTGAAGCCTCAAAGCCGCCACCACAGAACCACCACCTTGGTAAAAGTGTGAGGGGCAGAAGAAATGCCAAAGGGAAGGGCAATAAACAGAAGATGCCTGACGACACCGGACACCTGGACCGTGATCCTGATATACTTCCTGGAACCAGGATAGATCGGGATGTGCAGATATGCATTATTGAGGTCCAGGGTTGCCATCACGTCTCCAGGATTGACGACGTGAACTACTGACCTAATGGTTTCTACACGAAACTTCACCTTCCTTATAAATCGATTGAAATATCTCAGATCGATAATCATCCGGAGATCTTCTGAAACCTTGGGAACCAGAAAAACTGGTGAATAGATCCCTAGGCCCCGTTCTCCTGCCTGAACCTCCTCCAGAGCCCCTTTGCAAATGTAGTCCTGAATGTAGGCCTCTAGGATCGCCTCCTTGGCAGCTTGTAGAAGGTTGATCTTGACAAACCTGTCCAGAGGAATAGAGGTGTTGTTGACTAAATAACCGTTGAAAATGATATTCAGGACCCCGGGATCCGAGATCTCTTGGATCCATTTTTCTCAGAAGTGGGAGAGACGACTCCGACGGGTACAGGAAGCTTAGGAATGGGGAAGCTTATTGGCAGGACGGCAGGAGTAACGGGAATTAACTAAGAGCCTCGAAGAGGCCCGTAGTCAGGAGGTGGATTTTCCATCTTTGGCTCCTCCACGAGAGCACCTCAAGCCCTTTCGCTGTGCTCTCCAGTCACTCGGTATTTCGAGGAATTGTCAGGGACCCAAGGCTTAAGCCAAAATGGAATATGGGCCGCTGATCCCAGTGCCATGCTATATATAGGCCCCTGATGTTATTTGATAGTATTGTTACAGGGTGCCAAAGGCGCATTTGGTCTCCCATGAGCCACAGACCTGCTGCTTAGCTTCAATAGCAAGGATCTGTGTTTGGCCTTGTTCCCAGGACTTGCTTTACTAGCAGGGAAGCTCCCTCTCTAGCTTCAACTGGAGCTGTGCGGTATCGCACAAGAAGTCCGTAGCCAGGTTGATGGTCTTGAAAGCAGCCAGTATGTCGTCCTGGAAAAAACCTCTGGTTCACATCAACTTGAATTTGATCCAGGCGAGATCGGAGGAACGTAGGGACTTCAAAAGCCGCTATGGCTGTGGTAGCGGAAGCCGCAGCTGCCGTAACACCCCGTCTTAGTGTGCACTCTGCAAGGGGGTCTTGCAGCTAGACCCATGATCTGCAGGAACCAGAGTGCGCTTGGACAACTTGGCAATAGCCATGTCCACCTTGGGAATGGATCCTCACGAATCCACCAAGGGTTAAGCCATTGGGAACATGGATTTAAACTTCTTTGTTAAAACCAGACCTTTTACAGGTTTTTTCCACTCTATATCATGACAGAGAGGAGGTCTCATCCGCTAAAGACACGATGTGCCCGAGTAGCGGGAACGGGAGGCTCCCCACAGTCAACATCATGGTCCCCCGACCTGATGGACTTAAGCAACTTCTGTGTCTTTCCAGGGGAGAAAACACAAAGTCAGCTCCTCCTCATCCGAGGAGAGAACCTGGTGTAGGTTAAGTCAACGGACCCAGGGATTCCCAACCGGTCTCCCAAGCTGGTCTTAGCCCAGCCTTAAGCAGTTTAGCTTCTGCGATCTCACGAGTGCAGGTATGATCAGCTTACAATAACCGTTGACTGCTGCAATCGTAGCAGGATCGATGCTTCCTCTTGGAATCCACTTTCCTGCCTTCCGAATCCCGCAGAGAAGACATCACTGCGGGAAAAAAAGGGACAAATAAAACATTTGTAAACCACCTATCTACGCAAGAAAGGTAGAAAAACAGCCCGGAGGCAGCTGAGGAAAAAAACACCACAAGTGGAACAACACCAATTTTAGGACTCTGGGATCTAGCTGAAAAAGCAAATGTAGCCAGAGACTGAACTGGAGCACACAGCCTCCCAAAATAAGGGAAGGGGAGGGATAGCAATCCACCCTTTCTCCAGTAAATCCTCCACAGGAAGATGCATAAAAAAAAAATAAAAAATAAAAAAAAATCGCATCTATGAAAAAAATCGTGCCCGTGAAAAAATCACGGCCGGATTACCCGGAGGTGATGCAAAAGGAGAGTCCCCGCGTCACCTCCGGAAGATGGCGGCGCACAGGGACCGGGAATCCTGGACCAAGGACGCCGCCAAAATACCCCAGCCAGGCGCAACTGCGCGGGGCCGGCAGCAATCAAGCTGCCGGCCAAACCGACAAGGTACCTAGGAAAAAAGGGCAACGCCGTTACCCAAACGAAAAGAAGGCTAATAAGAAAGGGGGGAACAAACCGCCTAGTCCACCTGTCCAGGAGGACAGAAAAAAACACAGTGGGCTGGGGGTTGACTTCCTCCTTTTAAGGGGATACTTAATTGTTAAATTGAGTTATTAGTCTTGGGCTCATTAAACATTCCGCCGGTCCTGCCAGTCCACGGGGGGTGGTTAACCCCATCTGTGCTGCTGGTAGAACGTAAGGGAACCACATACACAGCTAGGACTTTATCTTAGAGAAGACATTTTATCTTCCCTGCCAGTATTGAAACAAGCTTCAACATTTTTAGCTTCCGCTGACCTAGGCAAGTTGTCCGCTAGATCGGCAGGTCTGTTTGGTTAAGATCCTTGTCGGGGGATACCACTTCTAAGAACAGACTTTGTGGTATCCCTTGTGAAGGAGACAGACTATTTGGTTCCTTATTGGATGACATTTTGGAAAAGGCATCTGATAGAAAAAGGAGTTCCTTTCTGAAACCAGGTTCTTTCAGCAGCGACGTTCCTTTCAGACTCAAAAAGGGGCAGGTCGGATCAGAAGAAAAAGACAACTCGGGCTCTTGGCAGCCCGGTAGAGGTAGGGAGTTCCTCTTTAACCAGGATAAATCCTCAAAGCAGTCAAGTTTATGACGCCAGAGATCCAGTGGGGGAGGGAGATCAAAAGGTCCATCACAGCCTGGGAAAAGATTACAGTGTCTCCTTGGATCCTGGATATAATTCGTCAAGGATACAGGCATCACATTAGCCCCGAGGATCTTTACCAAGTTAGTGGCAAAAAACGCAAGCATTTTCCATCAAAAAGAGATAATATTTATTCCGTAACTGGATGATTTTCTCATCTCAGCATCATCAGAGATTCTTCTACGAAGTCACCTGCAGATATTACTGAGCACCCTCCAGTCACTGGGCTGGAAGCTGAATCTGGACAAATCAGATCTGTCTCCCAGCAGGGAAAAGGTTTTTGGGGAAATTCAGTTAGACTCCCATTAGATGATGTCCTTTCTTCTGCAACATAAGAGGAAGGATATTATAACAAAGATGTCAGCGTTTCGACGGGTCAGGAAAGTATCCTTTCGGAATATCATGAAGGTTCTAGACCTTATGACCTTGACAATACCAGCAGTCAAATGGGCTCAGTTCCACAGAAGAGTTCTTCAGAACTTCCTTCTGAAATCCTGGAACCGGAGTGCGCTTTCGTTGGACAGGACAGTGAATCTTTCCTCATGGGTAGAGATGAGCGAACACCTGGATGTTCGGGTTCGAGAGGTTCGGCCGAACTTCCGGAAAATGTCCGGGTTCGTGATCCGAACTCAACCCGAACTTCATCCCGAACCCGAACCCCATAGAAGTCAATGGGGACCCGAACTTTTGGGCACTAAAAAGGCTGTAAAAGACACCCAGAGGGATAATATACCGCAATAAACGCATTGCGATTACAACTTTGAGCTAACGATCACCATGGGAACGCCTCCTCCAGTAGAATGTACTGTCGGATCTGAGAATTAAGTTGAAATCGCAATGCGATTCTTATATATTTGCTTAATCGCATTGCGATTTCAACTTAGCATTGCTAAATAATTCCATTCATATCGTTAACTTACTGAGTCAGTAAGTTAACGAATATGGATGGAATTATTTAGCAATGCTAAGTTGAAACGGCAATGCGATTAAGCAGATATATAATAATCGCATTGCGATTTCAACTTAATTCTCACATCTGACAGTACATTCTACTGGAGGAGGCGTTCCCATGGTGATCGGTAGCTCAAAGTTGTAATCGCAATGCGATTAAGCAAATACATAAGAATCGCATTGCGATTCCAACTTTTAGTACTCAACTTTTAAAATCGTACACCACTTTAAGTTCCAAAGTTGCAATCGCGTTCGAATAGAACTTAAAGCTGTCTCTTAGTCAGTTTTAGTATTGGTGTGTTGTAATAGAAGTTACATTCGTACGCGAATATAACTTAGAGCAATACAGTCAACTTTACACTGTTAGTTTTATTATCGCGATAATACAACTATTCAAGAATCGTGTACGTGCGTCTGTACGTGTGTGCGTTACCTCGGACACTATTCTATTTTGCCAGCCACAGCTGAAACCACTGATTTATGGTATTGCTATTTTGGCAATTGAATTTAACCCCAGAAAATAATCTATCCTTTGCCAGACAGCAGACAGTATTATACTTGTCTAACCAAAGCTGGAACACCAGATTTAGGGGATTGGTATTTGAGCAATTGTATTTAACCCCTTAATAAAATATAGAAATTTCTTTCCTGAGTTTCTAGGGGTGACAATTAGCACAGCCAAGCCCCTGATGTAGGATATAGCAAAAAAAAAAAAACTCGTATTGATGGACTTGGTGGCAGCTTCTTCTGGCGCACCACAAGTCACAAAATGGCCGCCGATCAACCCAGAAAATAAGTGACAGAAAAACGCTCTGTGCAGCCTAAAAACCAGCGAGCAAGTAACTAGCAGAAGTTCAATGATTCTCAGCTGTAAATTGATCCGTTCATTAGGTGCTGTTGCTGACTTTAACCTGCCTAATCTCGCCCTGACAGAAGCTGCGTCCTCTCCCTACACTAATCAGAGCAGTGTGACGTGCGGCGCTACGTGACTCCAGCTTAAATAGAGGCTGGGTCACATGCTGCACTTGGCCAATCACAGCCATGCCATTAGTAGGCATGGCTGTGATGGGCTCTTAGGGCAAGAAATAAAACGCTAGCTGATTGGCTGCTGTGCAGCCCTTCAGAAAGCGGGAAGTAATCGACGAACACCGAACCCGAACTTTTTTGAAAATGTCCTGGTCCCGGACACCCCAAAATTCGGTACGAACCCGAACTATTCTCGAACTGTTCGCTCAACACTACTCATGGGTAAAGAACTTTCTAGGTTGGTGGTTGAATCCACAGAATATGAACCAGGGAGTACCATGGCAGACACAAAATCAAGTTTTCATCACAACAGGTGCAAGCGATTCCGGTTGGGGAGCCCACTGCGGGAATCTGCTGGTACAGGGAGTCTGGGATCCAGATCTCCTCTCTCTATCCTCAAATATAAAGGAACTGCTAGCAGTATTTCTGGCACTGAAAGCCCTTTCTCCAACAATCCACTCACAAAATGTCAAAATTCTGTCAGACAACAGGACTACGGTAGTGTACCTAAACAAGCAAGGGGACACAAAGAGCAAAATTCTCTGGCAGATTGCGTCCCAAATCGTCTTCTGGGCCGAGACTCACATAAAATCAATCTCCTCGGTCCATCTAAAAAGGAGAAGAAAATACTCTAGCAGACTTTTTGAGCAGAAAGAAATGAAGTCAAGGAGAGTGGAGTCTCAACAGGTCGATAGTTCTAAAAATTTGCAGAAGATGGGGTCATCCAAGCCTAGATCTCTTTATGTCCCAGAAAAACAAGCTGATCAAATTTATTCCTTCTCGTTCAAGGACAGTCTGACAAGAGTGGATGCATTTTCGGGTCCAGGGCCTGTGGGGCTTCTATACGCTTTCCCTCCAATCCAACTGATCCCAAGGGTCCTGACTAAGATAGCAGAAGAAGGCTCTCCTGTAAGTCTAATAGCCCCATATTGGCCAAAGTGATTGGGGTTTCCCCTACTGTTACATCTCTCCAAAGGGCAATACCGGATGCTTCCGCAGATCCAGGACCTTCTCTTACAGGGTCTGGCTCGGCACCCAACGACCAACCATTTGAAGCTTACTGCCTGGAATTTATAAGCAAAAGGGTTATCGGATGCTGTCATTAACACCCTTTGGTCCAGCAGAAAACCAGTCACATCTAAGATCTATCTTAGGACATGGAAGACTTTCCTCTAGTTTGCCAGGGACTCTTTGAATCCCAGCTTACCACCTGACATTAAGGTCATTTTAGACTTTTTGCAAAAAAAGTATTGATAAAGGGTTAAGAGTGAGTACCCTTAAAGTCCAAATAGCAGCACTTAGTGCCTTTATGGAAGTCAGTTTGGCTGGGTTTGACTTAATCAAAGTTTTTTAAAGGGGCTTATAGATTACATCCTATTTTCAGGTCTATGGTCCCTCCTTGGGATCTCAACTTAGTCCTCTCTGCTCTTATGGATTCTCCCTTTGAACCGCTCTCTCAGGCTGTTGTCCTCAAAAATGGCCTTTATAATAGCCATCACCTCGGCTAGAAAAATAGGAGAAATACAAGCATTGTACTTGTCTTAATGTTCTGGATGATAGAATAGTACTAAAACATGAGACCCTTTTTTACCAAAAGTTTTCTCAAAATGTCACTGCCAGAAAGAAATATCTTTGCCCACCTTTTGCCCTAAATCGGCTGCTGAGGAAGTTTGACCACTTGGATGTCCTAAGATGTGTCCTGGCTTACCCTAGAGGCCACTAAAATCTGAGGAAGTCTAATCGTCTTCTAGTCCAATACACAGGACAGAATAGGGATCAGGGGGCCTCAAAAACTACCATCTCTCGCTGGATAAAAATGACAATCGTTATGGCTTATAAGTTTGAGAGCACATTCAACTAGAGCAGTGTCAACTTCATGGGCAGAAAGTGCCTCAGCATCATTATCCCAGATCTGCCAGGCAGCAAACTGGTCCAGCCTATCAACATTCTTTAATCACTATAGACGTGATGTTTTCGCCAACAGTCTTGTCCTTTGGACAGAAAGTCTTGTCTGCAGCAGACCCTCCCTAGTCTTGTTCCTTTGTTAATCCTCCTGCTTAGTGCCGTTGGGGAGGCGTACGGAAAATATGATAATTACTCTTACCGCTAATTGGGTTTTCCGTATAGTCTCCAGAACGGCACTGGGAATTTCCCCCCCTAATTATCTTGACTGTATTGTTTGATTTAAAATTGTATTGTTTTCTCCCAGATTAAAATTCTTTTTCAGCATCATCCGAGTTCTTAGGTATTTACTGGAGAAGGTAAAGGGGAGGTGGCTTTTAAATCTTTGTTCTCTATGTTGTTTCCTGTCCCTGGGAGGCGGGGTCCTGTCCCTCCTGCTTAGTGCCGTTGTGGAGGCTATACGGAAAATCCAATTACCGGTAAGAATAATTATCATCTTTTAGCTGTGCAGTGTCGGTGAAATATGGCTGCAACACGGACAGCAAAAACGGACACTCGGATCTTTCACGGATGCATCACTGACCACCTGCTCACAGATTTGAGCACGGAAACGGATGTGTGAATGAGGCTAAACATATAAATCTGCACTATTTATTGCTGTTTTGGTGTGGTTTTTGTTGCAGATCTTGGTGCATAATTTCTGTTTACGTTAACAACCTCATGGAAGTCTATAGAGAAAACCACTCTACAATAGTTACCAAATCGCACAAACAATTGACAAGCTGCAGATTTTGAAATCCACATGGAAGTCAATTTACGCATGAAAGTAAAAAATCTTATTGTGAAAAACAAACAGATTTTGAAAAGAAAACTGCAGCACAATACAGTACCAGCAACGTGTATGAGATTAGACAAATCTTATGTACACTTAGTTTTTTTTTTTTCTTACCAAAAGCTGCATAAAAAGCACCAAAAATATGATAGTCAGGATTTATGTGTGGTTTTGGTGCAGATTTTTTGCACATGAATCTGCACTGTGTGCAGCCACCCTAAGGCCACCTGCACACGTTGCAGAATATGTGGGGGGGTTTTCTGTGTGGATTCCCATGCAGAAAAACCACAGCGTAGTACAGTACCAGCAATGTGTATGAGATTACATATTGCGGAAAACTGACCTGCAGTGCAGATTTCCAAATCTGCAGCATGTCAACTATCAAATCCACCCCAAAAACACTGTTAGAAATTGCTGATTTTGATGCAGATAGGTGCATTCGTGTACAAGCTGCCAAAGGGTGCACTCACGTGCTGCAGATTTTGGTGTAGAAATGTCTGCAACTGAAAACAGTTCTATTCACCTGAGGGCTTGTTCACAATTTGCGGAATGGAATGGACGGCCCTTTATAGAAATGCCTATTCTTGTCCGCAAAACCAACAAGGATAGGACATGACTCGTAACTTTTGTGTGGGCCATGGAATGGAGCAACGGATGCACGGACAGTACACGGAGTGCGGTCCGCACCCAAGCCGCTAAAAATACTGTACTGTACTTGATGAGCTGAGAGATGGCTAAAAATGCAGCTCGGATGTGGACCAAAACCACGGTCGTGTATGAGCTCTGAATGGGGCTTTCAGAAATCCATGTGCTTGCCACCATATTTAAATGAATGGAATCGATTTTCAGTCGTGGAAAGTCCACAGTGTGTGAGTGCACCCGGAGAATCTTGACCTTCCTCTGACAGGCCTACAGTAGAGATGGATTATTCTTATTATGATAGAAGCTATTCGGAATAACACAATAATAAAGAACAAATATTTAAAGTGGAAACATGTTTGAAGTGTTTCCCAGTATAAGCATACATTGGATCCCTATTTTAGCAGTAATATGACACTATATTGCACTTTTATATCAGCCTTTTAGCATAGCATAGATACAGTGGCAATATACAGTACAGCAGTACTATAGAAGCTCAGCTGCCACATGGCTAGCTAACTGATCACTTTACCTCCATACTAAGGGTTCATGTACACAACCATGGTTTTTGTTTGCATCCGATCCATATATATGGCATATTCCATTATATTGCATATTCCCCTGTAAGCAGACTACAGAACACCTCCAACAGCCCACTTTTACTATGGAAATAGTTGTAGGTCTGTTATCTGCAGTATATGAGTGTCTTATGCAGTCATATAACACGTATACACATGGAAAATCCTATTTATACAATTCCTAAAAGTATCTGATAGACAATCTACATATTGCTATACTATCTAGATTTATAAAAATATATATATATATTACGTTTTTAAATTCGTGTGTTTCAAGTCATGGTTTCAAGGAGTGTAAAATTATTCTCCGAGAGGACCATGTCATCACTTTTAATGCCAGTCTGGCTAATGTCCCGTATTGTGTTCTTAAATATCTCTGCTAGCGAGGCCTCTAAATGTGTCCGGAATGCTTTACTTATTAGAACATAAAGGATGGGATTAACACAACTGTTAACAAAGGCCAGGCTAGTAGAAATGGGGATTCCAATCCTAAACCACTCAATATATGCGTCACTATGGTGAATATGCAGTTCCAGCAAGCTAAATATGTGATAAGGAGTCCAACAAAGGAAAAAGGCCACCACAATGGCTAGGACCATCCAGAAGAATTTACTGTTTGTTTGTGTGGCTTGTCTCTTCATCCGGATGGATAGGATTGTATAACAGGTAACCATGGTTAGCAAAGGGAAGAGATACCCAACGAAAAACTTTACCAGAGTTAGGGAGGTATGGATCTTGTGGACAATAGAGTAATCTGTTTCATGGAAATGGTTGAAGCATACAATAGTAGACCTCTTCATCTCTGTGTCTCTGAAGTACAAGGAAGGGCTAGCAATAAAAGTAGCTATCGACCACACACAGCCGCTTACAACTCCTGATATCTTCACTGTCCGATGCCTTTGTATGCTTGGCCAGACCAACGATATGTATTTGTCCAGGCAAATTACTGTTAGAAAGAATACACTTGCAAACATATTGAGAATAGCAATGAAAGAATTCAGTTTGCAAAGCAGCTTCCCAAAAGGCCAGTGGAAGTTGGTAGCCACATATGTGATGTGCAGTGGCAGGAACAATACAAAGATTAAATCTGCAACGGCCAGATTGAGAAACCAGATAGTGCTTACAGTTTTCTTCCATTTAAATCCAGTGAACCAGATAACCATGACATTTCCTGGTACCCCGAGAAGAAAGGCCAGTGAGTAAATCACTAGAGATGCCACATGGAGCGCATGCATTTGTACTTCATTGTGAGGTCCCTCTTCAAAGTCGTCATAATCATACATATAATAGTAGAGGTCATCAATGGCAGAGTCGTTTATCGTCGAGTTCATATTCTAATTTGTGTAGCTGGCTAGAAAACACAAGGGTAAAAATTAGGAAGACATGGCCAGGCCAGGCAAGCTGCTTTCTATAGATTGATTAGCAGTTGCTTGCCTATTGCTAAAGGGGTTGTGCAGCCAGTACATATTGATGACCTATCCTCAGGATAGGTCTTTAATATCTGATCGGTGGGGGTTCAACTCCTGGCACCCCTGCCGATAACCTGTATGAAGAAGAGGCGCGCTTGTACAAGCACTGCTTCCTCTTCAAGATTACACTGCGCATTGTCTCGCTTGCAGCGGTGGCACAGTGTAATTACAAGCGCTCGTTAGGTGAATCAAACAAGCACTTGTAATTACGATGCGCAGTGTGATCTGGAAGAGGAAGTAGCACATGCACAGCGCTGCCTCAGCTGATTGTCGGGGTCCTGGCAGTTGGACTCCCACCATTCAGATATTAATGACCTTATCCTGAGGATAGGTCATCAATATGTACTGGCTGCACAACCCCTTTAATGTACACAAAACTGCATGACTATTAACAATAAGAAATTGAATTACAATTTTGATCTATAGATCTCAGTTTCAGGCACATCTTGACTGCTGGCTGATAGCTACATCTGATCCTAGGCGGTATTTTGTCTGGCAGAATGCAGATACTTATGCTGGAAACATGTCGGACTCCATTCTAGTGACGGTGTCCAACATATGTCAGATCCAGCAATTCTGCTATTCTGCTCCAATGCCAGAACATAATATCTAATTCTAAATGGCGATGTGAACCTAATCTTACATTATTACCCAGATGGCATTAAGTCTCGGAAAAGTCATGCCAACAAAATATGTTGATGCTTCATAATTGTACATTTAATACTCTAGGACTGATTCCATAATGTAAGTAGTTTTCAACCTTAGCATCACAGGAGGTCTCCTTTAATTTGCCTCTTTAGCCCTAAATTGCTAATATAAATAGTTATATCATAATCGTTTGTCTTCTCACTATAGAATAAAAATACTGGAAAAGATGTTACAGTAGTTCCATTGTAGATGCAACATTTTTAAAGGGATTTTCCAGGTTCAGGATATTGTTAGTCTATTTTCAGCATAGGCCATTAATATGAGATTGGTGGGGGCCAATTCATTGTTTACATGGGTCCATCTACATGCATGTCATCTATTTAGTAGAACCATTGCATTGTATTGTAGCTTTGTCCCACTCAAGTGCACAGGAAGGACCCATGGAGAACTAAGCACTGCAACCCCTCCAAAAAGCTGGTGCTGAGGGTCTAGTCATCCTGAGGATGGGCCTTCGATATTGTTCTCCCTTAAAAAAATTGCATTCATTTTCATATTGTGTCTGTGGCTATATTAAAGTGTTTTTCTAGGATTTTATTACTGATCAGTATCTGATCAGTGGGGGTCTGACACCTAGGACCGCTACAGATAAGCTGTGAGCGATGCTGCCTTCTCTGTGCTTACATTGTATGGCAGCTGTGGTTGGTATCGCACTCAGCCCCATAGAAGTGAATACCAAGCATAGCCGCTATACAATGTACAGTACTGTACTTGATGAGCTGAGAGATGGCTGCGGCGCTATGGTAAGCGCCAATGCCTTCTCAAACAGCTGATCGGTGGGGGTCCCGGGTGTCAGATAACCATCAATCAGATACTGATGACCTATCCAGAGGATAGGTCGTCAGTAGGAAAATCCAGGAAAACCCCTTTAATCGTTAGAAGAATGCAGGGGTTGCAGTTTTTGTCTGGTAAAGTTGTAGTACATTCATTTATATAATGAATTCATAGCTTTTATTTATTTGTATGGGCTGCAGTGCATGTAATCTAGGCCAGATTTATCAATGTGTTGCATTCTTAAGGATACACATACATACCTCCTGTTAAATATATATATATTTATATATATCTATATATTTAACAGGAGGTATGTATGTGTATCCTTAAGAATGCAACACATTGATTAACATATATATATACACACACACACACACACTAGCAGAAGGAGCCGGCTTTGCACCGGTATATTTCATTTAATGTTTGTGTCGTTAAAAGATATTGACAGTATCTCCCACAACAGTGACCTCTACAGCACCCGGCCCCCTTAGCAGTGACCTCCACAGCCCCCTTACCCCTTAACACTGACCCCCCCACAATGCCCCGCCTCCTTAAAATGGGACCTCCACAGCAGCTCACCCCCTTAACTTTGACAGTAGCCCGCTACTTTAACCGTGATCTCCACAACACATCACCCGCCCTAACAAAGACCTCCACAGAGGGGCAATATAGTCTTTAATTGACAGTATATAAAACCCCACATAATTAGTATGCACTTACCCTGGGTTCACACCTGAGCGTTTTGAACGCGCTGTAAAACGCTCAACACATGAAAACCAATGCATCCCTATGGGAGTGGTTCACACTTGCGCGTTTTACAGCGCGTAAAAACGCGCTGTAAAACGCCCGATGCATAAGCTCGTTCAGGAGCGTTTTTTTGGGCGTTTGTCGCGCTTTTCCTCCCATAGACTTCAATGGGAACGCGCGTTTAACGCGCGTTTAACGCGCGTTAAGTGTAGAGATGCCCTTTTTTAATTGGTCTCCAGACCAATTAAAAAAAGTCTCCAGAGTCACGAACGCGCGTAAAACGCGCGTTTACTATTGCCAAAAACGCGCGACTAAAACGCGCGTAAAACGCGCGTCTTAGAAACGCTCAGGTCTGAACCCAGTGTTAAGGTCATGTGAGTTACATCAGCCTCTACAACAACGTTGGCTAAGCGTCGCAATCGAAATCATATTAACTCACACACAAGCTGTCTTATACTAAGAATGTCCTTCATTGCCTATAGCAACCAAGAGCTCATATTAATGACCAGTAGAAAAATAGAAGCTGAGCTGTGATTGGTTGCTATATGCAACCTGATGAATATCCAGGCTAACTGCCACAACAGCTAACAGACAATGGCTCCTGTAGTTTGGCGGTTCGGTTACTAAGCGTATATTTTGGCAAATAATTGGAAAGAGCGGGGTGAAAATTTACACTCAAGACATGGTCTATGACGTTCCCCGAGTCACAGGAGGCGGCTGTGCAAAATTTTGTGATTGTAAATGCGATGGTGTGGATTCCTTTAGCAGACAGACATACATACATACACACACTCAGCTTTATATATTAGATGTACGCACACACATTTTAAAAGCAGGCTGTGTTTTAAATGGGCCCTTAGATATCTGGCACACATTTGCAGTTTGATATGGCGTGGGTTTTTGTCCTATTCAATATAACCTGACATTATTTTAATTTGAAATCCACTTTAAGTGACCCTTTATATGTAATATAAACTCTACGTTTTGATCTGCGTCCAAAAGCCTTGGTAAAATCTTGTCTTTCCTATCTCTTATTAATATTCAGGCATTGGAAGCAGCAAACATTAACTTTTCCATAAAAAATAAATTAATAGCAAAAGACAAAGCCACATCTCACCCACTTATGGTGACGTCAGGCTCCAATCCCCAGATGGATCATTCCTCAATTGAAGATATAGAGAAAATTAATTCCAAATTTATATGGATTCAGCAACCAGCAATTAAAACATAACTTTTAAAGTTACATTAAAACTCATTGGTGTCCTCATGCTTACGCATTTTGCGCATACCACATGTCATCATAGCATGAGGGAAAAAAATAAGCAATACTGTCTTATAACAATAACCCGCTGAAATGCTGATGGGTGCAAGATATGGAGCACATTTGAAACATATAAGACATATAGAATGTGCACATTATATCAGAGCACAGTAAATACATGGGCCCTGACAGGTGGAAAAGAGCGACAACCAAACAACCAGCAGAGAAGAATTACAGAGTAGACAGAAAGGCCAAGTAGTGGTCTGGGTTGAGGGTTGTATAAAACAAAGAAAGGAAGGGAGAGAGGAAGACTAGCCTATTAAGGCCTTATTCAAACGTCCGTAGTGTGTTTTGCGGAAACACGGATCCGCAAAACACGGACGGCTGCAATGTGCATTCCGCATTTTCTGGACCGCACATTGCTGGCACTATAGAAAGAATGCCTTTTCTTGTCCGCAATTGCGGACAAGAATAGGACATGTTCTATTTTTTTGCGGAAACGGAAACACGGATGCGGAAACACGGATGCGGACATCACATAGTGTGCTGTCCACATCCATTCCTGCCCCTATGAAATGAATGGGTCTGCAACCCTTCCTCAAAATTGCGGAAGGGATGCGGATCCATTTTGCGGACGTGTGAATTAGGCCTAAATGTGGACCCTTTGGGAATAATGTGGTGGGTAATTTAGGGCCATCAAAATGAATAGAGAGGCATCTATTACTAGAGAGCAGTATCACTGCAAAGGAAATTACAGGGAACCCCCCATTTATGGGGATACCCCTTTCCCACAGTCAGTAAGGGGTTTCAGTACTGGCTTTTGCTGCAGTTCATCTTGTAAACTCTGGAAGGCAGATAATTTGCCTATAAATTCAAGTGCAGGTAATCTTAAGAGACCTTGGTAATTCTGTACAGGTGAGGTGAATAGGGTTGGGTGGCCAGGATCACTGCTGTGCAGGATTTAGGAGGAGACGCATCTTATGTCACTGTCTGCAGCGGACACTGTCTATGGAAAAAGTACACTGGGTGTCACAGATATTTTTGGGATGCTCACATTTTACACACTGGAGATGTGATGCAACTAATGTCACTGTCCGCAGCGGACACCGTCTACGGAAAAAGTACACTGGATGTCACAGATTTTGGATGCGCACACTTTACACTGGAGATCTGGCGCAGCTAATATGTCTGCACACTATTTAGCGCAGGATGTGCTAAAAATAGATATTGCTGCCATACATAATAGTCCTTAAAAGGACTTTTGGGTCTGTAAAGTTTTAGCTATTTAGCGCAGTTTGCGCTAAAAATATATATTGCTGCTGTCACACACAATAGTCCTTAAAAGGACTTCTGGGTCTCTGAAAGTTTTTCTAATAAAAATATTCCTATATCACTCCCTACACTGTCTGTCCCTTCCTTAGCACAGCTCTCCCTGACTAAGACTGAGCTGAACACGCGTCATCGGCCAGCAAATCACTGTAATGCCAGTAACCAACATGGCTACGGCATTACAGTGAGGGCAGTACTTACCTGCACATTTATTGGCTGTGTAGCAGCCAAGAAATGCGCGGGGAGGAGACTCGAGCATATGCGGTATTTGGCCGATTATTGCCATGTGCTGAGCATAGAGATGCTCGAGCGGAACTGGTGTTCGTCCAAGCATGCTCGATCAACACTAAAGAAAAATGACTAAATCCCTCATCTAATCCCCTATTCACATTACTTTTTCCTCCCTCCATTATATATTTTAGGCACGGCTTGGGAAGTCTTCCTGCCTGTACTCAAATGAAGAAAGCTTAGCAGAAAGGCACTAAAACACTCAGCTAAGGCTCAGCTCACATCTCCTCTTCTTTTTTACTACATTCACTGTAGATGTCAGGAAGAGATCCTGGCCCATATAGTGAACATATGGTCCCAATATAAGCAACTGTATGCCATACATCACCCATTGACCTGCATTCACTGAACCTACACTTTTTAATACAGTTAAATACCTTTTTGGCATCACTGATGTGTGCTCTGAAGATAGTGTAAATGAGCAGAACCTTATATAAGCCTGTATTGTGCACATAAAATTGCATAAACATTACAAATCATTTATGTAGGACACTGAGATTTATTTTCCAGGAAAAATGAAGAACTGAAACTGAGAAATATGACTCATTTCCTAAAGGAATATAAACAGTCTCAGGGCACATTTCATAATACTACATCAGTCCCAGATTGCTGTCAATGGGAATCTCAGATCCCGGTAGGTATGGATATTATCAGGATATATACAAAAATGAGACTTCATTGCATTGTTGGAAGTGAAGGTAAAGAGAATTTCATTAAAAAAAAAAAAGTAAATCTAAGCCTTGAGCTGGGTCGTCCTACATTGTGAAGTTGTGTCTGTTATCAGGATAGATGGAATTGGGGAGTACTATCTCTCCTTGGGGAGAGACCGCCTTAATCGGCATGAGGAGCCTTATAGACCATACACGCTCCTCTGGAATTCTGGGAAGAAAGGGATGCAAACAAGCTCTGCCTCTAATGCCACCAGATGTAAGGCAGCTATCCTATAAGGAGATATAGCAACCCCCAAATACTGACTTAGGCCTCTAACCCAGTTAAAGGGCTTCTGTCACCCCCCAAAAGCATTTTTTTTTTCCCTCACTAAAAAGCTTATAGGGCGATTATTCTAATCATATTCTTGTTAACAGTTTTAGCAGGTTAATTTTGCTATAAAACGTTATTTTATATTATGCAAATTACCTTGCTACCAGCAAGTAGGGCGTTTACTTGCTGGTAGCCGCTGCATCCCGCTTGTAAAAAAACGCCCCTCCTGTGGTTGATTGACAGGGCCAGCGAGCGCTCTCCTCCTCCTGCTGGCCCTGTCTCTGTTTAAAATCTCGCGCCTGCGACATTCCGTTCTTCAGTCGGCGCAGGCGCACTGAGAGGAGTACTCTCGCTCGGCCGCTCCTTCCTCAGTGCGCCTGCGTCTTCTCTTCCGGGTGCAGCTGTGACGTCATTGGCGCACTGAGGAAGGAGCGGCCGAGCGAGAGTACTCCTCTCAGTGCGCCTGCGCCGACTGAAGAACAGAATGTCGCAGGCGCGAGATTTTAAACAGAGACAGGGCCAGCAGGAGGAGGAGAGCGCTCGCTGGCCCTGTCAATCAACCACAGGAGGGGCGTTTTTTTACGAACGGGATGCAGCGGCTACCAGTAAGTAAACGCCCTACTTGCTGGTAGCAAGGTAATTTGCATAATATAAAATAACGTTTTATAGCAAAATTAACCTGCTAAAACGGTTAACAAGAATATGATTAGAATAATCGCCCTATAAGCTTTTTAGTGAGGGAAAAAAAAAATGCTTTTGGGGGGTGACAGAAGCCCTTTAAGCCAGTACTCTCTGCTCTGCACTGATGAGGGGCAATCACTCCGAAATAGCTGTCTGCAGATGAGGTGCTGGCTTATTCAATATCCGAGTCATGTGTCAAGGCCTAGTTAAAGGGTTGAACATTGACTTATAGGATAGCTGCCTTACATCTGGTGGCATTAGAGGTAGAACTTGCAAAGAGCCCATTTGCATCCCTTTCTTCCCAGGTTAGATGAGAAACAATCATTATGGCTTCCCAAAAGGGCATAGTGACGCAGTATGAAACAGATGACTGCAAATCCATACATGACCCATTTTGCACACCTCCCAATTACTATATGCCCTCCATCCCAGAGAGGTCACCCCATTTTTTTGTGTCCCACCATATTACTAACCTTGAAGTGATGTTATTTGCCAATACATATGCTGATATAATGTTATTCATAGCTTTAGACAACATCTTTTTTTCTGGCATAGTATTAGGGCACTGCCACGCTGCAAAAGATGCAGTTGAAAACTGTGTTTGAGTGACTGCATCAACACCAGGGGCGCAGCTATAGTGAAGGCAGGGGAAGTGCCTGCTTTGGAGCCCGAACTCAGAAGGGGCACTCCTAGGGTGGCCAGATGTCCGGTTTTCAGGCTCTCTATCCTCCGTCCGGCGCAGTGCCTGGACGGATGCAGGGATGTCCTCCTTTCAGTAGCTCACAGTCAGAGAACAGCACTCTCTGAGCGCGAGCTGCAGCTACTGACTGAGGCTTCTCTCACCCCCAGTCAGTCACTAGAGCGGCAGACATGGCTTCCTGTGGCTGACTGAGGGGGAGAGAAACGCATCGGGCCGCCCACAGCACACCTTCTGGGCTGAAAAATCTTCCCTCTCCTCCCACTGTGGTTTTCCATCAGTGGGGGCGTGGCTTCGCATGATTTGCCTTGCGGCGGATGTGGCTTGGGGTGTGACTTGGGCGTGGCTGGTGAGGCTTTCTAGGGTGAAGCCAGTGGCCACCCTAGGCACACCCAGGAGGTAGACTGGAAGATTTTATTGTCAGGGGCCCCTCAACAAAATTATAAATGATTACGGTGACAGTATATACAGTGATATGACTCTTATTAAAGGGCCATTTATTCCATGGCGCTGTTCATATGACTTACCGAATGTATGTGTAGAAAACGGAAAGGCTGTTGGGCCTGTCTGACTAGCCACAGGAGTGGGGGTTGCGTAGAAGTTCCTGGGGGGGGCGGGGACATTCAAAAATTTGCTATGGGCCCAATCATGTCTAGTTACGATACTGATCGACACAAATGTATTCACAACACGGTTACAGAATTTAGTTAGTTTAGCAGCCTAGTTTAGCACGGCAGAAATAATCTAAATGATTTCATTGTAAGGGTGGATCGGCTGTGATGCGGTTGGGATGCAGCCACCTTCTAGCCAAGTACAGCGTATTCGCTCAAGCTACAGCAGTATCGTTATATTAACCATTTAGAAATTGTTAATTCGGTATTTCTTGTTGAAAGCCGCACAGTGACCCGCAAAACCTCATGGACATTAACAATGCAGACCAAATAAACAATGCGGTTGTAATTAGTTAATATGATGCTGCCGTGCCTCTTCCAGCTGTGCGGTACTGAGCCGCATCCCAACTGCAGCACAGCCTCTCTGGCGGTTTAAAAGTAGAACTGGCTTAGTTGCCCATAGCAACCAATCAGATTCCACCTTTCATTTTTCAGGGCTCCTTTGGAAAATGAAAGATGAAATCTAATTGGTTGCTATGGGCAACTAAGCCAGTTCTACTTCACACCAGTTAAAATCTCCCCCTCTGTGTAGCTGTACCCTTACTGGCTAAATTCACCCGCATTGTGAATGGATGTTTGTTGATGCAGTAACTGCATGCAGTCAACCGCTGTGTGGCAGCACCCTAAGGCCTCATGCACATGCAGATTACATATGCACCCTCTCCTTTCTATGGGTCCGCAAAAAAAAAAAAACAGCGCACAAATCTCCATGTGCCATCTGTATCCGTGCAGCCAGGACGCAAATTGAAAAACCTGTCCTATTCTTGTCCAGTAGGCTTTTTTATTTTTTTACAGTGGGTCCTGCGAAAATTGTTTGGATTCACACATTCATATTTTGTGGGTCAAAGATTTGCGGACTGCAAAATGGATATACAGTTGAAAGTCGAAAAATTTGAATATCATGCAAAGTTCATTTATTTTAGTAATGCAACTTAAAAGGTGAAACTAATATATGAGATAGACTCATTACATGCAAAGCGAGATATTTCAAGCCTTCATTTGTAATAATTTGGATGATTATGGCTTACAGTTTATGAATCCCCAAAGTCCCAATCTCAGGTACCCTTTGCTCAGGGGGTATGGATAAATTAGCTGACTATAGTGTGAAACTTTGAGCCTAGAATATTGAACCTTTTCACAATATTCTAACTGAAATAAATTAACTTTTGCACGATATTCTAATTTTTCGAGTTTCACCTGTAGAAGGTTAAGGCCAGACATTGTAGCTGCAAGGTCATTCTTTATAAGGCCTCATGCACACAGCCGTGTTTTTTGTCTGTAACTCTGTATCCGATCCACAATTTTTGCAGATTGGATGCGGACCCATTCACTTCAATGGGACCACAAATCATGTGGAGAGCACATGCCGCCGGACTGCCGCTCCGTCCCCATTGACTATATAAGGGGCAGGGGAAGAGTTACGGCGCAGCACAGCAGTGCACGGCGAGAGGCCCGTGGACTAAAAACTCGAGCATGCAGTACTTTTAGTCTGGCGTCCTCTCTCCGTGTGCTGCACCGTAACTCCGCCCCCATTATAGTCAATGCGAAATAGCGGCAGGATGGATCCGACAGGGTGAACAGTCTGTCGGGTCCGTCCTGCTGCAAGTGTAAAAGTACCCTTAGGCATCTTTCACATCAGCGTTTGTTATTTCCGGAAGTCTGCTCCGTTTTAGGAGCAGAACAATGAAAATAATGAAAGTGCTGGATTCGGCACATACCCGAAGTAAACAGAGCTAAACAGATCCCGCTGACTATAATGGTTTCCATTTGGGAGAGCACTTTTTTCTCCGCTATTTTTAACAAATTCTGTGACCCAGACAGAGCCTCTAACACAGGTGTGAACGTAGCCTAAGCAGCTTTAATTAGGGATCAATCCTATAATGTGGATTTGTTGTGCGTTCTGCTGCAGATTGCACCCTATGTGTATGTCAGTTTATGCTGCGGATATAAAATTCATGCTGCAGATTAATTTACTGTATGCTGCAGATTTTTTTTTCAGTGTGTGGATGAGATTTCTTAAAGGGGTATTCTGGTGTGACGTTATCCCTTACCTACACTGGTCATAAGAATGGGGACCCCATACTCCTCAGGCCCCTCGAAATGAACAGAGCAGCAGGTCTGACATGTGTGCGGCCAATCCATTCAACTCTATGTGAGTTTTAGAAATTACCTAGCGCTGCATGGGGCTGTCTCCAGAACTCCAATAGAGATGAATGGAGCAGCAGTGCGAATGCTCAAACTGCTTCCCTGTTCATTTCTAGGGACCATGATCTAGGCGGGTCCCAACTGGTATACCCCTTTAAACTCTCATCCACTTTGGTGGTACTAGAGTACACTGCAGTACTCTGCTGATATCAGTATTCAGTGAGAAATCCGCAGCATATCTGTCTATTTGTGGATTAAGCATCGCTAACCTTTTCATGACGGGGCCTAAAACACGCCTAAATGTTGCCTAAATGGTTTAGTGACCCTAACTTTTTATTTTATTTGTTTGACTACCAAAATAAACCCTCTGCTCCTGCCCCCAGACACCCGTCGGACATGTGACCACCGGGACTAACAGAGGAAGTGGCTCGGCTCCCTCCCTGCACTCGTGCAGCCATCTTTTGCCTGCACAGGGGAAGGCGAAAGCAGTAATAAACTTCTCCTGTCTTCTCCTCAGGGTCCCCGCTGTGTCTCACAGCAAGGACCCTACCTGCTCCTGCTAGATTGCAGGAGCTGTAATCCCAGCACCGTACAGCGCTGGGATTAAGGGGCTGCCTGACCATTTACATATATACCATCTGCATGGGGTATGTGCAATCTGGCTTTACCCTTAGGGCCCTTGCACACGACCGCATGCCCTCCGAGACATACGGTCCATGAGCACGCCATATGTCCTGGAGCGACATTGATCGTGCGCACGGGAGCACACAGCATCATACATTACAATGATGCTGTGCACGCTCACTGACCGTATGTCTCGGAGGGCATACGGTCGTGTGAAAGAGGCCTAAAACCCCATGCACATGATCGTTGAGGTTTGCACATGGAACCATTAATTTCTCTGCTTCCGCAAAAAAAAAAGGTCGTAAGTGTGCTATCCGCGGCCGGTTCACAAATTACAGAACCTGTCCTATACTTGTTTGTTTTGCAGACAAGAATAGGCTTTTTTTTTACAATGGGTTCTTCAAAAATTGTGGGATGTGCATGGGTTGAATTCATATTCTGCAGATCTGCAATTTGTGGACAGCAGAATGGATATGATTGTGTGCAGGAAGCCTAAGGGCTCTTTCACACTAGCATTTTTGTTTTCCGGCATAGAGTTCCGTTGTCGGGGCTCTGTGCCGGAAAAATACTGATCAGGATTATTCCTATGCATTAGTACCCAAACGTTTTTTGGCCAGAGAAAAGTCCACAGCATGCTGCGGATTTTCCTCCGGCCAAAAATCCGGAGGACTTGCCGTAACGCTGGATCCGGAATTAATGCCCATTGAAGTGCATTAATCCGGATCTGGAATTAAGCTAAACATTGTTTTCGGCGCATCGCCGGATCAAACGTTTAGCTCTGCGCATGCGCAGCAGCAGTTCCGATCGGGGCCCCAGTGTAAGCTGGGGCTCCGATCGGTTACCATTGAAGCCAGGAGGCTACTGAAGTCATGGCTGCTATGGTAAGTACTCCCCAGCAGTGTACTTACCTGCTCTGCGGCCTCCGGGCGCTCCTTCATGACGTCACAGGTCACGGGACCTGTGACATCATGAAGGAGCGCCAGCGCCGCTGGCGCAAGTAAGTACACTGCTGTGAGTACCATGGCAGCCAGGACTTCAGTAGCATCCTGGCTGCCATGGTAACCTGAAAGCATTTCGAAGACTGATCAGGATCCTGATCAGTCTTCAAATGCTTTCAGGCGACTTGCGTTCTGACGGATCCGGCGGGCCTGAAGTGCCTGCCGGATCCTCAGAACGCAAGTGTAAAAGCACCCTAAGGCCCCTTTCACACGGGCGAGTTTTCCGCGCGGGTGCAATGCGTGAGGAGGACGCATTGCACCCGCACTGAATCCAGACCCATTCATTTCTATGGGGCTGTGCTCATGAGCGGTGATTTTCACGCATCACTTCTGCGTTGCGTGAAAATCGCAGAATGTTCTATATTCTGCGTTTTTCACGCAACGCAGGCCCCATAGAAGTGAATGGGGCTGCGGGAAAATCGCAAGCATCCGCAACCAAGTGCGGATGCGTTGCGATTTTCCCGCATTGTTGCTTAGCAACGGGACTCAATCTCTATTATTTCCCTTATAACATGGTTATAAGGGAAATAATAGCATTCTTAATAAAGAATGCATTGTTAAATGATGAGGAAGGGGTTAAAAATAATAAAAGTTAACTTACCTTAGCCACTTGATCGCGTAGTCGCGATCTGTCCTCTCTTTCCCTGCAGCATCTATGATCTAAAGGACCTGTGATGACGTCACATCACATGGCCCAATCACATGCTCCATCACTATGGTGATGGAGCATGTGATTGGGCCATGTGATGCTGTGACATCATCACAGGTCCTTTCCTACAAGCAAGCTAACGGAGAGGATGCCGGGCCTCGCGATCAAATGGAACAGGTATGTTAATATTAGTTTATTATTTTTAACCCATTCAGCACCGGGTTCAACATTAGGAAGATGGCCAAGGGTATTATTTCACATTATAACTATGTTATAATGTGAAATAATACCAGCGGGACAATTTCTGACCCGAACATGCACTTCTGTGAAGAAGTGCAGGTTCGGGTCTGGGTACCAAAAGTGCTGATTTTTCTCCCGCGCGTGCAAAACGCATGACAGCGCTTTGCACTCGCAGGGAAAAATCGCTGCGATTCCCGCAACGCACCCGCACTGTTTGACGGAGTGCACCCGCAACGCCCGTGTGAAAGGGGCCTAAGGGTTTTTTCACATGAGCGGATCCCGTGCAGGGAATCCGCTGTGTGAAAGAGCGCCAAGCCATGTTCTTTGCCTCTCTGTGACCTTTTTACTGCAAAATCACAGTGACCACTTTATCTCACTGGGATTTTGTAGTAAAAAGATCACAGAGAGGCAGGGAGCATTATCAATCATGTTAATGCTCCGTGTCTCTGCTGTCCGGAATGGGGCTTGGCACTCTTTCACGCAGCGGATTCCACGCACGGCATCTGTCTGCAGAAAATCTGCAAATTCGTGGCCATACCTCGTGCAGCAATTAGGCTAAGGCTACACGGCCTGGAACATTTTTTTATAACGATAGTGAATCACGCGACATGCTGCGACTGGGACACGACAGTTGCAAAATATCCATCCAAGTTGGATTTCTGTGCGACTGTTGCGTCGGAGCATGTCGCAGTGCGACACCAGTTACAATAAGTGTTGTGCAACACTGGTGTGACATGATTGTCACACGACACATGTCACTCTGTAGCCTTAGCCTAAGGCCCCTTGCAGACGAGCGTGAGAGGATTAGGTCCGGATGCATTGCGGATGCGCGATTTCGCAAGCAAGTCCATTCAGTTTTGTCTGCGATTGCGTTCTGTTTTTATCGCGTGGGTGCAATGCGATTTAATGCGATTTGCACGCGCGTGATAAAAAACAAACGCATCGCATCCGCACTTGCTTGCAGATGCGATTTTTACGCAGCCCCATTCACTTCTATGGGGCCAGCTTTGCGTGAAAATCGCAGAATATAGAACATGCTGCGATTTTCACGCAATGCACAGGAGATGCGTGAAAACCAACGCTCATGTACACAGACCCATTGAAATGAATGGGTCCGGATTCCGTGCAGTCGCAATGCATTCACATCACACATTCCACCCGCACGGAATACTCACTCATCTGGAAGCGGTCTAAGAGTGAATTCACATAAATAGAATCTCTTTTTTTTAGTTGCAGACGTTTCTGCAACAAATCTACCACATAGAGCAGGGACTGTATCACTTTACTGCTAGGCAGACTTGTTGATGGATACCCACCCCTGTGGCAGATGTTATAGCCTTCATTTTGGTTTCTACCCAGCTTTCTCATGAATATATAACAAAAAAGTGCTAGTTTTAATTTGTACTGTGAATAAAGCAAGACACTTAACAGAAGTTGTCCCTGGACACTTGAGCAGGGTGTAGTCAGTGAGAAAACATGAAGCCTGGATCCTCCCTGCAGCCTAATTACACAGAATGCATATTTAGTGCAACACCCAAACACCGCTGGACTGGAAAACCACAGTGTTCTAAAAGGAGCGAGGTATGAGTTTTGCAGCATTTTCCTTGGATGTGTAAAGTGCAAATTCATGTTTTTTAAGGAATAATTTTATGTATAAATTAAGCCAAGTGAAACATTGCCTAGAAAAGCTTGCTTGCTCTCTATTTCTAGCTCTGAATTTAGATTTCGGAACAGTGGATGCCTGTACAGTTCTTACATGGCTGAATGGAGGAGTATGAAATAAGGGACACTTATTTACAGCCCTCGGTGCATGTAAGGCTAGGGCTACAAAGTAACAGGAGAGAGAGGTTGTTTAGGTTCAGAGCTGAACCCAGACATAGCCCCATTTTAACCCAGACAGCCCATCCAGCGATTCAGCGCAGGTAAAGGAACGTGAAATGCTCCGATGCTTATGTCAGAGGTGCTGGAGGGGTGAAAATGGGGACATATCCAGGTTCAGCTCTGATCCCGGACAACCCCTTTAAATAGAAATGCACTAAGGTTGCACATAGGCTGCAGTCACATGAGGTGTGATAGCTATTTTCAGAAACAATGGAAGTTTATAGGCAGTCGCCCAGCCAGAAAATGTCGTTTTCACAGACCGATGGCCCTATACAATATAACGGGGCCATTTTTACAGACATTTTTTTAATGGTGGTGTAAACGTACACTAAAGCTGGTGTAACATATAGGTTTTTTTTCTGGCATTTTTATGGGGTTTTACTGTTTTTGATACCTGCCGTTTTTTTGCACATTTTTTAGGCAAGAAACACCATCTCCAGATATTGCATAGAAGTCTATGAGAAATATTAAAGAGGTTCTCCATGATTTTTTTTATATTTGTGGCCTATCCTCAGGCCTGATCAGCTGTTTGAGGAAGCTGCGGTGCACACCAGAGTCAGCCTCAGCCACCTCAGAGCTCGCCAAGCACAGCGCCGTACATGGTATAGTAGCTGTGCTTGGTATTACAACTAGTGTTGCGATAACTTGTGTTTTAAGTTCGGCGTCCAAAGTTCGGGTTCGGGTTATCGGAGCATCCAGTTATGGATTCCGCTACCACGGACCATAACGGCATTTGGAATCCGTAAGGGGATTCTTCGATGAACCCGAACCTTGGACAACACTAAGGACCTGGGGTGACGTCACCGTCATGTGATCAGTGCAGGGGGCGTGGCTCAGTACTGGATTGGATAAGAGGTCGTAGGCTACTACCTCTTATAAAAATCTATGAAAAAAGCCAAGAAAAATGTTGCATGTCTAAAAACACTCCTAAAAACACTTAAAAAAACAGAATTTCCTGGCATTTTCAACAAACAAAATATTTGTAGAAAAACACTGCATATGGCAGCAGCCTTAGGCCTCATGCACATGAAAGTATTTTCATTCATTCCGTGTCCGTTCCGTTTTTTTTGCGGACCGTATACGGAACCATTTATTTCAATGGGTCTGCAAAAAAAAAATAGAAGGCGCATTCTGTTTCAATATGTCCATGTTTCCGTTCCGCAAAAAAATATAACATGTCCTATTATTGTCTGCATTACGGACAAGGATAGAACTGTTCTATTAGGGGCCAGCTGTTCCGTTCCACAAAATACAGAATGCACATGGATGTCATCCGTATTTTTTGCAGATCTGTTTTTTGCCAAATACATACGGTCGTGTGCATGAGGCCTTAGTCATGCAACAGTTGCACATTTCACTTGCAGTTGTGTGAATGAGGGTAAGTTCACGCGTCAGTTTTTTCCTGGCATTTTTCTTCATTTATGAGTTTTATGAACCTGCATTCTTTGGCACATTTTTTGCAGTGAAAACACCAGCTCCAATTTTAACCACCTCCCGACCGCCTAATGCAGGGATGCGTCCTGCGGGCGGGCAGGATGTTCTTCCAAGATGCATCGGCGCGTCATCTTGCGAGGAACGAGATTTCCTGTGAACGCACGCGTTCACAGGATCACAACGGCAGGAACTGCCGCTGGCAGGCTGTAGACATTAAAAAAATGGCATCTGATTCCCATATCAGACGCTGTTTTGTAAACAGCGTCTGATATGCCTGCTGCCTGCTCCTCTGGTGGTCCCTTTTGCTTGGGACCACCAGAGGACACTGTAAGTGCACCAATTACCACACACCAACAACCCCCGCCCCTGGTCACGGATTAACCCCTGATCACCGCATGTCACTCCCCTGATCACCCTCTATCACCCACCTGTCACTAATCACCCCCCGTAAGGCTCATTCAGACGTTCGTATGTGTTTTGCGGATCCGCAAAACACGGACACCGGCAATGTGCTTTCCGCTTTTTGCGGATCTGCACATTGCCAGAACTATATAGAAAATGCCTTTTCTTGTCCGCAATTGCGGACAAGAATAGGACATGCTCTATCTTTTGCGGAGCTGCGGCCGAATGTTTCGGGGCCGAAACCCGGAAGTTCGCGGCCGCAGCTCCGCAAATGCTGATGCGGAGAGCACATAGTGTGTCCGCATCTATTCCGCAGAATTGCCGTTAATTTTTTCTTTCAGCCCGGAGGCTGAACGGAAAAAAAAAATCTCATTACCCGTATGTTCAATATATGGAGAATAGCAGAAACTTCTAATTCTGGCCATACATGTAATGATTGTGGAGACCCTCAAATGCCAGGGCAGTACAAACACCTCATATGTGACCCCATTTTGGAAAGAAGACACCCCACGCTTTAGGGCCCCTGAAATGCCAGGGCAGTATAAATACCCACATGTGACCCCATTTTAGAAAGAAGACACCCCAAGGTATTCCGTAAGGGGTATGGTTAGTTCATGTAAAATTTTATTTTTTGTCACAAGTTAGCAGAAATTGATATCTTTTTTTTTTTCTTACAAAGTCTCATATTCCACTAACTTGTGACAAAAAATAAAATTTTACATGAACTCACCATACCCCTCACGGAATACCTTGGGGTGTCTTCTTTCTAAAATGGGGTCACTTGTGGGGTATTTATACTGCCCTGGCATTTTAGTGCATTTTATTTCTAATGCATGAGAAGTAGTTTGGAATCCAAATGCGTAAAAATGCCCTGTGAAATCCTAAAGGTACTCATTGGGGGGGCAATGTGGGGCAATGTGTTTTGGGGTGTATTTTTACATATACCCATGCTGGGTGTGAGAAATATCTCTGTAAATGACAACTTTTTAAAAATTTTTATACAAAGTTGTCAATTTACCCCAAGGTATTCACTGAGGGGCATAGTGAGTCCATGGGAGATTTTTTTATTTTTTTTTGCCAGAAGTTAGCAGAAATGGAAACTTTATTATTTATTTATTTTCCCCAGAAAGTGTCATTTTTCGCTAACTTGTAAAAAAAAATGAAATGATACATGAACTCACCATGCCCCTCCGAGAATACTTTGGGGTGTCTTCTTTCTAAAATGGTGTCATTTGGGGGGTATTTATACTATCCTGGCATTCTAGCACCTGAAGAAACATGACAGGTGCTCAGAAAGTCAGAGCTGCTTAAAAATGCGGAAATTCACTTTTTTTGCACCATAGTTTGAAAACGCTATAACTTTTACCCAAACCAATAAATATACACTTATTGCATTTTTTTTTATCAAAGACATGTGGAACAATAAATTTAGAGAAAAATTTATATAGAAATTTAGTTTTTTTTGCAAAATTTTACAACAGAAAGCGAAAAATGAAATTTTTTTGCAAAAATTTCGGTAATTTTTTATTAATATCAAAAAAGTAAAAATGTCAGCAACAATGAAATACCACCAAATAAAAGCTCTATTAGTGAGAAGAAAAGGAGGTAAAATTCATTTGGGTGGTAAGTTGTATGACCGAGCAATAAACGGTGAAAGTAGTGTAGTGCGGAATTGTAAAAAGTGGTCTGGTCATTAAGGGTGTTTAAGCTAGGGGGGCTGAAGTGGTTAATAAATCTTCTGTGTGGAAAAAACGTATGAAAAAAATGCTGCAAAAACGCAGCTGCTCTAAAAACACACATGCAATTATTCTTGAATATTTATAGCCTACCAAAATGCGAGACAAAATTTGTGTGTGTATGGACCCTTAGGCCTCCTTCACACGTGCGTTGCATGGGAGGGCCGAATAGGACGTGAAAAAAAGGAATGTATGGTACCCAGACTTCTTCACAGAAGTTCGGGTTTGGGTTCGGTATTCTGTATATTTTATTATTTTCTCTAATAACATGGTTATAAGGGAAAATAATAGCATTCCTAATACAGAGTGCTTTCTAAAATGTGGATTGAGGGGTTAAAAAATAAAAAAAATTAACTCACCTTATCCACTTGATCGCGCAGCCGGGCATCATCTTCTTTCTTCTCTTTTTAGGACCTGCAAAAGGACCATTGGTGACGTGGTGAGCGCGGTGACGTCAGCGCAGGTCCTGCTGAATGAAGATAGAAGGATCTTGGAGCTGACAGATTCCCTTTAAGAAAGTAAAGTAGCCTAAAACACTACTTGTTCACCAGTGCTCTATTCCTCCTTCCTAAGGTTACCTGGCGTGGAATGTCTTGAAGAAATTCCGCACAAATTTCCTTGGAGATTCCTGTTAGTTTTCGCACCAAAATTGCATTAAAAACCACATGTGTTACTTGCGGTTTGTGGTGCGGATTTCAAGAGGTTTTGCCACGGCTCTCACCCTTGTATTGAAAAGAGTAAAATCGGCACAAAAGAAACACACAAAGAATTGACATGCTACAGATATCAAAATCCACACTGCAGGTCACGGGGAAGAATAAAGCTTTGTGAAATCCGACACACTTTGCTGGTCCTGTATTACGCTGCAGTTTTTAGGCATGAAAATGTTGGCAGAAAAAACTTGTGTAATCCACAACATGTGCAGGTACCCAGCACTGTTTCACCATGCGTGGAGGGTTGATTTCCAAAATAGAAAGGACAATTTTTGATTACAATGCATTTGGAAATTCTTCAGAACCTTTCACTTTTTTCACATTCTTTTATGTTTCATCCTTGTTTCTTTCCCATCAATCTGCACTCAACATCACATAATGACAAAGTGAAAACAGAATGTTCAAAATCTTTGATTAATTTTTGAAAAGGAAAAAATAAAATATTGCATTGACATAAGTATTCAGACCCGTTACTCAGTACTTGAAGCACCTTTGGCAGTGATTACAGCCTTTAGTCTTCTTGAGTATGATGTCACAAGGTTTCCACAACTGGTGTTGGGGTTTTTATGCTATTCTTCTCTGCAGATCCTCTCAAGTTCTGTCAGCTCTCTCCAAAGATGTTCAATTCAGAGTTCAGATCAGGGCTTTGGCTGGGCCACTCAAGGGCAATCACAGAGTTGTCCCTAAACGATTCCCGTATTGTCTTGGCTGTATGCTTTGGGTCATTGTATTGTTAAATTGTAAACCTTTGGCCAAGTCTGAGATCCAGAGCACAGTGGATCAGGTTTTCTTTGTTCAGCTTTTCCTCATCTCTGACCCGTTTGCCTCTCCCAGCATGCTTCACTTTAGTATTGGGTATTGGACAGTGCCTGGTTTCCTCCAGACATGACACTTAGAACTGAGGCCAAGTTCAATCTTGGTTTCATCAGACGAGAAAATCTTGTTTCTCAAAGTCTGAGATTCCTTTAGGTACTTTTTGAAAAATCCAGGTAGGCTTTCATGTGTCTTTTATCAAGGAAAAGCCTTTTTTTCTGGCCATTCTGCAATAAAGTTGCGGCAGTGGAGTTCGGCAATTATGGCTGACCTTCTAGATGTTCTTCCCATCTGCATACTGGTGCTCAGTCAGAGTGACCATGGACCAGGAAGATTCCTGGTTGTTTCAAATGTCTTCCATTTAAGAATTATGGAGGTCATTGCGCTCATGGATAATTTCAGTCCAGCAGAAAGTTTTTTGTACCCTTCCCCAGATCTGTTCTTCCACACAATCCTGTCTCTTAGCTCTACAGGCAGTTCTTTCCTCCTCATCGCTTGGTTTTTGTTCTAATATGTATTGTCAGCTGTAAGACCTTATATAGACTGGGCTGTGTCTTTCCAAATCAACCGAATTGACCACAGGTGGACTCCTGTCAAGGTGTAGAAATATCTCAAAGATGATTAAGATAAATAAGAGGCCCCAGAGCAAAGTTTCAAGTGTTATAGCAAACGATCTGAATACTTAATGTGAAATTTTAGTTTTTCCTTTTTAATAAGGATCCATGAGGCAGTTCTGCAAATTATAGAACATGTCCTATTCTTGTCCATTTTTTGGACAAGAATATGTGTTTCTATAATAGGGCCCACAGGAAGTGTGGGATGCACACAACTAGTATCTGTATTTTGCAGACTTCAAAGTGGCAATGGTCGCATGCATGAGCCCTAAGAGGAAGAATGGAGTTCCACTTTTGTATAGAGATGGGTTCATTTACCCAAAGTATTAGCTAGGATCCTGCAAACCCAGGGTATCCAGGCTTCTATCTGTCTTCTTGAGAATGGGTTGCTTATTGCATCATCAGCATCCTGAACTGTATGTCTGTCTGAAAAGGAAATACTTGCAGTGGTAGATATGATAAGCCGAGGCAATGTTTCATTATTAACATGACCAGGTGGTTCATGACACAACACAACATATGGTTGTAGTTTTATTACCCATCCAGAGCAGGCAAAGAGAAGTCAAGGGAAATGAAGTAATACTTTGGTGGGAGAGATTGGCCCCTGACCAGGAATGGTCTAAGTTTTCAGTTTCCTGCCTGCAGATTCCCTTTAATAAGATACAATACTTGGTGTGTATAACAAGTGTTGTATGCAATTTGTATTATTTGAATACTTTTAGTACTGGATGTTTTTACATTTACCCAATTGGATATGACTTACTGTATATTCTGCATAGAGATGGATACAACGTACTGTATGTTGCCTGTCTTGTAATTACCAGATTGTAACTTAAAATACTAGCACAGTGGGTAATGTGTGGCAGCACCCTTATATATTCAGAAAATCCCTCTGGCTCATGAACATGGCCCTTTTATGCATGAGACATATATTTATCGCCAAGGACAAGATTGAACTTGAGAAAGGCTGATTGCACACGACAGAATCTAATCCTTTGCTTGGCTCTAAAAATAAAAACCGCCTTGTGTATGAGCCCTTAATCTGCACATATTTTTTTTAAAAGCTTGTCCATCTAGGGTGACCATGAACAAAGTGTGTGGAATCCAGAACATGAAAAGGGGCATCCATGCACAAGGAAGACTGCATAAGAAATACTGGGGCAGACTTTCTAAACCTATACAGAACTGTGCAAATTATTTAGACAGGTGCGGAAAAAGGTCTGCAGAGTAGGAATGCTTTCAAAAACAGAAGTTAATAGTTTATTTTTATCAAAGTGAATGAACAGAAAAATCTAAATCAAATCAATATCTGGCGTGACCACCCATTGCCTTCAAAATAACATCAGTTCTTCATCAGAACACTTCATTAGTACACTTGTACACAGTTTCAGAAGGAACTCAACAGGGAGGTTGTTCTTGGAGAACTAATCACAGATCTTCTGTGGATGTAAAATTGCTCAAATCCTTCTGTCTCCTCACGTCAACCCAGACAGAATTGACGATCTTGAGATCAGGGCTCAGTGGAGCCATATCATCACTTTCAGGACTCCTTCTTATTCTTTACGCTGAAAATAGTTCTTCATGACATTGGGTTTATGTTTGGGGTCGTTGTCCTGTTGCAGAATACATTTGGAGCCCATCAGATGTCTCTCTGATGATATTACATGGTGGACAAGTATCTGCCTGTATTTCTCAGCATTGAGGACACCATTAATTCTGACCAAATCCTCAACTCCATTTCCTGAAATACAACCCCATGCAGTGAGACTATGCAGCTTTCTGCCAGAGAAGGTTGGGATGGTGAACTCACTAAAAAGAAGAGCTTGCATGCATTTCCTCTTAAAAAATATTCAAGAATTTTTGGTGATGTAAATTTTCCACATCACTGTAAAAAAAAAAACTGTAGTTTTCCTACTGGCCACTAAGCCTAATAATAGGCTGGCAATGCCTGTTCTAAATAGATCAGCTTTCAGTAATCATTCAATTAGCATCACAGGTAGGATTGCAATAACAGGTATCTATATACAAACAAAGTCTCATGCACACGACCGTATGTATTTTGTGGTCCGCAAAACAGGGATTTGCAAAAAATACGGATGGCGTCTGTGTGCATTCCATATTTCGCGGAACAGAACAGCTGGCCCCTAATAGAGCAGTCCTATTCTTGTCCGTAATGTGGACAATAATAGGACATGTTCTATTTTTTTGCAGAACGGACTTACGGAAACGGAATGCACACGGAATAACTTCCGTTTTTTTGTGGACCTGTTGAAATGAATGGTTTGGGACCTCTGCACAGGTCCCAGAACATGTCACACTCTCCCGTATACGTCAATGAACATCTCATGTGCCTGCTCCAAGGCATATCTCTAATTGCTGTTAACAGCAGCTCAAGCAATATGGCTGCCCCTATAATCATGTACAGAAAATACAATTTTAAAAACTCTACAGAAAATAAAAACAGCTTAGAAAAAAGATGTGTTTCACATGAGGGGTTTTAATTAGTAAAATATATATACAGTATATATATATATATATATATATATATATATATATATATATAGTTGAGGTATGCATCCATAGACATCTATGTACATACTGTGCATCCATAAATGAGATATCTATACATACACCTCTACGTACATATATTTAGTTTCCATAGCTATGGTATCCATACATAGACAGTGTGTGGTATATGGTAATTGAGGTCAGTGGCGTACACACAATCCATGGGGCCCCGGTGCGAAACTGATCCATGGGGCCCCCTCCCTGCCCCCCCCCAACCCTGCCTCCACCCCCTGTACGCTAATAACATCCTATATTGTGCTCCAGGCAGTAATCCCTGTATAGTGTCCCCAAAAATAATAGAATTGCCCCTACAATGCTCCCCCAATAGCAACGCCCCCCATGCTGCCTCCATATAGTAATTTCCCCCACACTGCCCCCCATAGTAATTTGCCTCCCCCACACACACACACACAGTCATTTCCCCCACACTGCCCCCATACACTAATTTCCCCCACACAGTAGTTTCCCCCACACTGACCCCATATAGTAATGTCCCCCACATTGTAGTTTCCCCCACATTGCCCCATATAGTAATTTGCCCCCATAATCATTTGCCCCCACATGTCCCCCCACACCGTAGTTTCCCAACACTGCCCTCCACACCGTGGTTTTCCCCACACTGCCCCCACACAGTAGTTTCCCCACATCGTAGTTTCCCACACTGCCCATCACACTTGTAGTTTCCCCACACTGCCCCCTCACATGTAGTTTCCCCACACTGCCCCTCACACAGTAGTTTCCCACACTCCCTCACACTTTAGTTTCCCCACACTGCCCTCACACTGTAGTTTCCACACTCCCCTCACACTTTAGTTTCCCCACACTCCCCTCACACTTTAGTTTCCCCACACTGCCTCCCCACTCTATAGTTTCCTTCACACTGTAGTTTCTCCCACACTGTAGTTTCCCCCACACTGCCCGTATAGTAATTTGCCCCCACAATCATTTGCCCCCACAAAGTAATTCCTCCATTATCTCCATAATAATTTTTTCCCCCACATGTCCCCTCCTCCAATGTCCTCCAAAGTTGGCACATAAAAAAAAATAAAAAAAAAAGAGATAAAAAAAACTAAAAGCTAAATACTCACCTGCGCTTGCTTGCAGAGAAGACGCGCACACTTCTCTGTGCTGCTGCGTCCTGGCCCCGGTCGTGCGCGATGACGTCATCGCGCACGCCTGTGTCGGGATTTCACTACCGCATAGGCCTCAGGCCTATAAGGTCTGAAACCTATACCGGTGACCGGCGGCAGGGCAGGGAACTATTTGCTCCCTTGCCCCACCACAGTATGGTGTCAGCACTCATTCTGGCACCCTAGTGAGAGCCCCGACACTGGCCCCCTGGAGTGCCGGGCCCGGTCGCAACTGCGACTCCTGTGAGCCCTGTATGTACGCGCCTGATTGAGGTAATCCTTATTTTCCTTTTTATCTTTTTTTGTCATATATTCTAACAGCAATAAATCACTGAACACCAACATGAATGCAGGATTTGATGTTTTCTTCTCAGGGATTTCTGCTTTCTTAACTAGAATGGAGAAGAATGACCCCATTCACTAATCGTCCATTATTGAAAAGCTGAAAAAATTCTGCTGGCAAAAGAACCAAACTATTTACAACATGATGGACTGATGCCAGACTGTTTGTGCACTGCCGGACAGCGCTAGATAAACTGTATTACAGGAAGGATGTGGATGGAAAGTGTCCATTCCACGTAGCTGAGTTAGGGTTGTCCTATTATTAAATAGGCCATTTCCCTGCTAGATCGCATGTACTTTTACTTTGCTCCTATATTCCATTTTGAGCTGTGGTCACTGGACCATGTTACATGTATGTTTGCCCAAAGTAAGCAAACCAATAGCTGGGAAAGCCCTTTAACCCTTAGATTTTCCTTATTTATTTTATTTTTTTACTCCCTGCTTGAAGCCATAACTTTTTATATGAAGGCTTTTTTTTGTTTTTTCGGGACAAGTTGCACTTTCTAATGTCACCATTTAATATGGCATACGATGTAATGAGAAGCTAGAAAAAAATTCCAAATGGTGTGAAATTGGAAAAAAAAATGCAATTCCACCACAGTGTTATGGGTTTCATTTCTACAATATTCGCTATGTAGTAAAACTGACCTGTTCCCTTCATTCTATAGGTCAGTATGATTACAGTGATACCACATTTATGTTGCTTTTCTTGTGTTTTAATTCTAAAATTTAAAAAAATTGGAAGAATTATTTAGTTTCTTTGCATTGCCATATTCTGATCCCCATAACTTTTTTATATTTCCATGTGTGGAGCTGTGTGAGTATAAATTTTTTTGCGGTGCGATCTGTAGTTTGTATTGATACCCTTTTGGAGTGTCTATGACTTCATCACTTTTTATTACATTTTTAGGGGAAATGAAGCAACAAAAAAACTGAAAATCAGCTTTTATCTTTTTCCTTTATGACATTCACCGTACAGGATAAATACATGTATATTTTTAGGCATTTTGAGACGTGGCAATGCCTACGACGTATATTCTTGAATTATTTATTTTTATTTTGGGGAAAATGGGGTGATTAGAATTTTTATTTTCAATGAATGGCATATTCGCTATGTTCTTATGGAGCCCTGCTGCCTGCAGGCCCTTATAAGAACTACAGCTGTAATAGCATGGGTTTCTTCAGAGACCCAGGCTATTGCCACCAATGAACGGCTTCCCCGATCTCAGCACTCAAGGTACCACTGCTATATGGAAAATGTAACTCTCGTCAGTGCATAAATGTGGCACATTTCCATGCTTTTGTTTAAATTTTACTCCTCTGGGCTCTGTCCCTGGAAGTGTCGATGTGGGACTTCTCACCAAGCAAGCAAGGGTACTTCTCACCAAGCAAGCAAAATTTAACTCTTGTCGGTCTGCAAATGTGGTGTAATTCCGCACCTTCACTTAAATTTTATTCTTCTGGGCTCCGTTCCAGGCATTGTTGTGTGGGACTTCTCACCAAGCAAGCAAGGGTAGTGCTGCTATATGGAAAATTAAACTCCTGTCAGTCCGCAAATGTGGCGCATATTCTACATTTTTCAGACCAGCACCTGGATCTGAATACCTTTTTAATTGCATGTAACTAAATATTTATGACAGCCATTGAGTTATTCTATAAAATGTATAGCGCCACCTACTGTTTGTTATTTTTCTTATTTTTTGTCTGTCTCACTGAGCTGGTTGAATGTGCTATGCAGTTTGCAGTCCCCAAAGCACAGGCATCATCCCTGCAGCTGCCGCAATGGATCCAGACCCATTCAACTAGAATTGGTCCGTAATCCATCCGCACCGCAAAAACATAGAACAAAAATGGGTCCTCATCAGTGATGCGAGGTGCACACAGCTGGTGCCCGCACATTGCGTATCCACTGTTTGCGGGCTGCAATATGGGCACAGTCAGGCAACAGCCGTGTGCATGAGGCCTTACAAGGAGAGAGCTGCAGCAGAAAGGACACACCCTCTGAGTTGCCAGCCTGAAGATAATCTAGCAACTGGAGCAGTGAATGGGGAGATCTCTAGATCCATGTGAGGTATGGGGCTGGTCCTTGCTTTGCTAAAAAGGTATTGTCATGTACTATATGATGTCTGATTTTCATTTTTTACATTGGCCATGGCGTAAGCCCTTTAAATTTTATCGTTCTCAGCTCAGACGGTGTCAGTGTGGGACTTTTCGCCAAGCAAGCAAGGATACTGCTGCTATATGGCACACTTTCACCTAAATTTAATTTTTCTGGGGTGTGGCCCAGGGCGGTGAGCTGGGACTCTTGGCCAGTCATGCAAAAGTTTAAAAAAAAAATTTAACTCTCATCAGTCAGCAAATGTGGCGCACTTCGTGCCTTTGCCTAAATTTAATTTTTATGACTCGGGCGGTGTGGGTAAGACTCATTTGGGCCGGCATTCTGACCCTCTCAAGGCATAATTTCTGGATGCTTGGTTTCCCGACAAGCCATTCCTTTTTTTAAATCCCATAACACTGTGTGTTTAATCACCATCAGTCTCTGATAAAGGACAATTATTGGAAGCTTGGAAATATGAAAAAGCAGAACTGGTACAGTGTGTTTTTAAACACTGCTTAGCAGGGGCATAGCTAGATATGACTGGGCCCCATAGCAAAAAAAATGTATGCCCCCCCCCCTCTCAGATCTCCCACCCAAACACCCCTCCAGGACCTTCCACCTCAACATCCCCACACCCCTCCCTAGTTCCCTCTAAGTGCCATCCACAGATCCCCCCCCTTAAGTGCCATCTACAGATCCTCCCCTTAAGTGCCATCCACAGATCCCCCCTTAAGTGCCATCCACAGATCCCACATTAAGTGTCATCCACAGATCCCCCCCTTAAGTGCCATCCACAGATCCCCCATAGTTGTCATCCACAGAATCCCCCTTAAGTGTCATCCACAGATCCCCCCCCTTAAGTGCCATCCACAGATCCCCCCCTTAAGTGCCATCGACAGATCCCCCTTAAGTGTCATCCACAGATCCCCCTTAAGTGCCATCCACAGATCCCCCTTAAGTGTCATCCACAGATCCCCTCTTAAGTGTCATCCACAGATCCCCTCTTAAGTGTCATCCACAGATCCCCCCTTAAGTGTCATGCACAGATCCCCCCCTTAAGTGCCATCCACAGATCCCCCCTTAAGTGCCATCCACAAATCCCCCCCTTAAGTGCCATCCACAGATCCCCCCTTCAGTGTCATCCACAGATCCCCCCTTCAGTGTCATCCACAGATCCCCCCTTCAGTGTCATCCACAGATCCCCCCCCTCAGAGTCATCCACAGATCCGCCTTTCAGTGTCATCCACAGATCCCCCCCCCATTGTCATCCACAGATCCCCCCTCAGTGTCATCCACAGATCTCTTGCCTCTAATTGAAGAGAAGCGCCGTAATCTCACACAGGCGCACTGGCAGAGGCCAGGAAGACAGCACATGCGCACCCCCCTCTCAGATCTCCCACCCCCACATACCTATCAGAGCTCCCACCCCTTCCAGAGCTCCCACCCAAACACCCCTCCAGGACCTTCAACCTCAACATCCCCACACCCCTCCCTAGTTCCCCCTAAGTGCCATCCACAGATCCCCCCCTTAAGTGCCATCTACATATCCTCCCCTTAAGTGCCATCCACAGATCCCCCCTTAAGTGTCATCCACAGATCCCCCTTTAAGTGTCATCCACAGATCCCCCCCTTAAGTGCCATCCACAGATCCCCCATAGTTGTCATCCACAGAATCCCCCTTAAGTGTCATCCACAGATCCCCCTTAAAGTGCCATCCACAGATCCCCCTTAAGTGCCATCCACAGATCCCCCTTAAGTTGTCATCCACAGAATCCCCCTTAAGTGTCATCCACAGATCCCCCTTAAGTGCCATCCACAGATCCCCCTTAAGTGCCATCCACAGATCCCCCTTAAGTGTCATCCACAGATCCCCCTTAAGTGTCATCCACAGATCCTCTTAAGTGTCATCCACAGATCCCCTCTTAAGTGTCATCCACAGATCCCCCTTAAGTGTCATCCACAGATCCCCCTTAAGTGCCATCCACAGATCCCCCTTAAGTGCCATCCACAAATCCCCCTTAAGTGCCATCCACAGATCCCCCTTCAGTGTCATCCACAGATCCCCCTTCAGTGTCATCCACAGATCCCCCTTCAGTGTCATCCACAGATCCGCCTTTCAGTGTCATCCACAGATCCCCTCAATTGTCATCCACAGATCCCCCTTCAGTGTCATCCACAGATCCCCCAGTGTCATCCACAAATCCCCCCAGTGTCATCCACAGATCCGCCCTCAGTGTCATCCACAGATCCCCCATTGTCATCCACAGATCCCCCCAGTGTCATCCACAGATCCCCCTCAGTGTCATCCACAGATCCCCCCATTGTCATCCACAGATCCCCCTCAGTGTCATCCACAGATCTCCTCCCGCTGCCTGCTAGCTAATTTATTCACTGCACTCACTTGCCTCTAATTGAAGAGAAGCGCCGTAATCTCACACAGGCGCACTGGCAGAGGCCAGGAAGACGGCGCATGCGCACTTCGATGCCTCTGCCAGTGCGCCTGTGTGAGATTACGGCGCTTCTCTTCAATTAGAGGCAAGTGAGTGCAGTGAATAAATTATCTAGGAGGCGGCGCTGGGCGGGGAGGAGGCGGCACTGGGCGGGAGGAGGGGCGCCGACACCCCCAGCAAGACTGCGTTCCTCTGCCGGCGGCCCGGGCCCCCAGTGACGTAAGGCCCCATAGCCATTGCTATGGCTGCTATGGCGATTCCTACGACACTGCTGCTTAGGGAGAGGGAGAGAGAAAAAGCAAAAATTAAAAAAAATAATAATTAAAAGGGATAACATGCTTTCCTAAAAATTCTGTGCCCTAGGAGACTAGAGGATGTCATATACCAATTTTCAGGGAAATTTCAGCCTCTTTGGTTCGGGTAAAATCAATAAGGGTTCGAACTGAACTTTTAAAAAAAATCTGTGAATCTGCATCTAATCTCAAAAGGTTAACTCATCTCTACCACATAGCAGTCATTTTTTGTAATAGGTAACATTATTAGTAGCAAAGATAAGCAAATCTTTAGAAATTCTCTTCTTCATTGATTCTCCAAAATACAAATGACTTTGCTGTGAATCTCCAACCTGATGAATGAAGCCTACTGTTTCTAATTGGGAATAACAAACAATAAATGAACAGTGTGCTAGTCATGGCGGAGCTTCCCTGTCTGTCACACTTTATATTTAGAAAAAGAAACCTCCTTTTTCTCCTCTATGTGATAATTGTACACATTGTATACATTTCAGGAGAGTCTTGTTGAATCACAGTGATTAAATGGAGCCCATTGTTACTGCAGTTATGATAAGATGGGTGGTATAGTGCTTGGCTTTACAAAATCATGTTTATTTGCTTAGAAAACTTTCCTGCCAGATGTACCGGTAAGTATAAAGGCAGGCTGTGTTTAGAAGTGTGCGCCCTGTAGGCTGCTGTTATACAGAGGCATCCAGTAAAAAATATATAGCACAGGGAATGTGTTTTAACATGAGAACATATGGCTGATGGCCAACACTGTTTTCCTATACATCTATTGGATGTATATGTCAAGTACTCCCCCCTATGTATACCTTCCATGGAGAATGTTCAGACATGGCTGAATATTTCCAACACTCATCTATACATTGAAGGGGTGAAATGTTTAGTGAAAATCCACAGCATTTCCACAATAGAATGAGCATGAGCCAAATGTGTAAGATCTGCATGAATGCTTGTTTTTCTGTGCAGAAAATGTCCATTTTATGTAGATGGTGTTTTCAAAATCCTATCCATATGTATAGTACTACACTGTCTGCACAATTATTAGGTCAACATTAGGTCAAGAAAGTAAGTGAGGTTTTGACTTTCTTAGGAGAATATCTATTTGTGCATAATTATTGGGCAACTATTAGTGAGCGGAATTATTACGTAATTAAATGAAAAAGAATGATTTTCCATTTTCACCTTCCTGCCCAGGCCTATTTTTGAAAATCTGACATGTGTCACTTTATGTGGTAATAACTTTGGAATGATAGTAATACTTCATAAAGTATTTATCAATCAACATTCCCCATATGTCTGCTTTATGTTGGCATCATTTTATTTTATTAGGACGTTAGAAGCATAAATGACCTCATTTTAGAAACTACACCCCTCAATTTTTTTAAAACTGGTGTTACAAACGTTGTTAACCCTTGAGGTGTTCCACAAGAATTAAAGGAATATGAAGGTGAAATTTCAAGATTTCATTTTTTTGGCAGATTTTTTATGTTAATCCATTTTTCTTGGAACACAGCAAGGGTTAACAGCAAAATAAACCTCATAATATATATTACTCTGATTCTGCAGTTTACAGAAACTGACTATATGTGGTCATATAACTGCTCTATGGGCACATGGCAGTGGTCAGAAGGGAAGGAGCACCATCTGATTTTTGGAGGGCAAATTTTGTAGAAATGGTTTTTGGGCGCCATGTGAAGTACCCCTAACAGTGGAATCCCCAAAAAGTTCAAAGAACTTAGTAAGGGGTGTACTGAGCACTTTGACCCCACAGATGTTTTACTGAATTTAGAAACACTTGGCTGTGAAAATGAAACATTTCTTTTCTTCCAATAAAATGTTGTTTTAGCCCCAAATGTTTAATTTTCACAAGGAGTTACAGGAGAAAAAGCATCCCATAATTTGTTACCCATTTTCTGCTGAATATGGCAACAGCCCATATGTGGTCATATACTGCTGTGGCACACTGCAGAACTCAGAGGGGAAGGAGCGCCATATGGTCATTTTTTGGGGATGAGGTGACATTTTCATTGGTACCATTTTGGGGTACATATGACTTTTTAATCATTCGATAGTACGCATTTTGTAAGGTAAGGTGGCACTGTTTTTATTTACAGTATTTTTACAGCTTTTACCTCACTGGGTAGATCATGTGATATTTTTATAGAGCAGGTTGTTACAGACCCGCCTAATCAGTGACCTGCACCTGTACAGCGCTGGGTGGCAAGTCGCGTCCCGCAGTGCCGTACATGTACAGTGTTGGTTGTTAACAAAATTTACAAATAAACATTTCTGACATTTAAAAAAATAATAAATCTAAATCAGTGACCAATATAGCCCCCCCCCCCCATTCTTTTCAATAGCAGTCATAAGCTTTCCATCTATGGAGTCTGTCAGTTTCTTAATCTGTTGACAATCAACTTTTTGTGCAGCAGTCTCCCAGACACTGTTTAGAGAGGTGTACAGTTTTCCTTCACCGTAAATCTCTAATTTAAGAAGGGTTTAGGTCAGGTGAGGAAATGAGGCCATGTTATTATTTTATTATTAAGGCCTTTACTGGCTAGCCATGCAGTGGAGTACTTCGATGAATGCGATGGATCATTGTCCTGCATATTTGCAACAAAACATTTGATGGTCCTGTGATTACGCCCCACTATCTCAGCAATTTCAAGAGTGCTGCGTTGCTCTGAAAGACTTTTAAAAATGTTTAACTTTTCAGAGTCAGTTAAATCTCTTTTTGGCCTATTTTGCTAGAGGAAAACAAGCTGCCTAATAATGAGATTTGAAAAAGGCAGATTAGGATGCAAGGACCCAAGGAGCGCCAGCAACCATAAGGACAGGGGTTGAAGGAAAGGTTCCCAAAAGGTGGCTATTTAGCAATGTGGTGATGACTGAAGAAGCATAGGTGGATATTAGGTGGAATGTCTTACTTTGAATAAAATGATATCAAATGATCGGATAATCAAGTCCATTATAAACAATAAAAACAGTGCAAACAACGCTTGTAGTTGTTGTAGTAGTACTCACTTCACCAGCAGGGGTAGTGTAAGATAAACTCAAGACACTTACACCTTAAACCCCTCCTCACCGAGGTCGCCTGTAGATAGTGGATCCGCCTGATGGTCCCAAATGATGAACCGGGGGCCTCAGTGTTCAGTCAGGTAGTCTTTATTGAAGAAATAAGCTTGACGCGTTTCGGGGGTTAAGTACAATCCCCCTTCTTCAGGAGAAGGGTATATGGTGCATATACTAAAATGGCTATATATAGGCAAATTCAAAAAATGGAGGCAGGGTAGGCATGTGACCTTACAAACCGGAAGTACTGCCTCCTGCTGGGCCAGAGGTTAATCAATTTAAAAAAAACGTTTTTAGTTTCAAAGGTATAAAACACATAATGTCATATTATCCCCCCTCTCAGATGGTAAAAATAGTTTATATGAGGACTAAGGGTACTTTCACACTAGCGTTTTGGATTCCGTTTGTGAGATCCGTTTCAGGGCTCTCACAAACAGTCCAAAACGGATCAGTTAAGCCCCAATGCATTCTGAATGGATAAGGATCCGTTCAGAATGCATCAGTTAGGCTCTGTTCCGCTTCTATTCTGTTTTGAGGCGGACACCAAAACGCAGCATGCAGCATTTTGGTGTCCGTCTGAAGAGGCGGAGCCTAACGGATCCGCACCAATGCAAGTGTGAAAGTACCCTTATTGGACGGCTGGTAGAGAGAAATAGATCGGGGCCAGGAGGAGTTGAGAAGCACCGAGCGCCGCACTTCCGGTAAGTGGAACGCATGCCTTGTGTATAGCGCATGCGCTGGGTCCAGTGTGGAACGCACATCTGATTGCAGAGGACCGGAAGAAGCTCAGCTGTGCACTCCAAAGGGAACTCATGGAGCACAAGCCGGAAGCGGAGGCAAGGGGGGAGGTGCACGGCTATACTTAGGATCGGCAGCCTGCGTTCCACATGGATGTGTGGAGCGCAAGCTGTCAGCTACTTTCACTGACAGCTTGCGCTCCACACATCTACGTGGAATTCAGGCTGCCGGTCCCAAGTATAGCCGTGCACCTCCCCTTGCCTCCGCTTATTTGATTAACCTCTGGCCCAGCAGGAGGCAGTACTTCCGGTTTGTAAGGTCACATGCCTCCCCTGCCTTTTTTTGAATTTACCTATATATAGCCATTTTAGTATATGCACCATATACCCTTCTCCTGAAGAAGGGGGATTGTACTTAACCCCCGAAACGCGTCAAGCTTATTTCTTCAATAAAGACTACCTGACTGAACACTGAGGCCCCCGGTTCATCATTTGTGACCATCAGGCGGATCCACTATCTACAGGCGACCTCAGCGAGGAGGGGTTTAAGGTGTAAGTGTCTTGAGTTTATCTTACACTACCCCTCCTGGTGAAGTGAGTACTACTACAACAACTACAAGCGTTGTTTGCACTGTTTTTATTGTTTATAATTGACTTGATTATCCGATCATTTGATATCACTTTATTCAAAGTAAGAAATTCTACCTAATATCCACCTATGTTTCTTCAGTCATCACCACATTGCTAAATAGCCACCTTTTGAGAACCTTTCCTTCCACCCCTGTCCTTATGGTTTCTGGCGCTCCTCAGGTCCTTGCATCCTAATCTGCCTTTTTCAAATCTCATTATTAGGGCAGCCTTGAAATCTGAGGCGAGCTTCTTCTGCAATGTGAGCTGCCTAATACCTTTCGGACTTCCTCTATTAAATTTCTCCTTCCCTTCTTAGTAATTTGTCCCTTGGCGCCCTCTTCCTCCAGGAACTTGGGCTTACCCTTCAGGCCTCCATTCCTGTTTGGAGTCCTCCCATCCTAACGCTCCCCTTTTTTTTCTTTTTTTCATGTGTAAGCTGCCTAATAGTTATGCACACTTGATCTCCTTGGGCCACAACCTCCCTCATTTCACAAATATGCGTCACCTGATATGCTTCAATCCGCTAAGCATTCAAGTGTATGCATCTTGAAAATATGCCGAAAAATGACGATATGGTCAAAATACTCACTTGCCTAATAATTCCCTGGAACTGTTTTGGGCATAGGACCATGTGCACGGTCGGTCAAAACTATGACTTCCATGAAAATCCCGAACCCTGAACCGATCTTGGTGATTTTTGGATATATTGGTCCCCAAGATCAGGGCTATCAGGGGATGTGACTTTTGTGGGGATATTGTGTATTTTGGGGTACTTTTTAATGCATTATAAAATATGTGTTTTTTCTGCCTGGAGATAATTGGGTTACATACAGTATCTCCCTGACCTAATTATCCCCAGGCAGAGGGGAGGATGACCTAATCATCTCCCTGACTAAATTATACCCCAGGCAGCGGGGAGGGATTGAGTGTTTGTTTCCATTGGTCTGTGTGTTTGTCACCCAGTTCCCTATCAGGTCCAGAGGGGAGGTCCCATTGCATGGGGACTTGCATATAAGGCCAAGTGTGGCACCAATAAAGTATTCCTTACCCTCAACATAGAGCCTCGTCTCATGTGTGTGGGGAATTGCTATAATCACTTGCTCTTTGAAGAGCAGCCTGCTACACTCTCTGGGGCGAGACCCCAGCCAAGATGAATCCATCTTGACAGACAAGATGCCTGTTCACTATAGGATCAGACTACATGATACCTATACAGTTATATGGAGATGGGAAGGGTGAGGAGTGAGCTACTAGATGGAGAATAAAAAGGATTTTTCTCTGATAAGATATATTACAAACTTTCTTATAATTACCTGTGCTATTGATTTATGCAAAATTTGTTAAAAATACTGTATCTGTTTAAAGAAATACTGACCTTAGAAAACATGCTTTAGAATTTGAGAAGCACAGGAGAGCTGGAGAGTGCTAGAGGCAATACACTCTTTTAATACAATACCAATTCAGCAACAGTCTTAACCTGTTTAGCTCCTGTCTAGCAATCATAGCACATGTTGAATTGATTCATTCGTAAGAATATTTTAAACAAATAGTAGAAAAAAATGTGCTTTCCTTTAAACTTGACACTGAGGCTCTGATTCAAGGCTGTCCTGATTTATCAAGATTGGCATGTGTTTCAGTTATAATTTACGCCAGTTTCTGTCGTAAATAAAGATGAATTAGCCGACCAATGGCCTTATCTTTATAATACCCTAATTTCGCCGTCTGTACGCTACCTTTCCGCCAAAAACAGGCATAAGGTGAATGATAAATTTCGCCCTGAATGTTTATTCAAAGTTATAATAGTAATATTTATATAATTAAAATGTCATTCAATTCTAATTAGTTTATCATGTCAATCTGTGTTTTCTTACCATCGTATCTGAGAATATTTGTGCTCAATTTTCCACATTCTTCTGTACATATTTTCATTAAGTTTTGGTGATGTAAGAATTCACATGTATTTAGTCATGTTAAGCATCCATGAGGTGGGGTTGAGGTCAGTACCCTCTGCAGGCCAACATGCCAAACATAAATTATTTTTATGGACCTTGCTTTGTGCACAAGAACATGATTATGCTGAAATGGGAAAAAGCCTTCCACAGAGCTGAAGAACACAATTATCTGGAAAAACATTATTGTCATCCCAAACCATGAAAGACAACTTCCCTGCTCCACACCATCATTCCTCCTTCACTAAACTTCTGTGCTCAATAAGTCTCCCCACACCATTTAAGCTGTCTCCATAAGGAGATATTGTATACGAATCCTGACCTAGGCCTCTCACCCAGTTTAAGCCAGTACTCTATGCTCTGCACTGATGAGAGGCAATCATCCCAAAACAGCTGTCTGCAGATGGGGTGCTGGCTTATTTATTATCCAAGTCATGTTTCAAGGCCTGTTATCAAGGTTGAACATTGACTTATAGGATAGCTTTCTCACATCAGGTGGCATCAGAGGCAGAGCTTGCTAAGAGCTCATTTCCATACTCCAGTCAGACAGTTGGCATTATCATGGTATCTGTCAACCCAGATTCACCTATTACACTGCCAGAAGATGAAGTCTCAATCATGCATTCAAAAACTTGTTTCTACTGCAGGCAGTAGTGTTAACAGACTGAGAATCATTTGTTCAGTCCAGTTTTTCTGCCGACGAGATTGGAATTTGTCATATACATAGAACTCATTCCTCTTATAGGATATTTATGTGCCCATATTCTGATTTTAAGCAGACAGTGACTATAACCTACATTTACATTCTTACCTAATTACAGTTCTGAGGACTAATAAGCCAAGGAGGAGGGAATAAATCTGGTTGACAATGTAACATAGTACCAAATATGTTTATTAGGTAAAGTGGTTATCTGACTTACGGTGGTTTTCAGCATAAAAGACTAATATTGCTTGTGGTTTTTCCAGTTTGGCGCTGGGGACTACCGGGGAAGCAGGGGAAGCGGCTGCTTCGGCGCCTTTACATAACTTTGGAGGATCCACAACTAGCTATAGGGGTTATTAAGACCAGCGTCTAAAACTGGTCATAATAAATGACCCCCAAAGTATTTAGCTATAAGAAAGTGTTGGAAGTACAACTTCGGGTAGCTTGCTTAAGTGTTACACTATGTATGACACATTCCTTACATTGTGAGACATTTTTTACATTTTACATTACATGTCTCAAAAAACAGTGACCAGAGGCACTTTTCACATATCACAAGTAGCAAAGGTTTCATGAAAGGAATGCATGGTGTGCCATATTCTACATATGCCACAATATGCGTTCTCATAAGAAAAGTGCTGAAAACAATTACAAAATCTATCCAAATTTGACTATTAACCACAAATAGTGGTTAAACAACACATTTTCAATGTATGACAGAAAGCTGAAAGGCATTCATCAATCGCCTCCAATATGTGTTGTTAAAACAAGAGCTGAGTGAAAATAATGATTCAAGATTTTGATTAGTGAGAGTCTGAGAGCCGAGACCCCCACTGATCACTAATACGAGAGGAAACAAGCGCTCACATAGAAGGCTGTCTCTCCTCACTGCAGGAGATGGAGTGGAGATGAGCTCATACACTTCTGTTGAGCTTGTCTCATGCAGGGAGGAGAGACATCACTCTGTGAGTGCTTCTTTCTCCTTGTTTTAGCGATCTGTGGGGGTCTCAGCACTGATCAAAAACTTTTATATGTCACTATGACCTATCAAAAGTACAGGGACACTTTAAATACATTATTTGGGCAGCTAGTCAACTGAATTGCTGCCATGAAATACTAGGGAAATGTCTGGCTGCCCATGGTCTCTCCCAGAAAAATCAGCTGGTTGCCGAGGGTTTCTGGAGTGACTCCACATTAAAGCGTGAAAAGTACAATTTTGTTTTCAAACAATGTAAAACAACCATAAAAATATAAATTAAGTTGTAGAGTTTTTCTAAACTGTATTAGACGAAAGTCTGCAATTTCCGAAATAATCATAACTAAACTAAAGAATCCATGAAGTTCATTTTATCTTATGAAACACTCGCTCTCTACAAAGGAATACTGATAAAGATTTATCAGTCTGCTTCTATCGGTACAATATGCACTCTTCCCAGACCTAACTGACTTTCTGACTAGCCCCAGGCAGTACACTACTCATAAAGCTGAACACTCTGTGCTAAGTTCTGAGGGACACAAACATCCCCCATGTAATATTTTACATGGCTATTGATGTGTTGTGTAAGTCTAATGAAAAGGGGAGAAAGAGGACTCACCTCCGGTAGTTGCTGCAGTCACACATGAAGTGAAATCATCTGCAGCTGTTAGGCAGGGAGAAGTACTCTGATTCATTTTACCCTGAGAAGCCAGGATACCCTGCCTTCATGGGAGGGACAATGAAATCCTCTGATACGATGAGGATGTGACAGTTTGCATCTGGACTAACAATGACGGAGGTGCAGATGAATGACTGTCTGTCAGGCAAGGGAAGCTGGATTACGCAGATCCTTTGAAAAGGAATTACTGTGCTCCGCCACCGCTCTCTCAATAGTGGAAAATGTTCATGGATACACACAGAATTTAGAACTGAGTTGAGGTTCTAGGCTTGATACACAAATACAGGGTTTGAAGCAAAGATGATAAATACTGCTCAGTTGGGTTTGCAGAAAGAACTCCATAACATTCCCTGTTCTTTCTGCAAACCCTACTGAGCAGTATTTAAAGGAACTAAGAGCTATCCTTATCCTTGCTCTGGAATCACACCTGATCAGTAAAGCAGAATTCCAGCCATTATTACTAATGCACCCCCAAACAGCATGTTTTTACAGCCTGCCTAAAATTCCAAAAGGGCAAAACCCTTTGAAAGGGAGGCCGATAGTATCGGGCACAAATAGCCTCACACATCAAATTAGCAACTATTTTGACGTCACTCTTAGACCCTTTGTATTGGCCCTGCCCTCCTACGTGAGGGATTTAATGGAGATTGTCAACAAACTGGATGGCCTCTATGTGGATGAGAGTACTCTACTTGCCAGTCTTGACGTAGAGACCCTCTAAAGTTCTATTCCACACGTAGAGGGATGTAGGGCCTTCCAATACTTCTTGCAGGAGCGCGGCAGGGAATTTGCCCCATAACCACTCGCCTCCTCGATTTTATCCTACATCATAATGTTTTCCGTATCTACCACCAGCTCAGGGGCATGGCCATGGGGAGTCCATGTGCACCGTCTTACGCCAATCTTTACCTGGGCTGCTGGGTGAAGGAGGTGGTCTTTGGTAAGGACCTTATAGAGTGGTCATCTTACATCTCAGTGTGGCTAAGATACATCGATGATGTTCTTATTTTTTAGAATGGTACCGAGCAGGATTTTAACAATGTTGTTAGGGCCTTAAACATCAACAAATGTGGTCTGTTTTTTACATCCGAGATCAATCCGGTACAGATTACTTTCCTCGATCTGACCATAATGAAGGCTAGGGATGGTAAGATTCATACTAGCCTTTTCCGTAAGGAAACGGCGACCAACAATTTGTTACACTGGAGTAGCTGCCACCCGTTCCCCTTAAAGAAGGGGATTCCTAAGGGGCAGTATCTCCGGGTTCGCAGAAATTGCTCCTTGATTTCGGATTTCCAGGTAAAAGCCACAGACCTGGAGAACAGATTCTTGCAACGTGGCTATACCTGTAAAGTATTGACTAAAGTATGATGAATAAATTCCCCTGATAGCGACTTTTGATGCAGCGAATGAGTTGGTGTGGGACATTCTATGTAAACATTGGGGGATCCTCCAGATGGACCCTGATGTAGGTCCTCTGGTTGGTGATACCCCAGGAAACACCTATCTCAGGGGTCGAAATTTTAAAGATCGGCTTGTTCATAGTTTCTATCAGACACCTCGCCCCATATGTGGCTAGAGAACGCCTTAAAAGGGACATTTCGCTGTGGTAATTGTATCGCTTGCGGCAACTCCATTAAATTGGAACGCACATTTATTAGCACGACCACTTCAAAGTCCCACAACATCAGAACTTCCATCAATTGCAAATCTTCGGGTCTGGTTTATCTCGCCACGTGTGTGTATTACAATACATAGGCAAGACCATCGACGAGTTCCGCCGCCGAATTGGGGAGCATCTAAATGATGTCCGCAAAAAAGAAGATACTCCCATTGCATGCCACGTTAATACCCTTCATGCGGGCAGCATACGGGTTGTTCTGTTCCTGGGGATAGAGTTAGTGAGTGAATAACCTGGATCAACGAGTCCTCCAAAAAGAGGCTCAGTGGACCTTCAGACTGGGGACTTTACGTCCCCAAGGTCTGATTGACCACATTTCTTACAGTATGTCTGTTTCATAGATTAGGTTGCTGTGTCAACTATTTCAAATTTTTTCTTGACATCCAGAGAGAGGGGTGTCTGCCTCTAAAGAAAAGGGACGGCTGAATATTGACAGTTAATGATATCTGATGTCAGTTCCCATTTGGCCACATACAATTTAGCGGGAGCCAAAGTTTTTCCTTGGCCCAATATGCCACTTGTGGCCTTTATTGGGTGATTTTTTTAGTCACATGGATTGTATATGGATATACAGTTGTGTTCAAAATTATTCAACCATCAATGCTGTAAAGGGTTTTAGGGAATTTAGTGTACATTTGTAATTGTGTTCAGAATGAAATCTTACAAGGACTTTTTAAAGAACTAAATGCAACTAAAATGACATCAATTGTTTTTGTAATACAGTATTAAATGTTTTTTTTTGTGATTTCTTCATTGACACAATTATTCAACCCCTTAAAGACGACCACTCTTAAGAACAGAGGTTCATTCAAGTGTTTTCGATCAGGTATTGAAAACACCTCTGGATGTCAAGGAGCAGCAATCAAGCATAATAAGCCCCAATTTGGCAGATGTAAAATTACTGTGATACTCAGCTCCTTCTAGACATTTACTGGTGTGTTTACAAACATGGTGAAGTCAAGAGAATGGTCCAGGAAGACAAGAGAAGAAGTGATTTCTCTTCACAGGAAGGGCAATGGCTATATGAAGATTGCAAAGATGTTAAACATACCAAGAGACACCATAGGAAGCATCATTCGCAAATTCAAGGCAAAGGGCACTGTTGAAACGCTACCTGGTCGTGGCAGAAAGAAAATGCTGACTTCGACTGCTGTGCGCTACCTGAAGTGCAAAGTGGAGAAAAGTCTCCATGTAACTGCTGAGGAACTGAAAAAAGATTTGTCAGATGCGGGTACTGAAGTTTCAGCTCAGACAATAAGGCGCACACTGTGTAATGAAGGCCTCCATGCCAGAACTCCCAGGCGCACCCCCTTGCTGTCTCCAAAGAATAAGAAGAGTCGACTGCAGTATGCCAAAAGTCATGTGGACAAACCACAAAAGTTTTGGGATAGTGTTCTGTGGACTGATGAAACAAAATTAAAACTGTTTGGGCCCATGGATCAACGCTATGTTTGGAGGAGGAAAAACAAGGCCTATGAAGAAAAGAACACCTTGCCTACTGTGAAGCATGGCGGGGGGTCAATCATGCTTTGGGGCTGTTTTGCTACTACAGGTACAGGGAAGCTTCAGCGTGTGCAAGGTACCATGAATTCTCTTCAGTACCAGGAGATATTGGATGAAAATGTGATGCAGTCCGTCACAAACCTGAGGCTTGGGAGACGTTGGACCTTTCAACAGGACAATGATCCCAAGCATACCTCCAAGTCCACTAGAGCATGGTTGCAGATTAAAGGCTGGGACATTTTGAAGTGGCCATCGCAGTCACCAGACTTAAATCTGATTGAGAACCTCTGGTGGGACTTAAAGAAAGCAGTTGCAGCGCACAAGCCTAAGAATGTGACTGAACTGGAGGCTTTTGCCCATGAAGAATGGGCGAAGATACCCGTAGATCGCTGCAAGACAATTGTGTCAAGCTATGCTTCACGTTTAAAAGCTGTTATAACTGGAAAAGGATGTTGTACTAAGTACTAAGATTGAATGTCACTTGGGGGTTGAATAAAACTGATAATGATGTGAGCACAGAAAAGACATTTGTGGTTATTTCATTATAAATGTTATGTTATATTTGTCTGACTTACAAGTGCCTCTTTGATTTAATTGTAAACAAGATGACTGAAATGATCAAAATCAATGTCAAACTGGCCAAAACACTCAATTTTAGTGGGGGTTGAATAATTTTGAACACAACTGTAGTACATCCTGCGGAGTTAATGCATAGGCCATGTACGATCCACCTTAACGTATATACTCTTATACTATTGGGGCTATATATATATGTGACTAATAAAAATGTGCCTCTGGTCACTAATAAAAATGTGGGCCCGGGCACATCACATGATTCTCATATCACCATAGTATGAATTTCTGATTAAATAATGTGATTTACAATATTCTCGCGTCCGTCTCCTTGTTTCCTGTGGTTATTTCTATCTCAATGAGACCCGATGCTCTTTCAGATTACTCGGGTGCTGGTATAATACTTATCATGGTGACAATATTGAAATGATAACGTCACTTGAATACGTTTGTCTGCTGTGTTTATCCTTGTTCCACTCACTTACCAATAGGAGTCAGGTTACTTATCCCGTGCGGCCGGGCCTATAATAGGAATGAATTAGCCTGTACCATCCCAATCCCTCCTGGACACACACACTCCACGGCGACAACCAGTAAGGTGTGATTACCGACACCGTTTTCTGGGGATACTGAGGACCGTGTGGTGTGATTATCAAACATTGTTTTACACCTTGGTGATAACTGGTCTAGTGGAGCTGAGGTGGACAAACTGAGCATTACCACTCCATTTTGGACACAAGTCCTCTATAAGTTTTCTTTCTTGGGGGTACAGATATCACCCCAAATTATTTTGTTTTGCTTTTAATAAAGATTAGTTTACTTTTAGCGCCTCACTCCCCTGTGACAGTAATTAATTAGAGACGCATCACCTATCTATACCGATCAATCCATGAAGATTTGTTTTCTTTTGAATCCATTCCTGGCTACAAAAAACACAAACATTATAAACGGTAAGTGTGAATCCAGCATAACAGTCGCGTCTTTTTTGCCAAGACCCAATGCAAAAATAGGAATAGTGCATGTCTGCTAGCCTGTACAATTTATAGTTAAAGGGGTGTTCCTGTTAGGGTGCATTTACACCAACAGATTTTCTGAAAGATTTTATGACCAATCAGATTACGACGGTCAGATATCCATTTACACACACAGAGTTTTTGTTATACACAGTAACTATTGGTCTGATTGGACAGAAATCCGTCAGATCTATTAGTGTAAATGCACTCTTAGATTAAAGGGGTTTTCTCATCATGGACAATGGGGGCATATCGCTAGGATAAGCCCCCATTGTCTTATAGGTGCGGGTCCCACCGCTGGGACCCGTACCTATATTAAGAACGGAGCCCCGAAAGTGAAGGAGGGGGCACTGCACATGCGCGCGCACGCAGGCAGCCGCCCTCCATTCATTTTCTATGGGACCGGCGAAAATAGCTGGCTCGGCTATTTCCGCTGGCCTCATGGAACTGAATGGGAGCGAGGGCTGCGCATGTGTGGTAAGCTCGCATTCACTTCTATGGGGAGCTAGCTTGGTGGTGGCCGGACCTGAGTCCTCCAGCCACCACCTTGCCGGGCTCCGTTGTCGATATAGTTGTGGGTCCCACCTAGCGATATGCCCCCATTGTCCATGATGAGACAACCCCTTAAGAGTTAAAGGTCCCTTTACATGGTACGACGATCTAGCAGATTGTCTGGAAGGAAGCATTCCTTTCTGACGATCTACTGATCGATAGTGGAGGTGACTGGTGCATTTACATGCAGCGATCTCCTCCAGAGTATGGGGAGGAGTGATTGCTAATGCTATCGCTCTTCGCCATACTGTCTCGTTGTTTCTCGGCAGCAGATTGTGTTTACACAGCACAATCTGCACTGGGAAATTATGATCTTTTGTGCTGCACAAAAGACACAATTACCCGATGAACCAGCATTTTACTCCTTCATCAGGTAATTGAGGGTACACAGTATTCACACCACCAGATCATCGCTAACTAGCTTTACTAGTAACGCTCATTAGCGATGATCTGTTAACTTGTCCTGTGTAAAGGGCCCTTAACTTATCCCCTACTCGCAGTAGATCAGTGGGGGTCCAACCATTGGAACCACTGCTAGTTGTGGGAAAGGGGGCGATACCCCCAAATAAATGGAGCAGCAGGTCGAGCATGCTTCCTGTCCCTCCATCCATTCTCTATGGCACTGCAGGAGATAAGAAAGTACAAGCACTTGATTATTTCCAGCAGTCTCATAAAGATGAATGGAACAGCAGTGGGCATGCTCTATCTGCCACTTCATTCATTTCAGGGGTTTCTGTCTTGCCTAAACAGTAGATTGAGGGGGCATTTCCACCAACAGATTATCTGACAAATTTCTGACCAATAATTGGTCAGATGGTCGTTTACACACACAGATCTTTTGTTACACACACCAACTATTGGTCTCATTGGCCAGAAATTGCTCAATCTGTTGGTATAAATGTACCTTAAGGAATCAAATCTAAAACAACATCATACTTGAAGTTTGAAGCTTTGGAAAATAGAGGCAATTTTACCAGTACCAAGATGCTTCAAAATCTCCCAGTCCCAACTGCCCATAAGAGTCACAATATTGCAGTTAGTGGTTGGGCTTTTACTTGCAAAAGTAGCGCACTCTGGGACAGTGATTCTGGCTGCATACCATAAACAGACGTATTTAGTTTCTTAATATCATCAAATTTAAGGAAGTTATGGAGACATGTAAGTTACTGCATTTCCTGTTCTTATGTAGATTTCAATGGACAGTGGCCATATAAAGCTGTGACGTCAAGAGTATGGTGTGGTGCAGGGCTTGGTTAACAAGCTGTAGAGACTCCAAAATGTTTAACGCAACAGGATTTGACTGTCAAGTTCATATCTTCTGAGAGAGAGGTATACGGTCTTCAATGTTGTGGTGGTTCTTATCTAAGCAGACTCTGTTCACAACACTTACAGCAATTACACCATAATTTCTTTAAGCAGGGAAAGCTATCCCTAGGTGCTGGCTCTGTCATGCATCTCCATAAGATCTGCTACTAGCAACCACATTGCCTTTACAACTCCTTCTCTGCTGCATTCTACTTCATACACCTTCTCAACCTTTAACAAACCTGTCAGATGAAGTGCAGTCTGCAGGAAGCAAGTTACAGAAGAGCAGCTGAGCAGATTGATAATTTGTGCATCAATCTTCTCAGCTCCTCCTGCTCTATACCATTGTGCCTACAGATTGGATTGGATTTCTATGATGGCAGGTTAATATTAAAGGGGACCTGGCAGTCCAATCTGCAGGCAACATGTTATAGAGCAGGAACAGCTGAGCAGATTGATATATACTTTTGCAAGCAATGATTTAATATAAGTTGTATTTTATTGAGTCCAGTAGTCAGTTCTACACAGCGATTTCCACCTAGTTCTGTATGTAATCTCATTCAGGGATTTTTTTTAAATATTGCATTCTACTAATTTTGGGGTAAAAATCAATCTTTTTTTCAGTTGGTCTTTATTATAAATTTTCACCAGTTTTTCCTCTACAGCTTTCAGTGTGTCTGACTATTGTTTTCTGCTTCACAGGGAGCTGCCCTAATGGCTTGATCTGTACCCTTACCTCTAAACTCCTGACAGCTCATAAACACTCGATGAAGCAAGATTCTTATCAAATTAGAAATAATTTAGCGATAATGATATTATTGATATACAGTGGTAATCAGCTGAAAGTACAGATAAGGGCCACAGATCGAGCAGTCACAGCAGCTTAAGGAAAAACTGTTTAATAAAGACTTATTAAAAATTTAATTTTTCCTACAAAGATACATATTTCAATCTATAGAGCTTCTCTTGCTCTATTACATGATGCTTGCAGAATGGACTGAATTTATACCTTTTAAGGCCACACTCCTTAACTCCTCCTCAAGGTGGGAAAACTGGTCTCTTATATCACAGTTGTAGCTCCACCCAGCATGGGCAGTGTGGTGTCCTTATGCCTCTGTGCTTCTATGATGGTATGGAGAAGTAACATTTTACTCCTCACCAATCATGGTGCCTGGGGTGCATTTTCTCAGAGCCCTGTTGGACGAGGCATTTCTTTAAACCCCCAGTACCGAAAATATGACATAACAAATGTATATTTAACCATACTTACAGTCTTAAAAATACATAAAAACTAGAGATGAGCGAATTTTTTTTAAATTTGATTCGTCGATTCTCAGTTTTTGGGAAAAATTCTATTCGATCCGAATATATTCGCGGTGAATTATGTTAAAAAACTGCTATTTCCTGGCTGCTGAGAGCCTTTGCAGTAACACGCATAGGGAGTGTGCTGTGCTAATGAAATAATACTGTGATCCCATATGACATGTAGATGACAGGTGTCGCTCTTAGAATCACTGCACAGTTCTCTTATTTGGGCAGTCACGGGGCCAAAACTGACTAAATAACTCAAGTATGAACTCAGCCTTACAGGTAGATGTTAGTGTCAAGAAGAAGCACACTCTTTTTACACCCTCTTCAGCTGATTCCACATAGATGTCTACAGAACCTGTTTTATTAAACGCTTATACAAGTAGAGCCCCCCAGACAGAGTGGAGAGGGTGTCAGCAGTAAGTTTGTGTTGACGTCACTGATTAATTTCCCCATTCTCTGACCCGTCAGAACAATTACCCAGAAAAAAAGGATCCTGTCTGTGGAGCGTACGCCTTCACTCGGTCAGCATTTGCTCAATAATCCATCAGTATTGCTAAAGGCAAAAAAAACTGGAGTTGATCTAAAACAGAGATGACAGGTGAATGGAATATTTGCATGTCTCCTGTGTTTTGTACCTACTCCTGCTTTTGGCTACCAAATCATAAGCCAATTCTGATGGCACCATACAGGCCTTAAAGCTGCTACACAGACAGGATCTGTTGTGCATCTCGTTTTTCTGACAGATCAGAAGAAGTGTCAAATAAATGATGATGTCAGACAGGCCGAAAGACAAAATAGTGGACCAGTCATGAAGTGGGGAGGGTGGGAACAGCATGAGAAGTCCACAGAGTGCCCTATGACATAGTGGTGAGGTGGAAGCAGCATGAATAGACCACAGAGTGGCCCAATGACAGGGTCTGGAGGTGGAAGCAGCATGAGTAGACCACATAGAAGCCCAATAACAGCGTCTGGAGTTGGCACCAGAATGAGGAGGCCACCAAGTGGCACAATGACAGAGTCTGTCGGTGGCGGCAGCATTAGGAGAAGGCCACCAAATGCCACAATGACAGAGTCTGGAGGTGGTAGCAGTATGAGGAGGCCACCGGGTGGCACACTGAGCGAGTCTGCATGTGGAGGCAGCATGAGGAGACCACAGAGTGGCACAATGACAGAGTCTGGAGGTGGCAGCAGCATGAGTAGGCCACCGAGTGGCACAATGACAGAGTGGAGGTGGCGGCAGCTTGAGGAGACCACAGAGTGGCAAGGTGACATACTGTGGAGGTGGGTGTCAAAACCAGTACCCGTTGAAGATGGTGGGTGAAAGAAGGAGCACTTGGCATCAGATGTGTGGCAACAGGTGGGTAACAGCATCAGAATAGTAGCTGAGGCAGGTAGCCAGAAGAAACCGGTCTCTTTTGTCAAATTGTTGGTGTGGCATTATGGATGATCTAGTCTGATGCATCAGGCATTGGTGTGTGTAAATCCTGGCTGATCCACGCCTGATTCATCTTGATGCTATATGTGGGCACTTTAAACGCTTGCTAAATGTCATATCAAATGTATTGTGGTATCATGCTGTAATTCCCTTGAACAGGCTGGCAGTTTCATTTACCTTTATTCGCTCTGGCACCACTTATATATATAGCTGGGGGAAAGGGAGGCGGTTAGTGTAAAGTTAGTGTGTCCGATGAGAATGAAGAGAGGAGTTAATGGAGGAGGTGGAAATTTGTATGTACACTGAAATAATTCACAAAAGATTTTACCGCATATAAGTGCAGCACTTAATGCTGAATACAATTTATTTTCCACAAAAATAATTCAAAAAAGATTTTACCGCATATAGGTGCAGCGCTTAATGCTGAATACAAGATTTTTTTCAACCGAAATATTTCAAAAAAGATTTTACCGCATATAAGGGCAGCGATTAACGCTGAATACAATTTGTTTTTTTCACCGAAATAAGTCACAAAAGATTTTACCACATATATAGCGCTGAATGCTGAATACAAATTACAAATAACTGCAGCTCTGAATACAAGTTTTTTTTTCCACCGAAATAAGTCACAAAAGATTTTACCACATATAAATGCAGCGCTAAATACAATTTTTTTCCCACCAAAATAAGTCACTGATATATACCACTAAAAGCTAAAAGGCTTTATCACATATAACTGGAACAGTGAGCGCCGAGTATATTTTTCTTTTTCCTCGTATATACGCCACTAAAGGCTTTTCAACAGAGGGTTATAGGCTGTCAGTTTTAAAAAAACTACGTAGCAGAGGAACTAGGTCCACGCTGGAAGAGTGAGACGCGGTCCTCGTGCGGTTTCTGTGCTTCAGAAAAGTCCAGTAGTGTTCAGTAAGCAATACCGCAGATAGATGCAGGCTGGTGTGAATTAGTAAGTGCATAGTGTATTCACCTGTATTGGTGCGCCGCTCTTTTGGACGTCATCACGTAAGCACACAGTGTGTGAAACGTAAATACAAAATTTCACCACAACGTAATTCAGTCCATACCGCAAAAAGGACTTTCCCACATATAACTGCAGCGCTGAACGTTGAATATATCTTTATTTTTCTACAGAAAAACGCCACTAAAGGCTTTACCTCATAACTGCAACAGTGAATGCTGAATATATTTTTATTTTTCTACTGATATAGGTCAATAAAGGTTTTTCTACATGTAAGTGCAGCAGCGAATGTTAAATGTATACTTCTTTTTCTACTGCAATATGCCAGTAAAGGCTTTTCCAGATATAACTGCAACAGTGAACTGAGAATATATTTTTCTTGTAGTACTGAAATACGCCCCTATATGCTTTCAACAGAGATAATTGCAGAAGTGAACTGAGAATATATTTTTCTTGTAGTAGTGAATAAGATACTAAGATATAAGCCTCTAAAGGCTTTTCAACATAACACTTGCAGCCCAATAACAAAAAGCTGGAATGAGAGAGCTGTCTAATGACTATTTGGATCCCCAAATAATATTTCCCTCCACTTGTTAATCACTTTCCTGTCAATGTCCCTAGCGCCTTCTGACGTCTCTCCCTGCACTAAGATGCTGTGTAATGATTCCTCCCTATCCTTTCCCTGCACTTATAAATAGTTTTCTCTGTCTTTTTTTTCCACAATTGTTTTTCCACTTGCTGTCCCTAGCGCCCTTACACGTCTGTCCCTGCACTCTGAACGCTGGAAAATGTCTGACTGTAAGATGGCTGCCGTATTTATAGGGCTGTGACATCACAGGGCTGGCTAGCTGCCGGTTGGCTGCATGCAGGCATGTCAATCTGGGTGATCCCGCCTTCCCAGAGTTCCTTGCCCCATGTCCTCAGTCCCACACAATTTAGGAAAATTAAGATTCGTTACCACAAAGAGCGAGGAAATTCGCATTCGTTGCGAATCTAATTTTTCCTGAAATTCTAAACGAATTCCACTTCAGCTTCGATTCGCTCATCTCTAATAAAAACATAATAATATTACTGCACACATTTCAAGTTCCTCCACTCCTCACAACTGCACAAGCATGACCAATCTTCCCTGGGGCACAGGGGATCAGACAGCTGTTTTTGAAGTTGTTAGGGTCACTGCAGTCAGACTCCTACCCATGAGACACTTTTAAATTATTAAATTGATATGTGGGAAAGGTCCTTTAAAAGACATACGTGCACACACTGTTGACTATTATCACCCCCTCAAACCTTCTTTTTATGTTTTCCTTTTAAAGGTGTTTTCCCACATGGATAAGCTGGATAAGAGATAAATGTCTTGTCACAGTGGTCCCACCACTGGGACCCCCTTGATCACTAGAACAGGAGCCCCAAGCCCCCTGTTTGTCATCATGTACTGCAGCAGTGAGGAGATGTTTGAATGGAGGCTCAGTCAAACATGCAGAGAGCTGCAACATTTAAAGTCAATAGGACTGGAGATAACAGAGTATAGTGCTTGGGTGCTTCCATCAGCCCCTCAGACAATGAATGGAGCAGCAGTGTGCATAATCGACTGTCAGTCCAAAATAACTCTTCATCACTGTGTTCAGCGAGGAGGAACAGGGAGCTTGAGACAACAATGAGGCCCCCAGCTATAAGACATGTATCATCTATCCTGTGGATTTTCCCCCTTATCCATTTAAAGGATTTAAGGATAGTATGTGGTCCCATATGAGTTCTGAAAATTAATGTAACATAATAAAATGTTGCATGACTAAGGAAAAATAATTAAAGAGGTTGTCCCATCTTGAACATTGGTGGCATATAGCTAGGATATGCCACCAATGTAAGATAGGTAGGGGCCCCACCTCTAGAACCCACATCCATCTCTAGAAGAAAGCACCCAAAGGAGCACACTCTGCATGCATGGGACACCCACCATTCATCTCTATGGGAGTGACGAAAATAGCTATTTCCGACAGTTCAATAGAAGTGAATGAATCAGTGGCTGTGCTTGTGCAGTGCCCTCTCCATTAATTTCTATGGGACTTCCGAAAACAGCCGAGTGCGCCACTTGGCTTACTTTGGCGCTCCCATAGAAATAAATAGAGGGCGGCCACACATGTGCAATGCACTCTCCCAAACTTTGGGCGCTCTGTCCCAGAGATATCCTAGTGATAGGCCACCAATGTTTGAGGTGTAAATACCCCTAATATGACTTTGTTTTACATGATTATCCTTCTATATCCTGTTTTGTATGCTTCATTGTTTTCTTAGCTTTAACCTTCATTTCCCTTGCAGATTCTTATCTCTTGCTACCACATGTTTTCATCCTTCCTTACCTTTTTTCTCTATGATCCATACAATTAGATGGAAACTAAAAATAGGGACATAAAATTAACAAATGCTAAAATACATAAAACAATTGCCAACTCAGATACTGAGTAAGGCTACTTTCAAACGCTTCAAATTTGTCCCCATTCATTGGCAATGGGGAAAAAACTGAACTTAACAGAACGGAATGCTCCAAAATGCATTCCGTTCCATTTAGTTGCGTTCCCATACCAGAGAACAAACCGCAATATGTTGTAGTTTGCTTTCCGTCCTGGGATGCGGAGCAAGATGGATCCGGCATGACCCCCAATGCAAGTCAATGGGGACAGATCAGTTTTCTCTGCCACAATAGAAAACGGATCCATCCTCCATTAACTTCCAATGGACTTCATGACGGATCTGTCTTTATTATTTTAAAGATAATACAACCGGATCAATTCATAACGGATGCAGATGGTTGTATTATCAGTAACGGAAGTGTTTTTGCTGAACCCTGGCAGATCCAGATCCAGCAAATGCTAGTGTGAAAGTGAAAGAGTCAAATGCACAGGAAAGCTTGTTCTGGCACTTATGAAATCCAAAGTTATTGTACTCGTGAAAAACACTATTCACACAGCATAAAATCAATTATCTTGTTTTGAGCCCATAAAGGCTATTAATAATTGATTTATAGTTAATTAGTGCTCCTCCTTACTTAATGAGGTTTTCTGTGATTAGAAAAAAAAGGTTCTATGTTTTTTTACAGCCACAGTACTACTCTTGTGCAAAGGTTTTTTTCTAGTACAATAGCTCAGCTCCATTTTGATTATTAAGTATATTTCTTAGAGTTCGTCTGCTGCTGTATCCAAGATCGCTTTCCCAACAATGCTTGTGGCTGGCTCACTTAGTTTCCTTATGATTTCTAGGAACTTGTGCCATGGACTCTATATTGTACTATTTACCCACTATTTACCCACTCTCAAGTTATCTGATTCCTTATGTGACATGCCTATGGTTATCTTCTAAAAAATAAGCTTGCCTAAAATTTTGCTTGAGGACCAGTTTGGATTAAGCAGTGCCTTTTCATTTCAGCTAGACAGGCCATTTTCGCCACAATTAGAAAAGATTTTAAAATCATTAAATATGTCAGGGGGGCTGCCTGGGTGAAAATGGAGGTATCTCCTCCGGGTTCAGCTCTGAACCCAGACAACCGCTTTAATAAAAGTTTTTATATAGAATCAAACCAGCCCCAGTGAAATTTGATAAATTGACCCCACTTTCATGTCACATGTGTAAAATTAACATAGATTTTAGAAATTTATAAAAAAAGATATACCATTTATGTACATATTTGATTTCATTTACAGCAGTGTGGATTACTAGTTTATTAGGTAACAATGATGATATTATGCAATATTGTCAGAAAGTGGATGACGTGACTTAGTCTTTTGTATAACAAAATATGGTTTATACTGTGTTTATTAGGCTACTTTCACAGTAGCGTTTTAGTTTTCCATCATAGGGGCTCAATACGGGGGAAAAAACGCTTCAGTTTTGTCCCCATTCATTGTCAATAGGGACAAAACTGAACTGAACAGAACAGAATGCTCCAAAATGCATTCCGTTCCGGTTAGTTGCATTCCCATACCGAAGAGCAAACAGCAACATATTGTAGTTTGTTTTCTGTCCTGGGATGCGGAGCAAGACGGATCCAGCATGACCCCCAATGAAAGTCAATGGGGACAGATTTGTTTTCTCTGCCACAATCTACCACCATAGAAAACAGATCCGTCCCCCATTGACTTTCAATAAAGTTCATGACGGATCCGTCTTGTCAATGTTCATAACACATGCAGATAGTTGTATTATCAGTAAGGCCTCTTTCACACCGCCGTTGTCAGCAATACACGGGGCACCGGCCGTGTTCATTCCGCATCACGGATGCGAACCCATTCACTTGTACATGTTGAGGAGCGGTTTGTTTCTGAAAACTACTGAAACTATTGCAGTGCCCAAGCTGTGCCTGCTCCATCACTTGTGGGGACTGGCTGTATTCTTTAACCCACACCATGCTGGGATTGTAGATAACTTGGCTCCCTGCCATTTAACCCCTTAGATACTGAGGTAAATAGTGACTATTACACTGAAGTGGTTTAACAAAGGATGAAGGATCCCTCTGTAAGCCCACTAGTATAATAAAGCCAACAGATCATTTCTATAGTTAAGGAAGAAATTGTCTAGGAATTTTTATCAGCAAACCAGGAGGTCTTTAAGGACAAAGAAAACTTCAGACAGGGTAGAAATAAGTCAAGAGTAGGATTGAGCGAACACCTGGAAGTTCGGCTTTGCCGAGTTCGGCGAAACTTCTCCGCAAAGTTCGGGTTCGGGACCCGAAGTTAACCCCGAACCCCATTGAAGTCAATGGGGACCCGAACTTTAGGGCACTAAAATGGCTGTAAAAAAAGTCATAGAGAGGGCTGGAGGGCTGCAAAAGGAAGCGAAATGGGGGTCAGGTAGGAATGCCATCAGCATCGTGTCTACCAGCTTGTGCTTGTACTCGCGCATCTTCCGATCACGCTCTAGGATGGCATGTTGTCCTTGTAGCGGGGATCCAGCAGGGTGGCCACCCAGTAATCAGCACTGGTTAGAATGTGGGTAACTCGGCGGTCGTTGCACAGGCACTGCAGCATGTAGTCGCTCATGTGTGCCAGGCTGCCCAGAAGCAACGACAAGCTGTCCGCTGTGGGAGGTGTATCATCTGTGTCCTCTGTATCCCCCCAGCCATGCTCCAGTGATGCCTATGAGCTGCTTTGGGTGCCACCCTGCTGTGAACACGGTTTCTCCTCCTCCTCATCCTCCTCCTCCTCCAGAACTGTACCCTGGCTGGACAATTGTGTACCTGGCCTCTGCTGGTGCAGGAACCCACCCTCCGAGCCACTTGTAAATGACTGGCCTAATAACCGTGTAAATGATCCCTCTTCCTCCTCCTCTTCCTCCTGTGCCACATCCTCTTCCATTATCGCCCAAAGCATTTTTTCAAGGAGACATATAAGTGGGATAGTAACGCTGAGGCGTTACTATCCCACTTATAGTAACGCTGGCCATGTCGGTCGAGTACTCGAAACAGCACAACACGGCACACAAGATCCCGCATGGAGGCCCACTTGTTGGTGGTGAAGTGGTGCTGTTCCGCAGAGTGACTCACCCGTGCGTGCTGCAGCTGAAACTCCACTATCGCCTGCTGCTGCTCTCCAGCATGTGCAAGGTGGAGTTCCACCTTGTGGGCGCGTTGCATATGAGGCGGTGAGCGGGAAGGCAGAAGTTAGACAGGCGAGCAGCAGCAGAGTGAGAATGCCGAAAGCGCGCACAGATGGCCCTCACTTTCTGCAGCAGTTCCGACATATCAGGGTAGTTTTTCGGGAACGTCTGCACCACCAAATTCAGCACATGCGCAAGGCAAGGGATGTGCGCCAAACCGGCTAGGCACAGAGCTGCTACGAGATTTAGCCCATTATTGCACACCACCAGGCCGGGCTTGAGGCACAGTGGCAAAAAACGCTCATAAAAGGTACGTTTCAAAACAGTCTGCTGTAATTTCCCCCTGGCTGTGCTGAAGTTGGTGGTGAAGGTGTTACGCTGACCAGATGAGGAGGCGGTAGAGGAGGAAGCAGAATAGGAGGAGGAGGCAACAGGAGGCAAAGAGAAACGTCCTGCAATCCTCGGTGGCGGAAGGACATGCACCAAACTGCTATCTGCCTCAGGCCCAGCCGCCACTTCATTTACCCAAAGTGCAGTTAGCGAGATATTAGGTCCCTGCCCGTGCTTACTGGTCCACGTATCGGTGATTATGTGGACCTTGCCACAGATGGCGTTGCACAGTGCACACCTAATTTTGTCCGCCACTTGGTTGTGCAGGGCAGGGATGGCTCGCCTGGAAAAGTAGTGGCAGATGGGAACCACGTATTGTGGGACAGTCCCCGCTATAAGGTTTTCAAAAGTCTCCGTCTCCACCAGACGGAATGACAGCATTTTAAAGGCCAGGAATTTTGAAATGCTGGCATTCAGGGTCAGGGATTGCAGATGGGTAGAGGGGTACTTCCTCTTTCTCTCCAGTGTTTGGGAGATGGACAGCTGAATGCTTTCATGGGAAATTGTGGAGATGCTTGGTGACGGAAGTGGTTGCATTGGCACTCCAGAGGGGGAGGAAGAGGGCGAGACTAAGGCAGAAGAGGGAGCAGGAGGAGCCTGAGATCTTTCGTAGTTTTTGAGGTGTTTACTCCACTGCAGCTAGTGCTTTGCATTTAGATGCCTGGTCATCCAGGTGGTACTCAGGTTTAGAACATTATGCTGTGCGGCTGGCGCTGTGTGACCACCACCTCTTCCTCCGAACTGCACACGTCACTCGCATGACCTTGATTCCATGTGGGGTCTAGGACCTCATCATCCTCCACCCACTCTTTACCCCTGCCCATCTTGCCGGTCTGCACCCTGCAGAAAGCTGCAGCAGTTGGCACCTGTGTTTCATCATCATCAGAGATGTGCTGCGGTGGTCCTCCCATGTCTACATCCTGAAACATAAGTGGTTGGGCATCAGTGCACTCAATCTCTTCCACTTCTATATGTGGACAGCCCACAAAAACCCTGCCAGCAGAGTCATCAAAATGCATAAGAGGCTGCTGCATGACTTGGGGCTCAGACTGCTTTGCTGATTTGCAAGGGGGTGAGGCGAAAGACAGATGCCCATGGCCTACAAAATAACACTGAACGTTCTGTCGCGTACGTACAGCCAGGGCTGCCATCAGAAATTTTGGGGCCCCTTACACAGCTCAAGGCCTGGGCCCCCAATCCCCCCCCCCCCCGGACACTGCCCCAGTGGCGGATCCAGAGCCTTGTCTTTGGAGGGGCACTTCCCCCAGGAATAGGAGATCATGGGGCCCCTGTGTCCCCGTCCACCTTCAAGCCACACCCACACACAGCCCCACCCATATATCGCACCCATACCTCTTACATCCAAGGACGTCTCCCACACGGCCCTCCACTATGTAGTTCGCCCGCCACACTGCGCCCCACTGAGTAATTTGCCCCTCCCCCCCAGTACATTTTGCCGCCACACAAGTTAATTTTGCCCCCAGACAGCCCTACATTATGTAATTTGCCCCACACGGTCCTCCATTATGTAGTTTGCCCGCCACACTGACCCCCTACTGACTAATTCCCCCCCCCCTCACAAGTTAATTTTGCCCCAGACAGCCCTGCATTATGCAAGTTGCCCCCACTAAGTAATTTGCCCCCACACTAAATAATTTTGCCCCCACATGCCCCTCAATTATGTAGTTTGCCCACCACACTGACCCCCACTGAGTAATTTGCCCCTCCCCCACAAGTTAATTTTACCCCCAGACAGCCCTGCATTATGTAATTTGCCCCCACACTAAGTAATTTTGCCCCCACACAGCCCTCCATGTAGTTTGCCTGCCACACTGACCTCCCACTAAGTAATTTGCCCCCACACAAGTTAATTTTGCCCCCAGACAGCCCTCCATTATTGACCCCCCACCCCCTGTACTTGTGTTGCTGATGCCGGCCAGCTCGCTCCCCAGCAGCGGCTGGAGGTACCCTTTCCTTAAATCCAGTCACTGTGCATGGGCGTCCGCAGAAATTTTTCCATGGGGGGGGGGGCATAATTTTATTGACATCAATGCTCTGCTTGTTTCTGAGAATGTAATGAAGGGGAGGGGCGACGTGATGAAAAAGCTTAAATGCATATTAGAAGTGCCATAACAGGAACATATTGAAAATATTTATTTTTTGTGAACAACAGAAAACTGGTCAATTAAATAAAGGCTTTGGACCCAGGGGCTGGGCCGAGAGTAGATGGATGGGGCGTAAATTAATATAAATTAAATTTCATAACATTAAAGGTTTAGTTTATTTCAAGATAGAAAAGCATAAAAAGACGCACCTAGGTTTTTGAGGAGAAAAATAAGAAAAAAATTATTTTTAACCATAACGTGAGCATTTGGTGGGATTTGAACTAATAATGGCCTGTAGAGATGGCCCGAACTATTCGCCGGCGAACAGTTCCCGGCGAACATAGCTTGTTCGCGTCCGCCGCGGCGGGCGAACATATTCGATGTTCGCGTTCGCCCCTATACTTTATTATTGAGCAAACTTTGACCCTGTACCTTACAGTCAGCAGACACATTCCAGCCAATCAGCATACCCTCCCTCCCAGACCCTCCCACCTCCTATCTAAACGCAAGGACAGCATCCATCTTACATTCATTCTGAAGCTGCAGTAATAGTAATTGTAAATCGCAATGCGATTAATATAACCTGTATTATTCGCATTGTGATTACAACTTAGATCTGAGTTCCTAATAGTTGTATTGCTAGAATATAACGAAGATAACAAATATAGCGCTATATTCTCAATCTTCGTTATATTCTAGCAATACAACAACCATTAGGAACTCAGATCTAAGTTGCAATCGCAATGCGAATAATACTTACAATTATTAATCGCTTGGCGAATCCATTTAATGCCTCTATTTGATTGTATATGACGGTTGACTATGACTACCACCAACGTTCTGCTGCCTCCGAGGCAAGATATCTGAACCCCCCAGGGGCCATTTGGGCGTTTTTGATAGAAAACGCATCAAAAACGCATCTGCGTTTTTAAAATTTTTTCATTTTCTAGTTTATTTTTTTGTGTATTTTGCCACATTTGGTTGCATATTTACATTTGGTATAGGCAAATATGGTAGTCTAGATCATTACTCTGCCCAAATCTATATTCAGCTACATGGCTTAGAAAATATGCTGTCAAACAATGATCCTAGGTTTTGGTATAGACACATGATCTAGACTACCATATTTGCCTATACCAAATGTAAATATGCAACCAAATGTGGCAAAATACACAAAAGAATAAACTAGAAAATGAAAAAATTATAAAACGCAGATGCGTTTTTATCAAAACGCCCAAATGGCCCCTGGGGGGTTCAGATATCTTGCTTTGGAGGCAGCAGAACGTTGGTGGTAGTCATAGTCAACCGTCATATACAATCAAATAGAGGCATCAAATGGATTTGCAAAGCGATTAATAATTGTAAGTATTATTCGCATTGCGATTACAACTTAGAGCTGAGTTCCTAATGGTTGTATTGCTAGAATATAACGTATATTCTAGCAATACAACAACCATTAGGAACCCAGCTCTAAGTTGAATTCGCAATGCGATTAATATAACCTGTATTAATCGCATTGCGATTACAACTTCCACACTCTGCGTCAACTAGGTATTTTTCCATGGGAGTTTTGCCATGGATCCCCCTCTGGCATGCCCCAGTCCAGGTGTTAGTCCTTTGAAACAACTTTTCCATCACTATTGTGGCCAGAAGGAGTCCCTTTGGTTTTTAAAATTCGCCTGTCTATTAAAGTCTATGGCGGTTCGCAATGTTCGCATGTTCGCGAACATTTGCGGAAGTTCGCGTTCGCCGTTCGCGAACGGAAAATTTTATGTTCGCGACATCACTAGTGGCCTGTGGATGGCACTGTTTTGGGGGGGGGGGGTCTGTGGATGGCACTGTTTTGGGGGGTCTGTGGATGGCACTGTTTTGGGGGGGGATCTGTGGATGGCACTGTTTTTTTTTTGGGGGGGGATCTGTAGATGGCACTGTTTTGGGGGGGGGGAATCTGTGGATGTCACTGTTTTGGGGGGGATCTGTGGATGGCACTGTTTTGGGGAGGGGATCTGTGGATGGCACTGTTTTGGGGGGGGGGGAATCTGTGGATGTCACTGTTTTGGGGGGGATCTGTGGATGGCACTGTTTTGGGGAGGGGATCTGTGGATGGCACTGTTTTGGGGGGGGGGGGATCTGTAGATGGCACCATGGCCCTCAGAATACACCTGGATCTGTGCTATAAACCCCCTTAATTGCACCAGATTCCACTCCACTTAAACCCCACTGCTCCTGAGTGCTCCACCTGCCCCCTCATACATGAGCTGCCCCTCACCTGCTCTCCATGAAGCTCTGTGGACTCCAGGACTGCAGCACATCCTCCATCACTGAGCAGCCTGCAGGCACACAGCCCCTCCTCCCTCCACAAGCTGCTGCTGCTGCTGTCGGGGTTTGTCCATGTGACTATGAAGGAGCATGTGACCAGTGATGTCACAGACCTCCTTCTAGCAACTACATTCTACCCATGGATCTGCAGAGACTCCAGCTATCTTGTTCTCAGAACAAGATAGCTGGGGCCCGGGGCCCCGGGAGATAAGGGACGGGCTGCAGAAGGAAGAGGGGGAGGAGAACTGGGCCCCAGAGCCGGCTGCCACAATAAAAAAAAAAAAAAAGTTTCAGGACTGGCTGGGCCCCCCCAGGGTCTGGGCCCCTTACTGGAGTATGGGCTGTACCCCCCTGATGGCGGCCCTGCGTACACCTGAGGAAGGTCTTTTATTTGGGTGTGTAGCTGGCTCAGATCGACCACGTCCTCTCCCTGCAACAAGAGCTCCACCAACACCAGCAGCACCACTACCAGGACCACGTCCCTTATTTGATGATCTCCTCATTCTTTGAGGTCCCCCACTGAACTATCAGATTAACTATATTAATTTTCCTGTCACGTATGCAGTGCAGGTGTACCTCACACAAAAATTGGTTAGATGTCACCCACCAATCTAACAGACGGATTAACTATATTATTTTCCTTGTCACGTATGCAGTGCAGGTGTACTTCACACAATAAATAGGTATATGTAGCCCACCTAACAGTTGGATTAACTATATTATTTTCCCTGGCATGTATGCAGTGCAAGTGTACTTCACACAATAAATAGGTATATGTCGCCCACCTAACTAACAGATATATTAACTATATTATTTTCTCTGTCACGTATGCAGTGCAGGTGTACTTCACACAATAAATGGGTATATGTCGCTCACCTAACTAACAGACGGATTAACTATATTATTTTCCCTGTCACGTATGCAATGCAGGTGTACTTCACACAATAAATGGGTATATGTCGCTCACCTAACTAACAGACGGATTAACTATATTCATTTCCCTGTCACGTATGCAGTGCAGGTGTACTTCACAAAATAAATGGGTATATGTCGCCCACTGAACTAACAGACGGATTTGGCCTCTTTCACACTTGCGTTGTGAAGATCCGGGGACTGCTCATATGTAGGGACTGCTCATATTCACTTTGTATGGGATGCCTTGAAGGCGTACATCAGGGGCCTTTACTTTGCTAGCATCAGCAGGTTTAGATCTGATCTTCGCCAAGAGGAGGTGGGGTTGAAGCAAAAGATCTCTTCACTTCAGGGTTTGGTGGCATCCCAGTATAATGTCCATAATGCAGAATTGTTAAAGGAGGCAAATTCTCAACTTACTACACTCATGTTTTGGGAGGGGATCTGTGGATGGCACTGTTTTGGGGGAATCTGTGGATGTCACTGTTTTGGGGGATCTGTGGATGGCACTGTTTTGGGAGGGGATCTGTGGATGGCACTGTTTTGGGGGATCTGTAGATGGCACCATGGCCCTCAGAATACACCTGGATCTGTGCTATAAACCCCCTTAATTGCACCAGATTCCACTCCACTTAAACCCCACTGCTCCTGAGTGCTCCACCTGCCCCCTCATACATGAGCTGCCCCTCACCTGCTCTCCATGAAGCTCTGTGGACTCCAGGACTGCAGCACATCCTCCATCACTGAGCAGCCTGCAGGCACACAGCCCCTCCTCCCTCCACAAGCTGCTGCTGCTGCTGTCGGGGTTTGTCCATGTGACTATGAAGGAGCATGTGACCAGTGATGTCACAGACCTCCTTCTAGCAACTACATTCTACCCATGGATCTGTAGAGACTCCAGCTATCTTGTTCTCAGAACAAGATAGCTGGGGCCCGGGCCCCGGGAGATAAGGGACGGGCTGCAGAAGGAAGAGGGGAGGAGAACTGGGCCCCAGAGCCGGCTGCCACAATAAAAAAAAAAAAAGTTTCAGGACTGGCTGGGCCCCCAGGGTCTGGGCCCCTTACTGAGTATGGGCTGTACTCCCTGATGGCGGCCCTGCGTACACCTGAGGAAGGTCTTTTATTTGGGTGTGTAGCTGGCTCAGATCGACCACGTCCTCTCCCTGCAACAAGAGCTCCACCAACACCAGCAGCACCACTACCAGGACCACGTCCCTTATTTGATGATCTCTCATTCTTTGAGGTCCCCACTGAACTATCAGATTAACTATATTAATTTTCCTGTCACGTATGCAGTGCAGGTGTACCTCACACAAAAATTGGTTAGATGTCACCCACCAATCTAACAGACGGATTAACTATATTATTTTCCTTGTCACGTATGCAGTGCAGGTGTACTTCACACAATAAATAGGTATATGTAGCCCACCTAACAGTTGGATTAACTATATTATTTTCCTGGCATGTATGCAGTGCAAGTGTACTTCACACAATAAATAGGTATATGTCGCCCACCTAACTAACAGATATATTAACTATATTATTTTCTCTGTCACGTATGCAGTGCAGGTGTACTTCACACAATAAATGGGTATATGTCGCTCACCTAACTAACAGACGGATTAACTATATTATTTTCCCTGTCACGTATGCAATGCAGGTGTACTTCACACAATAAATGGGTATATGTCGCTCACCTAACTAACAGACGGATTAACTATATTCATTTCCCTGTCACGTATGCAGTGCAGGTGTACTTCACAAAATAAATGGGTATATGTCGCCCACTGAACTAACAGACGGATTTGGCCTCTTTCACACTTGCGTTGTGAAGATCCGGGGGACTGCTCATATGTAGGGACTGCTCATATTCACTTTGTATGGGATGCCTTGAAGGCGTACATCAGGGGCCTTTACTTTGCTAGCATCAGCAGGTTTAGATCTGATCTTCGCCAAGAGGAGGTGGGGTTGAAGCAAAAGATCTCTTCACTTCAGGGTTTGGTGGCATCCCAGTATAATGTCCATAATGCAGAATTGTTAAAGGAGGCAAATTCTCAACTTACTACACTCATGTATAAAAAGGCCCAACATAAATTGTTGTTTCAAGGACAGATCCGTTTCTGCGAGTCGGGTAAAACGGGTAAATTTTTAGCGCGCCTGGTGGCTAATCAGAAAGACACAACAACGATTCGGGAAATAAGGAACTCCATAGGTAAGGGGTGAGTACCCCAGATCAGATCAAGGAGGTATTTGAGAAGTTCTATGCTGATCTCTACCAAGCAGAGGCTATGGGTAATTCATGCCAGATAGATCAATACCTTCAACAACTGGGGTTACCTCAATTGGATAGTCAGGTTAGTGCTCCCTTGAATTCCCCTGTTACTTTGGAGGAACTGCGACTCATTATCCCAAAGCTGAAAAACAACTCTGCGCCAGGCCCGGATGGCCTCCCGTTTGAAGTATATAGGCATCATGCCAAATCGCTTCTCCCTATGTTGCTGCGAGTCCTGAATGAAGCTTTTGTAACCGGCTCTTTGCCTCCCTCATTTAGAGAGGCAGTTATTGTTTTAATACTAAAAAGAATAAGGATGATCGCGAGGCGGGTTCCTATAGACCCATATCCCTTCTTAACACAGACTACAAAATATTTGCTAAAATTCTTGCGAATCGCCTCGGTCGGGTTATTTCTTCCTTAATCCACCCAAATCAGACAGGTTTTATACCTGGGCGACAAATACAGTCAAGTCTGTATAGGGTTCAATTGAACCTATTGTTGGGAGGGGTAGGAGACCGCTCCATCCTGTCCTTAGATGCCGCAAAGGCTTTTGACAGGATGGAGTGGCCTTTCCTATGGTCCGCTATGACCCACTTTGGTCTAGGGGAGGAATTTATTCGCATGACCAAATTACTTTTATGACAAACCTACGGCTTGTGTTAGTATTAATGGAGTAGCTTCTTCACCGATCAGAATGTCTCGTGGGATGAGACAGGGGTGTCCCCTTTCCCCTCTCTTGTTTGCCCTATTTATTGAACCTTTGGCTGCTAAAATTCGTCTGGATCAGGTTATTGAAGGTTTTGGGGTAGCGGGAGTGAGCGATAAAATAAGTCTGTACGCAGACGATGTTATCTTATTTTTGGACCAGGGTTGGAAAATTCTCCCGCATGTGATAGAAACCATAGAGGAGTTTGGCAAGTTGTCAGGCTATTTGATTAACTGGTCTAAGTCATCGCTCCTCCCTCTTAACCGCAAAGCCGTAGATACGGGTAGTGGAGTCTGTGTCCTAGCTGTTAATGACACTTTGGACTACCTGGGGATTAAAATAGGGACCCCGATAAATAGATTCTATGATCTTAATTTGGCCCCATTGCTAAATAAAATTAGGTTGAAAATATCGGCTTGGCAGAAATTTGTCCTGTCCCAGTCTGATCGTTTAGCTCTCATTAAAATGATTATACTGCCTATTGTGTTATTCCCCCTCTGTGCTGCCCCTAATTGGATACCGGATGTATTTTTCCATAGACTAGAAATCTTACTTAATGACTTAATATGGGGCAGGAAGAGGGTGCGTATAAAGCAGAGGTATTTATGGCTTGCTGAAGCGGAGGGAGGCTTATCAATCCCCTTTTTTCAGGGTTATTATTTGTGTGCTCAAATTCAACGATGTTGTAATTTTAAGGATAGTTCACTGGCGCAGTATTTGTTTGTGGTCACAGGGATGCACATAGAGAATATTTTTTTAGTTTTGGAACGTGGCCAGTTGAATCTGGGGAAGGCACTCCTGGTTCCCTGGACTCTCCAGAGGGCATGGAATAAACTCAGGAAGATTCTGAAGGTTTCGTACTCTTTTGAGTTTACTCCTCTGTGGGAGAACAGGAACCTGGAGGAATTCCTCAAAGTCACAGATCACTCTTATTGGTCGCACAAGGATGTGGTTAGGGTGTCTCAGCTTTTTTCTTCAGGACACTTTAAATCTATAATGGAACATAATAGTTCCCCTATTACTACACTAGATGTGATGAATTACTTAAGTTTAAAACACGCATACGACTGCACTAAGGATAAGGCGTGCTTGCTCGTTCGGCAGCACTCATTTTTGATTTTTGTTTTGGGCAAGGCGATGTGGATGTTAAAATCTCTAAACTTTATTCAAAGTTTCGGGCAGCTTTGGCGAACATAGTGGTATTTAAAAGCCCTAGTAGGTGGGAACAAGAACTGCAATGCCCTCCCCTGCAATGGAGGAAGATCTATAGGAACATTAGTAGAATCACTATCTCTAAGGCACATAGATTAATCCAATTTAAGATTACTCATAGACTTTATTACACGCCTAAGACTCAGGCAAAATTTGCGAAGAATAGGGGTGGAGGGTGTTGCTGCCCAAAGTGTGGCTGTATTGAAGCAGACTATGTTCATACTCTCTGGGGCTGCAGTAAATTAAGGAGTTTTTGGGATCAGGTGATCCAGAGTATCCAAAAAGAGGTTTCTTCCCAGTTTGTACCGGATATTCAGACACTTTTACTGGGACACTTAGATCCAGACTCGGCAATCCCAGCTCAGGTTAGACAAGTTTGGATGCATGGGCTGATGGTTGCAAGAGCGGTGCTAGTAAAAAGTGGGGGCGACCTCCTCACCTTCAGTAAATGAATGGGCTATGTATTGGCGACAGGTCAAAATCTTTGAGGATATGTGGGCTGGGAGGTGGGGGGCACGGACACGGGTAGCAGAATGAAATTAAGATGCAGTTACACTGCGTACTTGTCTGTTTATTAAAAGGATTTTTCGCGATGACAGCCAATTTAGTTTGGGGGGGGTTAATTTATAAGATGTAATGTATTGTCATACTTTTGATGTGTGTTTTGTACTGGTATTGTGGATATCTACCATGTATGAATTTGATATGTAAATTTTCATAAGCGTATTTCTTCAATAAAAAAAAAAAAAAAAAAAATCCGGCGTGCACTTCTGTCGCTGGAATGCACGCCGGATCCGGCACAAGGCAAGTGAACTGAAAGCATTTGAAGACTGATCAGTCTTCAAAATGCTTTCAGTGTTACTATGGCAGCCAGGACGCTACTAGCGTCCTGGTTGCCATAGTAGCAGTGGGGAGCGGGGGAGCGGCATACTTACATTCCGTGCGGCTCCGGCGTTCTGAATGACGCCAGAGCGCTCACGCGCATGGATCACGTGATCCATGCGATCACGTGATCTATGCACTGGGGCGCCCTGACGTCATCCTGGAGCGTCCCGGGAGCCGCACGGAATGTAAATATGCCGCTCCCCCGCTCCCCCTACTCTTTACAATGGCAATCAGGACTTTAGCGTCCTGGCTGCCATAGTAACCATTGACAAAAAGCTACATGTCGGATCTGGCGATGCGCCGAAACGACGTTTCGCTTAAGGCCGGATCCGGATTAATGCACTTCAATGGGCATTAATTCCGGATCCGGCGTTATGGCATGTCTTCCGGATTTTTGGACGGAGACAAATCCGCAGCATGCTGCGCTTTTGTCAACGTCCAAAAAACGTTGACATACTGAATGGAAGACATCCTGATGCATCCTAAACGGATTTCTCTCCATTCAGGATGCATGGGGATAATCCTGATCAGTAGCTTTCCGTCCTAGAGCCCCGAGGACGGATCTATAGGACGGAAAGCTAAAACGCTAGTGTGAAAGAGGCCTTAACTATATTATTTTCCCTGGCACGTATGCAGTGCAAGTGTACTTCACACAAAAAAGGGTATAGGTCACCCACCGAACTTACAGACGGATTAACTATTATATTTGTATGTTATGGGGACAAAGATGTTGCATTGCATCCACCCAAAAATCGCTGTAGGTCACCCACAGAATTAACAGCCAGATTTGTTATTATCTTTCTGTGTCAGGGGTGCAAAGATGGTGTATTGCACCCACAAAATAATCGCTATAGGTCACCCACAGAATTAACAGCCAGATGAGATTCCTAACACTCTTCCTCACTTCAGCTGGCTGCTTCCTGTCCTTGCACTACTCTGAGATGATGCCCTGCAGCCTTTCAACAAGCTTTATTAAATGCCCGAACACCAAACTCGAACCCAAACTTTTGCGGCAAAGTTCGGGTTCGGGTACCAAAAATCGTAAAGTTTGGTACGGACCCAAGCGGGTGCAAGACTAAGCAACTTTTTTAGACTCCTGTGTAACTTCTTTAATTTCAAGAGGTTATTCAATGCAGTTCAACACTTCCACAACAGAGCAAATATAACTTGAAGCAGAAATTCTAAATGGAATCTAAAAATTCAGTAGTCCTGGACTTAAAAGATTGCTGCCTGCACTTTCCCATTTTAAATATGTCCAGGAAATTTCTCAGAATAGCCATCAAGGAGACCCAGGGAAAACATTTTCAATTCACTTGATTACAAAGAACTTATCAGTGCTAATTCGAATCTCTCCCTTCAGACATAGACAAAGCATGGCTTCCTGACCAATGACTCTCATCTGGTCCCCAAAAGTAGAATCAGATTTCTGTGTTTCATATTAAATTCCAACAAGATGATGCAGTCAAAGAAATCTAAAATATGCAGTCAACAATGTGGTGGCACATCCTATCCTGTCGGTTCGCATAGTAGTGGATACAAAAAGTCTACACACCCGTTAAAATGTCAGGTTTCTGTGATGTAAAAAAATGAGACAAAGATAAATCATTTCAGAACTTTTTCCACCTTTAATATGACCTATAAACTATATCACTCAATTGAAAAACAAACTGAAATCTTTTAGTTAGAGGGAAGAAAAAATATAAAAATAAAATAATATGGTTGCATAAGTGTGCACACCCTTAAACTAATACTTTGTTGAAGCACCTTTTGATTTTATTACAGAACTCAGTCTTTTTGGGTATAAGTCTATCAGCATGGCACATTTTGACTTGGCAAGATTTGCCCACTCTTCTTTGCAAAAACACTCTAAATTTGTCAGATTGCGAGGGCATCTCCTGTGCACAGCCCTCTTCAGATCACCCCACAGATTTTCAATCGGATTCAGGTCTGGGCTCTGGCTGGGCCATTCCAAAACTTTAACCTTCTTCTGGTGAAGCTATTCCTTTGTTGATTTGGATGTATGCTTTGGGTCGTTATCATGCTGAAAGATGAAGTTCCTCTTCATGTTCAGCTTTCTAGCAAAAGCCTGAAGGTTTTCTGCCAATATTGACTGGTATTTGGAACTGTTCATAATTCCCTCTATCCTAACTAAGGCCCCAGTTTCAGCTGAAGAAAAAAAGCCCCAAAGCATGATGCTGCTGCCACCACCATGCTTCACTGTGGGTATGGTGTTCTTTTGGGGATGTGCAGTGTTATTTTTGCGCCAAACATATCTTTTGGAATTATGGGCAAAAGTTCAACCTTGGTTTCATCAGACCATAACACCTTTTTCCACATGTTTTTGGGAGACTTCAGATCTGTTTTTGCAAAATGTGGCCTGCCTTGGATGTTTTTCTTCGTAAGAAAAGGCTTTCATCTTGCAACTTTACCCCATAGTCCAGACATATGAAGAATACGGGAGATTGTTGTCACATGTACCACACAGCCAGTACTTGCCAGATATTCCTGCAGCTCCTTTAATGTTGCTCTAGGCCTCTTGGAAGCCTCACAGACCAGTTTTCTTCTCGTCTTTTCATCAATTTTGGAGGAACGTCCAGTTCTTGGTAATGTCACTGTTGTGCCATATTTTCTCCACTTAATGATGACTGTCTTCACTGTGTTCCATGGTATATCTAATACCTTGGAAAATCCTTTGTACCCTTCTCCTGACTTATACCTTTTAACAATGAGATCCCTCTGATGCTATGGAAGCTCTCTGTGGACCATGGCATTTGCTGTGGGATGCGACTAAGAAAATTTCAGGAAAGACCAACTAGAGCAGGTGAACTTTATTTGGGGTTAATCAGAGGCACTGTAAATGATGGCAGGTGTATGCTGACTACTATTTAACATGATTTTGAATGTGATTACTTAATTCTGAACACAGCTACATCCCCAGTTATGCAACCACATTATTTTAGTTTTTTTGTTTTCTTCCCTCCACCTAAAAGATTTCAGTTTGTTTTTCAATTGAGTGGTACAGTTTATAGGTCACATTAAAGGTGGAAAAAGTTCTGAAATTATTCATCACAGAAACCTGACATTTTAAGAGGGGTGTGTAGACTTTTTATATCCACTGTATGAGAGTTCTTGGAGTTGTTGTCGTCCTTGATAGAGGCAGTCCCATGAGCCAAATCTTCACATGACAACTACAGCCAATCACTGACCTTATCAGTGAATGTGTTTTCAACATGACATTACTGCTGCAGCCAGGTAAAAAAATAAACCCAGCAGTGTGAACCATGGTGGTGGCGCTGGGTCTACTAGGTGAGTAGTGCTTCATTTATTACTTTGCCCAATTTCCCAACATTGTCCATCAATCAGGCTAAAGTTATTCCACTTCGAGCATCCTTTGAAACATTATTGTTCTGATCTAGATGGGAAATTTGCCTAAGGATTGCTACATAAAGAAGGAAGGAGGATGCCTAAATTATATCTTAGGTGGAAAAGAAGTTAAAAGGTTTCTCAGTAGTTCATATTAGGGGTATCCACAGTTCCAAAGCAGATTGGCTGAGCAGATACAAGATCAAACCCAGCAAATGGACTTTGAAGCACAACGTCTTTCAGTGGATATTATCCTGGATACAGCTTCCACAGTTGGATGCCTTTGCAACCAGGAACAAATACCCAGCTGCTACAATTCTGCTCACTACACAAGACCAACCATCCTTTAGGCCCCTTTCACATCAGCGTTTTTCCTTTCCGTCCTAGAGTTCCGTCCTCGGGGCTCTAGAACGGAAAGATACTGATCAGGATTATCCCAATGCATTCTGAATGGAGATAAATCCGTTCAGGATACCATCAGGACGTCTTCCGTTCAGTATGTGAATGTTTCTTGGACGTTGACAAAACCGCAGCATGCTGCGGATTTGTCTCCGTCCAAAAATCTGGAAGACGTGCTGCAAGGACGGATCCGGAATTAATGCCCATTGAAAAGCATTAATCCGGATCCGACTTTAAGCTAAATGTGGTTTCGGCGCATCGCCGGATCCGACGTTTAGCTTTAAAGAATGGTAACCATGGCAGCCAGGACGCTACTAAAGTCCCGGCTGCCATCTAAAAGAAGCGGGGAGCTGGGGGAGAAGCTACTTACATACCGTGCGGCGACCGGGGCGCTCCTCGATGATGTCACCGGGTCCCTGCGTCGCATGGACATAGCTATGCTATGTGAGCAATGCACCGTATGGTTTTATTACATCCAGGAAGTCAAAATCTTCTCTAAAAAAATGGTTTCTAGATCCAAAATGAACTTGCCTACTTTTCACAGGATGTATAGGATAGGAAGCAGCTTGAGCAGATTGTCTATTATACTATCTTGTAATCTAGAGTTCATCTATAATAATAATTATCTTGTGTTCTACAGTCATCTATAATGTTCACTGCCTGGTGTAAAATGAAGAGGATTTTGTCTTCTATGCTCCCAGATGTTTTTCAGACTTTCTTGGGAAAATTATCAAATAGCCCTTTGGCAAAGAGATTTTTAAAGGGGTTGTCACACAAAAAATATTCTAGTTTTCAGACCAACACTTGGATCTGAATATTTTTGTAACTTCATGTAATTAAAAAAATATTATAGCTACTGAGCGATTCAATTAAATCTATCTGTATAGCGCCACCTGCTGTTTGCTCTTTTTCTAATCTCTCTGTCCTGCTCACTGAGATGAAAAAAGATGAAGCACATGCTCAGTTCCATTCCTCAACTGCTACCAGCTGCAGCAGAAAGTATACACCCCTGACAGGGGCATAGCTAAAGGCTTATGGGCCCTGTTGCAAGAGTTCAGCTTGGCCCCCCCCACCTTCACTTAGTGCTGGTGCACTTAGCTTTTCTGCCCCTACCCTCCAGTCCTACTGTTAAAGGGGTCATCCTCTTTTTACTACTGATGACCTATCCTCATGATAGGTCATCAATATCAGATCGGTGGGGGTCAGACACCCAGCACCCCTGCCGATCAGCTGTTTGAAGAGAGGGTAGCGCTCATATGAGAGCTGCTTTCTCTGCTCTGTTCACCGTAGCATTTTCAGCGATGATCAGGTAAACAGAGCAGAGAAGGCAGCGCTCGTACAAAAAAAATAAAAAAAACTGACAACCCCTTTAAAGACATACTTGGAAAACATTACATACAGCGCTACAGAACATACAGGGTCATACAGCGCCATATATGTACCTCTTACATTCAGTGACTTCTCTTCTCTGATGTTGATGTTCTCTTTCTTCTTCTTCTCCTGTCAGATCAGACCGCCATGGTGACTTCTTTCAGTCGCGCCTCGTCTCTGCAGAGTTTAACAAACAGACATCTTACTCTCCTACTTTTCCATCATCCTCCCACCTTCTCAACACCCCATCCTGCCATCTCCAATACTGTGTCCACTGTGCTCCCCAAAACTTTCCTGCAGAAACGCTCCCCCTAAAAATACTGCTACCACAGTACAAAAACACCTTGTACTGTAACCCCCTTTATATTGTGCGCTAGTACAAAAAAATACCCCCTTCCTTTCAGATCAGACCCCTATATAAAACCCTAAATGAGATCCCCCCATCTCAGACCAAACCTCCTTTAGACCTCTATGTTAGACCCAGTATAAGACCCCAGTTTTAGACCTCAGATCAGACTCCCATTAGACCTCCATGTAAGACCTTAACCCAATATCAGACCTCAGATAAGACCCTGATTAGACCTCCAGGCCCCCATATAAAACCTCCATTAGACCTCCAGACCCCCATATCAGACCTCAGACCAGACCTCCAGACCCCCATATCAGACCTCAGACCAGACCTTCAGACACCCATATCAGACCTCAGACCAGACCTCCAGAACCTTTTTAAACCTCCGACCAGACCTCCAGACCCCCATTAGACCTCCAGACCCCCATATATGACCCGCAGTCAGACCTTCAGACCCCCCCAGTCAGACTTTCAGACACCCCAGTCAGACCTCTAGATCCTCATTAGACCACTCCAGACCCCCAGTCAGACCTCCAGACCCCCAGTCATACCTCCAGCTCCCCCAGTCAGACCTCCAGACCCCCCCCCATTAGACCACTCCAGACCCCCAGTGAGACCACTCCAGACCCCCCAGTCAGACCCCTCCATTAGACCTCCATATCAGACCTCAGATCAGACTGTAAAATAATAAAGTCCCAGTACAAATAGAAGGCAGCTCTCACCTGCTTAACCACTATCTGAGCACGGAAATCGCACCTGGGAGCGATGATCTGTAGCAGAAACTAAGAGATATCCAGCTCCAAAGATAGTAGAAAAATCAGTATCTTTATTTTGTGGTAATAAAATCTTCACTATAGGATACTTAAGTCAACGCATTTCAGACCATCATGTAATCCTGATTATATGATGGTCTGAAACGCGTTGACTTAAGTATCCTATGTTGAAGATTTTATTACCGCAAAATAAAGATACAGATTTTTCTACTAACTTTGGAGCTGAATATCTCTTTGTTTCTGTCGTAAAATAATAAAGTAACTTACCTCTCCTGCCACGACTCTCCCTGTCCTGGCTGCCTTCTCTTCTCAGATGCACTGCATCTTATAAAGGGAAAAGTACAGTACCACTGGCAGGGGGTGACCCTTTGGGCCCCCCTGGCTTATGGGCCGGGTCAAATTGCGACCGCTGCAACCCCTATAGTTATGTTAGTGACCCCTGAGAAAGGACATGTCCCCTAAGCTGAAAGCTTGAAATACATCTAGCTGAACAATTGGAGCAATGAATGGGCATATCTCTGGATCTATGTGAGATACAGAGCTGGTTCTAGCTTTGTCAGAAAGAGGTTGTCATGTACTAGATTGTGTATGATTTTACATTATTCATGGGATAACCCCTTAATGGCAGTCAAGATCTTAAGGCATTCTGGGGACCTGCGGCTGGTACTGCAATTCCTTGTGCAGAGTGCTTTATTCCTGTGCAGGACATAGACTTGAAATATGCATCCTGGAAGACATTCTTGAGGTGAAAATAAGCCCTGTCCGCTACATGCTTTAGATATTTAAAAGTATTGAGAAGAGTAAACTTAAAAATTATCTCCATGTTGCGGACTGTGAACTTAAAGTAGCCCTGGAAAAAACCTTTAACCCTAAGTTCACACCTGAGCGTTTTACAGCGCGTTCAAACGCGCTGTAAAACGCTCAACACATGAAAACCAATGCTTTCCTATGGCCCTGGTTCTCACTTGAGCGTTTTACAGCGTGTTTGAACACGCTGTAAAACGCCCGACGCATAAACAAGTACTTGAGCTTTTTTTGGGGCGTTTGTCGCGCGTTTTGTGATTGACACCACAGTAGTCAATGACAAGAACGCGCATACGAACGCACGTTTCCTATTTGCAAAAACGCTCTGAAATACGCGCGACTAAAACGCTCAGGTCTGAACCCAGGGTAAACCTTAAAGTGGCCCTACATGTTGTAAGTGGGTTCAAATTGACAAAAGGCAGGGCAACATAAGTAGGCAGGCCCAACAAAACAAAGCAGGGTCAGCAATACCATCCCAAAATACCATCCCAGCAGAACCAATTACCACAGGGCAGCGAAAAATACCTCTCCAAAAGCTGACCCTCTGTGGTGGCCAACAATGAATGTAATGGTCTGCCCTCCTCCTCCTCCAATTGTCTGTAGTTAAGATATGGAGCTGGGGATTAGGAGGTGAGGTGAGGGCCACAGCACTGAGACAGCCCTACCTTCATCATCCTGCCTGGATGTCCCCTAATAATGACCCCTATAGTGCCCCCAGTGGTATGCTCCCCACGTGGCAAAGGAAAGAAGAAAAAAATAAAATAATTGCGGCCCATTCCAGATCGCCGTCTCTGGTGCAGGCCACAGACTTTTTCCAGCCTGTGTCCTGAGAGGCCTGTCTCCCTCCACCATTTCTTCTGCACTGCACTATTCAACTGTATTGCTGTCCTGAGGACAGCGATACAATTAATTTCAGGAGGATATCTGCGGCCGCCAAACAGGTATATAAGTACCTGATACTCTGAGCATTAATTAACGCTAAGAGCATCAGATTATGTACCTGACCAGTGGCAGTTAGAATAATAATAATCTTTATTTATATAGCACCAACATATTCCGCAGCACTTTACAGTTTAGCGGTTCATGTACAAACAGTCAAATAACATAGCAACAAATAAGTCAATAATTATGATAAGAGGAATGAGGGCCCTGCTTGCAAGAGTTTACAATCTATTAAAAGAGCTTGGGTGGCCCCCTGGACATCAGCCCACTGGGAAATTTCCCTGTAGGATCTAAGGCCAGTCCGACCCTCTCGTTAAATCTATGAATGATAATTACATGAATATCTCTGTCACGCCAAAATCCTCTTTTTATCCATTGGAACACAAAAGTAGTCACCTTAATACATTTTAATCTCTAGTTTATGCGGACTTTAGGAATATAAACAAAACCCTACATCTTAATTTTGCAAAAGATATCCTCTCTAAAAAGAGACATTCTCCCTTACGCTCCTAACGCTCTGATTCTTTTATAGTTAAAAAAACAGCCGATAAATGCGGTGGTACAGTTATACTTGACAGGTCTGATTATGTCTAAGAGGCTCATATGTTACTTGAAGACCCTGAAAATGGCATACATTTATCATCAGACACTATTCAAACTAACTACAATGAGCTCATTAAATCTGCCGGCACAGCCAAATTCTGAATATGCGTGAAAATAAATTTCTCAGTTTCCAATCCAGAACTACTGATATTCTAACAGCGGCTGCTGTGCGCCGCTGTTTCCTTGCGTACTGCTGTGGTCTCGTGCGCCGTGTTCAGCGGTGATCTGCCACAGGTGCTTCCCATTCACCGCTGCAGTCCTCGGCTCTGTGTAGGTACTGTTGTTCTGGGATCCGCTCCACAGTTTCCTCTCAGCCCTGGCCACAGCATGCTTGCTGCTTGTTCCTTGCAGCACTCCCTTAAGGGCCGGCGCACGTCACTTCCTGTGCTTTATAGGTTGGATCATGTGACCTCACTGACCAATTCTAGCCCTCCTGCACAAATATAAGTGGCTCAGCCCCCTTCCCAGATGCCTCAGTGTCAAGGTCCTTGTATCCTGCTAAGATTCCTGATATCTGCTTGTGTTCCTGACTCGTACATGTATTCCTGGACTTTGCTACCTGTTTGATCCCTGCCTGCTTGCCATGACTCTCCTGTTGCCGACCCGGATTGCCTGACCTGTACCTGTGCTGCCTGCCCTGACCTATTGCCTGTTTGACTTCGCCTCTGCCTCATCCTTTGGTCCTAGACTCCTAACCTATTGCTCCTGGTTATGACGTAGCCTGCTGTCAATGCTTGTACCTCTGGTACCTTGCTCAGGTACCCCCTGGTCCACCTGGACCAGCTGCCTCGTGTGTCAATCCTCCTTAAGAGGTAGCGACCTGGTGTTCCCCTCAGGAAAGTCTATCCCCACCATCATGTGAAGATCGAGGGGTTCACTTAGACAACGCCCTTAGAGGAGGTAGGACACGTGGCACAGTGGGTTCACACTCACTGGTTCATGACATCTATTATCTGCCTAAAATTCACAAATCCCTCAATAATCCCCCAGGCCGTCTGATCATATAGGGAATAATTACTATTACTTCCAATATGTCCCACAATATAGATCTTTTTTTACAGGAATATGTCTTAGCGCTGCCATCATATCTACGTGACGCAAGTCAGCTTACTACTGATATTACTTCACTTTCACTTCCCTCTGCCCTCTGATTTTTTCTTCCTTACTCTTGCATTAACTTCATTATACACTAATATTCCTCATAATTTAGGTTCACGGGCTGTCCATGATACTCTCACTTTACACAATGTCATTCCGCCTTTACAAATTAATTTTTTGTTAATGGTATTTCATTCTTTCTTCATAACAATATTTTTTTCTTTCAAAGACCAATGAGATCAGCAAATCAAAGGCTGTGTGATGGGAGTGGCCCCTAGTTGTGCAGACCTATACATAGGGCGTTTCAAGTCTTAATACATCGCACAGCTTAGTCATCTACTTGTTGTAATGTCTACGTGGCCTTAAATATATGGGCCGCACCACTTAGACTATGCAAGCCCGTCTGAATACCCACAGATTTAATATTAATCACTCCAAAACGGACCATAATGTCTCAAAACATTTTACCTCTTATGATATTAATGATTCTGCTTTGCTTCAACTGTTTGTTTTTTAAAGGGCTTCTGTCACCCCCCAAAGTCATTTTTCATTTTTGGGCATATTAAAATCCTTATTGTGCGACTATTCAATATATAGTTCTCTTACCTTGTTCTGTGGCTTAGTTTCTTAAAAAATCGTACTTTTATAATATGTTAATTACTTCACTACCAGCAACTAGGGCGTTTACTTTCTGGTAGCCGCTGCATCCTCCTTTCAAAAAAACGCCCCCTCCTCCAGTTGATTGACAGGGCCAGCGAGTGCTCTCCTCCTCCGGCTGGTCCTGTCTGCGTTCTAAATCCCGCACCTGCGCTGTACCGGTCTTCAGCCGGCGCAGGCGCAATGAGAGGAGGCCGCTCTCTCGGCCGCCACCTTCCTCAGTGCGCCTGCGCCGATGACGTCACATCTACATCCGGAAGAGAAGACGCCGGCATCGCTGGTAAGGAGGTGGAGAGTCCGGTGATGACTCTGGATGCTCGAATCAGGTAAGTATTTTCCTAATAAGCATGCTGCCACAAAGACCACCAACGAAATGGGGTAAAATAATTTAAAAGAAAGGATAATTAGAAACACTATACCACCAACGTCTTCTCTTCCGGGTGTAGACGCACTGAGGAAGGAGCGGCCGAGCGAGCGGCCTCCTCTCATTGCGCCTGCGCCGACTGAAGACCGGTACGGTGCAGGCGTGGGATATGGAACGCAGACAGGGCCAGCCGGAGGAGGAGAGCGCTCGCTGGCCCTGTCAATCAACAGGAGGGGGCGTTTTTTTGAAAGGAGGATGCGACGGCTACCAGCAAGTAAACGTCCTACTTGCTGGTAGCGAAGTAATTAACATATTATAAAAGTACGATTTTTAAAGAAACTAAGCCACAGAACAAGGTAAGAGCACTATATATTGAATAGTCACACAATAAGGATTTTAATATGCCCAAAAAAGAAAAATTACTTTTGGGGGGTGACAGAAGCCCTTTACCTTCGATCACTTCAGAGATCTGGATTTTCGCCAAAATAATAATAATTCGCCTTCTGGATTTTTAAGCTGAACATGCTACAACCTGCAGGATGAAATGTACTGCTTGAACAAGTCAAGTAATTTTCTTTCCCAGTTTAGGCTTATCATATCACTAGAGATGAGCGAACACCTGAATGTTCGGGTTCGAGAAGTTCGGCCGAACTTCCCGAAAATGTTCGTGTTCGGGATCCGAACTCGACCCGAACTTTATCCCGAACCCGAACCCCATTGAAGTCAATGGGGACCCGAACTTTTAGGCACTAAAAGGTCTGTAAAATAGTCCAGGAATGGGCTAGAGGGCTGCCAAAGGCAGCAAAATGTAGGTAAATCCCCTGCAAACAAATGTGGATAGGGAAATGAATTAAAATAAAATAAATAAAATTTAACCAATATCAATTGGAGAGAGGTCCCACTGCAAGGAATCATGCGTCATATCACTCAACACTGGAGAAGGCCACGTTCAGTTATTTCGGCCCCAGCACCCAGACAGAGGAGAGAGGTCCAACAGCAAGGAATCATGCGTCATATCACCCACCACTGGAGAAGGCCTCTTTCAGTTATTTCGGCCCCAGCACCCAGACCGAGGAGAGAGGTCCCACAGCAAGGAATCATGCGTCATATCAACCACCACCGGAGAAGGCCACTCTCAGTTATTTAGGCCCAGCACCCAGACAGAGGAGAGAGGTCCCACAGCAAGGAATAAGGCGTCATATCACCCACCACTGGAGAAGGCCACTTTCAGTTATTTCGGCCAGCACCCAGACCGAGGAGAGAGGTCCCACAGCAAGGAATCATGCGTCATATCACCCACCACTGGAGAAGGCCACTTTCAGTTATTTCGGCCCAGCACCCAGACCGAGGATACAGGTCCCACAGCAAGGAATTATGCGTCATATCACCCACCACTGGAGAAGGCCACTTTCAGTTATTTCGGCCCAGCACCCAGACCGAGGATACAGGTTCCACAGCAAGGAATCATGCGTCATATCACCCACCACTGGAGAAGGCCACTTTCAGTTATTTCGGCCCCAGCATCCAGAAAGAGGAGAGAGGTCCCACAGCAAGGAATCATGCGTCATATCAACCACCACCGGAGAAGGCCACTCTCAGTTATTTCGGCCCAGCACCCAGACAGAGGAGAGAGGTCCCACAGCAAGGAATCATGCGTCATATCAACCACCACCGGAGAAGGCCATTTTCAGTTATTTCGGCCCCACCACCCAGACAGAGGAGAGGTTCATTCAACTTTGGGTTGCACCGCAAGATCATGGTAAAGTTAAAAAAATGAGGATTCAATAAAGAAGTGCCCCGGAGTACAAGAATACATGGTTGAGGGGGAGGCAGTTAAAAATGTCTATTCTGCACAAGGGAGGGACAGGTCCTGTGGGATCCATGCCTGGTTCATTCTTATGAACGTCAGCTTGTCCACGTTGGCTGTGGACAGGCGGCTGCGTTTGTCAGTAATGACGCCCCCTGCCGTGCTGAATACACGTTCAGACAAAACGCTGGCCGCCGGGCAGGCCAGCACCTCCAAGGCATAAAATGCTAACTCTGGCCACGTGGACAATTTGGAGACCCAGAAGTTGAATGGGGCCGAACCATCAGTCAGTACGTGGAGGGGTGTGCAGACTTACTGTTCAACCATGTTATTGAAATGCTGCCTCCTGCTAACACGTTCCATATCAGGTGGTGGTGCAGTTAGCTGTGGCGTGGAGACAAAACTTTTCCACATTTCTGCCATGCTAACCCTGCCCTCAGAGGAGCTGGCCGTGACACAGCTGCGTTGGCGACCTCTTGCTTCTCCTCTGCCTTCGCCTTGGGCTTCCACCTGTTCCCCTGTGACATTTGGGAATGCTCTCAGGAGCGCCTCTACCAGCATGCGCTTGTACTCGCGCATCTTCCTATCACGCTCCAGTGCAGGAAGTAAGGTGGGCTCATTGTCTTTGTACCGGGGATCCAGCAGGGTGGCAACCCAGTAGTCCGCACACATTAAAATGTGGGCAACTCTGCTGTCGTTGCGCAGGCACTGCAGCATGTAGTCGCTCATGTGTGCCAGGCTCCCCAGAGGTAAGGACAATCTGTCCTCTGTGGGAGGCGTATCGTCATCGTCCTCCGTATCCCCCCAGCCACGCACCAGTGATGGGCCTGAGCTGTGTCGGGTGCCACCCCGCTGTGAACCTGCTTCATCCTCATCCTCCTCCACCTCCTCCTAATCCTCCTCGTCCTCCAGTAGTGGGCCCTGGCTGGCCACATTTGTACCTGGCCTCTGCTGTTGCAAAAAACCTCCCTCTGAGCCACTTCTAACAGACTGGCCTGAAAGTGCTAAAAATAACCCCTCATCCTCCTCCTCCTCCTCCTGGGCCACCTCCTCTTCCATCATCGCCCTAAGCGTTTTCTCAAGGAGACATAGAAGTGGTATTGTAACGCTGATAACGGTGTCATCGCCACTGGCCATGTTGGTGGAGTACTCGAAACAGCGCAACAGGGCACACAGGTCTCGCATGGAGGCCCAATCATTGGTGGTGAAGTGGTGCTGTTCCGCAGTGCGACTGACGCGTGCATGCTGCAGCTGAAACTCCACTATGGCCTGCTGCTGCTCGCACAGTCTCTTCAGCATGTGCAAGGTGGAGTTCCACCTGGTGGGCACGTCGCATATGAGGCAGTGAGCGGGAAGGCCGAAGTTCCGCTGTAGCGCAGACAGGCGAGCAGCGGCAGGATGTGAACGCCGGAAGCGCGCACAGACGGCCCGCACTTTATGCAGCAGCTCTGACATGTCGGGGTAGTTGTATATGAACTTCTGCACCACCAAATTCAGCACATGCGCCAGGCAAGGGATGTGCGTCAAACCGGCTAGTCCCAGAGCTGCGACGAGATTTCGCCCATTATCGCACACCGCCAGGCCGGGCTTGAGGCCCACCGGCAGAAACCACTCGTCGGTCTGTTGTTCAATACCCCGCCACAACTCCTGCGCGGTGTGGGGCCTGTCCCCCAAACATATGAGTTTCAGAATGGCCTGCTGACGTTTACCCCGGGCTGTGCTGAAGTTGGTGGTGAAGGTGTGTGGCTGACTGGATGAGCTGGTGGAAGCAGAGGAGGAGGAAGCCGATTAGGAGGAGGAGGCTACAGGAGGCAAAGAATGATGCCCTGCGATCCTTGGCGGCGGAAGGACGTGCGCCAAGGAACTCTCCGCATGCGGCCCAGCCGCCACTACATTTACCCAGTGTGCAGTTAGGGAGATATAGCGTCCCTGGCCGTGCTTACTGGTCCACGTATCTGTGGTTAGGTGGACCTTGCCACAGATGGCGTTGCGCAGTGCACACTTGATTTTATCGGATACTTGGTTGTGCAGGGAAGGCACGGCTGTCTTGGAGAAGTAGTGGCGGCTGGGAACAACATACTGTGGGACAGCCATGGACATCAGCTGTTTGAAGCTGTCTGTGTCCACCAGCCTGAATGACAGCATTTCAAAGGCCAGTAGTTTAGAAATGCTGGCATTCAGGCCCAGAGCTCGAGGGTGGCTACGTGGGAATTTACGCTTTCTCTCCAAGGTTTGTGAGATGGAGAGTTGAACGTTGCCGCGTGACATGGTGGAGATGCTTGGTGACGCAGGTGGTGTTGTCGGTGGCATATCCTCTGTTTGGTGGGCGGCAGGTGCCAACATTCCTCCCGAGGCGGAGGAAGAGGCCGAGGCAGCAGCAGAAGAGGGAGCAGGGGGAGCCAGAGTGAGTTCCTTGCTTTTAAGGTGTTTACTCCATTGCAGTTCATGCTTTGCATGTAGATGCCTGGTCATGCAGGTTGTGCTAAGGTTCAGAACGTTAATGCCTCGCTTCAGGATCTGATGGCACAGCGTGCAAACCACTCGGGTCTTGTCGTCAGCACATTGTTTAAAGAAGTACCATGCCAGGGAACTCCTTGAAGCTGCCTTTGGGGTGCTCGGTCCCTGGTGGCGGTGGCCAGTAGCAGGCGAACTCTCTTGGCGGCGGCTGGTCTGCTTTTGCCCCCTGCTCCCTCTTTTGCTACGCTGTTGGCTCGGTCTCACCACTGCCTCTTCATCTGAACTATGAAAGTCAGTGGCACGACCTTCATTCCATATGGGGTCTAGGACCTCATCGTCCCCTGCATCGTCTTCCACACAGTCTTCCTCCCTGACCTCCTGTTCGGTCTGCACACTGCAGAAAGACGCAGCAGTTGGCACCTGTGTTTCGTCATCATCAGAGACGTGCGGACTCCGATGAGGTGGTATTCCCATGTCCTCATCATCAGGAAACATCAGTGGTTGTGCATCAGTGCATTCTATGTCTTCCACCACTGGGGAAGGGCTAGGTGGATTTCCTTGGGAAACCCTGCAAGCAGAGTCTTCAAACAGCATAAGAGACTGCTGCATAACTTGAGGCTCTGACATTTTTCCCTGATATGCATGGGGGTGATGTGACAGACTGATGGGCTTGGTTTTAGGTGCCACCTGTGCGCTTTCTGCAGAAGACTGGGTGGGAGATAATGTTGTGAACATGCTGGATCCACTGTCGGCCACCCAATTGACTAGCGCCTGTACCTGCTCAGGCCTTACCATCCTTAGAACGGCATTGGGCCCCACCAAATATCGCTGTAAATTCTGGCGGGTACTGGAACCTGAGGTAGTTGGTTCACTAGGACGTGTGGCTGTGGCAGAATGGCCACGTCCTCTCCCAGCACCAGAGGGTACACTAACACCACCACGACCGCGTCTGCGTCCCTTACTAGATGTTTTCCTCATTGTTACCGTTCACCAAGCACCACAATAAGGAAAAAAATATTTGGCCCAATGTATTGATTTCAAATTCAGGCCTTTTTTTACAGGCACCTAACACTATCTGCCTATTTGTTTATGTAGCGTATTACACTAATCCAGGCACAGCAGTAACCACTGATTTAGGGGAATATCTCTTTTAGGGCTAGTGTTTATGCCCTGGATGAAAAGTATCCTTTTATGGACAGATTTACAATTGGCCTGCAACAGCTGGGACACCAGATTAAGGGTATTGCTATTTTGGCAGATTAATTTCACCCCAGAACAAAATATATGTTTTGGTGGACACTATGAAACCTGGCCTGCAACAGCTGGGACACCAGATTCAGGGTATTGCTATTTTGGCAAGTGAATTACACCCCAGAACAAAATATATGTTTTGGCGGACACTATTATATTTTGCCAGCCACAGCTGAAACCACTGATTTATGGTATTGCTATTCTGGCAATTGAATTACACCCCAGAACAAAATATATGTTTTGGCGGACACTATGAAACCTGGCCTGCAACAGCTGCGACACCAGATTAAGGGTATTGCTATTTTGGCAGATTAATTTCACCCCAGAACAAAATATATGTTTTGATGGACACTATGAAACCTGGCCTGCAACAGCTGGGACACCAGGTTCAGGGTATTGCTATTTTGGCAATTGAATTTCACCCCAGAACAAAATATATGTTTTGGCGGACACTATTATATTTTGCCAGCCACAGCTGAAACCACTGATTTATGGTATTGCTATTTTGGCAATTGAATTGCACCACAGAAAATAATCTATCCTTTGCCAGACAGCAGACAGTATTATACTTGTCTAGCCAAAGCTGGAACACCAGATTTAGGGGATTGGTATTTGGGCAATTGTATTTAACCCCTTAATAAAATATAGAAATTGCTATCCTGAGTTTCTAGGGGTGACAATTAGCACAGCCAAGCCCCTGATGTAGGATATAGCAAAAAAAAAACTAGTATTGATGGATTGATGGACTTGGTGGCAGCTTCTTCTGGTGCACCACAAGTCACAAAATGGCCGCCGATCAACCCAGAAAATAATTGACAGAAAAACGCTCTGTGCAGCCTAAAAACCAGTGAGCAAGTAACTAGCAGAAGTTCAATCATTCACAGCTGTAGATCGATCCGTTTATTAGGTGCTGTTGCTGACTTTACCCTGCCTAATCTCGCCCTGACAGAAGCTGCGTCCTCTCCCTACACTAATCAGAGCAGTGTGACGTGTGGCGCTACGTGACTCCAGCTTAAATAGAGGCTGGGTCACATGCTGCACTTGGCCAATCACAGCCATGCCATTAGTAGGCATGGCTGTGATGGGCTCTTAGGGCAAGAAGTAAAACGCTAGCTGATTGGCTGCTGTGCAGCCCTTCAGAAAGCGGGAAGTAATCGACGGACAACAAACCCGAACCCAAACTTTTTTGAAAATGTCCGGGTTCGGGTCCGTGTCCCGGACACCCCAAAATTCGGTACGAACCCGAACGATGCTCGAACTGTTCGCTCAACACTACATATCACTTGTTCAGTCAATACATTCCATGTATCCTAATCTCTTCTAACTTTCTGGTTGGGAGGCTACACCAGTTGAGATCATTTTTTTTTCACATTTCCCCTTTATATTATGCAATAAAAGAAAAGATAATCTACCATTCCCCTTTGTTACACTTATATTTCAGTTTAGTTGATAATCACATTTCATGGTACCATATTCTATTGCCATTATTTTGGTACTGTGTTGACTCTATATCCATATACTTTTACACATCACACACACCTACTTCCAAACCCATTTCCTACAATTCTTAAATTTTACTGTAGTTTTTTTTTTTTTAATTTTTTATCATGTTTTAATTATTTTCACTCACTTCTGTTGTTCTTCATTATATTGCACGCTTGTGTGTGAGAGTAAAACTCCCAACCGAGCATAGGAGGAAAAGGGGATACTAGAAAAAGGCCTGGAACTGGGAAAGGAAGATGGACACCTCCTAGAGAAAACCCTAACTCCAGTCCTGACAAACTACCAGTATGAAAAGGCACCAATGATAGACAAGTTCATACACCGGATAGCTAGAATCCTATCTAACCCTGTAGGACCCTGGAACTAATATCAGGACTAAGTCTACCTGTTCCTCCAAAGAGAAGGACGAACAGGAGTCTCCCTCAGGCCTAATGACAAACAACAAGGAAAGGCAACACACACATATATCAAAACAAAATACAAAAGGGAACAGAAACACTTATTTTCAATGAAGCTTTGGTAGCACCAGGAACTCAGCTGAGAACCAAACACAAGCTAACCACAAGTCCAACAGAAGCTATAAACCACATAGCATAGTGGGAGAAACAACAATAAATAGAGAAGGTAAAATGACCACAATAGCAACACCTGGGGAAAGAAGGAGTGGCAAGCACCAGAAACAACACAGACATCATTTGATCCAAAAGGAAAACATGTCAGATCAAACCACGTGTTGCCAGTCTCACAGATCTCCTGCCACCTGTTGTGGGACTGTCCGTATGTCCCCCCACCCCCTTCTACGGGTAACCTCCGGGCACCCAGGACCAGCCTTATCCGGATGAGACCGTTGAAAGGCTTTCACCAAACAACTGGCATTCCCGTCAGATGCCGGTACCCACATCCTCCCCTCTGGTCCATAACCCTTCCAGTGAACAAGATACTGAAGAGATCTAGGGAGAACTTGACAGTCAATAATCTTGGCGACCTGGAATTCCAAACTGCCGTCCACCATGACAGGAGCGGGTGGCAACGGGGACGACTCCAAAGGTTCAACATATGTCTTCAACAAAGATTTGTGAAACACATTATGAATTTTCAGAGTCTGTTCAAGATGAAAGGCTACAGGATTAATGATGGCAGTCATCTTATATGGACCAATAAACCTTGGACCCAACTTCCAAGAAAGAACCTTCAACTTAATATTTCTTGTGGGCAGCCACACAAAATCACCCACACTTAGGTCCGGACCATTCATACATTTCCTGTCAGCCACACGTTTATACTTGTTGCCCATATTCATCAAGTTATTTAGAATTTTCCGCCATATAGAAGACAATGATGATGAAAAACGTTTATCCACAGGGATACCAGAAGTATCCAAACAAGACAATGTGCCAAATTGCAGGTGAAACCCATAGGCCCCCAAAAAACATGACTTACCACCAGTGGACTCCTGTCTACGATTGTTCATGGCAAAAACGAGGACCATTCCTCCTGGTTCTCACAGACAAAATATCTTAAGTCTCCAGTCTCTGATTAGTGCTCTCCGTCTGTCCATTCTTCTGAGGATGAAAAGCAGAAGAAAAAGACAGTTGTACCCCCAGCCAAGTACAGAACGCCTTCCAGAATCTGGACTCAAACTGAGTCCCACGATCCAAGACCACGTCAGAGGGAATGCCATGAAGTTTCATAATGTTGTCAACAAACACTTGCGCAAGTGTTTTAGCATTAGCTAGGCCAGTCAATGCTATAAAGTGAACCATTTTACTAATACGATCAATTACCACCAGAATTACTGTCTTTCCAGACGAATTAGGCAGATCAGTACAAAAATACATAGACAAGTGAGTCCATGGTCTGGATGGGATGGGCAACGAAAGTAGAGATCCAGAAGGTCGAGTATGTGTCACCTTAGAGCGTGCACAGATATTACAGGTCGACACATAGTCCTCAACACACTTACACAACCCCGGCCACCAGAATCTACGAGAGATGAGGTCGGCAGCGGATCTACTCCCAGGCTGTCCCATAAGAACCGTACAGTGATTTTCCTCAAACACCTTATGACGCAATTCTGATGGAACAAACAATTTCCCAGAGGTGCGTCCCCCTGAGCCTCTAACAACTTCACCTCTAGGTCAGGGTACAAAGTGGATATCACCACCCCTTCTGACAGTATAGGACTCAGATTTTCAAAATCACCACCTCCAGGAAGACTACGTGACAAGGCATCTGCCTTGACGTTCTTAACCCCAGGACGATAAGTGGCAATGAAATAGAATCTGGTGAAAAACAAAGACCATCTGGCCTGCCTCTGGTTCAGTCGTTTAGCCGACTCCAGGTAAGCCAGATTTTTGTAATCTGTGAACACTGTGATCGGATGAATCGCCCCTTCCAAACAATGACGCCACTCCTCAAAAGCCAACTTAATGGCCAGCAACTCTCTGTTACCCACGTCGTAATTTCTCTATGCGGCAGAGAGTTGTTTTAGAGAAAAATGCACATGGGAGCCATTTACCAGGTGATGGGCCCTGCGATAAAACTGCTCCTACCCCCACCTCGGATGCGTCAACTTCCACAATGAAAAGTTGTGATTAGAGATGAGCGAACATTAAAAAAAAGTCCGGTGTTCGGTGTTCGGGTTGTGGTAAGTCGCGCATCCCGTTATGGATTCCACTATAGCGGCATATGGAATCCATAAGGGGCGGCTGCCACCAACCCGAACTGTTGAACAGCCGAAGGACCTGAGGTGACGTCACTGTCATGTGATCAGTGCAGGGGGCGTGGCTCAGCACGGGATCAAAATCAGATATAAAAGAGGGTAATGTTTTAGAGGTTAAAGCAGAAAAAGATGTATTCAGACAATTGTCAACGCAATAATCACCCCAATCCAGAATCTGTCTAGCTTGCCAATTGATGGTTGGATTGTGCCTGCTTAACCACGGTAAACCCCGAACCAACAGAGCATGGAAATCCTGGAAGACAAAACACAAGATGAATTCCTGATGAAAGTCACCCACTCTTAATTGGATGTCATACATCATCTGAGATAAACACTTCTGAGTTAGAGGTGCAGAATCAATAGCAAAAATGGAAATGTTTTTCTCTAATGCACTTGGAGACAACCAGTGCATACGGACGAACTGAGCATCAATCAGGTTTATCTTTGCCCCACTGTCTATAAACACCTCAATCCCCACAGTCTTGGACTCTAGCGCCACCTCAGCAGACAGGAAAAATCCAGTACTACCAAATGCACATCTTCTGACTCTCCTCCCACCCCTCCAAGAGTCAGATGGGAATTAAACGTCCCCCTTTTGTTTTTTTTTTGAGGCTGAATGCTTAAAAGTGTATGCGGAAGTAGCTCCCCCTAACTGGATGGGTTCGTCCCCAGACATAAACCCAGGAGTATCTTCACCCAAAGTGTCAGAGAAATACGATAAGTTATGTGATAGTACGTCCTGAGAGTGGGGGCTCCTAGATCTCTCTCTCAGGCATCTATCAATGCGTACTGCAAAAGACATAGCGGCTTCCAGAGACTCAGGATTCTCATGAAAGGCTAATGTGTCCTTCAGCGTCTCTGATAATTCCTGACAAAACTGACTAGTGACTACAGAGAGATCCGTAGCCCACCTCCTAAACTCAGAGCAATAGATCTCAGCCGAATGCACGGCCAGGGAGGTCTGATCTGGGTCATCATAGGTGAGACCCAGAGCTTTGAAAAATTCATCCACCGACCGGAGACACTGCAATCCGGTCAGCAGAGAAAAAGCCCAGGACTGAGCGTCCCCCTTAAGCTACAAAATAACCTCCCTAAACAAAACGAAATTATCACTTCCCTCAGAGAATCTTTCCGGGAAGGCAACTTTAGGCTTGAGACAGGCCTGGTAACCACTACCACTAGGACCAGCAGCCTGTGGTCTCTGGATCTGCAAGGCGGTCGTGCAGAGGTCAGCTACCTCCAATGGCAGCCCCTGCAGCTGTCCGGCCAGTGCCGCAATAGGATCCATGGCTGTACTGAAACAATCAAAAATGACGGTTTTGGCGGTTTATAATGTCACGCTCATATGTGGGAGGAAAACATCACACCGAGCATAGGAGGGAAAGGGGATACCGGAATAAGGACACCTCCTAGAGAAAACCCTAACTCCATTCCTGACAAACTACCAGTATGAACAGGCCCAGAAGGTAGGCAAGTTCATACACTGGACAGCTAGAATCCTATCTCACCCTATAGGACCCTGAAACTAATGTCAGGACTGAGTCTACCTGTTCCTCCAAAGGGAAGGATGAACAGGAGTCTCCCTCAGGCCTAATGACAAACAACAAGGAAAGGCAACACACACATGTATCAAAACAAAATACAAAGGGGAATGGAAACACCAGGAACTCAGCCGAGAACCAAACACAAGCTAACCACAAGTCTAAGAGAAGCTATAAACCTCCTAGCATAGTGGGAGAAACAACAATAAATAGAGAACGTAAAATGACCACAATGGCAACACCTGTGGAAAGAAGGTGTGGCAAGCACAAGAATCAACACAGACGTCATTTGATCCTAAAGGAAAACATGTCAGATTAAACCACGTGTTGCCAGTCTCACAGATCTCCTGCCACCTGTTGCGGCAATGCCAATATGTCTCGGTACGTCCGTGACATATATGTATTGCTCTGTACTTAATTTGAATGTAAACTTCTTGTAATGCAAATTTAAAATTTTTGGAGCCAGATTTTAATTTGGCGCAAATTTTTAATTGTGTTTCCAAGCTCACCCTGCTGAATATAATGGTACCTTTCACTTGGTGATCTGTTGCTTTATTGTGGAGAAATAGTACTTTTTATCCATATGCTAATGAGCTGATGTCACCACCGGTTCTGGGAGACGGTCGGTCAGAGGTTCCTCCCTGTCTTGTGTATGACGTTCTTTGTTTTGGTTTCACTTTGCTCAGTTCCTTTCTCTCCCTCAGCTGCCTCTTATCTTGATTAATTGGTTTCCTTTATATTCCCTCCCTTACTGCTTCTCTGTGCGGTTTATATTACTTCCTGGATGAAGTGTGTACTTCTGGAGGCTGCAGTTGTTTTGCTCTAAGATAAGTTCATTCCGTTTACTTTGTGTTTTGTTTGCTGGCTTGATTCTAGGTGACCCTGACTCCCTCCGTATTCAGTGCAGGGAGCTGGTGGCCGTTCCCCTCACTACTATAGGGAATCCTGGTGTCACTCAGTTATAGGTACGAGGGCATGTATCTGTCTACCACCGGGACTTGTACATGTGCACAGTAGTTTGGGAGAGTTCTTAGGGATTTATAGGGCCCTCCTATGTTTTCATTAGTTTGGGATTAAGCCAGTCTGTCGTTATTTATCAGTTCCTGCTAACTGTCCTCCATCCTTGACAGCAGATTTGAGTCCAGTAGTTGATATGAGTCCAGTTTCAGAGCTGTAGCCACTCCCCTATTCACTTCAGTTTGTTCATGGAGTGATAAACACATGTTTGATAAACAATTATTTAAATGAAGGATGTAATAAACCACACCCCTTTTACATCTGAAGAAGTGAATGGGGGAGTGGCTACAGCTCTGAATAAAAAAAACGCTGGACTCAAATCAACTGCTGGACTCAAATTAGCTCATTAGCATATGGATTAAAAGTGCTTTTTCTCCACAATAAAGCAACAGATCACCAAGTGAAAGGTGTTATATTCAGCAGGGTGAGCTCTACAAGGCAATATGCCTGGTTTATCAGTGAATTTCCTGGTGACAGGTTCCCTTTAAATTTCTGACTACTACCCATTTTGTACTATTGTGTCTGAGAAAGCCAACAACCTGTTGGTGAAACAAGTTACTCTTTTTATGTTTTAACTTCTTTGCATGCAATAAATATTATCCATTGAATGATCAGACAGTGCCTGTTTTTATTTTCCTGGCATTATTTTGTGGTCACTGTCCACTGTGACCTCACAATGGGAGCAACAGCCATGATTCCATCCCCCTCTACGGGGGAGCAGTGGATTACTTGAAAATTTTAGGGTTTGGCTTGATTTATTCAAGATCTGGTTAGCATAATTCCTACCATGCAGGTCTTTTGGTGTTTTAGGTAGATTTACACTATTGGGCACCAGTCTCTGTTATTTATTTTGGATCAACCTATCTAAAAGTTTTGTCAGATTGCATTATTCTAAAAACCTTACCTGGTTTTGTCCCTAAAATCGTATGCTTCTACTTTCTCAACTAAGTCAGTGCTTAACCAGGAACAAGGGGATCAATTTGATCAAGTAAACCTCTTGGATGTAAAGAGGGTAGTGCTAACCTACAGAAATATGGGCACAGTTCCAAGGTCCTAATCGAGGAAGAAAGGCTAGTCAAGCTACCTTAGCCATTTGGATTAAATCTGCCACACGGTAATTTCCTTTCAAGTTCATAAAGCATCATTATTATCTATTTTTCTTCTCCTATTTAATATGTCTTATCAAATTCCTTTATTTGCTGCCTGAGGATGTCCAAGAAGACTAACCTAAAATTTTTAATAAGTAAAAGAAAGTGGCGGCAGCACTCCACAGAGGGGAACAATAAGTAAAATGTAAATTTAATTCAAAACAGGGGCAGAGGCGCCCAATAAAAGCAATAAAACCAAACAAGCAAGAATGATGATGAATAAAACAGTACAAACACATATAATATGCAATGGCCTAAATATAGGCAGCTAGGTGATGTATGGCGTCCTGGATATAGTAATAACCGCGGGTAATCCACTGGGCAAATAGGATGGTGAATGGCCCCTCTATCAGCATATCACTATGACGTTGGTTGTAAGTGCAATATATCTCTCAACAGCAGTCCGCTAGTTCGCAATGCACCTCTATCAGCAGTATCACTGTGATGTAGGCTGTTGGTACAATATATCTCTCAGCAGCAGTCCGCTAGTTCGCAATGCACATAGTATAGGTGTTAGTTCATCGGCCGACTGTAGAGGGACTTTCATATTCAACATATGCTCTAAGAGAAGGATTGAGATCCAAATAGCTATTATCCAATAAGAAGAATACCATCTGTACGATATACAGACACTATCACGCTAAGCACTAGGACCCAGAGGCACACTGACAGCCCCGTCTACTTCCTCCCCGGGGTCACGTGGGACGCCGCGTTAGACCCGAACACCACGCGGGACGCCGCGGGTGCACCTGGAGGAGCAGCGCTTCAAGACACATCAGAATAGCAAAGGTAAGGGGCCATATCAGTGTGCATCTACTGGAAATATATATGCACTAATACCGGAGGTCTGCATTGAGTGACATTGCACCGCATAGCCCAGCAGGGCAGCGCTAGGCACGGCACCACAGCACTATACCGGAACATTGGTCCACACACCAAGTGCTTTGTCCGGTGTGTGAGCAGCCAATGAACTAACACCTATACTATGTGCATTGCGAACTAGCGGACTGCTGCTGAGAGATATATTGTACCAACAGCCTACATCACAGTGATACTGCTGATAGAGGTGCATTGCGAACTAGCGGACTGCTGTTGAGAGATATATTGCACTTACAACCAACGTCATAGTGATATGCTGATAGAGGGGCCATTCACCATCCTATTTGCCCAGTGGATTACCCGCGGTTATTACTATATCCAGGACGCCATACATCACCTAGCTGCCTATATTTAGGCCATTGCATATTATATGTGTTTGTACTGTTTTATTCATCATCATTCTTGCTTGTTTGGTTTTATTGCTTTTATTGGGCGCCTCTGCCCCTGTTTTGAATTAAATTTACATTTTACTTATTGTTCCCCTCTGTGGAGTGCTGCCGCCACTTTCTTTTACTTATTCTTATTTTGGTTTTTGTGGGTGAAACTGTGTGGCTGGTCACCTCCTTCCATCCTATATACCGGGTGCAGCCATTGACATATCTTTTACATAACCTAAAATTTTGTCTGAAGGCAGCATAATACAGTGCTTGAAAGTTTGTGAACCCTTCAGAAGTTTCTATATTCCTGCATAAAAAACAAACACTACATCAAACTTTTACACAAATCATAAGAATAGTTAACGATAACCAAATTAAGGATGAGTCAGTTTGGACCAAACCTGGTTCAGCCCAAACGCTTTTATTTTTCTAATGTCAGGTTAACCCGAATCTTTTCAGGTTAGTTTTGGACAAATGCAATAAAATGGTATGTAGCACCATTTTAGTTTACATGTCAGCGGGGAAAAAAAAAAAAAACACTAGGGAGGAAGAAGAAGGCCTCTCACATGGCCCTGGGAGGAAGTGGATGGAGCACTTGCTCTGATTAGCTATAAGGCTGAGAGACAGCCTGAATGAGCCAATCAACGCTGCAGGAGGCACGGAGGTGCCCTAGCAGAACGACATTTTGTGGGCTGTGAATGAGGGTGGTTGGGTTTTAAGGTGTCGGGAAGAAAAACGATCTTAGGGAGCCAGGGACAGTCAGAAATCAATTATGCTTGTATTCTATTGCCAGGGAGAGTGAAGGGAAAGGCTAGGATTACAAAGAAGAATTCTGTGTGTAGAATTGGGACAAGCAATAAAGCTGACGGAAGCCAGGGAGAGAGAAGACAGGAGCTGTGGCTGCTGTGCCTCCTAGTAGAACTGCAGCTGCTGCAGTGCAGACCTCAAAAGCATCTACTTGCAAGGAAGTACTGTCCTTTTTCCCGCATTTTAACAGTGGTTCAATTAAATTAAGCAGCATATATACATGAATACTGCAATGGTACACAAGGTATAGCAGCAATCTACCTATGAGTGTTAATGTGAAATTAAGTGTCGAACCTCAATTATCCATTTACGCTTATTCAGTTGGGGGGGGGGGTAAATTTAATTAAACCAGCATATAGGTGATCGACAACAATACACAGGCCAGCACACAAAGTATCTGTGAGGGATAACAAATTTAGGCCTCAATCTGTTTCTCTTTATTTTTGTGTTCACAAACAGTTTCCAATCAATTTTTGTTTTTGGGGTCATTGATTATATTCAGACTAGCAGTATATATATATATATATATATATATATTACTACACCTAGACAAAGGGTAGTGCACAACATTATTTTAGAGGCTAAAAATGTCCGGGCTACGGAAGGGTTTCAAATAAAAGACCCAGAGCCAAAATGTGGGTAGTAGCAGCACCAACTATCCGGCCAGAAGTAGTAGTAGGCCACAGTTGCTGTCATGTTACACATGCATGGTTTGCCTTTTCATTATGTGTGTCCCTTCTGTCTTCCCCTAGCCTTTGCTCTCTCTCTTGTCTCCTCCCTTCTTCTTCATTCTGGCTTCAACCCTCATCTCAGCTACATGCTCCTGTTAGCTGCTCACAGCATGATTTTTTGACCTATCCATCTGTTCATCGGTGTATGATCTGTACAGTTTGGAATAAACTTCTTCAGGATCTACAAGGTGTCCTTTGGATCGAGTCACTGTCAGCCAATTCACCTAAGACTGCAGTTATAGCCATCTCATCACAACTGTAAGTTCAGAGATCACATTGTAGTGCTTAGACTGGAGAGGCAGAACAGTCAAAAAATCAGTGAAGGGATCCTACAAGATCTGCCAAATATCTTCAAGGGATCCTTGCTAGCTCTGCATGTATAGTGAGATGTATATGGACACTGGAATATAGCAGGATATATGTACAAGCCTGTATACTCCAGCCAGCAAGTAAATCTCAGCATAAGATTCATCAGTTTTCTGCACAGATTATTGAGGAAACTGTTCATACAACTGTCACATAATCAGCTCCTAGACTATTGTCACATGCATTCTGCCTGCAAGTCAATCTAAGCTCTGTATGCAATCCACACTAACTTGCAGCAGCCATTGCTAAACTTCTCTCTGACTCCCCCTCCCACTGGTTGCCTAGGAAACCCTCTCCCAGAGCCAGAAGATTGATACATTTCTATGCAAACACATACCTTGTGATTTAACTCTCTGCTTGTTGTCACAATGCACCAGCAAGGCAATGTACAATCTGAGGAACCTAATGCACAGAAAGAACCTGAACTTCCTACAGATCAGGAGTCAGATCCTCAAAGCCACATAAAACAAAAACGTTCAGTGAAACCAACCTGGAAAGTCCAACAGAACTATGAGGCTGACAGAGAAGAACTGCTGCAGAACCTCAGCCACTCGTGGTCTAACACTATTGAATGCATGTCAGCTCTGTCTCAATCAACTCATGAGGTATTGCACCTAGAGGGCGCTGTTAAGCAATTGAATGCTGCCTATGAGAACTACCAAAGACTGTCTGCTAAATATGCCGATCTAAAGGGCTTCTGTCACCCCCACTGACGAATTTTCACTAGCTGACATTAGCTACTTGCTAATGTCAGCTGAGTTCAAACATATGTTTAATATCTTTTTTTCTGTTTGCAATCTTCTTAAAAACTTACTTTTGTCATATGTAAATTAGCTTCGCTACCAGCAAGTTGGGCGGGTACTTGCTGGTAGCCGCCGCATCTTCATGGCCTTGGAACGCCCCCTCTTCTTTTGATAGACAGGGCCAGCGCGCTCTCCTCCTCTCGCTGGCCCTGTCTGCAGCTGCAATCCCGCGCCTGCGCCGTCTCGGTCTTTAGTCGGCGCAGGCGCTCTGAGTGAAGGATGCTCGCTTAGGCGCTCCGTCCTCAGTGCGCCTGCGCCGATGACGTCAGCGCTACACCCGGAAGAAGACGCCGGCATCGCCTGCTCTTTACCAGGGATGCCGGCGTCTTCTCTTCCGGGTGTAGCGCTGACGTCATCGGCGCAGGCGCACTGAGGACGGAGCGCCTAAGCGGCGTCCTTCACTCAGAGCGCCTGCGCCGACTAAAGACCGAGACGGCACAGGCGCGGGATTGCAGCTGCAGACAGGGCCAGCGAGAGGAGGAGAGCGCGCTGGCCCTGTCTATCAAAAGAAGAGGGGGCGTTCCAAGGCCATGAAGATGCGGCGGCTACCAGCAAGTACCCGCCCAACTTGCCGGTAGCAAAGCTAATTTACATATGACAAAAGTAAGTTTTTAAGAAGATTGCAAACAGAAAAAAAGATATTAAACATATGTTTGAACTCAGCTGACATTAGCAAGTAGCTAATGTCAGCTAGTGAAAATTCGTCAGTGGGGGTGACAGAATCCCTTTAAAGAGGTACAACACAGAAAATTCCTTAAAAGAATTACAGGAATTGAATGAGCTCAATCTTGAAAGAGACGATCTAGTAATACAAACAAGGACAAAAACAGATGTTAAAATCGCACATCTCCATGAATCCAGATCCCATCTCTCCACAACTTCTAAGTGCTCCACACGATCTTCCAAATCCTTAAGATCAACATCTTCTACTCTCAGCCAACAACTCATCAAAGCCTGCGCTGATGCAGAAGCTTCTAAAATCCAGGCAGCTTTCGCCCAAGAGAAAGCAAAGATGGGAGCTGAGGCTGCAAGGATGGAAGCTGAGGCCGCACAGAAGGAAGCTGAGGCTGCACGGAAGAGAACAGAAATGGAAGTTTTTGAAAAACAATGTGAGCACGCCAAAGACATGGCAAGACTAAGAGTCTTAGAGCAGGCTGTAAGTGACAATGAAAGAGGTGTCAGTAGCAATCACTCTGTTACATCTTATGCATCAGTGTCATCACAGACCTCATCAAAACTCCATCAATCTGTAATAGCAGCCAAAGAACTCAACCAAGGTGTTTTCTCTACATCTACTACACCTTCTCAAGTGGCAGAAACAGGTACTGATAGAAATGACCCATCACACTATCGCACTAACCTGCCATCCTCTAACCAATCCATTATACGGCTACAAACCAACACACCTTTGGACCGCACACCAGCTCCAGTGTTAAACGCCTTAATACCATCTTATGTTCCCAAGTCACTCAACGTCAATGTACCAGCTACTGCAACTAACTCAGTCCCGCCTGCAATTGTATATCCAAAGTCTGAAAACACAGACATGTCGCAGTTTGCCAAGTACATCCTTCGCAGAGAACTCACTAGGACGGGCCTCACCGTGTTTGATGACAAACCCGAAAATTACCGAGGATGGAAATTCACCTTTAAGGCCACAATCAGCGAGTTAGACATCACTGCTGCAGAAGAATTGGATCAACTCATCAGATGGCTAGGTCCTCAGTCAGCTGAACGTATTAAGAGACTTAAAACAGTTTACACTTCCAATCCTGCTGCAGGTCTCGAAGCTGCTTGGGACAGACTTGAACGTAGCTTTGGCAGCTCTGAGGCCATCGAAGATGCCTTACTCAAAAGGTTGCAAGGCTTTCCAAGGATTACAGCTAAAGACAATCTAAAGCTTCAAGAACTTAGTGATCTTCTACTAGAGCTTCAACTAGCTAAGGCTGACACCCGCCTACCTACCTTAGTTACCTTGACACCCCTCGTGGCATCAACCCTATTGTTCTTAAGCTACCATATGGCATCCAAGAAAAATGGGTTAGTCAAGGATCTACTTACAAGAAAAGGTATGGAGTTGCCTTTCCTCCCTTTTCCTACTTCTGTACTTTCATAAAGGAAATCGCAGACTCTAAGAATGACCCAAGTTTCTTCTACGGTGACTGTAACCCTCTTAGTCCACCTTCTCCAGGACTCGCAAACGCGCGCATAATGCACAGAGACCGCAGGGGTCCAGTGTCAGTGAAAAGGACTGATGTTCAACCTGCTCCTGCTACGGTTCTTCCGAAGACTGGACAAAACAAGAAACTTGAGGATCCAAATCGCCAATGTCCCATACATAACAAGCCACACCCACTTAAGAAGTGCATCGGTTTCAGAAAGAAACCTCTACAGGAACGCAAGGAACTTTTAAAGAAATTTGGAGTTTGTTTTAGATGCTGTGCTTCCACAGAACACATGGCAAAAGACTGTAAGGCCACCATTAAATGCATAGAATGTGGTAGTGACAACCACGTTCAAGCCCTTCATCTGTACCAACACAGCACCACTCCATCCACTGACTTTCCCTCCAGGGCAAAGCTTGGCGGGGAGAACGCTGAACAAACAGCAACCTCCACCCCAGTGTTCTCAACATGCACTGAAGTCTGTGGGGAAGGACTTTGTGGAAAATCTTGCGCTAAGATATGCTTGGTTCGTGTATACAAAAAGGGCAAACCTGAAAGAGCTGTAAGACTGTATACCATTCTTGACGACCAGAGTAACCGATCTCTCGCAAGTACAAAGTTCTTTGATCTCTTAGGCATAGCAGGAGGTGCTCTACCTTATTCCCTGGGTACTTGTGCAGGCATTACAGAAGTCTGGGGTAGAAGAGCCAGTGACCTTGTAGTTACTCCTCTCAATGGCAACTTGGAAATACCCTTGCCTACTATCATTGAGTGTAATCAGATCCCAACTAACAAGGATGAGATCCCCACTCCTGAAGCTGCCTTGCACCATACTCATTTAAGGGACATAGCTGATAAAATACCAGCCTTTGAGGAAAATGCTGATATCCTGTTGCTACACGGGAGAGACATCCTAAGGGTGCACAAGGTGCGCCATCAAATCAACGGCCCACATGATGCACCTTACGCCCAGCGTCTGGATCTAGGCTGGGTCATTATTGGCAACGTCTGTCTTAGCAATGCCAGGAAACCTCTCTCGGTTTCTTCCTTCAAAACACATGTCCTGCCCAATGGACGCACTACTTGCTTTCCAAGACAACATCACTATAGTGTGAAAGAAAGGCTGTGTGACAAAGGCACGCCAGAGCGCATCATACTCAATGAAAAGAAAGCATTTATCTTTCGGGATGACAACATTGGTAACACAGTGTTTGAAGTAACCACAGAAGACAATGAGTTAGCAGCCACAATGGAAGACAAGGAATTCTTGAGAACCATGAGTAAAGAGTTCTATCAAGATGATTCTAACAGCTGGGTGGCACCGCTACCATTCTGCACTCCAAGGAAGAGAATTCCAAATAATAGAAAACATGCAGATTCACGGTTCATCTCTTTAGAGAGCAACCTGAACCGGAAACCGGAGATGAAGAAACATTTTGTCGACTTTATGCAGAAGGTGTTTGAGAGAGATCATGCTAAACCTGCACCCCCTCTTACACAAGGAGAAGAATGCTGGTACCTTCCGTGTTTTGGTGTCTACCATCCTCGTAAACCTGACCAGATTAGAGTGGTCTTTGACTCAAGCGCTCGTCATGAAGGCGTTTCTCTCAATGACAATCTTCTCTCTGGACCCAATCTGAACAACAACCTCTTAGGAGTCCTACTCCGCTTTAGACAAGAGCCAATTGCCATTATGGCCGACATTCAACAAATGTTTCATTGTTTCATCGTCCGTGAAGATAACAGAAACTTTCTCAGGTTCCGATGGTATCGCAATAATGATGTCAACAACGAGGTCATAGACTATCGGATGAAAGTTCACGTGTTCGGCAATAGCCCTTTCACTGCAGTTGCCATTTATGGACTGAGAAAAACTGCCCAAGAATGAGAACAGGAGTTTGGGACGGATGCACGTCAGTTTGTAGAAAGAAACTTCTACGTGGATGACGGTCTTAAGTCCCTACCTACGGAAGAAGAGGCCATTGACCTTCTCACCACAACCCAGGACATGCTTGCCACTGCCAACCTCAGACTACACAAAATCATCTCAAACAGCAATAAGGTAATGGGAGCATTTCCTTCCGATGATCATGCTGTCAGTGCCAAGGAATTCCAACCAGAGTCTGACCTTTCCCTCACACAACGTAGCCTTGGATTGCTATGGGATGTTAAACAAGACACGTTCACATTTCAAACATCAGCCTGCGACAAGCGCTTCACAAAAAGCGGAGTACTGTCCGCAGTGAACAGTATCTACGACCCCTTGGGATTCATTGCACCCTTTACTATTCAGGGTAAGATATTACTCAGACAACTCACTACAGAGAACACTGACTGGGATACCCCGTTACCCAAGGAGAAACAACAAAGGTGGGAATCCTGGAAACAGTCTCTCCAGGCATTGGAACAGTTTAAGATACCACGCTCTTACACTCCTGTGTCCTTGAAGAATGCCACCAGACTAGAGATCCATGTCTTTTCTGATGCATCCATCTAAACCATAGCTGCAGTAGCTTATCTCCGAGCCGTACACTCCAACGGTGAAATAGGAGTAGGATTCGTCATGGGCAAAACCAAGCTAACTCCAAAGCCTGCACATACCATCCCAAGGCTTGAACTCTGTGCAGCCATGTTAGCTGTTGAAATTGCTGAGCTTATAAAGCACGAAATAGACCTTGACATTGATTCCTTTGACTTTTACACAGATAGCAAAATCGTGCTAGGATACATACATAATCAAACAAGACAGTTCCATGTGTATGTCGGCAATCGAGTGGAACGCATCAGGAAATTCTCCACGCCAGAGCAATGGCACTATGTACCCACAGACCTTAACCCTGCCGACTTAGGCAGTCGTGCAGTGCCTGCTGCTGCGTTTCTGGATACATCATGGATATCTCCACCAGTACTCTTGAATGAAGCATTCTTCTCAAGGCCTGTAGAGTCTACCTTTGAACTTATCACAAAGACTATTCCAAGTAACGATGGCAAGGTACGGAAAGCAGAAGTCAAAGTAATAAAAGAAGGTTCTGCTAGACACTACTTCAGACCCATAAACGAACTAGTACTGCTTCTGCCTAAACAGGAAGATGAACTCCGTACACCGGCCTAATACAAAGGGAGGTAAGAAGGACTGGTGCTGTTGCTGCCTTCCCCTCTGAAGACTGACCTTCAAGGCAACTTATTAAAGGGAGGTAAGAAGGACTTGTGCTGTCGCTGCCTTCCCCTCCGAAGATGACGCATGGAACAATATCTTTCCTACTGTTGTCTAATGTTTTTCTTGTCAATGCTCTTTTTTTGCTGTTCTTTTTTGTTGTTGCAGGTGTTCCAGTAGAAAAACATCTAACATTCATGGACTTGAACAAAGTTATTATTGATAACTGTTATTAGAAATCATAGATTTCGACGGGGAGTGTCATGTTACACATGCATGCTTTGCCTTTTCATTATGTGTGTCCCTTCTGTCTTCCCCTAGCCTTTGCTCTCTCTCTTGTCTCCTCCCTTCTTCTTCATTCTGGCTTCAACCCTCATCTCAGCTACATGCTCCTGTTAGCTGCTCACAGCATGATTTTTTGACCTATCCATCTGTTCATCGGTGTATGATCTGTACAGTTTGGAATAAACTTCTTCAGGATCTACAAGGTGTCCTTTGGATCGAGTCACTGTCAGCCAATTCACCTAAGACTGCAGTTATAGCCATCTCATCACAACTGTAAGTTCAGAGATCATATTGTAGGGCTTAGACTGGAGAGGCAGAACAGTTGCCCCTGCTGGCTTCTGAAAGGTGCAACATTATAGTTAAGGATAAAGAGGATGAGATTGTGGATTGGATGGCTCACTCCCTCTCTTAATTGTAGCAGGATGATATGGAGGTGACTTCAGAGTCCAGCACTGTGCTATGGAGCCACGAGTCACAGAGTTCCTCCTTCTACTCCTCCTCGCAGCTCCAAAGAAGGCTCTCAGTGGAGGCCTCTCAGTCTTCACTGCCCATTCTTAGAGTGACGCCTTCCTATTTCCTAAGAAGTGGCAAGAAAACCCCACCACGCCCTATGGCAGAAAGTCAAGAGAGCCTGCCTGTTGATGACTTGTGTGAGAGCAGTCAGCGTTTGTACTGTCCTGAGGAGGAGGAGGATGCTGCAGACCCCAGACATAGCCATGTTGGTGAAGTTAGTAGTGGCAACTGTAACTGCGACAGTGGCAGTTGGGACGAATGCAGACCAGGAGAGGGGGGGCCAAAGAATTCACCATGATATCCCACAGCCAGGGGCACAATTGTAGGTACTTCTTTTGGCGCATAAATAAACGAAGTTAAGTTCAGCACTTTTGGAGTTGGGTTCTTTTTATTAGTGACAATGCGTTTTGGGATATTGCATCAAGTCTTATGGACGCCAACAGGAGGACAAAAGAGGCTGCTGAGCGTGCCTTTGGTTGGGGGCTCCCCCCCCCATGATTTGCTAGCTGGCCTGGCTCCCACACAGGCATATATTCGCCTCCTCCTCCATGGACACATTCCCGTCCCCAACAGCAGCAGGGAGCAGGGTCGCTTTCCTATCATGTGTCAGGTCAAGTGTTGCCACACTGTGTTGGAGCAGATCGGCCTGAGAGAGAGTAGCCAAACCAGCAAGCAGTTGCTCAAGTACATCAAGCAACAAACAGTCTGCTGGCTGTCACCCCATCGAATCCAAATGGGCAACGTGGTCAGTGACAATGGAAACAACATCGTGCCCGCCCTGAAACTGGGCAAAATAACACAAGCTCCCTGCATGGCGCGCGTCATCAATCTACTGGTGTAGCACTTTCTTAATAAGTACACTAGTGTCACGACGGGAAGGATACAAGATACAATAAACACACAGAAAACCTCAAAACAAGCGTCTAGGCCAGAAGCTGGGGATAAAGGTCACCTCCTAACAATATCCTACCAACTGATCCTAGACTACTGTGCACACGTTCAGACCCTAAAGGTGGGAATCAACGTGCCCCGTGCCTAAAACTGAAGATTCCCTAAAGTCCCTGAGATAGTGGAAAAGGGGGAAAGAGGCAGCCTGCTTCCTTTAATCCTGGAGGAGGCAGGTGTCTCTCTAATAGCCAAGACAGTACACAAAAGGAAACCAAAACCAACTTATCTTGTAGCAGAGCAGAAACAGCGAATCCACCTTTCTTCAGAGCAAGATAGAAGCTATAACCTGCACAGAACACTGGGAAGGAGGCGTGATTTAAACTCACACAAACGACCCCACCCAGTGCACCTGAAGGGAGGCAGATACAGCTCAACTCCAAGTTCAAAACAAACAAAAAATGACACACGTGCCAACCTTACAGACCTCTGCACATAACCAGAGCAGGGCATGACAACTAGCTTTCGCAAAGTTCTGGCACAGTGCAGGAGACTGTCCAAGGACTTCAACCACTCGACAAGAAACACTATCCTGGACCTGTAGCGACAGAATGGTCTGCCGCTACACCGCTTAATCTGCAACATGTGAACTCGCTGGAATTCGATATTACACTTAATCGGGCGTCTGTACAAGCTGAGGAGATCCTTGAATGATTTTGTCATGCACCGGACAGCCTCAGCAGCAGGGATCATGTGTTGCTTTGAGGTCAGTCGGTGGAAGCTCATCCGAGACACCTGACGGGTGCTGAAGCCCTTTAAAGAGGCCACAAAGTTTTTCAGCAGGGACAACTGCGACGAACAACATCATTCCTCTCATATTTATCTTCCTGACACTCAAGCAGCAGGGGACCACAGCAGAAGAAAAGCAGCTGACGCATCCTGCTGCCCGCCCTTTAACTGTTGGGGAATCTGCCATGGAGGAGGAGGAGGATGAAGATGAGGATGAGTAGCTGCCAGTGCAAGAGGAAGAAGAGGTGGTGGAGCAAGAGGACAATGATGAGGATGTCACTTGCCAACACACTCAATCATCTCAGTGGGGGCGGAGCCAGAAAGAATTGGCTCATCAGGCACGCTGGCCAGAATGGCCACCTGTGTGCTGACTTGCTTATGCAGTGACAGGCGTATTGTTGACATCAAGCAGTCTGATGATTACAGTTTATGATGAGCAGAGACTTGCCAATTACGTTCTTTATGGCTGCTTCTGCCGCCTCTATCATACCACTAATGTGATCTGCCAACCATCACATTCTGTACGGCTGCTGCTGCCGCCTCCATGATGCCACTAATGTGAATGCCAATGATCACGTTCTGTATGGTTGCTTCTGCCACCTGCATCCTGCCATTGCTGTGTACATTCACCTTCATTACGGCTGCTGCTGCTGCCGCTGCCTCCATCATGCCACCACTGCCATCATACCAGTGCTGCGACCTGCCGACCATCATCTTCTGTAAGACTGCTGCTGCATCCATCATGCTGCTGCCTTTCTGCCATCATGTACCATTTGGAATATGAAAAAGCATAACACATGTGCCGGCGTGGTGTGTTTTTAAACAAGCTGTATGATAACGTCGTCAGATCTGCGTTTACCCATAGCTATGTCACTCAGACATAATTTACTATTGCGGTCATTGCATTCCACAGCTTGGGGAGGGGAAAAAAATTGCGAACTGGACCCGAAACGAAACTCGAATCCTGGTTTGCTCATCTCTAAACCTAATCAAATAAGTCAAATAAATATTAGACTTGATCATTTCCTTATTAAGAAAAATAATCCAATATTACATGTCTGTGAGTGGCAAAAGTATGTGAACCTTTAGCTGCAGTATCTGGTGTGACCCCCTTGTGTAGCAATAACTGTAACTAAAAGTTTCCGGTAACTGTTGATTAATCCTGCACATCAGCTTGGAGGAAGTTTACCCATTCCTCCATACAAAACAGCTTCAACTCTGTTTTGTTGATGGGTTTCCTCCCAAGAACTGCTAGTTTCAGGTCCTTCCACGACATTTCTATAGAATTGAGGTCATGACTTTGACTTGGCTATTCCAAAATCTTAACTTTATTGTTCTTTAACCATTCTTTGAACTTGAGTGCTTAGGGTCATTGTCTTCCTGCATAACTTACATTCTATTCAGATTTAGCTCAGGGACAGATGTCCTGACATTTTACTTTAGCATCTGCAGGCATAATTCAGAAGTCATTCTTCCATGGAAAGCCGCCCTGGCCCAGATGCAGTAAAACCGGCCCAAACCAGGATACTACTGTACCACTACTGTGTTTCACAGATGAGATGCTTTTTTTTTGTGGCTGGAATGCAGTGCTTTCCTTTCTCTAAACATACCATTTCTCATTTAAGCCAAAAGTTCTATTTTGGTCTAATTCGTCCACAAAACATTGTTCCAATAGCCTTCTGGCTTGTCCAGGTGATATTTAGCAAACTGCAGACAAACAGCAATGTTCTTTTTGGAGAACAAATGGCTTTTTCATTGCAATTCTGCCGTACACACAATTGTTGTTCAGTGTCCTCCTGATGGTGAACTCATGAACCTTAAAGAGGACCTTTCACCTATTTAAAAACTAAAAACTAACTATATCTGTGGGCAGAGCGGCGCCCAGGGGTCCCCCTGCACTTACAAGTATGTCTGGGCGCCGCTCCGTTCACCCGGTATAGGCTCCGGTGTCCGAGCTCCCTCTGTTGTATGGGGCGGGGACTTTGTATCAGGCGTGTCCCTTGCTGCAGAGCTGGCCAACCACAGCGCACAGCTCATAGCCAGGCTATGAGCTATGCGCTGTGATTGGCCAGCTCTGTTCACATACTTTTGCCACTCACAGACATGTGATATTGGATCATTTTCCTCACTAAATAAAAGACCAGGTCTGATATTGATGACTAATTTTTTGATTCTCTACTTTAAGGATCTGATTAGTTTTAGGTCAAATTCATGCAGAAATATAGAAAATTCTGAAGGCTTCATACATTTTTATGTTCCATTGTATATCTCTCTAAATATATATTTTTGCTAACACAAATATGTATTTTTAGGGTGTCTATCAGGTTTTTTTATGCAGACAAATCTTGGTTTCATCAGATCAGAGATTCTTGTTTTTCACAGTCTGGGAGACCTTTAGGTGTTTTTTTTGCAAACACCAGAAGGGCTTTAATGTGCCTTTCTAGCCACTCTGCCATAAAGCCCAGATTAGTGAAATGATGGTTGATCTTCTGGAACTTTCTCCCATCTGCACACAGGATCTCTGGAGCTCAGCCAGAGCTACCATTGGGTTCTTGATTACCTCTCTTACCAGGCCCCATTCCCCCAATTATTTAGGGTGCATTCACATCACCGTTTTGCTTTCCGTTCTTCTGATCCGTTAGAAAAAGAGGGAGAGAAAAAAATAAACAGGATCCTATAAAAAAATCGTATCTGACTGATCAGAAGAACGGAAAGCTAAGGGGTGATGTGGATGCACACTTAGTTTGCTGGGGCGGCCAACTCTAGGAAGACTATTACTATGTTACTTATGCCCATGCAAAAGTTTAGTGCTTTTTACTTTTTAATAAATGTGCAAACATTTAGAAAATTCTGTTTTCATTTTTTATTAAGTGCATTAATTTTTTTATTTTAGCAAAAGGCTGCAACATAACAAAATGTGAAAGGAGTGAAAAGGTGTGAAGACAATTCCGAAAGCACTGTACTTGCATTTATTGTGCAGGGACAATTCTGGAGCATTATTCTTATGACTCTATGTGTGCAGGTGTATGCATGCACAGTCAGGCACTATCCAATCAGTGTTGGACAGAATTGCAGTTTTTTATTGTCATTCCAACATTCCTGAAAAAGAATAAAAGGTAATCAAAAACTCATATATACCCAGAAATTGTGATAGTATAAACTTACAGTTGTCCTGCAAAGTCCACAAACAGCTCAGAACAATAAAAATGTCTTGTAATGTGGTGGCACAAATTTATTCATTTGTTTAGCTTTTTATAAAGTTTTTATTTTTTTTTGTTCAATATTATATACCGTACCTTTAGCTTTATAAGACACACTTTTTCCAACAAATTTTTTTTTACATTGCTGAAACAGATACATCGCCGGCCGCTATGCTGCACAGCCCGGCCGGCGATGTATCAGAGCTCTATGGCGCAGGGTGGGAAGAGGGGCTGGAGGCCGGCAGCTGCTCTTTCACTCGCGGAGGGCCCGGTACTCCATTACACCAGGCCCCGCTCACAGCAGTCTTCAAATGTAAAGATTAGTCATGTTACCCTCAACAAGTGGCTCTGCTTTGCTAAAGTACTGTAATCGTCTGTAGTAGTACTCACCATCAAGCTAGCAGGCAGGCTCGCAGCGTAACCTTACTCAGTCAATCATGCTCCTCCCACTTCAATAATGAAGCTGGCAGAGCAGTAGCGTGACTGACTGAGTGAGGTTACTGTTAGCTCTCTCCACTTCGAGGTGGTTATGAGATGGTTATACAATGAGGCATCCGACCTCCAACCCATATATATTTCCCCTTGCAGTGAATATCCCAGTTGCACTGGCCAGGAGATACCAGCTTCCCAGACTGAACTCAGGTAGCCAATATCTGAAGTCTTTATTGCACAACACATATTTATAGGACATTGGGGGTGGGAACACCAAAATTAGCTCAGCAGATAACATGTTAATTTTGGGAAGTCGGTAAACAATAGTGGTATCTGCCATATACAATACATGAAAGGATATTTTACATATTACAATGGTAGTCTAGATGCTAACAAGTTAAACTCGTTACAGCTTGCTGTCATTTACATGAGGATCCTGCTATCCATTGTATTTCCAAGTGATAACTGTCTGCCATCTATTGTAGTGGGGTGGGCTCGCATACTTTAATTAAGAGCCCTCTGGGGGATGTGTCTTCTGAGGAAATGACCTGTCTTGTCTAATCCATACAAGTGGCAGTGCCTGATAGAAATATATATCTAATAGCAAGGTTAAAAATCCCTTTCAGTTACGCTGCCGGCCTGCCTGCTAGCTTGATAGTGAGTACTACTACAGACGGTTAAAGTACTTTAACAAAGCAGAGCCAATTGTTGAGGGTTACATGACTAATCTTTACATATGAATAGAGTTGAGCGTACACCTAGAGGTTCGGGTTCGACGGCTTCGGCCGAATTTCACAAAAAAGTTCGGGTTCAGGATCCGAACTTAACACGAACTTGACCCCGAACCCCATTGAAGTCAATGGGGACCCGAACTTTTGGTCACTTAAATGGCTGTAAAAAAGTCCTGGAAAGGGCTAGAGGGCTGCAAAAGGCAGCAAAATGTGGGTAAATGCCCTGCAAATAAATGTGGATAGGCAAATGACTTAAAATAAAATAAATCAAAATCAAAATCTTGATCTAGGAGGAGGAAATGGGTGTGTAGTAGGGGGTTGAGGGGGCATCAGGTGGGAATGCCATCAGCAGCATGTCTACCAGAGTGCGTTGGTATTCACGCATCTTTCGATCATTAACAGATGTTTTTACTAAATTTGGTTCCGTGTCAGCAATGCACAGCAGGGGTTTTTCACCAGCAAAACGGGGTTCATATCACCCAATAATGGAACAGACGATTTTTAAAAATGTAGGCCCCACTCATCCAGGCAGAGCAGGGGTTTATTCACGGCAAACGGGGTTCATGTCACCCACCAATGGAACAGATGATTTTTAGAAATGTAGGCCCCTGGCATCCAGGAAGAGCAGGGGTTTTTCACCCACAAAACTGGGTTGATGTCACCCACCAACAGAACAGACGTTATTTTAAAATGTAGGCCCCTGGTACCCAGGCAGAGGAGGGCTTAATTCACGACAAAACGGGGTTCATGTCACCCACCAATGCAACAGGCGATTTTTTAAAATGTAGGCCCCTGGCACCCAGGCAGAGGAGGGGTTTATTCACCGCAAAACAGGGTTCATGTCACCCACCAATGGAACAGGCGATTTTTAGAAATGTAGGCCCCGGCACCCAGGCAGAGCAGGGGTTAATTCACGGCAAAACAGGGTTCATGGCACCCACCAATGGAACAGACGATTTTAAAAAATGTAGGCCCCTGGGCACCCAGGCAAAGGAGGGGTTTATTCACGGCAATAATGGTAATATTGCACCCAACAATTTAAAAGAAGATTTTTCCCATTTTCAGTCACTGTCACATATGCAGAGCAAGGGTTTGTACCCGGCAAAAATGGTAATATTTGACCCAACAATTTAAAAGAAGATTTTCCACATTTTCGGTCACTGTCACCTATGCAGGGCAAGGGTTTGTACCTGGCAAAAATTGTGATATTTCACCCAACAATTTAAAAGAAGATTTTCTGCATTTTCGGTCACTGTCACCTATGCAGAGCAGGGGTTTGTACCCGGCAAAAATGGTAATTTTGCACCCAACAATTTAAAAGAAGATTTTTTAAATTTCTGGTCCCTGTCACCTATGCAGGGCAAAGGTTTGTACCCGGCAAAAATTGTGATATTTCACCCAACAATTTAAAAGAAGATTTTCTGCATTTTCGGTCCCTGTCACCTATGCAGGGCAAGGGTTTGTACCTGGCAAAAATTGTGATATTTCACCCAACAATTTAAAAGAAGATTTTCTGCATTTTCGGTCACTGTCACCTATGCAGAGCAGGGGTTTGTACCCGGCAAAAATGGTAATTTTGCACCCAACAATTTAAAAGAAGATTTTTCACATTTTCGGTCCCTGTCATCTATGCAGAGCAAGGGTTTGTACCCAGCAAAAATGGTAATATTTCACCCAACAATTTAAAAGAAGATTTTCCACATTTTCGGTCACTATCACCTATGCAGAGCAGGGGTTTGTACCCGGCAAAAATGGTAATTTTGCACCCAACAATTTAAAAGAAGATCTTTTAAATTTTCGGTCCCTGTAACCTATGCAGTGCAGGGTTACTTGACAGCAAAAAATGGCAATATGTCAACCCCCGAACTCCAAAACGGATTAACTATATTATTGTCCCGGGCACATATGCAGCGCAGGCCACAAAGGTAATTCCTGGCCTTCAAAATATGATTTTTTCACCAACCATGAATAACATGGATTTAAGTGGTATATTTTGGGGTGTAGGACCTTATCGTTCTCAACATCATCTTCCACCCATTCTTGACCCCTGCCCTCATCGTCGGTCTGCACACTGCAGAAAGCCACAGCAGTTTGCACCTGTGTTTCGTCATCATCAGAGATGTGCTGTGGTGGTCTTCCCATGTCCTCATCCTTAAACCTAAGTGGTTGGGCATCTGTGCACTCAATCTCTTTCACTTCTGGGGCAGGGCTATGGTTATGGCCCTGGGAAACCCTGCCAGCAGAGTCATCAAAAAGCATAAGAGACTGCTGCATGACTTGGGGCTCAGATTGCTTGGCTGATTTGCAAGGGGGTGAGATGAAAGACTGATGGGCATGAGCTGCAGGTGCCAACTCTGAGCTTTTAGCAGTGGGAGACAATGTAGCAGTGGGAGACAATGTTAAGGTGCTGGAGGCACTGTCAGCAGTGTGGCGTGTTGCGTAGTGGCATTCTGGCCTACCAAATAACGCTGCAGGTACTGTCGCCTACTCGCACCTGAGGAAGGTGGTTCACTTGGACCTGTAGTTGGCGCAGAATGGCCACGTCCTCTCCCAGCAATAGGAGCTCCACCAACACCACTATGACCATGCCCACATCCCTTATTTGATGTTCTCCTCATTATTTGCCTTCACCGACCAGACTAACAGATGGTTTATCTCCGGTGTCAATTTAACTGCCAATAGTCAACAATTAGGTTCACTAACAGTAAGACAATGCCCGTGTCATAAACAGAATAAATTTCTTTAGGCCACACAACAGTGTAACGGAGCAATTCAATACAATTATCAATTCACCATCACCAAAAATTTGATTTTTCAAACCAACAATGTAAAAGCAGAAGTTAATGGTTTAATTTGACTGTCAGAAATGCAGTGTACACCGCGAATGTGCTATCTACCACAAAACCTGTGTGTTTGCAACCAACTATGTAAATGCGGAGTTCAAAAGGTTACTTAAAATGACTGAAATACAGGGTAGGCCTCAGATGTGCTATGTAGCACAAAACCAGTGTTTATTGCAACAAACTACAGAAATGCAGTAAGTCACTGCTAAATTTTAAAATAATGACTGAAATATGGTATGAGGAGGGGCACTCAATCATTTAGGTATATGGAAATATTTATTAGAAAGCCATTACATACATAAATTCATAAGCAATAAAAATATATATATATTATAATAAAACAAAAACAAAAAACAAAAAAACAAAAAACAAAAACAGCAGCAAAACGGACCCCACTGTTGGGGATCAATATACACTGTGTGGGTGTTTGTGGCACCTGAAATGTTCCAAATTGTCTTCAATAAATTGAAGCAGTCAGGTAACGTGAAAAAATATATGTCCCGATATTTAGAACTAATGGTGAAGACCCTCCGCTATGCGGTTCTATTGCAGGCTCCTCCTGCTGATCACTTAATAGTTAATACTGTTGGGTGTCTTTATAGTGCAGATTGTTCTGAGGCAGCAATATTTGTTCTGTGTTTACATGGAGCACTGACCGGACAGGACAATAGAATTAGCTGTATATTCCCAAAGTGCGATCGTGCCTTATAATCGAGCCTCATGCATCTCCCATCTTCATAAGGGACAGTATATCCATAAACAAGTCTCCAATTTTATGGAGTTTAAATCATTACTTTACCCGTCCTGCGTAGTAACTTCTAAACTGTCCAGCGTCCCGGCAGTTCGGTCAAAGTTGCAGCGTCCCGCGTGACCGGGAAGGGTAAAGAGATGAAAAGTAGCCGGAAGCTCCCACAGTCGGCAGCTCTGGGTCCTAGTGCTCTGATGTTCTTCGGGGTTGTTGGTATGAACCTCCGTGACAGTTTGAGCTTCTGTATATAAAACTTGGAGTTTTTTCTTTCTTTGTTTGTTGGTGACCAAGGACTCACTAATTCACACCAGACGCGTTTCGGGGACTCCCCCTTCTTCAGTGGTTACATCAGTGAGTCCTATTGAGTCCTTTTATTCCTTTCTTGGTCACTACAAAAAACCGGACTGGAACTGCAGATATATGAACGGGTTCTTTACCTTGATTTCAATTGCCACATTTTAGTATACTTTAGTGAGGTACAACATAGATACATAAGGGAAAGAATGAATGAGAAAAAAACTTTATAAAAAAACTTTTATAAAAACTTTATAAAAAACATCCCATGTTTGTTTGTGCTGGAACTTGATCTTGATCTCTATTTTAATATTCTTAACAATAATGGAGCTGATCTATTTCTCCCGATGTAAAGAATGTTTGCAACACAAACTAGTTTGTTCAGACATAAAAGATATATATAATAATGCAATAATATAGATGGATTAGAAAAAGACATTATTTCTAAAAAAACTAAAAAGATAAAAAATGCATCCAAAAATACAAGAGAATTCGTAAATAAAAATGAATACCCACAAAAGGAAACCCTAAAAAAGAAGGTGGACAACATACTCCCAAATTTGAACCAAAATACTACAGATATTTTTAATGTAGCTACACAAAACAGATTTGAATCACTGGCGTCACCTGTTTTTTTAGACAACACTCCCCCCCATCACAGAACACGAACAAGAAGGTCACACACAGGGAGTCCACCACGGAGATTCACAAAAAATCAAGAATATCACCCTCATCATCACGAATACAACACGAGGTACCGCACACAGAATCAGGGGAACATTTACAACAAGGAATACACACAAAAGTACCCTCAGACCAACACTTATCAAACAGCACGACGCGAACCACTGAATCAGAAACAACAGGAACCCAATCACAGAAGAAGATACGCAGAAGTAGACACTCAATTAGAAATAAACACAAAAAGAAATCATCACAATCACCAAAGGACACGTTAAATATAATAAATCTAAGTAAGGCATCACTCACACCCACACAATGTGAACTATTAAACAAAGGACTAAAGTTTGCCCCAAACAAAACTATGGATAAATTTGCGACCTACATAGGAGTGGAAAAGTTTATTAGGAAGTTATGCCTAAAAAAAAATACTACCAAAAAAATCCCATAACTTATATGACTGTGGAAGAATCCACAGATTCATCATACACTTATACAGTTCTTAAACTGAAATCGAGAAAATATCCTAAACAGGAGACAAGCACACAGATGGCTACCTTTATGTCGAATGTCATAAATGACCTAAGACAAATTAAAATTAAGAAAAATGTCTATAATTTGACGAGAAAAGAGAGAGAGGCAATAAAACAACTGCAGGAAAATGAGGAAATCACTATAAGACCAGCTGATAAGGGGGGCTATAGTTATACTCGATACAACAGCTTATAATGAGGAATGTCTTAAACAATTGAATGACATTACAACTTATAAGAAACTGAGGGGAGATCCAACTGAGGAATTTTATAAAGAATTGATCAATTACTGTAAATGGGGAGAGGATGCTAAACTACTATTACAGAGGGAAACTAAATTCATTTTAGGTACAGATAAGAGAATTCCAATGTTTTATGTTATACCTAAGATTCACAAAAGTTTAACTAGCCCACCTGGGAGGCCGATAGTGTCGGGTATTGGTTCAATAACAACTAATTTGTCCCAATATATAGACACATGGCTACAACCGCTAGTAAAAAGTACCCCGTCATACATTAAAGACTCAACGGACATAATAAAAACACTTGAGGCATTGGAGGTAAAAAATAATTGGATTATTGGCACTCTAGATGTCCACTCATTATATACAATTATTAAACATGTAAAGGGCCTGGAAGCCCTGGAAAAACAGATGATGAAAAGTGGCATGCATGCCAACCGAAGTGAATTTCTGATTGAGGGAGTCCATTTTATTTTGTCACATAATTAATTTTATTATGAGGAAGATTTTTACCTACAGTGTACCGGGACCGCCATGGGCACCAGATTCGCCCCAAGTTATGCCAACCTTTTTTTGGCAGAGTGGGAGTCCGATACCATCACACCACTCCTTGGGACGAGTCTGGTGCTCTGGCGCCGGTACATTGATGATATACTGTTTATATGGCAAGAAGACATGGATGCACTAACGAGATTCCTATCTGATATTAATATAAATGACAAAAATCTGAAGTTCACTCCCACCATCAGTCGACATCAGGTACAGTTTTTGGATCTTAATATAACATTAAAAGAGGGCAAATTTCACTGTAATACCTATTTTAAACCAGTGGCCCGAAATAGCTATATTCGATATTCAAGTTGCCATTTCCCCCAATGGCTTTTAAATATACCAACGAGCCAATTTCGACTTATAAAACGTAACTGCACGGACAATGAATCCTTTGAAAAAGAAGCAGAAACACTAAGAAAACAATTTCTAAAACAGGACTATCCAGAGAAAATTGTAGAAAAATCTCTGCAAAAAGTGAGAAACATGAATAGAACTGATTTTTTCAAAGAAAAAAAGCTAAAAACACAAGACGAGACTATGCGTATAGTGCTACCCTACCATGTACAACATCGCCAGATTGAGAATATTTTAAAAACACAACCAGCTGGCTCACGTCAAAGGGATTTGTCAGATGTGGCAAATGCACAAACTGTAGGATAACATCTTTCCCCAAAAAGATCACTGAAATAAAAGCAACACAAAATGACTTCTCTATGAAAATAAATGAATTACTAACATGTGATTCTAAAGAAGTGATCTATTTGTTACAATGCGGGTGTAAGAAACAATATATAGGGCGGACCAAGAGACCTTTGAAGATTAGAATAGCAGAACATGTCAATAATATTAAAAAAGGATACGAGCTGCATTCGGTCTCAAAACATTTTAAAGAAATTCACAACAGTGATCCGTCCACATTAATATACACAGCACTAGAAAAGGTTAGACGTCCATGGAGAGGGGGCAACTTGGTGATGCAAATGTCCAGACATGAATCTAGAAAATTTTTTGAATTCGATACATTACTCCCAAAGGGGCTTAATGCCGAACTTGAATTGTTCGCGTTCCTATAAAATGGGATGCCATTGGGGTTGAGGATCAGAAATCAGTGTCTGGCTGTCTTATCAGCACACTGATCTCTCCCCCTCTCCCCAATGGTTTCCCCATCTCTACATATTGTCAAAGTCTCCCACCTTGAGAAGTAATCTAGAAAATATCCTCTGCATAATACTGTCCTAGGAAAGCAGTAGAAGACTACTAATTTTATTCATTGATTTTTATTAATATATTTTTATTTTTTATTTATTTTTTATTTTTATTTTCATTATTATATATATCTTTTATGTCTGAACAAACTAGTTTGTGTTGCAAACATTCTTTACATCGGGAGAAATAGATCAGCTCCATTATTGTTAAGAATATTAAAATAGAGATCAAGATCAAGTTCCAGCACAAACAAACATGGTATGTTTTTTATAAAGTTTTTATAAAAGTTTTTTTATAAAGTTTTTTTCTTATTCATTCTTTCCCTTATGTATCTATGTTGTACCTCACTAAAGTATACTAAAATGTGGCAATTGAAATCAAGGTAAAGAACCCGTTCATATATCTGCGGTTCCAGTCCGGTTTTTTGTAGTGACCAAGAAAGGAATAAAAGGACTCAATAGGACTCACTGATGTAACCACTGAAGAAGGGGGAGTCCCCGAAACGCGTCTGGTGTGAATTAGTGAGTCCTTGGTCACCAACAAACAAAGAAAGAAAAAACTCCAAGTTTTATATACAGAAGCTCAAACTGTCACGGAGGTTCATACCAACAACCCCGGAGAACATCAGAGCACTAGGACCCAGAGCTGCCGACTGTGGGAGCTTCCGGCTATTTTTCATCTCTTTACCCTTCCTGGTCACGTGGGACGCTGCAACTTTGACCGAACTGCCGGGACGCCGGACAGTTTAGAAGTTACTACGCAGGACGGGTAAAGTAATGATTTAAACTCCATAAAATTGGAGACTTGTTTATGGATATACTGTCCCTTATGAAGATGGGAGATGCATGAGGCTCGATTATAAGGCACGATCGCACTTTGGGAATATACAGCTAATTCTATTGTCCTGTCCGGTCAGTGCTCCATGTAAACACAGAACAAATATTGCTGCCTCAGAACAATCTGCACTATAAAGACACCCAACAGTATTAACTATTAAGTGATCAGCAGGAGGAGCCTGCAATAGAACCGCATAGCGGAGGGTCTTCACCATTAGTTCTAAATATCGGGACATATATTTTTTTACGTTACCTGACTGCTTCAATTTATTGAAGACAATTTGGAACATTTCAGGTGCCACAAACACCCACACAGTGTATATTGATCCCCAACAGTGGGGTCCGTTTTGCTGCTGTTTTTGTTTTTTGTTTTTTTTGTTTTTTGTTTTATTATTATATATATATATATATTTTTATTGCTTATGAATTTACCTGACTGCTTCAATTTATTGAAGACAATTTTATTATTATATATATATATATATATATATATATATATATATTTATTGCTTATGAATTTATGTATTGTGGGGAGTCGCTCTGGTAGACAGCGGTGCGGGTGCAGTTTAGAGGCAAAACAAGGAGTCCAGATTGTGCAACAAACAGTGTTTTATTCACACTTGCACACCATAAACGAAAAACAGTCTCTTGGTGACAGTTCACACACAACAGAAATAATGTGGCCAAACAAAAACAGGCCAACACAGGTTCAGTCACCTGGGAGGTGTAGGTGCAGGTTCGCACCACGCTGTCGGCCCAGCCGCAGGAGAATCCAGCTTCAGGTAGCCAGGAACACAACACCTCCTTGCTGAGCTCTTTCCTCCAGGACAGAGAACTCCCAGCCCTGTTAGCAGCTCCAGGATAATCACAACCCTCAGACACAGCTGCTGGCTGCGTTTTATATCCAGCCCAAAACATGGACTGGACCGTGGGGAGCAGCCACCCACCCTACTCTTTAGCTGCTCCCAGTAAGAGCCGGCCCGGATCGGCTTTGCAGCCATGCTATTTAACAAAGTCAAACAGCACTAGCTGCTGCAGACAAAAACCCGGCTCTCACCTCACCGAGGCCAGCAACCTCGGTGACACGTACCTGCCATCACATATGACACCTTGCACCTTACCACATACCCCCCTTTGTTCAACCCTGAGGGGTGAACACACGTGAGGCAGTGGACGCGGGACAGGGCATCTGCGTTGCCCTGCAAGCGGCCTGCCCTGTGTTCCACGGAAAACTTGAAATTTTGAAGAGATAGGAACCACCTGGTGACCCGAGCATTCCTCTCCTTGGCCTGACTCATCCATTTGAGGGGGAATGGTCGGTCACCAGACGGAACCTCCTCCCTAACAGGTAGTAGCGGAGAGATTCGAGTGCCCACTTGATAGCCAGGCACTCCCTCTCCACTATACTATACCTGGACTCGGCGGGACTGAGCTTACGGCTCAGGAAGACAACGGGATGTTCTTCCCCGTTGACCTCCTGCGACAGTACCGCACCGAGGCCTACCTCCGAGGCGTCGGTCTGTACGACAAACTCCTTGTTGAAGTCGGGTGTCACCAAAACCGGGGACCCACACAGTGCCGACTTCAACGCGGAGAAAGCCTCCTCCGCCTTCTCACTCCAGCTAACCCTCCCAGACTTTCGCCCCTTCAACAGGTCTGTCAATGGCGCTGCTATTGTGGCAAAGTGGGGCACAAACCTCATGTAGTAACCTACAATCCCCAGGAACGACTTTACCTGCCTGGTGGTGACCGGTCGGGGCCAGTTACGAATGGCCTCTACCTTAGTTACCTGAGGTTTGATGACTCCCGCCCAATTACATATCCCAGATATTTTGTCTCCTCTAACCCTATGGAGCACTTCTTTGGGTTAGCGGTCAGTCCGGCTTTCCTCAGGGCATCCACTACCGCCTGCACCTTGGGTAAATGGCTTTCCCAGTCGGTGCTGTGGATGACTACATCATCTAAGTAGGCCGAGGCGTACCGACGATGTGGTCGCAGCACTATGTCCATTAACCTTTGGAAAGTGGCGGGCGCCATGCAGGCCAAAGGGTAACACCTTGTAGTGATACAGGCCCTGCGGGGTAACAAATGCGGTTTTTCCTTAGCCGACTCCGTTAAGGGTACCTGCCAGTACCCTTTAGTGAGGTCCAGCACAGAAAAATAACGGGCTTGTCCTAAACTTTCAACCAGCTCGTCTACTCGGGGCATGGGATACGCGTCAAACTTGGATACTTCATTTAACTTGCGAAAGTCGTTGCAGAACCGCAACGTCCCATCCGGCTTAGGTATTAGGACTATGGGACTGGCCCACTCACTTTTCGACTCCTCAATGACCTCGAGCTTCAACATTAACTGTACTTCCTCCGCGATGGCCCGTCGCCGAGCCTCGGGTACCCGGTATGGTTTTAACCGGATCTTGGCCTGAGGCTCAGTGGCGATGTCATGTTGGATGAGAGACGTGCGGCCAGGGAGGTCCGAGAACACATCCGTGTTCCGACTGATGAACTCCCTGACTTCCTGAACTTGTTTGGAAGACAGGCTGTCTGCAATTTTACCGTGGTTACTGCTTCACAGGCCTCGAACTGTGGGGCTGGACCCTTTCACCTAGAAGCCCTGGCCGGGGGCTGTGGTCGTCGGCTGTGTCCCTATCTTTCCACGGCTTAAGTAAATTCACGTGGTACACCTGCTCCGGCTTGCGCCGCCCTGGCTGGTGTACTTTGTAATTTACTTCCCCTACCTTCTCAATCACCTCATAGGGGCCCTGCCACCTAGCTAGGAACTTGCTGTCAAGGGTGGGTACCAGAACCAAAACCCGATCTCCCGGATGGAAGCCCCGTACCCGAGCCTGACGATTATACACCCTACTCTGGGCTTGTTGCGCTGCCTCCATATGCTCCCGGACCAAGGGCAACACCCTTTCCATCCGTTCCTGCATCTGGGCGACATACTCAATGACACTTTTGTGTGGGACAGGCTGTTGTTCCCATGCTTCCTTGGCGATATCCAACAGGCCCCGAGGGTGTCTGCCATAAAGCAGTTCGAAGGGCGAGAACCCAGTAGAGGCCTGGGGTACCTCTCGCACTGCGAACATGAGATAGGGCAGAAGCAGGTCCCAGTCCTTCCCATCTCTAGACACCACCCTTTTTAACATATTTTTTAGAGTTTGGTTAAACCTCTCAACAAGACCGTCTGTTTGCGGATGGTAAACGGACGTCCGTAACTGCTTTATACGCAACAATTTGCACAGTTCCTTCATTACTTTGGACATAAAAGGGGTCCCCTGGTCTGTCAGAACCTCTTTTGGCAGGCCCACACGGGAAAACATCTCCATTAACTCTTTGGCAATGAGCCTAGCTGAGGTATGTCGCAGAGGCACCGCCTCCGGATACCGAGTGGCATAGTCGAGAACTACCAGAATGTGTTGGTGGCCCCTGGCAGACTTTGGTACAGGCCCAATTAAATCCATAGCGATTCGCTCAAACGGTACTTCAATAATTGGCAGAGGTACCAGAGGACTACGGAAATGAGGCTGGGGACTAGTTATCTGACAGGTTGGACAGGACTTACAATAATTTTCTACCTCCTTGAACACACTGGGCCAATAAAACCGCTGCAGTATGCGGTCCTGGGTTTTCTGCCACCCCAGGTGTCCCCCAAGAACATGTTGGTGGGCAAGCTCCATGACAAGCTTGCGATACGCTGTGGGCACCACCAACTGTTCAACAGGTTCACCTCGGATTTGGTTCACCCGATACAACATATCCTGCAGAACAATAAATCGTGGGAACATTAATTCAGCCCCTGGTTTCTGGGGTTTACCATCAATTTCCAGCACATTCTCCCAGGCCCTGGTTAGGGTTTGGTCCCGGTGTTGTGCGGTCCCAAAATTTTCCCCGGAGACATTGAGGTCTGCCAACTCAGGTCCCGGTGGCAAGTCCTCCGTGTCTCCCACCATTACACTCCAGTGGGGTTGTCTCCCCTCTACCGCTGGAGCAGTGGTCACCCCTACCGCCGGCCCTTCAGACTCGGGCTCCCAGGGTTCTGGCCTTCCAGCGGTATCAGGCCACTCTACTAGGGTCACCCCTGTCTCGGGTCCCTCAGATACCTTTATTGCCGGCCACAGCGCCGGAAAACCGGGAAGTCCCTCCCAAGTATTAGTTCGTGTGGGAGTTTAGTAGCGACAGCCACCTCGTGGGTCCACCCACCAGCCGCTGTGGACAAAGTCACTAGTGCAGTGGGATAGTCTTTCAGGTCTCCGTGGATGCACAGGACCCCGACTTTACGGCCAGTATACTCCGCAGGCCGTACAAGTGCAGCCCTTACCAGGGAGACTAAACTCCCGGAGTCCAGCAGAGCCACCGCCAGAGAGTCTCCCACCTCTACCTGACACAGGTGGTTATGGTCCTGCACCTCACGGGTGCCAGTTGCGCACAGCTTCCGTGCATACAGGGAGTGACGACCCCGTAGTTCATATCCATCGGCTCATCCCGATGCGGACAGTCGGCCCTGATGTGGCCTGGCTCCTGACACCTCCAGCATACCACGGGAGGCGGACTCGCAGGGGGTATATTCCGGGCAGGCCGCTCTGTCGCCGGACGTCGGAACTGGGGCAGAGGCCTCCGGGGTTTGACTGACCCCTTCCCGCAAGAGTCCCCTGCAGGTTTCTGGTGGCCTCGTAGCGCTCCACCAGGTCGACCATCTCCAGGGCATTGGTGGGCGATACCTGGCCGATCCAGTGCTGGAGGGGATAAGGCAGGGCCCTCCAAAAGATGTCCGCCAACAGTCGATCCAGCATGGCAGTGGGACTTAGTAGATCGGGCTGCAGCCACTTTTGCAGCCTGTGCAGCAGATCGTAGAACTGCGGCCTAGCGGGTTCAGTCGTTTTAAAGTCCCACTGGTGGACTCTTTGGGCGCGGACCAGCACGTTCACGCCCAGTCTGGCTAGGACCTCTCCTTTCACAGTGTCATAATCTGCCGCTTGGTCGTCCGACAAGTCGAAAAACACCTGCTGGGGTCCGGAAGCCAGGAACGGAGCGACCACCTCAGCCCACTGGTCACGGGGTAACTTTTCCCTCACGGCGACCTTCTCAAAAACCGCCAGGTACGTCTCAACGTCGTCTGCGGGGGTCATTTTGGGATCGCCGCACGGACCGCTTCCGGGCATCTTGGACGTGGTGGGACGCTCCTGCCGCCTGTAACGCCATCACATGTTGTAGCAGTAGTTGGTTGGTCTCCCGCTGCTGCACGTTAGCCTCTATGAGAGCCTTCACAGCAGCCTCCATGTTGCCAGAAACTCCTGCTTGCAGCTTTGCTGGCTTAATATATTCCATGCACTTTAGAAAAACAAAACTTCGGCGTTCACGCCAGCCTCACTGCGCATGCCCGCGTCCTCCACCAAATGTGGGGAGTCGCTCTGGTAGACAGCGGTGCGGGTGCAGTTTAGAGGCAAAACAAGGAGTCCAGATTGTGCAACAAACAGTGTTTTATTCACACTTGCACACCATAAACGAAAAACAGTCTCTTGGTGACAGTTCACACACAACAGAAATAATGTGGCCAAACAAAAACAGGCCAACACAGGTTCAGTCACCTGGGAGGTGTAGGTGCAGGTTCGCACCACGCTGTCGGCCCAGCCGCAGGAGAATCCAGCTTCAGGTAGCCAGGAACACAACACCTCCTTGCTGAGCTCTTTCCTCCAGGACAGAGAACTCCCAGCCCTGTTAGCAGCTCCAGGATAATCACAACCCTCAGACACAGCTGCTGGCTGCGTTTTATATCCAGCCCAAAACATGGACTGGACCGTGGGGAGCAGCCACCCACCCTACTCTTTAGCTGCTCCCAGTAAGAGCCGGCCCGGATCGGCTTTGCAGCCATGCTATTTAACAAAGTCAAACAGCACTAGCTGCTGCAGACAAAAACCCGGCTCTCACCTCACCGAGGCCAGCAACCTCGGTGACACGTACCTGCCATCACATATGACACCTTGCACCTTACCACAGTATGTAATGGCTTTCTAATAAATATTTCCATATACCTAAATGATTGAGTGCCCCTCCTCATACCATATTTCAGTCATTATCTTTTTACTGTGCCTGAGGGCGGCACTTGGAGGAGTGCACCTTTTCCAATAGATATAATTGGTGAGCTGTTGTTACCAATTGTTTAAATTTTAAAATAGGTTTTTGTGCGTTGTATGCCAAACTGCTCTGTGGAACAACAATACGGGTTTATTTCCCCCAAATACACAAATGCTGTATGTCACTGCTAAATTTTAAAATACGTTTTTGTGTGTTGTATGCAAAAGTGCTCTGTGGAACAACAATACGAGTTTATTTCCACCAAATACACAAATGCTGTATGTCACTGGTAAATTTTAAAATACGTTTTTGTGCGTTGTATGCAAAAGTGCTCTGTGGAACAACAATACGGGTTTATTAATCCAACTACAGAAATGCAGTATGTCACCCCAAAAATTATAGAACAGGTTTTTCAGCATTGTATGCAAACGTGCTCTGTGGTACGACAGTACGGGTTTATTACAGCAACTACAGAAATTCACTGTCACCGCAAAATTTTATAATAGGTTTTTCAGCGGTGTATGAAAACGTGCTCTGTGGTACGACAGTACGGGTTTATTACAGCAACTACAGAAATGCACTATGTCACCACAAAATGTTAAAATAGGGTTTTCAGCGGTGTATGCAAACGTGCTCTGTGGTACGACAGTACGGGTTCATTACAGCAAATACAGAAATGTACTATGTCACTACAAAATTTTAAAATAGGTTTTTTAGTGGTGTATGCAAACGTGTTCTGCGGTACGACAGTACGGGTTCATTACAGCAAATACAGAAATGTACTATGTCACTACAAAATTTTAAAATAGGTTTTTTAGCGGTGTACGCAAACGTGATCTGTGGTACGACAGTACGGGTTTATTCCACCAATTACAGAAATGCACTATGTCACAGCAACATTTTTAAATAGGTAATGTAGGGGGACTTCACCTGTCAGAAAAAAGGAATTTTTCCTCCACTGAGCTACCAAAAAAATAATTAGACTGATGTCCTTGGCAGGCTGGCACACATGCAGGTCACAAGCAGTTCCAAGGACACTGCAGTTGCTAAAATGGCCGCCGACCCCCACCTGAGTAACAGATGGATTAAAAATTATTTTGCAGTATCACTGGGCTCAGGGCTGGGTACAAATATGTAGCAGAGCACCCTCAATAATTGCTGTAGTTTGAAGAGTTAACACCACCAAGTTCAACAGATTTCTTCCCCAATCTCTCCCCGAGAGCACCAGCAGCAGCCTGTTCCTACACTAAGAGCAGCAAAGTGACGTGCGGCGTTACGGGACTCCAGCTTAAATAGAGGCTGGGTCACATGCTGCACTTAGCCAGTCACAGCCATGCCAATAGTAGGCATGGCTGTGATGGCTTCTTAGGGCAAAGTAGTGAAATGGCTGTTCACTGGCTACCCTGCAGCCTTTCAAAAAGCAGAAAGAAATCGCTGAACAACGAACCCGAACCAGAACTTTTACGGAAATGTTCGGGTTTGGGTCCGGGTGCAAAAAAATTTACAGTTTGGGTTCGCTCAACCCTACATATGAAGACTGCTATGAGTGGGGCCCGGAGTAATGGGGTCACTATTTACACAGGGACATGAGAAGACACAGAGGGGACCAGAATAAGTTGGTATATACCCTCTGTGTCATCTACATATCTCCCCCATAACAGTGTCATCCACATATCCCCCCCATAACAGTGTTATCCACAGATATCCCCATAGCAATATCATCCACAGATGCCCCATAACAGTGTCATCCACAGATCCCCCATAACAGTGTCATCCACAGATCCCCCCATAACAGTGCGTCATCCACAGATGCCCCCATAACAGTGTCATCCACAGATCCCCCATAACAGTGCGTCATCCACAGATGCCCCCATAATAGTGTCATCCATAGATCCCCCATAACAGTGCGTCATCCACAGATCTCCTCCATAACAGTGTCATCCACAGATCCCCCATTATAGTGTCATCCACACATTGTTGCCCCTATCGCACTAAAGCTCTGCTTCTTCTAGCACTAGCCCAGCCCTCTCAGCTTTGATTGACAGGGATGGGCAGTGGCTATGTAATGTCACCTGGTCCTATGTTCTTACGCATGCGCTGTAACTACAAGAATCAGCGCAAACAAAATATAGCTCTGATGCTTGTCAGGGCAGAAGTGGTCTGTACACGCATGGGTGTAGGAACCCCCAAAAATCTGGGGGGGGCAGCATTTTTGCTCACCGGGTATTATTACTTATTCAGTAAACTGCGAGTTGTTTATATCGTTAAATTTTAAGTGTGTGAAAAATCTCCTATATATAATTTACTTACAGTTCTGAAGACTCAGGGGTGCTGGCTGGCTTGGCCTCAGGGGTGCTGACTGGCTTGGCCTCAGGGGTGCTGGCTGGCTTCGCCTCAGGGGTGCTGGCTGTCTTGGCCGGGCAGAAGGAGTGTGGAAGACTCGTAGGCCTTTTTCTATAAGCTGCTCCGGATCAGTGCTCTGGGCAGCTGGGCTCTGGGCTGGAAGTGGGTACAATAAGAAAAAAATATTTTTCATTACACCTCAGGTCAGACCACCAATCAGACCCCCAATGTTAATCAGACCTCAGCTATCAGCCCCAATAAGATCCCCAATGTTAATAAGACCTCAGATCACACCTCAGCTCAGATCCCAATATGAATGATCCCCAATCAGACCTCAGATAAGAGCCCCATGCCTCATAGCATCCCCCAGTGCCTCTCCAGTAGCCCCCAGTGCCTCTCCAGCAGCCCCCAGTGCCTCTCCAGCAGCCCCCCAGTGCCTCTCATCAGCCCCCCCAGCGCCTCTCAGCCAGTAATAACAGCCCCCAATCATGTGCCAGTAATAACAGCCCCCCCAATCATGTGCCAGTAATAACAGCCCCCCCCAATCATGTGCCAGTAATAACAGCTCCCCCATTATGTGCCAGTAATAACGGCCCCCCCCCATTATGTGCCAGTAATAACAGGGCCCCCCCAATCATGTGCCAGTAATAACAGGGCCCCCCCAATTATGTGCCAGTAATAACAGGGCCCCCCCAATCATGTGCCAGTAATAACAGGGCCCCCCCAATTATGTGCCAGCAATAACAGCCCCCCAATCATGTGCCAGTAATAACAGCCGCCCCCAATCATGTGCCAGTAATAACAGGGCCCCCAATTATGTGCCAGTAATAACAGCCCCCAATCATGTGCCAGTAATAACAGCCGCCCCCATTATGTGCCAGTAATAACAGGCCCCCATTATGTGCCAGTAATACCAGGGCCTGGCCCCCCCAATCATGTTCCAGTAAAACTAAGTATTGTATTAAAAAAAAATAAACCCTTATACTTACTTCTGCCAAGCGATGCGATGCTTCCGGCCTGTGTCCTGGGCTGTACGGCTCAGGCGGCGCGATTACACCATCACGCCGCCTACGCAGGCCTCTGATAGGCTGCCATGCTGGCAGCCTATCAGAGGAACAGGAAAGGGACATACCTCCCCCCTGCTCCTCCGCACAGCCTTCTGTTTGTATCGCTGTCCTGAGGACGGCGATACAAAAAGATCAAGATGAGCCGAGCGCTTCCATAAGCGCTCATCTCAGTGCCCCGCCGCCGCCGCACACATTGCCCCGCTGCGGCTGGGGGGGGGATTTCACCAGACCTGTCCCCCCCGCATTATTTCCTGTGCGTATGCTAGTTCCTGAAGCAACAGCACAAAAAAAAAATAATCAAAGCTGAGAGGGTAGGTCTGGCACTAGAAGGAGAGAAGTGTTGGTATGACAAAGGCAACAGTGAGCAGGCCATAGGGGAGAGTAGCTTGAAAATCTCTTCAAAACTGCCGCAGCCAAGTCAGTATTCCTGGAATAATTTAATCCCTGGAGATAAAATCATTCTGAAATCACTGCTTAAACCCTAGCGAGTAATTCATTCATGCTAATCACTTGGCTTCAACGATTTCACAGTGATTTTTAAGCTATACAATGCATTCCTGACAGACAACGCTTTTCACTGTGATTTTGTTGTATAAAGAATTCTAGGTCTAGCTTAAACCTGATAGCAGCAATTACTCTACGGCTGGGAACACACCTAGGCGTTTCTGAATCGCGCGTATGACGCGCGTTTTACGCGCGTTTTTGGATGCGCGTTTTTGTAACTAAGAAAAGCGCGTCATATGCGCGATTCAGTGATTCTCCCCTATGGCATCATTGTCCATAGGAGCGTTAAAACGCCCCAAAGAAGCTCATGTACTTGTTTGGGCGTGGGGCGTTTTACGGCGCGTTCAAACGCGCTGTAAAACGCCCAAAAGTGAACCATGCCCATAGGGAAGCATGGCTTTTCACATGTTGTGCGTTTTACAGCGCGTTTGAACGCGCTGTAAAACGCTTAGGTGTGTACCTAGGGTACATCTCCCTAGTTATGCATATTTTTGGCTTTTAGCCTATTGAGTTCATGTGATCACTAATAGTTTGAAAACATTTGCTATATATACTCTTCCTCTTTCAGTTCCCCTTCTGGATACAAGGCAAGCTTTATCTCTTTAGTAGACTACAAAGAAGATCAAAACTACAAGGAAGGAAAATGAAAACAATAAACTGATGATCAATGTTCACCCTTTGGTTTACTGGAGTGATAAGCAGATTTCTGTTCCAATTTCACTAGAATTAACTGAATTAATTTATTCATGACTAGAGATGAGCGAACTTTAAAAAAAAGTCCGGTGTTCGGCATTCGGGTTGTGGTAACTCGAGCATCCCGTTATGGATTTCACTATAGCGGCATATGGAATCCATAAGGGGCGGCTGCCACCAACCCGAACTGTTGAACAGCCGAAGGACCTGGGGTGACGTCACCGTCATGCGATCAGTGCAGGGGGCGTGGCTCAGCACTGGATTTGATCCCGTGCTGAGCCACGCCCCCTGCACTGATCACATGACAGTGATGTCACCCCAGGTCCTTCGGCTGTTCAACAGTTCGGGTTGGTGGCAGCCGCCCCTTATGGATTCCATATGCCGCTATAGTGGAATCCATAACGGGATGCGCGACTTACCCCAACCCAAACGCCGAACACCGGACTTTTTTTTAAAGTTCGCTCATCTCTATTCATGACTCATTTTTCCATTTTTTTTATTCTAGTCTAGGAACAAAAAAAAAATGGAAGCGTGGGATCTGTGATGTGACAGATGCCAACAGTGGCTGATGGACCCCATTGTTTTATTCTGCAAAACAAAATAGCACAATAGCATACTGCTGCATTTTTGCTAGAATCTGTGATGGAGGCTCCTTATGGGGCTATACTTAGATGTAAAGTGTAGTGGAGCCCTGGTTTTCATCCTTACCATGGCATTTACAGGACTTTACTAGCTGATACTTTCCAGGTTGTGGTCAGAAGACCACTTTCCCTATGGCAACAGCTGATTAAAGTATGGCAAAGTAAAGAATTATGATGCATTGTGGCAGCTGAAGGTGGCAAGTAGGTCAGGATTTAGCATTTTGGAAACAGGTCAGAATAAGCGAAAATTCTCAAAGTGTTATTTTGAATACTAGTCTATAAGTTAGGTAGTAACAGAAGCCTCAGAAGACCATGAAACATGTTTTCATTCTAGAATGCAGAGCATTGCTCAGGCTGGGCCATTCACTGGCTAGGGCAGCGCTAAAGCCCGCTCATCAGTGCCGGTGACATCACCGGGCTTCCTGGCAGCCCCATGAAGAGCCCGGTTCGTCACCGAAACTCCTGAAAATGCCTTTGCCCTGCGCAATTTAGCGGAGGGCAAAGGAGAGCATCGGAGCATTAACTGCTCCGATGCTCCTGTCAGGGGGGCTGCCTGGGTGAAAATGGAGGTATCTCCGGGTTCAGCTCTGAACCCAGACAACCGCTTTAATAAAAGTTTTTATATAGAATCAAACCAGCCCCAGTGAAATTTGATAAATTGACCCCACTTTCATGTCAAATGTGTAAAATTAACATAGATTTTAGAAATTTATAAAAAAAGATATACCATTTATGTACATATTTGATTTCATTTACAGCAGTGTGGATTACTAGTTTATTAGGTAACAATGATGATATTATGCAATATTGTCAGAAAGTGGATGACGTGACTTAGTCTTTTGTATAACAAAATATGGTTTATACTGTGTTTATTAGGCTACTTTCACAGTAGCGTTTTAGTTTTCCGGTATTGAGATCCATCATAGGGGCTCAATACGGGGGAAAAAACGCTTCAGTTTTGTCCCCATTCATTGTCAATAGGGACAAAACTGAACTGACCAGAACAGAATGCTCCAAAATGCATTCCGTTCCGGTTAGTTGCATTCCCATACCGAAGAGCAAACAGCAACATATTGTAGTTTGCTTTCTATCCTGGGATGCGGAGCAAAACGGATCCAGCATGACCCCCAATGAAAGTCAATGGGGACAGATTTGTTTTCTCTGCCACAATCTACCACCATAGAAAACAGATCCGTCCCCCATTGACTTTCAATAAAGTTCATGACGGATCCGTCTTGTCAATGTTCATAACACATGCAGATAGTTGTATTATCAGTAAGGCCTCTTTCACACCGCCGTTGTCAGCAATACACGGGGCACCGGCCGTGTTCATTCCGCATCACGGATGCGAACCCATTCACTTGTACATGTTGAGGAGCGGTTTGTTTCTGAAAACTACTGAAACTATTGCAGTGCCCAAGCTGTGCCTGCTCCATCACTTGTGGGGACTGGCTGTATTCTTTAACCCACACCATGCTGGGATTGTAGATAACTTGGCTCCCTGCCATTTAACCCCTTAGATACTGAGGTAAATAGTGACTATTACACTGAAGTGGTTTAACAAAGGATGAAGGATCCCTCTGTAAGCCCACTAGTATAATAAAGCCAACTAGGCCTTGTGTAAGGATTTAATAGATTACCCATCTGTGTGCACAATACATTGCAATACAGACGGGGCAGTACTGCAAGTTAAAGTACCCTAGTGGATCTGATATAAAAGTATAGGAAGCTGAATAAAGTGTTTAGAAATTCAGGGAGACCTAAAAAAGAAAAATATGCTTCTTCCTTACACAGTGCTTCATTAGTAGAGAAATGTAAAAAAAAAAACTGCATGCAAATCTGATATAAAAATAATAGAATATATACTTAACTATTTCATCCCCATGCTACTTTCAGCACTGCCTCTCTAAGTGCTCCATGCTGCTGCAGCGATAACATCATCTTCTTGGCTGCAGTGATGACACGTCTCTATATCCCAGACTAGTGATGAGCGAGCACCAAAGTGTTCGGGTACTCAGTCCGAATGCATAGCGATATTCGTGCGCTCAGCTGAGCACCCAAATATAATAGAAGTCAATAGGAGACAACCAGGCACCCCCTGCTCGGATGAGTGGAGGGTGCCTGGTCCATTGGGAAAGGTCAGAAAGGTCAGATAGTGACAGAAACACCACTGAAATGGATCTGGAACAGCATGGGGACCATGTCTGGGTGCATCTTGGACTCCAATGTCGCTGCTGGGAACCATATTGTCCCAGTTGTCCGCCACTTTTACATAGCGACATAATCACGGCCAAAATCACGCCCACTCAAAAAAAAAAATATGACATTTTTAGAAGTAAAATTGTTAGGAAACATTCTTTTCTGTATATTCAATTGTATATACAGTGCAGATGCTGGCAAAAATTACAAGGAAAAAGCACTCCGATACAGCCTGGATATTATATCAGTGGCGGATCCAGAGCCTGTTCTCGGGAGGGGCACTTTCAGATTGTTTTGTGGCGGTGGACAGAAAATAATGTGGTGCTTATAGAAAAGACTATTTTATTTTAACCTATCGTACATCTCTAACCTTATTTATAACTAAGGAGGGGTATCAGGTGATATTATACAGGGGGTAATATAACTAAGGGGTGGTTACATGGGGTAATATTACTGAGGTAATCAGGAGACATATACAGGTGGTAATGTTACTGAGGAGGGGTATCATGAGGGTAAATTATACAGGGGGTAATATAACTGAGGAGGGGTATCAGCCTAATACCCCTCCTCAGTTATATTATACCCTGCATAATTTACCCTGATAGCTCTCCTCAGTTATATTACCCACTGTATAATGTACCCTGATCCCCTCCTCACCTATCGTAACGCTCTAACCTTATTTTTAACTAAGGAGGGGTATCAGATGATATTATACAGGGGGTAATATAACTAAGGGGTGGATACATGGGGTAATATTACTGAGGAGGGCTATCAGGAGACATATACAGGTGGTAATGTAACTGAGGAGGGGTATCAGCCTAATACCCCTCCTCAGTTATATTATACCCTGCATAATTTACCCTGTTAAATCTCCTCAGTTATATTACCCCATGTATAATGTACCCTGATCCCCTCCTCACCTATCATAACGCTCTAACCTTATTTATAACTGAGGAGGGTATCAGAGTACATTATACAGGGGTAATATAACTGAGGAGGGTGTCTGGGTACATAATACACGCGTAATATTATACATTATACAGGCGTAATCGTAGAGCTCTAACCTAATTTATAACTGAGGAGGGTATCAGGGGACATTATACAGGGGGTTATATAACTGAGGAGGAGTATCAGCCTGATAGCCCTCCTCAGTTATATTACCCCATGTTTAATTTACCCTGTTAGCTCTCCTCAGCTATATTACGCATGTATAATGTACCCTGATTCCCTCCTCACCTATTGTACAGCTCTAACCTTATTTATAACTGAGGAGGGTATCAGAGGACATTATACAGGGGGTTATATAATTGAGGAGGGCTATCAGGCTGATCATCAGGGTAAATTATACAGGGGGTAATATAACTGAGGAGGGGCCTCAGTTATATTACCCCCTGTATAATTTACCCTGATGATACCCCTCAGTTACATTCAGGGCCGATGCAAGGATTTTTGCCGCCCTAGGCAAAGATCCATTTTGCCACCACCTGCCATGTCACTCACTCACTGACAGACACGCACACACTGACAGACAGACACGCACACACTGACAGACAGACACGCACACACTGACAGACAGACACGCACACACTGACAGACACGCACGCACACACTGACAGACACGCACACACTGACAGACACGCACACACTGACAGACACTCACACACCGACAGACACGCACACACTGACAGACACGCACACACTGACAGACACGCACACACACAGTGACAGACACGCACACACTGACTGAACGACACACACTGACAGACATACAATCACTCACTCACTGACAGACAGGCATACACACACTCACTCAATGACAGACACACATACACTCACTGACAGTCATACACTCACTCACTGACAGACACACACACACAGGCAGACACTCACCTCCCTGGGGTCCAGTGTGGTGCAGCTCCTCAGTCCTCCAGCGCGCCGTTTAGTATGCTGGGGCCGGAATGACGTCAGGCCGGCGCCCTATGAGAACGCCTAGTTCACCTAACGGTAGCGCCGGCCCTGGTTACATTACCACCTGTATATGACTCCTTATAGCCCTCCTCAGTAATATTACCTCTTGTACCCACCCCTTAGTTATATAATATACAGGGGTTAATAGAACTAAGGGGTATCAGGGTACAATAAACAGGCAGGTGGTAATATAACTGAGCTGGGGGGGTGCATGATGCAGGGTTCTTGTACACTCTCAGGCTGCAGGGGCAGGGCAGAGTCGACTGAGACAGATTCCACTAACACAAGCTGCTGCTGGAGCTGGACACAGTCACTTGGGCAGTGGGCACTCTGCTGCTTGACACTCTCACTTATCACAGACTCACCTCAGACAGAAGCTCAGGGGAGGCAGGCTCTTCTCTTCCCCCATGTGCTGCCCAGACAGGACCACTCCCTCCTCCCTCCCTGACTTCCTCCTGCACGTCTTTCTGCACAAGAGCAAGGCTCTGCTCTGCCTCCGCTCCAGACCGGCTCCGCCCCCTGCCCTATGTGTGTCTGGCTGCGCTGGGCAGCCAGGGCAGGTACTAATTTTAAGAATAGTGCAGCCTGCTACTAGCTAGTGCGGACAGGCAGGGTAATCTGGGAAGTGGAACTAAGTATATTCTTGGATTCTCGGGGGGTGTCAATTGCCCCGTTGCCCCCCCCCCCTGGATCCGCCAATGTATTACATAAAGGAGGGCCTCATTCACATGGTGCTACAATTGTTCAGGTACACGGCTACACTCATGCCTATGCATTAGGTGAAAGGGCTGCCAAAAATTACAAGGTACCGCCACTCCAATACACCCTTTATTACACATAAAGGAAGGCATCATACACCACACCCTTGAAAAAGTATCATTGATGGCCTGCTGGTGACCCTCAAAAACATTTGGAGCAAAGGTCTGCTGGTTACCCTCTAAAACATTATAGTTGAGGGCCTGAAGGTGAGCGGACCCTATAAAAAATTGTAGTGAGGGCCTGAAGGTGAGTGAAACCCATAAAACATTGCAGTGATGGCCTACAGGTGAGCAGACCGTATAAAACATTAGAGGTGAGGGACTGAAGGTGAGCAAACCCCATAAAACATTGCAGGGATGGCCTACAAATAAGCAGACCGTATGAAACATTAGAGGTGAGGGCCTGAAGGTGAGCAGACCATATAAAACATTGGGGGTGAGGGCCTGAAGGTGAGCGAACCCCATAAAACATTGCAATAATGGCCTACAACTGAGCAGACCGTATAAAACATTGGAGGTCAGGGCCTGAAGGTGATCGAACTCCATAAAACATTGCAGTAATGGTTTACAGGTGAGAAGACCGTATAAAGCATTGCAGGTGAGGGCCCGAAGGTGAGCAGACCGTTTAAAACATTGGAGGTGAGGGCCTGAAGGTGATCGAACCCCATAAAACATTGCAGTAATGGCCTACAGGTAAGCAGACCGTATAAAACATTGAAGGTAGAGACCTGAAGGTGATTGAACCCCATAAAACATTGCAGTAATGGCCTACAGGTGAGCAGACTGTATAAAACATTAGAGGTGAGGGACTGAAGGTGAGCAAACCCCATAAAACATTGCCGTAATGGCCTACAGGTGAGCAGACCATATAAAACGTTAGAGGTAAGGGCCTGAAGCCGAGCGAACCCCATAAAACATTGCAGTGATGTCCTACAGGTGAGCAGACCATATAAAACATTAGAGGTGAGGGCCTGATGGTGAGCAGACCGTATAAAACATTGGAGGTGAGGGCCTGATGGTGAGCGAACCCCATAAAACATTGCTGTGATGGCCTAAAGGTGACCAGACCATATAAAACATCAGAGGTGAGGGCCTGAAGCCGAGCGAACCCTACAAAACATTGTAGTGAGGGCATATATATATTCTTTTTTTTTTTTTTATAAATCTTTATTTATTAAGAGATTGACAATGCAATTACATGCAACAATTAACATCCAATAAGTACAATCTCAGAAGGTTTTGAGTGAACCACTAAAACTTATAACAACAACAAACAGGGCAATCATGTTGAGCCACAGCGAGGCACTATGTGCTTACTAGTTGCGACACCACCACCGCAAGAAGTTTACAGATGCGAATCAATTCTGAGCAGGGTAACAAGAAATCAGTTACAGATGGAAATAGATGAGTATACCATCGAAAGAGGCTAGACATATCAAAAGAAGAGTCCATGAGGATAGGACTAAGAATATGATGCGAACAAATAGTCACCACCCACCATGAGGTGGAAACCTTCTGAAGTAAGGCATATATATATTCTGTATGGAAGAGGAGGCGATAAGAAAACAAAATTCAAACATATACCTTTTTTTGCAGTGAAAAGGGTGCATCTGAATCTTGTGGATTGAGTACATTATAAAGCATACATTTAAATTGCGTTTTTGTTCCTCATTAGCTCAGCTTTCCTCTGGTGGAGTTGAGAAGTCAGGGGCAAATACACGCTCAGACAATATGCTGGGGGCAGGGCAGGCCAGCACCTCCAAGGCGTAGAGCGCAAGTTCGTGCCACGTGTCCAGCTTGGACGCCCAGTAGTTGTAAGGCACCGAGGGATCATTTAGGACGCTGACACAGTCTGCAATGTATTCCTTCACCATCTTCCAAAACTTTTCCCTCCTTGTAGCAATAGCCCGCGCTTCAGGGTGAGGTTGCTGGCAGGGTTTTATGAAAGTCTCCCATGCCTTGGAAAGCGTTGGCCTGCCTCTGTTGAAACTACTGTGTGTTCCCCTTGTCTCCCTTCCTCGGTTGCCTAAGGAAGTACGGACTCTGGCAGCCGCATTGTTAGATGGAAAATTTTGGAGCAATCTGTCAACAAGTACCTTCTGGCATTGCACCATTTTACTTATCCTCTCCACCACAGGAATTAGAGATGAGAAGTTCTATTTGTAGCGGGGGTCGAAAAGGGTGAACACCCAGTAATCTGTGTTATCTAAAATGCGTATAACGCAAGGGTTGGGGGAAAGGCAGCCTAACATGAAGTCAGCCTGGTGTGCCAGAGTACCAACAGGCAAGACGTCGATGTCAACTTCAGGATGACTCTCCATACCATCATCCTCCTTCTGCTCCTCCTCTAGTTCCTCTAGTTCCATGGGTACTAGCTTCTGTAGCAGAGGCAAGTGTCTCCAGCATCTCCTCTTCCTCTTCATGGCCCAATTTGCGCTGCAAAGGTGAACTAGGGGAGTTCTGGCTATCACCCTGTGTCATCTCCTCCCCCATTACCTCATCTGCCACATTCAACGCATCCTCCTTAATTGTGAGCAGTGATCGTTTGAGTAGACACAGCAGTGGGATGGTTACGCTGATAATAGCGTTATTGCCACTAACCATCTGTGCGGATTCATCAAGGTTTTTTAAAACCTCACATAGGTCTGACATCAATGCCCACTCCTCGCTTGTGAATAGTGGCAGTTGACTGGAAAGGCGAAGACCATGTTGCAGCTGGTATTCCTCAACTGCCCTCTGCTGCTCACAAAGCCTGGCCAACATGTACAACGTAGAGTTCCACTGCGTGCTCACGTTGCACAACAGTCGGTGAGCTGGAAGCCACAAGCGCTGCTGCAGCGTTGACAGACTGGCTGAAGTTGTGGACAACTTTCGGAAATGGGCACACAAGTGGCGCACCTTAACTAGTAGTTCCTGCAAATTGGGGAAGGTTTTGATAAACCACTTAACCACTAAGTTTAAGACGTGGGCTAGGCATGGAATGTGTGTCCGGTTACCGAGCTCCAAAGCCGCCACTAAGTTACGGCCATTGTCAGACACAACCATGCCTGTTTGTAGGTTGAGTGGCGAGAGCCACAGCTCGGTCTGACTCACTCCCGGCCTTCACAACATTCACCCAGTGCGCGGTCAGGGAAATGTAGTGTCCCTGGCCACCAGCACTTGTCCATGTGTCCGTGGTGAGGTGGACCTTCCAAGTAAGTGCATTGGACAGGGCACGGGTGATGTTGTGGCACACATGCTGGTTTAAGGCGGGCACGGCACACCGTGAAAAATAATGGCGGCTGTGAACTGCGTACCGAGGGACAGCCGCTGACATAATTTCAAGGGCCAGTAATTACGAAAGTTGCGCATCTATTGCTATGGCCTGAGGGTGAGCATTTGCGCTTGCGTTAAAATGCCTGTGTTATCGACATTTGGATGCTGCACTGGGACAGGGAAGTGTATGTTGTTGCTGACGGTTCATGCGATGGTCCAGGTGCAGGGCGAGGGGTATCCGGGCCTGCACTTTCGACAGGGGATTGTCCAGCAGTGCGTAACACAGGGGAAGATAAGGCAGTGGTGGGACCCGCAGACCCAGAGTGTGGACACAGGCGTTCAGCCCACTTATTAGAGTGTTTGGATGTCATGTGGCGGATCATGCTGGTGGTGGTGAGGTTGCTAGTGTTCATTCCCTGGCTCATTTTAGTACGGCACAGGTTGCAAACCACCACTGTTTTGTCGTCTGCGCTTACCTCAAAAAAGCGTCATACTGCGGAACACTTACCCCTTGGCAAGGTAGATTTACACATGGGGGTGCTCGGTGTAAAGGTTGCGGGCCTGTTTGGTGTGGGCCGACATCTCCCTTTTGGAACAGCACTGTGTCCAGACTGTTGCAGTGCTGCGGATCCCTCCCCCTCTGTACTGCTGTCCTCGCTTGGCTTTTCACCTTCCCATGTTGGGTCAATGACCTCATCGTCCACCACCCCCTCTTCCACTTCTTCACTTTGCTCATCCTCCTGACTTGACCTAACCACAACCTCAGTGATTGGCAACTGTGTCTCATTATCATCCACCTCATTAACGAATGATTGCCATTCACCACCGTCATCTTCTTGAGACTATGAAGGCTCAAGAGGTTGGGAATCAGGGCACAATATCTCAGGTACCTCTTCAAGCATGCTTGGCGAGAGAGCCAAACCAAGTACTGGCGATGAAAAGAGGTCATGTGAAAATCCGAGTGTGGGATCACTTGTTTGGCCAGACGCGACATGGTGGGAGGAAGGAGGCTCAGAGTGAGGATTCGGTTGAGCAGACTCTTGGATACAGAGACTGGACTTAGTAGAAGAGAGGGTGGTGCTTAACCGACTGGAAGTATTATCTTCTGCTATCCAACCGACCACCTGTTCGCACTGGTCCTACTTGGACAGTGTTGTCCTGTGCCGCCCAGCTAAGTTGGACATGAAGCACTGGCAGCAGGCACAGTTTTATTGCGCCCAGGGCCACGGCTTCTGCTTGCACCATCAGCATCACGCCCAGGGCCATGGCTTCTGCTTGCACCATCAGCATCACGCCCAGTTCCCCATCCCTTTGTGCTCGCCTTCTTCATATTAATGGTTTTGTCTGTAGATGTGGCGCAGATTGTTTTACTGTCCGCTAAAGACACCGTTTACTAATGCAGGACAGTACTGGATACAGAAAAATACAGATTTTGGCAACTACACTAGGCCCAAGAGAAAGTAATTTTTACGATACACACTGTATTGACATGCAGTAAGGTACTGGATACAAAAAATACAGATTTTGGCCACTACACTAGGTCCAAGAGAATGTAATTTTTACGATACACACTGTATTTACATGCAGCTCGGTGCTGGATACAGAAAAATACAGATTTTCGCCACTACACTAGGCCCAAGAGAATGTAATTTTTAATATACACACAGTATTCGGATGTAGTTCTATATTGGATACAAATTTGTCCCAGATGTAATGTATTCTCTGCTGGAATACTGTATATACGGTTGCGGCCTAAACGCACACACAGATGTGCACAAAACTAGTTAACTATGGCAAAAATATAAATCACTCTCTGCTGGAGTAATTAATATAACGGTTGCGGATTTAACGCATACACAGATGTGGCACAAGTTAGGTTAATTTCCCCAGAACAAATAATTTCTCTGATGGTGCAGTGTATATCTCAGTACTAGGCACACTGTAGTGAATAAGCTCCTTTTTATAATGTCTGCCTAACACACTGCTTTATGATGGTGCAGTGGATATCTCAGTGCCAGGCACACTTTAGTGAATAAGCCCCTTTTATAATGTCTGCCCAACACACTGCTTTATGATGGTGCAGTGAATATCTCAGTACCAGGCACACTGTAGTGAATAAGCCCCTTTTTATAATGTCTGCCCAACACACTGCTTTATGATGGTGCAGTGAATATCTCAGTACCAGGCACACTGTAGTGAATAAGCCCCTTTTTATAATGTCTGCCCAACACACTGCTTTATGATTAAATATTGTAGATGTCACTAACCTGAAATCTTTCTGTCTTTTAGCAGTTTGGGTAGTTAAAAAAGCGATTTTCAAGACCTGCACTATCTGTCCCTTCCCGGTGACGCCTTTCCCTGATAGTGCTGAAGCAAACCCATTCTTAAAAAAAAAAAAAAAAAGGTGCTTCACTGCTGTCAAACATACGCTGTAGTCCTTAAAAGGACTGTTAGGTTTTTGGAGTAAAATCAGTAAGTTTAGAGCAAAACGCTACCTGTCCCTGCCTACTGTCTGCTCTCCCTGACGCTGAATGAGCCGAGCGCCTGACCTCAGCTCCTATATGAAATGGTATCACGTGTTCCGGCCAGCCAATCAGTGTAAGGCTTACAGCTAACATTTCTATGGCCTTACACTTGATTGGCTGCTTAGAAGGCGCCAAACATGCGGGGAGGAGACTCAAGCAATGCGACAAACACACATGGTGCTCGGCCGAGTAAAGCCGAGCGCCGAGCATAGCAATGCTCAAACCGAACCAATACTCGGCCGAGCATGCTCGCTTATCACTATCCCAGACACAGCTGCAGCCAAAAACTAGCTTCAGTGGTATATGGCACATGACCCCTGAGGTTCAGTTATTGGCTGCAGTGATCACGTAAAGCATATTGACATGGCATTGAATTCAAACAAATAAAGTGCAGCAACAATGTTTGCGGTGACACTACTGGAATAGGGGAGGGATGAATAGGTGAGTATACATTCTTTTCATATTTGCCGCTTTGGAGGACTTTAGGTTGGACAACTTTTTTAAGTGATTTGTGGTCTATAGCGGTAAATAGTGGGGAATGGCTCCCAAGTTCCATTGCAGTTTTCAACTTAATCTGGATCCTGAGGTACAGATATGAAAGTGGCGCTAAACATGCAGTCTACCCACTGACGATCAACCTTGCCGACCTCTGCTCTACAGCAATAAGAATAGAAGGGTAGGTAGGGGAGGTATATACGTTGGGTTCCACCCAACTCAACTGGTTAATGCAGGTGCACGGAATGACCAGCAGATGAATAAAAGGAGTTTTATTTGTGGGCAAAAAATATACAACGCGTTTCGGGGTTCTAGGGCCATTATATCAAGTCTTTTCGATAATTGGATAAGATAGGCGCTAGTATTGCATTCAACTATAGTTGTACTGTTCCTTGTTGTGAGGAGTGTTGAGCGAACAGTTCGAGCATAGTTCGGGTTCGTACCGAATTTTGGGGTGTCGGGACACGGACCCGGACCCGAACATTTTTTAAAAAGTTTGGGTTCAGGTCCGTTGTTCGGAGATTTCTTCCCGCTTTCTGAAGGGCTGCACAGCAGCCAATCAGCTAGCGTTTTACTTTTTGCCCTAAGAAGCCATCACAGCCATGCCTACTAATGGCATGGCTGTGATTGGCCAAGTGCAGCATGTGACCCAGCCTCTATTTAAGCTGGAGTCACGTAGTGCCGCACGTCACACTGCTCTGATTAGTGTAGGGAGAGGACGCAGCTTCTGTGAGGGCGAGATTAGGCAGGGAAAAGTCAGCAAAAGCACCTAATGAAGTGATCGATCTATAGCTGTGAATCATTCAACTTCTGCTAGTTAATTGCTCACTGGTTTTTGAGCTGCACAGAGCGTTTTCTGTCACTTTTTTCTGGGGTGATCGGCGGCCATTTTGTGACTTGTGGTGCACCAGCACAAGCTGCCACCAAGTCCATCAATCCATCAATACTAGGTTTTTTTTTGCTATAACCTACATCAGGGGCTTGGCTGTGCTTATTGTCACCCCTAGAAACTCAGAATAGCAATTTCCATATTTTATTAAGTGGTTAAATTCAATTGCCAAAATACCAATCCCCTAAATCTGGTGTTCCAGCTTTGGCTAGCCAAGTGTAATATTGTCTGCTGTCTGGCAAAGGATAGATTATTTTCTGTGGTAAAATTAAATTGCCAAAATAGCAATTCCCTAAATCTGGTGTCCCAGCAGTGGCTGGCAAAGTATAATAGTGTCCGGCAAAGAATATATTTTGTTCTGGAGTGAAATTCAATAGCCGAAATAGCAATACCGTAAATCAGTGGTTTCAGCTGTGGCTGGCCAAGTTTACTAGTATCCTGCAAAGGATATATTTTGTTCTGGAGTGAAATTCAATAGCCGAAATAGCAATACCGTAAATCAGTGGTTTCAGCTGTGGCTGGCCAAGTTTACTAGTGTCCTGCAAAGGATATATTTTGTTCTGGGGTGAAATTCAATTGCCAAAATAGCAATACCATAAATCAGTGGTTTCAGCTGTGGCTGGCCAAGTTTAATAGTGTACGGCAAAGGATATATTTTGTTCTGGGGTGAAATTCAATTGCCAAAATAGCAATACCATAATTCAGTGGTTTCAGCTGTGGCTGGCCAATTTTACTAGTGTCCTGCAAAGGATATATTTTGTTCTGGGGTGAAATTCAATTGCCAAAATAGCAATCCCCTAAATCTTGTGTCCCAGCAGTGGTTGGCAAAGTATAATAGTGTCCGGCAAAGGATATATTTTGTTCTGGGGTGAAATTCAATTGCCAAAATAGCAATACCCTGAATCTGGTGTTCCAGCAGTTGCAGGCCTAGTTTAAATCTGTCCGTAACAGGGTATATTTTTTTCTGGGGTGAAATTTAATTGCCAAAATAGCAATACCATTAATCAGTGGTTTCAGCTGTGGCTGGCCAAGTTTTATAGTGTCCTGCAAAGGATATATTTTTTTTCTGGGGTGAAACTCAATTGCCAAAAGAGCAATACCATAAATCTGTGGTTTCAGCTGTGGCTGGCCAAGTTTCATAGTGTCCTGCAAAGGATATATTTTGTTCTGGGGTGAAATTCAATTGCCAAAATAGCAATACCATAAATCAGTGGTTTCAGCTGTGGCTGCCAAGTTTCATAGTGTCCTGTAAAGGATATATTTTTTTCTGGGGTGAAATTCAATTGCCAAAATAGCAATACCATAAATCAGTGGTTTCAGCTGTGGCTGGCCAAGTTTCATAGTGTTCTTTAAAGGATATATTTTGTTCTCGGGTGAAATTCAATTGCCAAAATAGCAATACCCTGAATCTGGTGTTTTCAGCTGTGGCTGGCCAAGTTTAATAGTATCCGTCACAGGATAGATTTTGTTCTGGGGTGAAATTCACTTGCCAATATAGCAATACCTTGAATCTGGTGTTCCAGCTGTTGCAGGCCAAGTGTTAATCTGTCCGTAAAAGGGTATATTACACTCAAGGTATATATACTGTGCTGAGAGGGTCATCCTCAATAACTTCACACGCTACCGTGCATCTCCCATTGTATTTCTGTCCGTTAAAGGGTATATTACACAAAGTGTTAAAATACAATTGCTGAAGGCATAATCCTACATATTTTTTCACACGCTACTGTGCATCTCCAAGTGTAAATCTGTCCATAAAAGGATACCTTTCATCCAGGGCCTAAATACTAGGCCTACAATTGATATTCCCCTAAATCAGTGGTTACTGCTGTGCCTGGATTAGTGTAATACGGTACATAAATAAATAGGCACGAAAAATTCCACAGCACTTCTTTGTCAGTGAAAAAAGGTTCTTACTTTACTTTCTGGGTAAAAAGCGACGTTTCGGTGCACCCAATGGCACCTTTTTCAAGCAGTGATAAAAATTGGTGTAACATTCAGTATATTTTTACACATGTGTTCAATTAATATATAAATTCAATTACATCATTAGTAGTATGTCAACAAAAAAGAAAATGTGTTATATTTAGTGATCAAAACTTTGATTAATGAAAATGACCACATCATCACCATTAAACCCGCAGACAAGGGGGGTGCTGTTGTGGTCATGGACACAGGGCAGTACATAGCTGAGGCCATGCGTCAACTTTCTGACACTAGTGTGTACATGAGACTCAGTGGGGACCCCAGGTGGGATATTGAGAGGAAAATTAAGGCTATTCTATCAGAAGGGATCACTGCTGGTTTGATTGACATTCAAACCAGAGATTTTCTTATAATTAATCATCCCATCACATCCAATGTTGTATCTACTCCCTAAGATACATAAAAGTTTAGAACAACCACCTGGGAGACCTATCGTGTCCGGAAAAGGATCATTGTTGAATAATATTTCTATATTTCTTGAGAAAATACTGAGGAAATATGCCACTTCTGCTACTTCTTACATAGAAGATACATCTGATTTTTTGAGAAAAGTATCCAATATATGCATCCCTGAGGGTGCAATCCTGGCCTCCTTTGACATTGTGAGTCTATATACATCTATTGAACATCGTTTTGGGCTGGAGGTGGTAAAGCTCACGATGGTCCGAGGATTGTCAGGATTTCATCCTGAAATTGTTACATCTGGTTCTTACTTCAAATAATTTTTTGTTTGGGGACTAATTTTATTTACAGTTGAAGGGGACCGCCATGGGATCGAATGTGGCGCCCACTTACGCAAACATGGCGGTCTCCTTCTTTGAGGAAGCACACATCTATGTATCGCCCCACTTCTCATATGTCATGAGGTGGTGGCGATACATAGATATTTTTTTGATTTGGCTGGGCACAGAAGGAGAACTTCTTAGTTTTTTTGGGTTTCTAAATACTGTCAATGAGGATATCAAATTTACCCCAGATTATTCATGTGATAGGATTAATTTCCTGGACACCACCGTCTCAATCAAAGACGGTTGTGTTCATACTGAAGTATACACTAAAAACACGGATAGGAATACTTTACTGCAATTTGATAGTGCCCATCCAAGAGCTATGGTCAAATCACTACCTTTGAGTCAGTTCATGCGAGTAAAACGCATTGTGAATGACGATACGATATTACAATCTTCCTTTAATAAGATGAGTGGGGCATTTAAACAAAGGGGGTATCCCACCTCTTTACTCAACTCCCACATTGACAGAGTAGATTCCTTTACTAGACAGGAATTATTGGAGAAGAAACAACATACAACTAGATCTTCCAAACACATGAACCGTATTCCTCTAGTGACTACTTACACAGAGGAAAGTCATCATATTCGGGACATTGTATATAAGCATTGGTCAATTTTGCAGAGTGGACATGATAAAATAAATGAATTCAAATCTTTACCACTGATGTCTTACCGACGCCCAAAAAATCTTAGGGATCAAGTAGTACACACGGACATAGGCCCTCAAAAGAAGCTTGCATGTTTAGAAAAAGGGCTGTTTTCCATGCTTAAATTGTGTCAATTGCCAATACATGACTAGGGGCAGTGGATTTACCCATCCACGGACTAATAAGATATATCCAATTAGATTTTTCCTGACATGTACATCTTCGTATGTCATATACGTGCTTTGGTGCCCTTATGGACTAGTATACGTAGGGGAGACATCTTTGGATTTTCGGACCCGCTATAATCAACATAGATACACAATCAGAAAGAAAGGGCGGACCTTCATGTCTCTAGACATTTTCTGGATATGGGCCATAAAGAAAGTGACCTAAAATGCATGTTGATTGATCATGTGCCTGTATCACGCAGAGGTGGCAATAGGAATCTGGCTTTAAAAAAATGTGAAATGCAATGGATAGTAAAACTAAATAGTCTCAAACCAGGGGGCTTAAATATGGATTATAGGCCATGGATCTTGTAGAGCCCTCCAGGTACTGGTGTTCTCTGCATATTCCCTTTATCTGCATTGGTTCTCTGTAAATTCTTTTTATTTGTACACAAACAAATCATTATGGTCTAATAGGTTTGGATGGGAGACCAGGGATCTTTTTGATCCATTACAGTCGCCATGTCATGCGCCCTTTGTTACGTATCCGCTTTGTCTTATGGTGTTAAATAATACTATCATTGATGCCTATTGATTGTCACATATTAATTGTGACTTTTTTTTCTCTTGCAGTCTTTTAACCGGATGACAGATGAGATGAGATCTCAGCTGGGCCTACAAAACTTGAATATAGAGGAAGATATTCACAGAGGAAAACACTTGTTAAAATTTGCTTATCACTACAGTTTCTGCACAGGATAAGACAAATTGGATACCCTGAGAATTATGATTGATCCTTGAATTGGGGATTATTGCGTATATTGCGGCGGTGGCACCCACTGACCTTTTTTCTGCTAGGGCACTAACCCGATACGGTGTTCATGTCTCAATACTCTGAGTTTCATGACAGGGGTGGAGCTGACAGGACTTTTCTGGGGTTTTCACAAAATAGTCATTGGAGGCTGGCACAGCGAGGAATCGCTGAGTCATGCCAACAAGTGACATATAGTCCCAGGCTCCTTTTTGTTAAATACAATTAGCTTGATTATAGCTTTGTAACTATTTGTTCAGTTCCTATAGATGGAGACCGCTGGACCTTTAACAACCGAGGGTCAAATTGCCCAGAATTGGCAGAGGGAGAGAGGGGGGTGGGTGCACCCGACCGTATGCATTAAACATTTATTTCTAACAATTTTAGAGCATCTCATCAGTTGGATCCATATGAGCTTTTCCTGTGCAGGGATCATTATTTGTTTCTTTGTTTCTTTATTTGTTTATATTGAATACTAGACGCCGATCGGAGCACTCTGGTGATGTCATCTCAGCCTCCGTTTAGCTGGGATCACATGACGGTGAGTGGGCGTGTTGCTGTACCTGATCGGCATCTTGTTGCTTTGACAACATGTAATACTAGGGCAAATTGAAAGTGGCGGTGACGTGGTACGTCATGACGCCATGACGCTCAGACACTTTGGATTCAATCAGACAGGCGTAGTATGCAAACTAATAGAGACATGCGCAGTCGAAGTGTGTGGACGCGCGGGTCCCGAACATGAGGCCTGCTACAGCTGATATCCCCATTCTCCGGTAATGTTTTTAATGGTTTTAACAGTCACACCTGTCACTCATCAAATTGCAATATACTATTTTTGTTTGAATTTAAGTAGAAGCATATTATAGATTATGGATTTTTTATGTATGAATTTGTTTCACTCATACACATAGCTTCTGTCATGTATGAATTTTCATTAATCAAAGTTTTGATCACTAAATATAACACATTTTCTTTCTTGTTGACATACCACTAATGATGTAATTGAATTTATATATTAATTGAACACATGTGTATAAATATACTGAATGTTACACCAGTTTTTATCACTGCTTGAAAAGGGTGCCATTGGGTGCACCGAAACGTCGCTTTTTACCCGGAAAATAAAGTAAGAACCTTTTTTCACTGACAAGGAAGTGCTGTGGAATTTTTCGTGTTATATTTTTGTGGACATAGGGGATTGTCCTCTCAGCCACTGGCACTCCATTTTTTTACTGTGGAACTTGCTGTGCGATCCAGTGCATTTTTTCTAAATAAATAGGCAGCTAGTGTTAGGTGCCTGTAAAAAAAGGCCTGAATTTGAAATCAATACATTGGGCAAAATATTTTTTTTTTTATTGTGGTGCTTGGTGAACGGTAACAATGAGGAAAACATCTAGTAAGGGACGCGGACGCGGCCGTGGTGGTGTTAGTGGACCCTCTGGTGCTGGGAGAGGACGTGGCCATTCTGCCACAGCCACACGTCCTAGTGAACCAAATACCTCAGGTTCCAGTACCCGCCAGAATTGACAGCGATATTTGGTGGGGCCCAATGCCGTACTAAGGATGGTAAGGCCTGAGCAGGTACAGGCGCTAGTCAATTGGGTGGCCGACAGTGGATACAGCACGTTCACAACATTATCTCCCACCCAGTTTTTTGCAGAAAACGCACAGGTGGCGCCTGAAAACCAAGCCCATCAGTCTGTCACATCACCCCCATGCATATCAGGGAAACTGTCAGAGCCTCAAGTTATGCAGCAGTCTCTTATGCTGTTTGAAGACTCTGCTGGCAGGGTTTCCCAAGGAAATCCACCTAGCCCTTCCCCAGTGGTGGAAGACATAGAATGCACTGATGCACAACCACTGATGTTTCCTGATGATGAGGACATGGGAATACCACCTCTTCGGAGTCCGCACGTCTCTGATGATGACGAAACACAGGTGCCAACTGCTGCGTCTTTCTGCAGTGTGCAGACAGAACAGGATGTCAGGGATGAAGACTGTGTGGAAGACGATGCAGGGGACGATGAGGTCCTAGACCCCACATGGAATGAAGGTCGTGCCACTGACTTTCATAGTTCAGAGGAAGAGGCAGTGGTGAGACCGAGCCAACAGCGTAGCAAAAGATGGAGCAGGGGGCAAAAGCAGAACAGCCGCCTCCAAGAGAGTTCGCCTGCTACTGGCCACCGCCACCAGGGACCGAGCACCCCAAAGGCAGCTTCAAGGAGTTCCCTGACATAGCACTTCTTTAAACAATGTGCTGACGACAAGACCCAAGTGGTTTGCACGCTGTGCCATCAGAGCCTCCATCTCACAAACCTTGGAGAGAGAGCATAAATTCCCACCTAGCCACCCTCGAGCCCTGGGCCTGAATGCCAGCATTTCTAAACTACTGGTTTTTGAAATGCTGTCATTCAGGCTGGTGGACACAGACAGCTTCAAACAGCTGATGGCGATGGCTGTCCCACAGTATGTTGTTCCCAGCCGCCACTACTTCTCCAAGACAGCCGTGCCTTCCCTGCACAACCAAGTATTCGATAAAATCAAGTGTCATCACAATGCCATCTGTGGCAAGGTCCACCTAACCACAGATACGTGGACCAGTAAGCATGGCCAGGAACGCTATATCTCCCTAACTGCACACTGGGTAAATGTAGTGGCGGCTGGGCCCCAGGCGGAGAGTTCCTTTGTGCACGTCCTTCCGCCGCCAAGGATCGCAGGGCTCGCCTGTCTGCGCTACAGCGGAACTTCGGCCTTCCCGCTCACCGCCTCATATGCGACGTGCCCACCAGGTGGAACTCCACCTTGCACATGCTGGAGAGACTGTGCAAGAAGCAGCAGGCCATAGTGGAGTTTCAGCTGCAGCACGCACGCGTCAGTCGCACTGCGGAACAGCACCACTTCACCACCAATGATTGGGCCTTCATGCGAGACCTTTGTGTCCAGTTGCGCTGTTTCGAGTACTCCACCAACATGGCCAGTGGCGATGACACCACACAGCAGAGTAAATATACCAATGCTCACAAAGGAGCTAACAGCCTCTTTTATCCCCAATTGTTTAAAAAGTAACTTTTATTTGGTAAAGTTTAAAATTGCCTATAGTGAGCACACATGTTTAAAAATCTCTACTCCCAGTGAGGTCTGAGAGCCTACTAGAAGCTGTGATCTAAGCAACTCACCACGGCCGTGCACTTGCCGCTGGTAAGTAAAAAGTGTACTACTGAATCAGCTGTATCACAGCAGAGGCCAGGTACAAATGTGGCCAGCCAAGGCCCACTACTGGAGGACGAGGAGGTTGAAGAGGAGGATGAGGATGAAGCAGGTTAACAGCGGGGTGGCACCCGACACAGCTCAGGCCCATCACTGGTGCGTGGCTGGGGGGATACGGAAGACGATGACGATACGCCTCCTACAGAGGACAGCTTGTCCTTACCTCTGGGGAGCCTGGCACACATGAGCGACTACATGCTGCAGTGCCTGCGCAACGACAGCAGATTTGCACACATCTTAACGTGTGCAGACTAATGGGTTGCCATCCTGCTGGATCCCCGGTATAAAGACAATGTGCCCACCTTACTTCCTGCACTGGAGCGTGATAGGAAGATGCGCGAGTACAAGCGCACGCTGCTAGACGCGCTCCTGACATAATTCCCAAATGTCACAGGGGAACAGGTGGAAGCCCAAGGTGAAAGCAGAGGAGAAGCAAGAGGTCGCCAACGCAGCTTTGTTACGGCCAGCTTCTCTGAGGGCAGGGTTAGCATGGCAGAAACTGCACCACCACCTGATACGGAACGTGTTAACAGGAGGCAGCATTTCACTAACATGGTTGAACAGTACGTCTGCACACACCCTCCACGTACTGACTGATGGTTCGGCCCCATTCAACTTCTGGGTCTCCAAATTGTCCACATGGCCAGAGTTAGCATTTTATGCCTTGGAGGTGCTGGCCTGCCCGGCGGCAGGGGGCGTCATTACTGACAAACGCAGCCGCCTGTCCACAGCCAACGTGGACAAGCTGACGTTCATAAAAATGAACCAGGCATGGATCCCACAGGACCTGTCCCTCCCTTGTGCAGAATAGACATTTATAACTGCTTCCCCCTCAACCATGTATTCTTGTACTCTGGGGCACTTCTTTATTGAATCCTCATTTTTTTAACTTTATCATGATCTTGCGGTGCAACCCAAAGTTGAATGAACCTCTCCTAAATCTGGGCGCTGGGGCCTAAATAACTGAAAGTGGCCTTCTCCAGTGGTGGGTGATATGACGCCTTATTCCTTGCTGTGGGACCTCTCTCCTCTGTCTGGGTGCTGGGGCCTAAATAACTGAAAGTGGCCTTCTCCAGTGGTGGGTAATATGACGCATAATTCCTTGCTGTGGGACCTCATTCCTCTGTCTGGGTGCTGGGGCCTAAATAACTGAAAGTGGCCT